>CM077153.1:195345964-195945964 GCA_039583875.1 Platanthera guangdongensis
ACACAGAGTGTCGACACAGGGTGTGCTCTGTCGACACAGAGTGTCGACACAGGGTGTGCTCTGTCGACACAGAGTGTCGACACAGGTGTGCTCTGTCAACATAGAGTGTCGACACAGAGTGTCAACACAGAGTGTCGACACAGGGTGTGCTGTGTCGACACGGAGTGTCGACACAGAGTGTCGACACAGAGTGTCGGCATGGGGGTCTTGGCAAGGTCTCGGCTAAATGTGCCGGTACAATTTAAGTTTGTCGCGGACGTGTCCTGCTCCGGTTTGTGAACCGTGCGGTGTTCGACCCAGTTTTTCCATGTCAGACCCGAATCGTAGCCGTACATTTCTTTATGTTAGGATCCGACGGTTGGAGGTTATTCCTATTGGGATATATCCGAGTGTAGGGTTTCAAAACCCTCATCTTATGTTCGCTGGTTCTCTGTCTAAGTTCTAGAGAGAGGGGAGAGAAACGAGGAAGAAGAAGTCTAGATTCGGTCACCGGCGGAGCTTCGGAGCTCCAAATCGCGAACCGACTTCAGATCTACGGAGGCAAGGAGAGAGCGGTGCTTTTCATCTGCATACTTCTCCATGGAGCCAAGGAAGAACACTAGGGTAACGATTCTCTACTTGAGCATGTGAAGCTCTACTTATTTTGCATAGGGAAGCCCGCTCTCA
This sequence comes from Platanthera guangdongensis, assembly GCA_039583875.1. Lineage (NCBI taxonomy): Eukaryota > Viridiplantae > Streptophyta > Magnoliopsida > Asparagales > Orchidaceae > Platanthera > Platanthera guangdongensis. The sequence continues at coordinate 195,346,631 of CM077153.1, forward strand.
CGAGTTTGCAGTGAGTTTGAGGCGTTCCTTCGGGTAGACTTGAATAGTCCCCGTTGTGTACATGTAGAGTCCGTAATCGAGAACGGATATATGCATGATGTGTGAAGCCTACCTGGACAAGTTGGTCTGGATCGGTGATGTTGGATTGCATAAATTGCTGGAGAAGACTCCGTGCAAATGTTTGTTTTTCGGGTTTTCTACGTGGTAGATTGCAATAGTGAGCCATTGGGATTAACCCCAAGGTGCACCCAAAAAACTGGGCAGATGCGTGATTCTGCCAACTTGGTGGCCTGGGAGCCAACTTGAACATAACCGGGGTATGTGAAGTGTGTAACGGAAACGAGACTCGGGAGAAGTTTGACCCGCGCATATGACTTAAATTATCATTACGATGTGAGCACGGGTTAGACGGAACAGTACCCGCTCTATGTCATTCGGTGTGAGCCATTGGCATAGATGAGGGTCTTCGGCGGTCTATGGCTTAAATTGATGTGATCCATGCTAGGAAGACAAAATGCTCATAGTTTGGCCGTCAAAGTGGCGGTGGTGAGACCGGTGTGTCTATGGCTTAAATTGACGTGACATTGACCGGTTCACCGAGAATGTGCCCTGAGTGCACGGGGGGTGTGGCCGTGCGTGCCAACGTCTGTGATGCAATGCATATATATACTGCTTGGTTTATGCTAACAAAGTGCAGGGAAGGAGCATCGCCGCCCCGAATTGGGGGCGAGATCGTTATAATTTGGTCATCATAGCTGACTGTTGCTTTTGTTTTCCACCGTGCGGTGGATTGTTGCTTGTAGGTGATGCGGAGCCGAGCGGTAAATAGCGGGCTAATGCCCAAGTTGCTGAGACGACACTCGAAGGCCTAATTCTGAGTATTTTCTTTTATTCATGTATGACCGTCCTGCGTGCCGAGGTTTGAAAAACATGTAATTTGAGGAAAACGATTGTAAGGCCATAAGGCCAGTACTTGTGTATTTGTACTTCATTCCTGTTGGTTTTGTAGTGGACATTCATGCTAGTGTTGGGTTCTTTATTAATGCAACAATTTTAATTGCTTCCGCTAGAATGCTCTGTGTAGGACGTTGATATTAGTTGAATGGTTTCCATTGAGTAACCACTCGGTCTATCTGTGATATATGACGTCGGGCCCCGGTTGGACCTACTGCTATATGTTATGTGACAGATAGGGGGTGTTACAATTTGGTATCAGACTACTGGTTTCGGTCATGCTTAAAATGCAATCTTGTGCAAATTCTTTTAAGGGGTGGTGAGCACATGTGTGTGCGTCATCCTTATAACAGCAAAAGAACCCATGAATGTCCACTTAGGAATGAAAATACACGTGTTTGAGGAACCTGCGTGTTCCTATAATTGTTGTTTGAAATTTTGTTTGGTCGCTTAACTGTGTTTTGTACAACTATAGGTGAACAGAAGGGTGTTGGGCCGTCGGAACGCCGAGTTTTTGAGGCTAGTAGTGCACCAAATAATGCTCCTGCAACACCTCCATCGGCTGAAACCATACGATTGGTTGCCGAAGCATTGTTTGTCGTGATCAATGCGCAGCCTGTAAGGCAATTGTAGCAGCCCGCTCCTGTGATGGAGCAGGAACTCTTCCAGAGGTTGAGCCGAGAAGAGTGGAGCAGGTAGTAGTGGAACCGTTGGTGCTGAGGAGGGCAACCGAGAGACAGCTCAAACACATTATGATCTTTAATCCTCCTGTGTTCTTGGTGTTAGGAACCCCATCTCAAGCTGAAGACTGGCTCTCCCGTGTGAAGAGAGTCTTGAGAGCGACGGAGACGAAGGAGTGGTAGATGAACACTATAGCTACGTTCCTGTTGGATGGAGACGCGAGGCTGTGTTGGGAGGGTTTGGAGCTGCATCTATTGAGAGGAAGTCAACTTACAGACGTCTCGATGGAGGAGTTCTCGAGACTGTTTTTGGCTAGGTACCTCCCTTCGACTTAGAGGATAACTTTGGAGATGAGTTCCAGAGATTGGTACAAGGAGAGAGTAGCGTGGATGAGTATCTCCACGAGTTTACTCGTTTGGGTCAGTAAACTAGCTCCACCATCACGAATGAGGAGCGTAAGAACAACCATTTCTACGAAGGTCTAAGAGATGACTTGAGGTTACTACTCTCCGGGCGATGATGCAGGGTTTCTTGACCCTGGTCAACACGGCTCGTTCTTTGGAGAAGGACATGAAGAATGTTCAAGCAAATAAAAGCTTGGGTGATAAAACGTCGGATTTCAAGGTGCCAACTACCTCAAAGTCTGGGTACCGTAAGTTCTTTCAGAAGGCTAGGACTTCGGGTCCAGCACCTTCTTCCGGTGCTTTTGCGGCGACTACGGGTCGGACCCCGGGTGCATTTTTACTTGAGGGAAGCCGGGGCACTTTGCCCGTGACTGCTGGAGCGGACGTCCCAAGTCCGAAAGGAAGCTGGGAACAACTTATGAAGAGAAGGGCAAGGCGGTGGAGTCAACCGCGTCCCATTATGCTCCGGCTCAACCAAGGGTTTATAATCTTGGCCAATAGGAGGCCATCAAACAAGAGGATGTAGTGACAGGTACAATTTAATTTGTAGCAAGTAAAATTTCTTTAAATACTTGTTATGCGTATGTTACCTTACCACTGCTTGTTTAGGATTTGTTTTGATTTGTGAGAATCCGGCAAGAGCACTCTTTGATACGGGAGCTTCACACTCCTTCTTGTCCGAAGGAATCATATCGCGCATCGGAGTACCTTCTTCGATGGCGAAGGACAAGTTGGATGTGTTGTTACCGAATGGGTGTTCGATTCGCGTGGATAAAATCTGCGGTGTTAAGATTCGCATTGGGAATCAAGAGTTCGAATTGCAATCGTCGTTATTACCACTGGTGGAGTTCGACGTTATATTTGACATGGACTGGCTCTCGGAGCAGCAAGCCTATATTGATTGTGGTCGCAAGGAAGTCAAATTGGGAGCAGGTCGTGAGATGACTTTTACAGGCTTGAAAGGGTCGAGCAAGATGTTGATGTCTGCTCTTCAGGAGGTGAAGGCGGTTCGTGCTGGTGCAGAGCTGTTCTTTAGACTAGGGAGGTTGCAAAGCCAAAGCCTACGTTGGATAGTATTTCAGTGATAGCTGAGTAACCTGATGTGTTCCCCGCCGATCTTCCTGGAGCCCCGCCACAACGAGAGATAGATTTCACGATTGAGCTAGTGACAGGTGCGAAGCCTGTGTCACGATCTCCGTATTGGCTAACACCTAAGGAAATGGCGGAGCGGAAGGTGCAACTTCAAGATTTGTTGGACCAAGGGTTTGTACGTCCAAGATCGTCGCCTTGGAGCGCACCGGTCCTCTTTGTTAAGAAGAAGGATGGAAGCTTGAGTATTTGTATTGATTACCGAGAACTGAACAAGTTGACGGAGAAGAACAAATACCCAATCCTAAGGATCGATGATCTTTTTGATCAGTTGGTCGGGTCGACGGTGTACTCTAAGTTGGATCTTAAGTCTGGCCACTATCAGCTGAGAATAATGGAGAGTGATATCCATAGGACAGCATTCAGTACGAGATACGGTCATTACGACTTTACGGTCATGCCGTTTGGGCTGACGAATGCGCCGTCGGTATTCATGGATTTGATGAACAGGAACTTCAGGGAGTACTTGGACCATTTTGTGATCGTCTTCATCGACGATATTTTGGTGTACTCGCAGTGTGAGGAAGATCACTTTAGGCATCTTCATTTGGTCTTGGAGACGCTAAGGAGGAATCAATTGTACGTCAAGTTCTCGAAATGCGAGTTTTGGTTGTCCTCAGTGGCGTTCCTCGGTCATATAGTGAGTGGAGAGGGTATTGTAGTGGATCCGGCGAAGATTGTTGCGATACGAGAGTGGCCTGAGCTTTCTACGGTAGCAGAAGTCCGGAGCTTTCTGGGGCTTGCCGGCTATTATAGGAGCTTCGTGGAGAACTTCTCGCAGATAGCGTTACCTCTCACTACTTTGACGAGGAAAGAGCAGAAGTTTGTTTGGACGCCGGAGTGCGCGCGAGCTTTTGAGGATTTGAAGTGTTGGTTGACTACAACGCCAGTTCTAGTTCGTCGTGTGGGACCGAAGGTTTTGAGATTTATAGCGATGCTTCAGACAGTGGTTTGGGTTGTGTGCTATTACAACATGGAAGCGTTATAGCATATGGCTCGAGACAGCTGAAGGTGCATGAGAGGAACAATTCGGTCCATGACTTAGAGTTAGCGGCCGTGATTTTTTCCTTGAAGCTGTGGAGACATTATTTGTACGGTGTGAAGATTGATATCTACACCGATCACAAGAGCCTGAAATATTTGCTGGATCAGAAAGATCTCAACATGCGGTAGCGTAGGTGGATAGAGTTCCTGGGGACTATACATTCAAGATCTACTACGTGCCTGGTAAAGGCAATGCGGTTGCGGACGCGTTGAGTCGCCGGGCCCTAGCTCAAGCCAATTGGTTGTCGCTCCATGATGAGCGGTTGGTTCGGGAGTTAGAGGCATTGGAGATCTCTTGCGTAGACAAGCAATCAAGTGCTGAAGGATTATTGTATTGGACTGAAGTCCAATATGACCTGGCTGATCGAATTCGGCAGACTTTGGATATGGATGGCCACATGATGCAAATCATGGTTGAAGCTCTGGATGGGTCAAATTCCCAATTCATTGTGGAGGACTGATTACTTTGGAAAGACGGTCGTCTGTGCGTCCCAAGCATGGGCAATTTGCGGGTGGAATTGTTTTACGATGCACATCATACCAAGTACTCAATTCACCCGGGGAGCACGAGGATGTACCGTGATGTTAAGAAATTGTTCTGGTGGCCAGGACTGAAAAAGGATGTGGCGCTCTACGTGGCGAAGTGTCAAACTTGCGCCTTTGTGATAGCGGATTGCCAAAAGCCGGGAGGATTCTTGAAATCCTTGCATATTCTGGAGTGTAAGTTCGACGACATTACTATGGACTTTGTGCACGGGTTGCCAAGGTCGTAAAATTGGAACGACGCCATTTGGGTGGTCGTAGATCGTCTAACGAAGGTGTCACACTTCATTCCGCATAGGAAGGATGATCCGGTTGAGAAATTGGCAAAGCTGTATGTGGATAATATTGTGCGGCTTCATGGTGTGCCCCGCAGCATTGTGAGTGACCGAGATGGGCGGTTCACGTTCAATGATTGGAGGCTGGTGCAGCAGATGTTGGGAACAAAGCTGAGTTTTAGCACAGCCTTTCATCCGCAAACAGATGGGCAGACCAAGAGGGTCAATAGGACAATGGAAGACATGCTTTGCATGTGTGTCCTAGACTTTGGAAAGCAGTGGGAAGATCACCTATACTTGGTTGAATTCTCTTACAACAATAGCTACCAGGCAAGCATTCAAATGGCGCCCTTCGAGGCCCTTTATGGTAGAAGATGTCGCACGCCATTGTCTTGGTTGGAAACGGGCGAGTCAAAATTATACAAGCGACAAGAGGTGGAGTTTGCTACTTCTTTGGTGAAAAACATTCGGGAGAGGTTGCTAATCGCTCAGGACCGCCAGGCTAAGTACTATAATGCCAAGCATAGGAACATGAAGTTCGTTGTTGGCGATTCGGTGTACTTGAACATCAAGCCATTCAAGGGTGTCCCGTGGGTGCGGCACTTGAATAAGCTAAGCCCGAGTTACCTTGGACCGTTTGAGGTTCTGGAGCGGATTGGTTAAGCAGCGTACCGGTTGAAGCTGTGAGTGGAGCTTAGTGGTCTACATGATGTATTCCATATATCGGTGCTACGGAAGGCGGTGCAAGGGCCTACTCAAGTGATCACGGTTGATCAAGTGTCGTTCGATAGTGGGTTGACGACGAAGGTCAAGCCCGTACGTATTGAGGACTCGGAAGTCAAGCGGCTAAGCAATATAGAGATCATGATGGTCAAGGTCTGTTGGGACAATTGCGGTCGGGAGGAGCTCTCTTGGGAGCGAGAGCAGACTATGCTTGAGGAGTACCCGGAGTTGTTTTGCTTAGGTACCATTTAAGTTTTATGCTTATCATTCCTTTATGTAATTTCGTAGACGAAATTCTTTTAAGATGGGGAGAGTTGTAACGCCCCGAAACTTAAAAGAGAGACGAGAGGCATTTTGCGCCAAGTTTGGAATTTGGCAGGGGTGACACGGCCTGAGACACGGGCGTGTCATAGGTCGTGTCCTTGGCGGGTCGAGGTGTGTTTGACACAGTCTGCTGTGTCGACACAGGGCCTGCTGTGTCGACACAGGGCCTGATGTGTCGACACAGGGCCTGCTGTGTCGACACAGGGCCTGCTGTGTCGACACAGGGCCTGCTGTCTCGACAAATGGCCTGCTGTGTCGACACAGGGCCTGCTGTGTCGATACAGGGTGCGCTGTATCGACACAGAGTGTCAACGCAGAGTGTCGACACAGGGTGTGTTGTGTCGACACAAAGTGTCGACACAGAGTGTCGACACAGGGTGTGTTGTGTCGACACAGAGTGTCGACACAGGGGTCTTGGCAGGGTCTCGGCTAAATGTCCCGGCACAGTTTAAGTTTGTCGCAGACGTGTCCTGCTCCGGTTTGTGAACCGTGCGGTGTTCGGACCAGTTTTTCCATGTCAGACCAGGATCATAGCCGTACATTTCTTTATGTTGGGATCCGACGGCTGGAGGTTATTCCTATTGGGATATACCAGAGTGTAGGGTTTCAAAACCATCATTTTCTATTTGCTGGTTCTCTGTCTAAGTTCTAGAGAGAGGGGAGTGCAGCGAGGAAGAAGAAGTCTAGATCCGGTCACCGGCGGAGCTTTGGAGCTCCAAATCGCGAACCGACTTCGGATCTACGGAGGCAAGGAGAGGGCGGTGCTTTTCATCCGTATACTTCTACATGGAGCCAAGGAAGAACTCTAGGGTAACGATTCTCTACTTGATCATGTGAAGCTCTATTTCTTTTGCATAGGGAAGCCCGCTCTTGCGAGTTTGCGGTGAGTTTGAGGCGTTCCTTCGGGTAGACAGGAATAGTCCCCGTTGTATACATGTATAGTCTGTAATCGAGAACGGATATAGGCATGATGTGTGAAGCCTAGCCGGACAAGTTGGTCTGTATCGGTGATGTTGCATTGCATAAATGGCCGGAGAAGACTCCGTGCGAATGTTTGTTTTTCGGGTTTTCTACGTGGTAGGTTGCAACAGGGAGCCTTGGGGATTAACCCCAAGGTGCATCCGGAAAACTGGGCAGATGCGTGATTCTGCCATCTTGGTGTCCTGGGAGCCAACTTGAACATAACCGGGTTGTGTGAAGTGTGTAACGGAAACGGGACTCGGGAGAAGTTTGACCCGTGCATATGCCTTAAATTGTCATTGCGATGTGAGCACGGGTAAGACAGAACCGTACCCGCTCTATGTCATTCGGTGTGAGCCGTTGGCATAGATGAGGGTCTTCGGCGGTCTATGACTTAAATTGACGTGACCCATGCCGGGAAGACAAAATACTCATATTTTGGCCGTCAAAGTGGCGTTGGTGAGACCGGGGTGTCTTGGCTTAAATTGACGTGACATTGACCGGTTCACCGAGAATGTGCCCTGAGTGTACGGGTCGTGTGGTCGTGCGTGCCAACGCCTGTGATGCAATGCATATATATACTGCTTGGTTTATGCTAATAAAGTGCAGGAAAGGAGCATCGCCGCCATGAAATGTGGCGGGATCGTTATAATTTGGTCAGCATAGCTGACCGTTGTTTTTGTTTGCCACCGTGCGGTGGATTGTTGCTTGCAGGTGCTGCGGAGCCGAGCGGTAAATAGCGGGCTAAAGCCCAAGTTGCTGAGCCGGCCCTCGAAGGCCTAATTCTGAGTGTTTTCTTTTATTCATGTATGGCTGGCCTGCGTGCCGAGGTTTGAAAAACATGTAATTTGAGGAAAACGATTGTAAGGTTATAAGACCAGTACTTGTGTATTTGTACTTCATTCCCGTTGGCTTTGTAGTGGACATTCATGCTAGTGTTGGGTTCTTTATTAATGCAACATTTTTAATTGCTTCTGCTAGAATGCTCTGTGTAGGACGTTGATATTAGTTGGATGGTTTTCATTGAGTAACCACCCGGTCTGTCTGTGGTATATGGCGTCGGGCCCCGTACGGACCTACTGCTATATGCTATGTGACGGATAGGGGGTGTTACACAGGAAACACGAACGGGCGGCGGCTGCGCCTTGCGGTTCCAGCAAATAGGAAATCGCGAAAAAGGGAAGAGGGGTCGGCGCCTTGCGGTTCCAGCTAATTCTAATTCCAGTGTTGTCCTAATAAACAATATTGTTGAATATTGTACAAATGATCAATTCTTTTTCTCTCTTGTTAAATAAAATTCAATCTAAGAATTACAAAATATAACGAAGAACTTAATATTTTTTCACATAAATTATAAAAAAAGTGCGTCATGGCAGAAAAATGTGCGCTCGGGCATTAATCGTGTGTGTAGAAAAAAACATGCATTCGGGCGCAAAAACTACACACATGATACAAAACGTGTGACCGAGCCAAAAAATGGGCGTCCGGGCGAAAAACGGGCATCCGGGTGAAAAACACACTATCGGGAGCAAAACGGGCGGTCGGGCGCAAAACGGGCCCCCGGGCGCAAAACACGCGTCCGGGCAAAAAAACACGAGCCCGACGCCAAAAACGCGCTTCCGGGCTCGTCTTGGCCGACAAAAACGCGCGTCCGGGAAGAGGGGCCGGCTTGATGCTCCGTGCGGCCTTCGGCCCCATAGTCCCCCGCTTCGACGCAATGCATCAGCTCGGCGTCGCACCCGCCACTCGCGGACCCTGGAGCACTATGGTGCCGCACCAAAGTGCTTCGGGGGCTGCGAGTGGCGGGTGCGACGCCGAGCTGGTGCATTTCATCAAAGCGGGTGACTATGCGGCCGAAGGCCGCCCGGTGCATCAAGCGAGGGCGAAGCCCATGCGCAAGCGGGCCGGCTCGCCCGCTTGTTGCGGCCGAAGGCCGCCCAAGAGCATCGAGCACGGGCGTAGCCCGTACGAAGATGCTCGTATATTATAATTTAAATATATATAAATATACGTATATATAAATATATATAAATATATATATATAATTATAATTATATAATTATATGTATATATATTATTGTTTTTGTAAAATATTATTTTTATAATTTATTTTACTGTTTAAATTATATATATTTATAATTTTGAATTATTTTTGTAATTTTGATATATATATATATATATATATATATATATATATATATATATATATATATATATATATAACTAAAAGAAGAGTTACTGTATCTTATATATATTTATAAGATATTTATATATATATACACACACATATATATACACACACAGATATATACATATATATACACACACACACATATATAAACAAACAAACACACACACACACACACACACACACACACACACACATATATATATATATATATATATATATATATATATATATATATATATATATATATATATATATATATATATATATATATATATATAACAAATTTTGTTTGTGTTTGATCATAGTGTGATTATGATGTGCATATATCACAAGTTTAACATTAAATTCATTCGGCGCTTTGATTCGGGTTTGAACATAGGAGTATTGGTGATATCGCCTAGCGATATCCACTATCGTCAACAGACTATAGCTCAATGGGCAATTACAACATTATCTCCACAGCGTGCAATTACATTCGATATCACCCGGCGATATCGATATCGCTCAGCCGATAGCACACGATTGGACACGATAGATTCATCCCGCAGAAATTTTGAATCCATGGGACACGTGGCTGCCGGATACAATATCGCTGTCAGGTGATACCCGGTATCGGCAGGCGATATCTCCAAAACATATATACAGCTCATTCTTTTGTGAAGATTACGTCCTGAAGTTTCCTATGTGTTCCTTCCTGTGCATCCTGTTCAGAGAGCTCCAGCATGCAGAAAGAATCCATCTTCTCAAAAGCGCTACATTTTGAGGGAGTTTTCATTCTGAAATTTACTGTGTAATTCTTAATTTCTTATTTGAAATTGATAGAGGAAATCTTCATCTTGTGCGTGGCGTCTAAGTCCTTGCATGGCTTAGAAGAGAATCGCCACCTTTGCATGGCGTCTAGGTCCTTGTGCGACTTAGGGAGTTCTCGCTGCCTTTTGAGCAGCGACTAGATCGTGTTGTGATCTAGGGGGAGGCACTAGCTAGATCTAGGAAGAGCTTTGTTATAGCCAACATGTTCTTGTTGAAAGGACCAGTGAAATCAAAAGAAGTTTGTAATTTTTCATACCCTTGATCTCTAACTTCATAGAGATACATTATATTATATTTAACACTTGTAAAATAAATTATCATCATTTTTATTCTTGTGATTTACTAAGTGTTTATTTTTGATAATGAAAAATTAGTTTTTGTTTCTACAATTATTTCTTCAAGAAAATATTAATTCAAAATTATAAATATTGTTAACCCTTATTCACCACCCCCCCCCCCCTCTAAGGGCGTCTCACGATCCAACATATATGTATTCAATGAAGAAGGTCCAATGTAGCAGGCAGGTGTTCAATGTAGCGGATGTGTTCAATTAAGAAGGTCTAATGCAAATCCCGGTCCAATGCAACGTATAGCCCGCATACCACCCAAATCTAGTGAACTCATGCAAGTAATCATCAACAAGACTCTCACCCTGAGTCAACCTCTAAAACTATTTCTCTATTGTTGTCCTCTGCGCAGATAGGAGATACCTTGCCAGAAAAAGTCTCGAAAACTACTTCATCCAGACCTCAGCTAATTGCCTCTCATCCAACTAGAGTCTTGCCACTCCTTCCAAAAGAAAGGTAGCTATAGTCACCTTATTCTTCTCCTTTGTCTCCGTTGTCATTAAGGTTCTCTTTATTCTTGAGAGTCAATCTTCAGCCTGGGTGGGGGATTCATTTCCCTCAAACATTGGAGAATGGAAGCTCAGAAAATGCTTCAGTTGCTTATTCGTCGTTCGCCTCGCCGCCAAAAGCTCAACAGGCACTTGCCTCATAGCCGTATGCTCAACTATGCCAACCTACAACGGGGCAACTGCAGGGGTAGGAGGTTATACTTGCCCTCCTGGTTGTGCATTGATTAGCGCAAATAAAGCTTCAAGAACTAATTGTATTGTTTCAGTAGAAGGATGAGGTGCATGCACCTCAGCTGGTGCACTACTTTCCGCCAAATGTTGGGGCTGATACTGTCCCTCACGACTTCTAGTCACCTATAATCGAGAATTACACAATTACGTGACTAGTCAAATTACAAAATAGCAATTACAGGAACACGCAAGTTCCGTAAACATGTGTATTTTCATTCTTAAGTAGGCATTCATTGGTTCTTTCATATTGTAATGGTAACACACATACCCGTGCTCACCACCCCTTAAAAGAATTCAACCACGAATTTGAAAAAGAAAGACCGACACCAGAAGCTACTAACAAATTGTAACACCCCCAATCATCAAGAAGAATATAAAAGAATCTTCGGTCGGGGCCCCATATCATATTCCACGGATATTCAGTGGAGTTACACATTGAAATCAAAACCTCCACGTATTCTAACTCAGAGTTACATTATAGCAAAAGCTTTTAAGTAAGAAGTGTAACACCCCCTATCCGTCGCATAGCATATAGCAGTAGGTCCGGCCGGGGCCTGACGCCATATTCCACAACAGACCGGAAGGTTACGCTATGGAAACCTTCCTGCAAATAACCAACATCCTACACAGAGTACATTCTAGCGGAAGCAATTTAAAATTTGCAAATTAAGAACCCAGCCAAATAACATGAATGTCCAATGCACAAACCCAATAGGAATGAACGTACAAATACACAAGTATATGGTCTTATGACCTTACAATAATTTTCTCAAATATAAGTGTCTTCCAAACCACAGCAGGCAGGCCGGTCATACATGAGTATAAAAGAAAACACTCAAAAATAGGCCTTCGAGGGATGGCTCAGCAACAAGGGCTTTTGCCCGTTATTTACCACTCAGCACCGCAGCACCTACAAGCAACAATCCACCGAGCGATGGTAAACAAAAGCAACGGTCATCTAAGCTGACCAAATTATAACGATCCCGCCCCCAAACTCGGGGCGGCGATGCTCCTTCCCTGCACTTTATTAGCATAGCCATACAATAGAGAAATTTCACATCATCACAGGCATAGGATCGCACGACCACACACCCCATGCTCTCAGGGAACATTCTTGGTGAACCCTGTCAAAATTTGCGGTCTCACCATCGACCCTTGGACAACAAATTCTCGTGAGCATTACGGTCTTTCTGGCCTATGCCTAAGACCCTCCATCTATGCCAATGGCAAGTGCCAAGTACTTTAGGTATCTTTAACCAAATGACATAAAGCTGGTACGGTTCCGCCTAACCCATTACTCACACCACCCTGTCACCTTAAGACTTGGGCGTGTGTCAAACTTCCCCGAGTCCCAATCCAATCACACACTTCACATAACCCAGCTATGTACAAGTTGGCTCCCAGGCCACCAAGTTGACAGAATCACGCATCTGCCCAGTTTTTCGGATGCACCTTGGAGTTAGCCCCCAAGGCTCCCTATTGCAATCTACCGTGCAGAAAACCCGAAAAATAATCATCTGCGCGGAGACTTCACCGGCTATTCATGCAATGCAACATCACCGATCCAGACTGTTGGAACACTCTATTACTGATTTGGGTCAGGATCACTATGTCTCTTAAGAAACCTGTTTTGACCTCATTGTATAGATCTAAAGGTCAATTAGAATTGAGTCTAAGGGTTAGTACTTAGGTTTGGAAGCTGCCCTCAAGACCAGGTTTTTCAGTTTGGAGACTAAGTTATTTCGTCGAGCTCAGCACGACGAATCGTCGAACTCCATTCGACGATCGTTGAGCTCACTTCGACGAGTAGTCAAACTCCATTCGACGATCTCTGAGCTCAACTTCAACAAGTCGTCGAACTCCATTCGACGATCTTCGAGCTCAGTTTGACGATCTTGACTCCAGTTTGATTCTCTATCTCTGAGCTCAGTTCGACGATAGTGGAGCTTAGATCGACGATCTCTGTTTCCGTCTAAGTCCAAATCTCTGAGCTCAGTTCGACGATAGTGGAGCTCAGTTCGACGTTTTTCTGAAGAGTTAAATGTTTTTCAAGACTCAAATACAGACAGTTGAGGAATTATTGTCAGCAATTAATTCAGAGATCTTGTAGCCGTTTTCATTTATTCTGGCAGCAAGTTTCAAGGGATTTTCAAGAAATGTTTTATTGGACTTTCCTCCAGAACACAATTACAATTAAGGAAGTCATTTAATGACAGCCCAACGACTATCTTGGACAGAGGATCATTTCTATTTAGAGAAAAGGGATAAAAGATCAGATTTTTTCAATTCCAAAAATGAGAAGAAGAATAAGAAATTAGAAAAACACAACTCTTACAACAACTATTACACAGAGAAAGAAAGAGAGTTGCAGACATTCTCTGTCTCAAGATTCATACAAGAACACCATCACCAAAGGAGATCAATCATCTGAAATTTTCAGATCTCTCTTAATTCAAGTGTTCAAAGGCCATCATCATTAAAGACTCCAGACACCTTACATTTTAGCTATTGCTGAAATCATCATTTGCTGGAGATCAATTTTCTGAAGACCTATCACCCTACTGCAAAGCTTCACTTCCTGAACAACTACAGATCTCAGGGGGAGCTTTGACAACATCACTGAATCCACATAGTATTCTCACTGTGATTGAGAAAAGAATACTTTCATCACTTTCTCATCCCCACCTCTGTAAAGGGTTTTTCAAACTCCCTTCAAAAGTTTGTGTGTCGTTTTTGAGCACCTTATCAAAAGCTCATTGGTGGCAAGACACCTGATCAAAAAATCTGGTTTGGTTTTTGAGCACCTTATCAAAAGCTCATTGGTGCCCAGGACACCTGATCAACTCATCCTGTAGTGGATTCCTACCTAGGGTGGTAGAAGAGTGGATGTACCCAGATTTGTTGGGGAACCACTATAGCTCCTTGTGTCTTCTAGTTGCTTGTTTATCTTTTTGTTTCTGGCTGTGGTTTGTGACTAGATTGCTCTGTGATCATTCTGTGATTAGATTTACTTTTATTATTTGCTTCCCTGTTCACATTAGAATACAACAACTGTTGTAAAAGTTTTTAGCAAGCACCATACTCTATTCACCCCCCCTCTAGAGTATATCAGATCTAACTCACACATTCAATTGGTATCAGAGCCAGGTTGGTTAAAAATACCACATCTCAGTGGTTGCACAGGCAAACACCTAAACCCAAATATTCCTATAGTTAGATCTGCTTGTTGTAGATTTTGTTATTAGAATTATTTCATCATAAATCATGGCCCAAAAAAAGATTATGCTAGCACCAGACCTCCAGTGTGCAACCTATCCAAGTTTGCACTTTAGAAGGCAAGGATTAGACTCTACATGAATTCTATTGATGAGGACATCTTTAATTCTGTTTTAACAGTGTGTCCAAGACCTCCAGAGAACAAGTACAAGTGCTGTTCCACCTCCATCAGGAACAGATGCTGACATCAAGAAGTGGAAAGTAGCAGATGCAAAGGCTATGAATATCTTAGCCCAGACTATGTCTGATGACATTTTTCAAAAGGTAGCTGAATGTAACTCAGCAAAGGAGATCTGGGACAAGCTATCTGAAATAGTCTCAGGATCTGCTGATGAAAGAAAGGACAGGAGATCTCACCTCACAACCCAATATGAGAACTTCAAGAAAGGAGAAGCTGAGTCAGTATGAGATATGTACAACAGACTCAGTCTTATAGTCAATGAGCTGAAAAATTTGGATAAGGAGATATCATTGACTGAGCTAAATGATAAAATCCTAATGTTCTTCCCAAGCACTTGGAGACTCAAGGATCTGGCCAATCAAGGATGCCAGAAGTCTCAATGAGATCACAACAGAAGCTCTCTTAGGCAAGCTCAAGTCTTATGAGCTGCTCATCAAAAATAGAGAAGAAGAGCAGAAGACTGCCTCACCAGCCACAAGAAAGGAAAAGTCAATAGCTTTTAAAGCCACTAAAGATCAGCCTGAAGATAAAATCCCAGGAAATGATGAGCTGCTTAGTCTGCTGTCCAAAAGATTTTACAAAATGACCAGAAAGGACTTCAGGAAGAGATCATACAAAGAGCATGACAAGCCAAGGTATGATAAGTCAAATAATAAAGAAATTGTTTGCTTTGGTTTCAGGAAACCAGGCCACATTGTGCCTGAATGTCCAGAGAACAAAAATAAGGACAAAAAGGACAAGAGAGAAAGAATAAAAGACAAGGACTTCAAGAAGAACAGCAATGACAAACCCTTCTCAAGCAAGAACAAACACACAAGGAAGAGATTTGTTGCTGAATCTTGGAGTGAGATAGAAGAAGAATCAGAAACTTCTTCCAGCTCAAGTGATGATGAGGATGGTGCTGAAGAGAAGGAATTCTGCATGATGGCTATCAATGCCTCACAACACAATTTTGATGCAGAAGATTCAGAGTCAGACTCAGAGACTCAACCTGAAGAGGACCAGGTAATAGACGCTTTTGATTTCAATTCTAAGGACTTTAAGTATGAATTTAAAGAACTGTGTTTAGACCTATTAAAATCTGAGAAAGAAATTATCTCTCTCAGAAATCAATTGTCTGAACATAGTACCTTAAAATCAAAAAACCTCAAACTCTCTGAGGAGTTGGAGTGCTGTAGGGAGCAGATAGCTTCACTGAAAAGTGAACTATCATAGGCCAAGAAGCTTGAAGAATCCCTCAATGGGAGAAGTATCAAGCTAATGGACAACACAAGCACAGTGAACTCTAGATTCAATAGTACACTGGGCTTGGGTGCTTCATCCAGCCAACCTATAGTTCTAACAACCACAATCAAGTTTATTTCTGATAAAGGGAAGGGAGTTGTAGAGGTAGCTAGGAAAAATTCTGACTTACCCAAGAAAACCAAGGTTCAACAGAAATCGTCGAACGGAGCTAGACGATCGCTGAACGCAGATCGACGATCTCAGGCAAAATCGTCGAACTCAGGTCGACGATCTCTAATTCCTGAACTCTGCCACAGTCGACCGTCGAACAGAGCTCGACGATCTAACCCAAGATCGTCGAACGCAGCTCAACGATCGTCGAGGAGAGATCAGAGATTTGAAAACTTCTTCAAGGGTAAATCAAATTCAAATCCTTAGGGGTCCTTCATCCAGATTTAACCCTTATACTGAATGGATAATACCTCCAAGGAGATATCATCCTGAAGGTTATAAGAGTCAACCAGGGATGTCATTTATTTCTGAATTTAAAGGTTATCAACCTAGGCCCAAGGTAAACTGGGTCAAAAATAAGTAAATTGCTTATGTGCGGGTGAAGACCTATCCAACATCAAACCAGCAATGGTATTTGGATAGTGGGTGCTCAAAGCACATGACAGGAAACAAGGACAACCTCACATCCTTTAAATCCAAGCTTGGACCCAAGGTCATATTTGGTGATTCAAACTTTGGACTGACAAAAGGATATGGTGAAGTTCAAGTTGGGACAGTCACATTCAAGAGAGTAGCCTATGTGGAAGGACTGAAGCACAACTTGATCAGTATCAGTCAGTGATGTGATGAATGCTACCAGGTAACTTTCAGCAAATCCTTATGCAAGATCAAATCAGAGGACAACACAACTGTGTTGACAGGTAAAAGGAAAGGTAACATCTACTTAGTAGACTTTCTTTCAACAGAAGTAGATATTTGCATGTTTAATTCTGTTAGTAGACCTAATATTTTATGGCATTAGAGACTAGGGCATATAAACCTTAGAACCATTGCTAGGCTATCCAAGGACAACCTTGTTAGAGGACTACCTTCTGGCACCTACAAGAAGGAAGGACTCTGCAGGGCTTGTCAATTAGGCAAGCAAACTAAAAATAGTTTCAAGTCACTTAATAAGAGTGATTCACCTAGGATTTTGTATCTGTTACACATGGATCTTTTTGGACCTATTACAGTACAAAGCTTAGGAGGGAAATCTTACACTTTAGTGGTTGTAGATGACTTCTCTAGATTCACATGGGTGTTCTTTCTGAGGATGAAGTCTGATAACTTTAAGTGTTTGACAGAGTTTCTCAAATGTATACAGAATGAGTTCAATACTCATATTGCCCTGATCAGAAGTGATCATGGGACAGAGTTTGATTCTCTTCTTATGCAAGAGTTCTGTCAGAGTGAAGGGATCATGCATACTTTCTAGCTCCTAGAACTCCTCAACAAAATGGGGTAGCTGAAAGGAAAAATAGAACCCTTATTAAATCTGCCACTACATTGTTGTCAGATGCTCATCTTCCTCTATCCTTTTGGGCAGAGGCAGTGAACACCTCCAACTATGTGCTGAACAGAAGTTTAATACATAAAATGAAGGGCAAGACTCCCTATGAATTACTCAAAGGTAAGAAACCTAAAGTAGATTACTTTAGAATTTTTGGTTGCATCTGTTACATACACAATAATGACAAGAATTATTTAGCAAAATTTCAAGCTAAAACTGATGAAGGAGTGTTTCTGGGATACTCCATGATCAGTAAGGCTTATAGGGTTTATAATAAATCAACTCTTAAAATTGAAGAATCTATTCACATATCTTTCGATCAAACTAACATGTCTTTCAAGGAGAAGAACACTTCTACCATAGAACCTTTGCAGGTACATTCTCTTGCTGAAGACTTGGACAGATTACAAATCATTCAAAAAGAGGAAAGCAGTGAAGATGAAGAAGACATTCAACATCATGAAGGGAAACCTCTTGAAGAGCCAGTTGTTGTACTACAAGAGGAAACAATAACACAGGTTGGTGAACAATCAACACCCCCTGTTGATTTAGTAACATCAAGAGACCATCCAATTTCCCAAGTGATTGGAGACATCTCTGCTGGTGTGCAAACCAGAAATCAGGTCAACCAAAACCTGATGCACACTTGCTTCCTTTCTCAAATTGAACCTCAGTCCATTCAAGATACTGAGCAAGATCCACACTGGATCATTGCAATGCAAGAAGAGTTGCATCAATTTGAAAGGAACAAAGTTTGGGAACTAGTACCAAGGCCTAAGGATCACTCCATTGTTGGAACGAAGTGGGTGTTCAGAAACAAATTGGATGATCAAGGAGTAATTGTAAGGAACAAGGCAAGGCTAGTTGCTCAAGGGTACTCTCAAGAAGAAGGCATAGATTATGACCAAACCTTTGCACCGGTTGCAAGGTTGGAGGCTATTAGAATCTTCTTAGAATATGCAGCACACAAAGGTTTCAAAGTATACCAGATGGATGTAAAGAGTGCTTTTCTAAATGGAGACATCAAAGAAGAAGTCTATGTTAGACAACCTCTAGGTTTTATCTCTTCAACTTATCCTGATTATGTTTTTAAATTGAATAAAGCATTATATGGTCTCAAGCAAGCTCCCAGAGCATGGTATGAGACCCTAGCATGCTTCCTTCTGAAAAATGAGTTTATAAGGGGTAGAGTAGACCAAACTCTTTTTATTAGAACCCATAAGTCTCATACCCTACTAGTACAAATCTATGTAGATGATATTATTTTTGGTTCTACTGATTCAAATTTGTGCAGAAGGTTCTCCAATCTAATGCATTTCAAATTTGAAATGAGTAGCATGGGTGAGCTATCCTTCTTTCTAGGACTGCAAATCAAGCAACATGCTGAAGGCATATTTATTTCTCAAACCAAGTATGCAAAAGAATTGGTTAAGAAATTTGGTATGTCTGAAGCATCATGCATGGAAACACCTATGCCTACTAATGCTGTATTGGATGCTGATGAACATGGGAAACCTGTTGATCAGAGAACTTATAGAGCAATGATTGGCTCTCTATTGTACCTTACAGCTAGTAGACTTGACATAAAGTTTGCTACATGCATCTGTGCTAGATTCCAAGTGAACCCTAGAGAGTCACACATAACATTAGTAAAAAGGATTCTTAGGTATGTTAAAAGTTGTCCAAATCTAGGTCTCTGCTATCCAAAAGATTCAGTATTTGACTTAACTGGATTTTCTGATGCTGATTATGCTGGATGCAGAATTGACAGGAAAAGCACAAGTGGAACTTGTCAGTTTCTTGGTGACTGACTTGTCTCTTGGTTTTGCAAGAAACAAACATCTGTGTCAACTTTAACTGCTGAAGATGAATATATGGCTGCAGATAGTTGTTGTTCACAAATATTGTGGATTCAAAACCAACTCCTAGACTATGGCTACAACTTAGAGAAGTCTAAAATCTTTTGTGATAATACCAGTGCTATTTCTATAGCTCAAAATCCAGTCCTCCATAGTAGGAAAAAACACATAGAAATTAGGCATCACTTTTTAAGGGATAATGTTGAGAAAAATAAAATTGAACTTCAATATATCTCAACTGATTTGCAAAGGGGAGATATTTTCACCGAACCCCTGGATGAAAAGAAACATACCTTCTTCCTAAATCAGTTAGGAATGTTAGATGGAGGAAGTTTAAAATAAGTTCCAAGATTTTAAAACTCTAAAAAATGACCAAGACTAGCAAACATTTTAATTTTTCTAGTGTATAGAGTGTTTCTGATCTTTGTACTGCGCTCGACGATTTTCCACCAGATCGTCGAACGGAGATCGACGCTTTCCGAGATCGTCGACCAGAGTTCAGCGCTTCTCAGATAGTGTTCAACTATCTCTCCAGATCAGCGATCGTCGAACGAAGCTCGATGATTTTGCTTTCTGAACTATCGTCGAACGGAGCTCGACGCTCTCCAATATCGTCGACCGGAGATCGACGATGTTGATGACCTTCAGTTTCCTTTAGAAGCCCCGATTGTCGAACTGAGTTCAACGATCTTTCCTTTTCTGCGTCGAACCCTAATATAAAACTCTTTTTTCGGTCGTCGTTCTCTCTTGCGCTTTCATACTTTCTGCAAAAAATTCTCTTTCCCTCCAAATTTCTCTACACTTGGTCGTTTGTTTGCTAATTTTTGCAGGAATCAATGGCCGTCTCAGTTGCAGTCCTGGCCGCCATGAAATTTGATGCAGGTTTCGACATTGACATGGATTCTTTCAGCACTAGTGGTCAAATCTTCCAAGATATTCTGGAACTGTTCAAGGAACAAAAGCTAGTTACTATAATGTCCACTAGAATCAAGTTACCTGCAGATGAAATCAAGGAGTGGGTGTATACTGCCCACAACCAAGACCAGAATACAGTGATTGGATCAATTTCTGGAACCCAGGTACCTCTGACACCTACTATTCTGACAGAGATTTTTGGATTGAATTCTGGAGAGGATTCTGCTGAGGTGTCTGGAGGAGAATTTTCTACTATGCTTGATAGAATGGGTCATTCTGATGCAAACCCTAGCAAGCTGCTGAAAAAGAATTTGGGTGTCGAGTACAGATTTTTGGCTGATGTTGTAGGAAAAGTCTTGTTGGCCAAGCACTCAGCCTATGATACCATCTCCAGGTATCAGCTGTGTTTGATGGGTGCTCTAGTGGATAAGAAACAGTTGAACTGGGGAGAAGTATTTTTTGACTTGATTAAGAAGAAGATCAACAAGAATTTTGTGAATTATGGAAGGATATTAGTGTTGTTTCTTCAAAACAGATGCCCTGCCCTGCTTGTCTCAAATGAGATGCACATCAATGCCTCTAAGAGGCTCTCTTGTACCCTGTTTGGCAAATGGGACAGGCAGATAGTGAAGCCCAGCAGGCCCTCTGCATCTACCACTTCAGGCACAAGGGCTGTTGCAGTCTCTTCCCCTCCAGTCTCTGCCCCTGCAGAAGACTTGCCTAGATCTTCTTCTCCTCCTCCACCTCTTATTTCATCTCCACCAGTCACCTCCACCATTCAAATTTCCTCCACAATCATTATTTCAACCCCATCTCCAACTTCAATTTCTCCACCTCCACCTCTAACAGAAGAAATCTTCCATCCTTTACATCAATACCCTCATCTAGACATTGAATCATCATCTCAACTTCCATCTTTCACACTTCTGGATGATTCCTTTATGGATGATTCCCCTTCATCCCCTCCTGATCTTCCCTCTTCATCCACATCATATCAACAGCTACTGCAAGATATCATTGCTCAACCCTCCTTCACACCTTCTATTTCCATTCCACTATCTTCCATTTCAACAATCCCCACATCTCAACCTTCTTTTCCCCCATACACCAGCTCTCCACCAACATCTCCAGCTGCTCCACCTTCATTCCCTACCTCTGCTCAAATCCCTATTGAGCATGTAGATATTCCACCCTTAGCAGACAGACTTTATGAGCTAATAGCTCCCAGGCTATCCCTCTTGTTGGAGACCTCCATGGCTCCACTTTTAAAGTCAGTTGCAGACCTGTCTGCCAGGCTCTCCTCTCTCTTTCCTCATCAGGCAATCCCTTCATCTGGGTGCCTTGATCCAGTCCTGACTGAATCTAGGCAGGGGGAGATGCTTCATGAAGTGAATGGATTGCCTGCTGCTACTACTGCTGCTGTTGTATCTTCAATTCAAGCTCAAGCCTCACCATCTCAGATTGCAGTTTTCTCAGTGGACCTCAGGTCACTATTATCAGACTTTGATTATATATATTTCAGCTGTCTTCCAGAGCATACTGTAGTCCAGCCATCAGAAGATCTGTCTAAGGCCATTGTGCCTATTTTAAGCTGTGACAGCAGTGTAATTCATTCTTTTGTAAAGTCCTTTTCTGTTGCTGCTTCTTCAATTTCTGTTGCAAGTACTGATATTGTTGATATTGCTGACATTTCTGATGATTTAATATTTGAGGATATACATATGCCAGAGGAATTTGACCTTGAGCTTACTGTCATTACTGATGATATTGTTGTTACTGAAACTATTGTATCTGAAAGTATTATTTCTAAAACTGCTGAAACTGTTGTATCTGTATCTGCTGTATCTACTGCTGCTGCTACAACTTCTGCCAGTGTTATTTCTACTACTCTTTCTGTTGCTGCCACAATTGCTGTCACTGTTGTTACATCTGCTCAATCACAACTACAAAAAGACTACCTTAAAAGGATTGATGCTTTATATGATGAACAAAGCTCAAAAGTGATCAGTTCAGAACTGATTCAGATGATTCTTCTGCTACTATAGTAAGGAAAAGAAAGGCCAGAAGCAAGGCAATGAAAAGAGTTCCTCCAGCTAAAGTCAAAGACACAAATGACATTCCTTACTACATTCTGCATGACTGCCCTATCACAAAACATTGGATGCAATACTCCAAGAATCAATTAAAGTCTATGAAAAAGAAAAGAAAATATGACAAAGGATCTTCTCAGTATCATCACCCTCCTCCTCCTCCTCCTTCAACTGGTGCAGGTACAGGTGGTAGTTCAGCTGTTCAACCCTCTGCCAGAAGCCAAACCCCTTATCAGCCTCAAGTAAGATCTCAACATAAGGGAAGCCAATCCAGAGGCTATCAATCAAGGAGAGGAAACTACAGAGGCAACCAAAGAGAACTTCAAGTTTATTCAAAAGGCTATTCCAGGCAACACCCATATTCAAGGGAAGGACAAGGTCCATCTGATACAACCTCAGGTCCCTTTCCTTATAAGCTGAAAGAATTAGTCTCCTCCAAAGCTCCTCCAGATAATCCCTCTAATAGGTATGAGCCTCCAGTGCCATATGAGGATCCAGAGAACAATCCAACTTCCTGGACAGCTAGGATGAAGGAATTAGCTGCTTTGGATCAGATTAAAAAAGCCAGAGAGCAAGGCAAAGACACCTCCAGTATTACTACTTTGTCAGAACAAAGGAAAAAGGAACTGGAAAGATACTCCTCCAGCAAGTTCTTTGATTCTGAAAGCTACATGAAGCTGCACCCTGAAGCTGTAGTACCAAGGCCTAAACAACAAACATCTCTAGGTGCAGCTGATGACAGAAGATCTAAGAAGGAAGCTCTTAATCCAAACAGGGAAATAAAACTTATAAAAAGCAAGGAAAAGGAGTAATTCTGTAAGGTGACAATATATGTTGTTTTATGATCTGTCTGAGATAATATCTGTGTTTCTGCAATGTTTTATTGTTATATTGTTGTTCTGTATGTTTATAATTTTCCAATTTCTGTAAATAGTAATCCTAACCCAAATAGGAGGAGATTGTTGGAACACTCTATTACTGATTTGGGTCAGGATCACTATGTCTCTTAGGAAACCTGTTTTGACCTCATTGTATAGATCTAAAGGTCAATTAGAATTGAGTCTAAGGGTTAGTACTTAAGTTTGGAAGCTCCCCTCAAGACCAGGTTTTTCAGTTTGGAGACTAAGTCATTTCGTCGAGCTCAGTATGACGAATCGTCGAACTCCATTCGACAATCGTTGAGCTCACTTCGATGAGTCGTCTAACTCCATTCGACGATCTCTGAGCTCAACTTCAACAAGTCGTCGAACTCCATTCGATGATCTTCGAGCTCAGTTCAACGATCTTGACTCCAGTTTGATTCTCTATCTCTGAGCTCAGTTCGATGATAGTTGAGCTCAGATCGACGATCTCTGTTTCAATCTAAGTCCAAATCTCTGAGCTCAGTTCGACGATAGTGGAGCTCAGTTCGACGTTTTTCGGAAGAGTTAAATGTTTTTCAAGTCTCAAATACAGACAGTTGAGGAATTATTGTCAGCAATTAATTCAGAGATCTTGTAGCCGTTTTCATTTATTCTGGAGCAAGTTTCAAGGGATTTTCAAGGAATGTTTTATTGGACTTTCCTCCAGAAGACAATTGCAATTAAGGAAGTCATTTAATGACAGTCCAATGGCTATCTTGGACAGAGGATCATTTCTATTCAGAGAAAAGGGATAAAAGATCAGATTTTTTCAATTCCAAAAACGAGAAGAAGAACAAGAAATTAGGAAAACACAACTCTTACAACAACTATTACACATAGAAAGAAAGAGAGTTGCAGACATTCTCTGTCTCAAGATTCATACAAGAACACCATCACCAAAGGAGATCAATCATCTGAAATTTTCAGATCTCTCTTGATTGAAGTGTTCAAAGACCATCATCATTCAAGACTCCAGACACCTCACATTTCAGCTGTTGCTGAAATCATCATTTGCTGGAGATCAATTTTCTGAAGGCCTATCACCCTACTGCAAAGCTTCACTTCCTGAACAACTACAGATCTCAGGGGGAGCTTTGACAACATCACTGAATCCACATAGTCTTCTCACTGTGATTGAGAAAAGAAGACTTTCATCAACTCTCTCATCCCCGTCTCTGTAAAGGGTTTTTCAAACTCCCTTCAAAAGTTTGTGTGTGGTTTTTGAGCACCTTATCAAAAGCTCATTTGTGGCAAGACACCTGCTCAAAAAATCTGGTTTGGTTTTTGAGCACCTTATCAAAAGCTCATTGGTGCCCAGGACACCTGATCAACTCATCCTGCAGTGGATTCCTACCTAGGGTAGTAGAAGAGTGGATGTACCCAGATTGGTTGGGGAACCACTATAGCTCCTTGTGTCTTCTGGTTGCTTGTTTATCTTTTTGTTTCTGGCTGTGGTTTGTGACTAGATTGCTCTGTGATCATTCTGTGATTAGATTTACTTTTTATTATTTGCTTCCCTGTTCACATTAGAATACAATAACTGTTGTAAATGTTTTTAGCAAGCACCATACTCTATTCATCTCCCCTCTAGAGTATATCAGATCTAACTCACACTTTCACAGACCAACTTGTCTGGGTAGGCTTCACACATCATGTATATGTTTGTTTCTTGATTACGGACTCTACATGCAAAACAATGAGGACTATTCATGTCTACCCGAAGGAACACCTCACACTCACCGCTAACTCGCGAGAGCGGGCTTCCTATGCAAGGGAAAAGAGGACTTCACATGTACAAGATGAGAATCGTTACCCTAGCATTCCTCTTCGGTGCCATGAAGATCTATGCGGATGAAAAGCACCGCAATGTCCTCGCCTTCGTATATCCGAACTCGGCTTGCGATTCGGGGCTCCGAAGCTCCACCGGTGGCCTGATCTCTCTTCATTCTTCTTCCTTGTTCTACCCTCTCTCTAGAACCTTAGAAAGAGAAAACCTAAATAGAATGGGGGTTCCTAAGCCCTATTCCCGGCTATATCCTAGCAAGAACAGCCCTGTGTCGTTGGATCCCAAAATAAGGAAACACATGACCACGATTCACACTTGAAATCCAAAACATGGGCCGAACACGGCTTGTGACACCCCCGTGTCCAAGGCCGTGTGCCCCATTCGACCCCGAAACCATCACATCCTGAAAAGAACACGGGCTCTCGACATGCCCTTGTCAGGATCGACACGCCCGTGTCAACCAGTACACGCCCGTGTAGCTGGGCGTGTTCCTCCATCGACACAGGACCAACACCAACCCGAGAAGAACACGTCTATTCGACACGCCTATGTCGAATTTGACACGCCTGTGTCAGGTTGAACACGCCTAGGCTCTAGGCCGCGTTTTTACCCCTGACATAACTCGGCCAACCACCCGAGTAGGACACGGTCTGGAACATGCCCGTGTCTCAGGCCGTGTTCGCTGCTCGAAGATCGTCGACCGTAATTTTGTCGACCACACGAACTTCGTCGAACCCGAGCACGACACGGCCCTGGGACATGCCCGTGGCGTGTCCCAGGCCATGTGACACCTACCAAATCCCAGATTTTGATCAAAATGTCACCGGATCGCTCTTTTAAGTTTTGGGGTATTACAACTCTCTCCCTCTAAAAAGAATTTCATCCATGAAATTACATAAAAGATAAATAAAAACAAACTTAAACGGTACCTGAGTGGAATAACTCCGGGTACTCCTCAAGCATGGTCTGCTCTCGCTCCCACGAGAGCTCCTCCTGACCGCAGTTGTCCCAACGGACCTTGACCATCTTGATTTCCTTGTTGCGTAATCGCTGGACTTCCGAGTCCTCAATGCGAACGGGCTTGACCTTCATCGTTAACCCATTATCGACCGACACGTGATCGACTGCAACCACTTACAAAGGCTCTTGCACCGCCTTCCGCAGCACTGATATGTAGAATACGTCGTGTAGACCACTTAGCTCCATTGATAGCCTTAATCGATATGCAGCTTCGCCAATCCGCTCCAGAACCTCAAATGGTCCAAGGTACCTCGGGCTTAGCTTCTTCAAGCACCGTACTCGCGAGACACCCTTGAACGGCTTAATCTTCAAGTACACCCAGTCGCCAATAGCGAACTCCACATTCCTATGTTTGGCGTTATAGTACTTAGCTTGCCGGTCCGGAGCGATCAGCAATCTTTCTCGAATCGTTCGAACCAACGAGGTAGCATCTTCCACCTCTTACCGCTTATACAGTTTTGACTCACCTGTTTCCTACCAAGACAACGGCGTGCGACATCATCTACCATAAAGGGCCTCGAAGGGCGCCATTTGTATGCTTTCCTGGTAGTTGTTATTGTAAGAGAATTCCACCAAGTACAGGTGATCTTCCCACTACTTCCAGAAATCCAGGAGGCACATGCGAAGCATGTCTTCCATCGTCCTGTTGACCCTCTCAGTCTGACCATCCGTCTACGAATGAAAGGCTGTGCTGAAACTCAGCTTTGTTCCCAACATCTGTTGCACCAACCTCCAATCATTGGACGTGAAGCGCCCATCTCGATCACTCACGATGTTGCGGGGCACACCGTGATGTCGCACAATATTATCCACATATAAATTTGCCAATTTCTTCATAGAATCATCCTTCCTATGCAGAATGAAGTGCGACACTTTTGTCAAACGATCTACGACCACCCAGATGGAGTCATTTCCCTTCTGCGACCTTGGCAAACCATGCACAAAGTCCATTGTAATGTCGTCAAACTTCCACTCCGGAATAGGCAAGGACTTCAAGAATCCTCCAGGCTTCTGGCACTCCTCCTTCACTAAGGCGCATGTTTGACACTTCGCCACATAGAGTGCCACATCCTTCTTAAGTCATGGCCACCAGAACAATTTCTTCACATCATGGTACATCTTCGTGCTCCCCGGGTGAATCGAGTACTTGGTATGATGAGCCTCGTACAACAATTCCACCAGCAATTTTCCCACATTCAGGATGCACAAACGACCGTCTTTCCATATCAATCCATCCACGACCTAAAATTAGGAATTTGACCCATCCAATGCCTCAACCATGATTTGCTTCATGTGGCAATCCACATCCAGAGCCTGCCGAATCCGATCAGCCAGGTCACACTGAACTTCAGTCTAGTTCAATAGCACTTCGGACACTAGTCTGCTTGTCTACGCTAAAGATCTCTAATGCCTCGAACTCCCGAACCAAACGCTCGTCATGAACCGACAGCTAGTTGGCTTGAGCTGGGGCCCTGCGACTCAACGCATCCGCAACTACATTGCCTTTCCCAGGCACATAATAAATTTTGAATGTGTAGTCCCCCAGGAACTCCATCCATCTCCGTTGTCTCATGTTTAGATCTTTCTGATCCAACAAGTATATCAGGCTCTTGTGGTCGGTATAAATATCGATCTTCACCCCGTATAAGTAATGCATCCATAGCTTCAAGGCAAAAATCACGACCACTAACTCCAAGTCATGGATCAGATAATTCCTCTCATGCACTTTTAGTTGTCGCGATTCATACGCTATCACACTTCCATGTTGTAGTAGGACACAACCCAATCCACTGCCCGAAGCATCACTGTAGATCTCAAAGCCTTCTATCCCACTCGACGAACTCAGCACATGCGCTGTGGTCAACCGACTTTTCAACTCCTCAAAAGCTCATGCACACTCCGGCGTCCAAACAAACTTCTTCTCCTTCCTCGTCAGAGTCGTGAGGGGTAATGCTATCCACGAGAAGTTCTCCATGAAGCGCCTGTGAATGATCAAGCGCATACCCAACTGCACCAAAAGCCCGGACTGTTGGAGAGGGCGCTACTTAATTTCTTAAATAAGTAGCAAAGCGCCACGGGTCAAGTGAAGGAACGCCGGACCCAACAATCCCCCCCCCCCGACGTCCAGCACAACCCGTCGGCTCAGAGGTGGACTTACCACATGGCCCACCTGGCTCAGAGGTGGGGTTACCACATGTCCACGGTTGCCTGACCCGCCGGACCCACGCAGGTAAAAGGGAAAAATCAGGATTTAATAGCGCTCCCCCGGTCTTGAACCCGTGACCTCCTCTGATACCAATTGAAGGATCAAGCGCATAGCCAACTACATCAAAATCCCGGACTGTTGGAGAGGGCGCTACTTAATTTCTTAAATAAGTAGCAAAGCGCCACGGGTCAAGTGAAGGAACGCCGGACCCAACAGCCTGTAATAGCCGGCAAGCCACAGAAAACTTCGGACTTCCGCTACCGTAGACAGCATAGACCACTCTTCGTATAGCTACAATCTTCGCCGGATCCACCGCAATTCCCTCTCCACTGACTATGTGACCAAGGAACGCTACTGAGAACAACCAAAACTCGCATTTGGAGAACTTGGCGTATAGTTGATTCCTCCTCAGCATCTCCAACACCAAATGCAGATGCTTAAAGTGATCCTCCTCACTCTGCGAGTACACCAATATATCGTCGATGAAGACAATCACAAAGTGGTCTAGGTACTCCCTGAAAGTCTTGTTCATCAGATCTATGAACACTGACGACGCATTAGTCAGCCCAAACGGCATGACCGTAAACTCATAATGCCCGTATCTCGTACTAAAAGTTGTCTTGGGGATATCACTTGATGGCGACGATGCTGATGCAGCCGTGGATCCACGACATCGAGAGTTCGTGGATTGGGATGGTCGTTGCTTCAAGCTCGAGGATGGGAGCTACCACGATGTTTCTTCGCCAACGCCGCCGCCACTACATGTTTTACTCGTCGTCCGCCGCCGCCAATAAATGAAATATATAATTATAAATTACATAATTATAATTATATATTTCATCTTTTAAATTTTAACATTTTTATTTCCAACATTTTATTATTATTTTAATTTCATGTAATGATGGGTGCTTATAACCATCAAGAGTATTTTAATTTCATGCATTTAAATTTCGCATTGTTTTTATTTCATGATGGGTGCATATAACCATCATAGTATCATTTTGAATTTTGAATTTTGAATTGGAGGAGATGGAGTGGTGTAAGCCTATATATATGTCATGATATTTGTCATATTTTAGAAGAGAAGAAGAATAAGAAAATTATCCCCCTAAAGATCTTTTGAGATCCTCCTTCCCCCTTGGCAAAATTCAGCCACCTCCCTCCCCCTCCTCCTCTTGGCCGTCGGCCTTCTATCTCTCCCCCTCTTAGTGGCTCAGCCACCTTCCCCCTCCCCTCCTCCTCCTCCTCTCTCTCCAAGGGTTTGTCAAAAGGAGAAAACGTCGAGCGTCTTCATTGTCTGGTGCGGATCCGAGGACTTCTGCGTGGAAATAGAGAATATACCACCGTCATGTGTGCCTCCACCATTCATCTTGTGGACGGATACATATTGGGATTTGGGTAACGCTTTTCTAAACTAACCTCGTTGAGTGCTTCCTCTATACATCTTGTGAGAATTGGTGGAATATAAGGTTGGTAATTTGTTCTGATTTATATTGAATATTGTGCTTGTTAAAATCAAATTTTCAAGCGTTTATTTCCCGAATATTTTTCGTATTAATTGGAACGGGTGGATCTCATGAACACTAGAAGAAATCAGATTCATCACCCTTGATTTCCCCTTGAGTCCAAATGATTTGGTAAACCCTCTATTAATTAATTTTGGGATCGATTAGGACTTGATTTTAAATCACTTATTTAGTCTGGATATTCTCTTATTGGATGTATGAAAGTTTGCGCATAATTTAATTTGAATTACTAATTGTCCGGATCGGGTGGGTCCATTTCGCTTCAGTGAACATTGACATATATCCTTTGTTTAGTCTAAAATAAGGGGTAGCGTCCCTTTGCGTTGAATGTTGTGAAATTTTTGCCTTTTAATGCTTAAGTATTTGATAATGCTAAGTAGAGAAACCACGCGGTAGATATTTAATTAAATTGTCGAACATAAGAACCCATAGTTTAATCCGTAGAAACCATGGGCCTGCATCATCACTTTCCCTTATCCTCAGCTGATAATACCCGGACTTAAGATCCAATATCGAGTACACCGATGACCCGACTAACTGATCGAACAGATCATCAATCCTTGGGATCAGATACTTGTTCTTCTCCGTTAACTTATTCAACTCTCGATAGTCGATACAGAGCCGCAAACTTCTGTCCTTCTTCTTCACAAAAATGACCGGTGCGCTCCAAGGCGATGAACTTGGATGCACATAACCCTTTTCCAAAAGCTCTTGAAGTTGTACCTTCAGCTCCGCCATCTCCTTAGGCGCTAGCCGCTATGGAGAGTGTAACACAGGTTTTACACCTTGCACTAGCTCAATGGTGAAATCTATCTCCCGTTGAGGTGGGGCTCCAGGAAGATGGCCAGGGAATACGTCAAGGTACTCAGATACCACTGAAATACTGTCCAATGTAGGCTTAGTCTTTGCAACCTCCACTAGCATGAAGAACAGCTCTGCGCCAGCACAAACTGCCTTAACAACCTGAAGAGCAGACATCAAAGTCTTCCTCGAACCTTTCAAGCCCGCAAACGTCATTTCACGACTCGTTCCCAACTTAATCTCCTTGTGATTTCAATCGATATATGCTTGTTGCTCCGAGAGCTAGTCCATGCCAAATATCATGTCGAACTCTAACAGCGGTAGTAATGAAGCTTGCAAATCGAACTCATGACTCCCAATATGAATCTTTACGCCACAGACTCTATCCACGAGCATCGAACATCCATTTGGCAACAACACATCCAGTTTGTCCTTAGCCATCGAAGAAGGTACTCCGATGCACGATATAAATCCTTCGGACAAAAAGGAGTGCGAAGCTCCTGTATCAAAGAGTGCTCTCGTCGGATTGTCACAAATCAAAACAAAGCCTAGACAAGCAGTGGTAAGGTAACACGCGCAAGGTAACAAGCATTTAAAATTAACTTGCTATAAATTTAAACCGTACCTGTCACCACATCTGTTTGTTTGATGGCCTCTTGCTGGCCAAGATTATAAACTCTGGGTAGAGCCGGAGCATAATGGGACGCGGTTGACTCCACCGCCTTGCCTTCTCCTCATACATTGCTCCCGGCTTCCTCTCGAACTTTGGACGTCCGCTCCAGCAGTCTCAGGCAAAGTGCCCCGGCTTCCCACATGTGAAGCATGCGCCCTGGGTTCGGCCCGTAGTCGCCCGAAAAGCACCAGAAGAGGGGGCTGTACTCGAAGTCCTAGCCTTCTTATTGAACTTACGATACCCAGACTTCGAGGTAGTCGGCACCTTGAACTCTGTTCTCTTATCACCAGAGTTTTTTCTTCACCTGCACATTATTCAGATCCTTTTTCCAAAGACCAGGCCATATTGACCAGGGTCAAGAAGCCCTGCGTCATAGGCCCCGAGAGCAGTAGCCTTAGGTCATCTCTCAGATCTATATAGAACCGGTTTGTCTTACGCTCCTCATCCACGAATGTAGAGCTATTGTACCGACCCAACCAAGTAAATTCTTGAAGATTCTCATCCACGCTACTCTCTCCTTGCGATAATTTCTAGAACCCATTCTCCAATGCTATCCTCTGAGCCGAGGGAAGGTACCTTGCTAAGAACAGTCTCGAAAACTCTTCCATCGAGACATCCGTAAGTTGCCTTCCCCTCAAGTGATGTAGCTCCAAACCTTCCCACCACAGCCTAACATCTCCATCCAATAGGAATGTAGATATAGTGGTCATCTTCCACTCCTCTGTTTCCATCGCTGTCAAGACTCTCTTCACTCGGGAGAGCCAATCTTCAGCTTGGGATGGGGTTCCCGTCCCCGAGACCGAAGCATTGAATCCCATAACATGTTTGAGCTGCCTTTCAGTTGCTCTCCTAGGCACCAAAGGCTCCACCACCACCTACTCCACCCTTCTCGGTTCAGCCGCTTGAAGCGGTACCTGCACTATTGCAGGAGCGGGCTGTTGTATTTGCTTGCAGGCTGCGTGTTGATCATAGCAAACACCGCTTCGGCCACCAATCGTAGTGTTTCAGTCGAGGGAGGTGTTGCAGGTGCATCATTCGGTGCGCTACTAGCCTTAGAAACATGGCATTCTGACGGCCCTGCACCACTCCTGGTCACCTATAGTTGTATAAAACACCGTTAAGCGACCAAACAAAATTGCAAAAAGCAATTATAAGAACACGTAGGTTCCCCAAACATGTGTATTTTCATTCCTTAGTGGGCATTCATGGATTCTTTTATGTTATAATGATAACGCACACACATGTGCTCACCACCCCTTAAAAGAATTCGCCCACAAATTCATTTAAGTTGACCGAAACCAGTAGTCTGATAACAAATTATAATACCCCATATCCGTTGTTGAAAATTGTTAAGTGGAAGTGGTTGATGGGACAGGCCGGGCGGCCTGGGCGGACAGCGTCAGCGGACTGGGCGGACTGGCGGACTGCGGCCTGTTGTTAAGTCTAGTGGAAGCTGGCTGTTCTGAGCGGGTTGTACAGTTGAAGTCCGCAGACTGTGCGACATGTTATCTGTAGATAGGGCGTTGGCTGATTAGTTTAGCCAAGGAGCGGCCTGAGCGGATAGAGGCTTGCGGATTGGTGTGTTGCTCAGTGGCCGTGTTGCAAGCTTTTGCTTTCCAACGGATTGGGTGCTATCTGCGGGAGGATGGCGGACTGGCATGTCCGCGGTATTCGTTGTTGCGGACTGACCTCAGAGTTTGGCTGAGGACTTGCTGAGCTCTGGTGGTACAGCAGGTGCACTACTGTGGAGGTCTTTGGCGGACTGGTGTGTGGAGTCCGGCAGGTGGCCGTTGCTTGGGCAGGTGTGCGAGTATCTTGCGAACTGCTTCTCCTTGGCTGAGTGTTGGCGGTCTATGTTGCTAGGATATTTGGCGGACGGGTTTATGTCCTCCATACTCACATTAGGCCTTTGGTGGTTCTGGACTTGGTCACATTCTGTGCCAAGACCAGGGTGTCCGCAATATCCGCCAAGTCCGCTATTGACCGGACGAACTGTTGCTAACTCTGCCTTTGGTCGTGGACTCGTGGAGGATGGAGGCTTGATTCTTGTTCTATGCGGACTGCCTCTGGTGTGTGCGGACAGTCACTGAAGGGGGTGCTGTCCTGCAGTGTTTGGAGGCTTTGTGGGCTGATGCCTTGTCCGAATAGCTTGGGCTGACTAATCAGGGTTCGCCAAAGTTGCCTTGCTCCTGGCGGTTTATTCCTTGGTATCCGGCTAAGTCCTTGTGGACTCGGCGGACGGAGTTTTGCTAGCGCGCGGGCTAGGGCGTTGTATCTATCTTAAGGGCGGTGACCACACTCCTCACCTCGCCTATAAATAGGACCCCCCCGGCAGGTCTACAGTAACTGAGTGAACAGTAAGTTGGGTTTGGCGAGGTACTGCGGTCTCAGTTTTTCTATCCGCGCGGATTGATTCAGAGCTGACGGTTTGCTGTGTGCAGGTCGCGTGGGTAGCTTCAAGGAGCCAGGAGTTTGGATTTGACTTCGGTCAAGTACTTGGAAGTGTGCGGTCTCTGCGGTTTCAGCAGCTCGCTCTGCGGCTTGTCAGTTCTCTGCTTCAACTTTGCCTGTTCCAATAACCTGTCTGCCGGTCTAAGGCGGGTAGGCGGCGGTCTGTTCCTCAGCAGGAGGCGAATAACAGTGTGTCCACACGGCCTCGCGGCTTCAGCGGACTCCGTGTATATTCAGCGGATTACAGCGTCAGCTCGGGCGGCTTTGACGGACTTGGCGACCTCGGCTGTCTCGGCGGATTCCGGTGCTGTCCGCCCGGCTTGTTGTTTGAACTTTCTGTTATAGCTTGTGTACTAGCGAAATCATGTCTCGCTATGTATACCTTGCCTTGTAAAGAAGTGAAATGTATAAAAGATCTGCTTGTGCTTCCATTGTGTGTTGGTGTTAACCTTGTTCCTTGGGTTTTCGCATGATCAAGGTGTGAACTGGGTAGTGCCGAGGATATTAATTTGGTTTGGGCTACCTTTCTGACCACTTTGAGAAAATTTAACATGGTATCAAAGCAGGTTCAGTTGCTTGAGCGGTCTTCAACTAGTGTTGTGCTCTGTGCTTGAGTGTTGATCCACCTGTGTTGTTTGCTCGGAGCTTCTGAAAGGTGACCAACGGTTGTTGCAATGGAAGGGAGTTATGCAAGAGGTCTGGGCATTGAACTCTTAACAACAACTAACTTTAAGAAGTGGAAGTCGTGCATGAAGAGTTATATTCTGGGTGAGGAGCTATGGGAAGTCGTCGGTGTTGACGATAGGCAGGAAGTGACAGCTGTATTTGGTACTGCTGAGCAGGTTAGGCTCTGGAGAAAAATGAATGCTAAGGCGGAGTTTATTCTAAAGAGGGCCGTGTCACCAGAACTGTTTGATCACATCATTGGATGTGAGTCGGCTGCTGATATTTGGACAACCATTGATGAGTTGTTCAAT
The DNA here is from genome assembly GCA_039583875.1 of Platanthera guangdongensis. Taxonomy (NCBI): domain Eukaryota; kingdom Viridiplantae; phylum Streptophyta; class Magnoliopsida; order Asparagales; family Orchidaceae; genus Platanthera; species Platanthera guangdongensis. The sequence goes on from CM077153.1 coordinate 195,381,224, forward strand.
AGGAAGAATGTGGCGCGACTTCAGTTCCTGGAGAATGAGTTGGCTAGAACAACTCAAGGAGACCTTTCCATCTCAAAGTACTTCTTAAAGATGAAGAGCTTGTGTTCTGAGCTGTCGGCACTTGATCCTGATGAGCCTATCTCTGAGGCTAAGATGAAAAGGCACATAATCCGCGGCTTGCGGAAGGAGTATGTTGCCTTTGTGACATCTGTTCAAGGTTGGGCTACTCAGCCATCTTTGCTTGAGATTGAGAACCTGCTGGCATCACAGGAGAGCTTGGCAAGGCAGATGGCTGGAGTTAATATCAATCAGGAAGGCAGTGAAGCTCTCCTCTCAGGCAAGAAGAAAGGATGGGAAGGGAAGAAGAAGAAGAAGCAGGTCGCTGGTGAGAAGGAGCCTTCAACGTCTTATCAGCCGGAGAGGAGTAATGCTCCTAAGGACTAGAAGAAGTACCTGAAGTGCTACCAGTGTCATCAGCGAGGACACTTCAAGCGGGACTGCAAGGTCAAGCTACATCCTGGGCATGCTGCGGGAAAGGAGGAAGCTTGCTCGAGAAGTGATTAAGCAGAATGGGGCAGAGCTTTCATGACGAGCACTTGTGTTCATGCCTTGTCTGCTGAGGACTTCAGTAGCGAGTGGATCGTGGACTCCGGGTGTGGTCATCTCCTCACCGGAGACAAGTCGAAGTTCACCTCCATGCAAGCATACTCAGGTAATGAAGCTATTATCACTGCTGATAATACTGTTTATGCAGTAGAGAAAGAGGGGGTTTTGTCTTTGGGTAGTGATCAGGGGCCACTCACTTTAAGTAGTGTGTATCACGTATCGGGCATGAAGAAGAACCTCTTCTCGGTGACCAATACGGTGGACGCTGGGTATCACGTTCTGTTTGGGCCAACAGACGTGAGGTTCCTTCGCAACGTATCAGCGGTTAAGGCTGATGTTGCTCATGTATGAAGGAGGGTTAAGAACTTGTTTGTTCTTGCCACAAATTCTTATGTTGATCGAATGAGAGCCAACGATAGCGCTGCTATTTGGCATGAGAGGCTGGGGCATGTAGGCATGGATAAGCTGAAGGTAATGGCTAGTAGAAGTTTGGTGAGAGGTCTGCCTAAGTTATCCTCCTTTGGTGACGAGAATGTTTGCGCGGGGTGTCAATACGGTAAGGCACATCGCCTTCCGTTTGATATATCACAAACAAGGAGCAAGCAACCATTTGAGTGCATTCATGGCGACCTGATGGGACCAACGGTCACTTCCAGCCTTGGTGGAAGCAGATACATGCTTGTCTTGGTTGATGACTACTAAAGGTATACTTGGGATTATTTCTTGAAGGAGAAGTCAAAGCTTTCCAGTTATTTATGGATTTCAAGGAGTTGGTGGAAGGCTGTCTTGGCCTACAGATCAAGAATCTTAGAACTGACAACGGTGGTGAGTTTATCTCCTCCGAGTTTTCTAACTTCTACAGGAAGCATGGGATCCAACGAGAGCTCACTTGTGCACACACTCCACAACAAAATGGGGTAGCGGAGCGGAAGATCCGTCATCTGACGAAGACCTGTAAATTCTGGCTTCATGCGAAAGACATTCCAAGGTCCTTTTGGGCAGAGGGGATGTCTTGTGCTGCTTATGTCATCAACAGGATGCCGCTCAGCCCGATCAACATGAAGACTCCTTTTGAGTTGTTGCTGAAGGAGAAGCCGAGTGTTGGATACCTTAGGGTGTTCGGTTCAACCTGCTATGTGCATGTCCTGGATGCCTCACGGACTAAGCTGGATGCGAAGACAAGGAAGCTTGTCTTTGTTGGCTACAATGAGCGGAAGAAGGGATGGAAATGCATGGATGCTGCGACGAAGAAGTTCGTGGTGTCACGAGACGTTGTCTTTGACGAGCTGACGTCATATGGAGGTGGCTCGGTTGAGCTAACCGGATGTAGCAAGGTTGATGAAGCACCGGTGGTGGCTGCTGAAGGCTTGGAAGAGGAGTTTGCTGTTTCACCAGCAGCTCCTGTTGCTTCTAACTCTGAGGCTGAGCCTTCTGGCTCAGGAAGCAGGGGGAGCATTGCTCAAAGCTTGCCCCAAGTAGGAGTTGAGCCCGAAGAAGCAACGGAAGCAGTGAGCAAGGAGCCGACCCTTCGGAGGTCGAAGAGGGTTATTAAGCCACCGGCTCGGTACTGTGATGGGAATGAAGTGAGCTTTGTCTCCTGCTTCTTTGCAGGTCCTCTGGATGAGCGAGAGCCTGCAAACTTCAACGAGGCCACTGGAGTTAAGGAGTGGGAAGATGCCATAAAGGAGGAGATTGCTGCCTTCAACAAGAATGAAACCTGGGACCATGTGCCCAATGTTGATGGCATTACTCCGGTCACTTGCAAGTGGGTGTATAAGTTGAAGAAGAAGGTTGATGGGAGCATTGATAGATACAAGGCTCTCCTGGTCGCTAGAGGATTCTCACAACAATATGGAGAAGACTATGAGGAGACATTTAGTCCGGTTGCAAAGATGACTTCAATTAGAGTGGTGATTGCCTTGGCTGCTAGCAAGGGATGAAGTATGTGGCAACTCGATGTGAAGAATGCCTTTCTTTACGGAGAGATTGACAAGGACATCTTCATGGATCAGCCACTTGGATTTGTTTCTGAAGATCATCTGTACTATGTCTGCAAGCTCAGGAAGGCTCTCTACGGGTTGAAGAAAGCTCCTAGAGCTTGGTATGGGAAGATATCAGAGTACTTGCAATTCTGCGGGTATCTTGCCTCTAACTCAGACTCTAGCTTGTTTGTCAAGAATAGGGGGGGCTACAAGTCTTGATCCTACTGTATGTGGATGACATGATCATCACAGGGAATTCGGAGGGGGAAGTAGCAAGGCTCCGGGCTGAGCTTGCTATACGCTTCGAGATGAAAGACTTGGGAGAGCTTCACCACTTTCTTGGTCTTGAGGTGGAGATGAAGGAGTGTGGGATTCTCATTTGCCAAAAAGGGTATGAATATCACAATGTGAAGCGGTTCGGCATAGGCGAAGGGAAGAAGTGCTCTACTCCGCTGGAACATAGGCTGAAGCTTCGACAAGATGAGGGAATGGTTCTTCATGATCCCTTGGTGTTCAGGGCTCTTGTTGGGAGCTTGATCTACCTGACGATTACAAGGCCAGACATTGCTTACACTGTTGGCCGAGTAAGTCGGTTCATGGCTGAACCAAGGAAGTCTCATCTAGTGGCGGTGAAGCACATCTTGAAGTATGTCAAGAATACTTCTGACATGGGACTTCTCTATAGAAGGGACTCAGATTTTTCCTTGCTTGGGTACACAGATGCTGACTATGGAGGTGATTCAGATGATCGAAGGTCAACTTCTTGTTATGTGTTCACTTGCGGTTCAGCTAGCATCTCGTGGTGTAGCAAGAAGCAAGACTCGGTGTCAGTCTCAACTACGGAGGCAGAGTATAAGGCTTCGGCCTTGGCTGCTCGGGAAGCCATCTGGTTGAGGAGGCTTATAGAGGATGTTCATGAAGAATTGCAAGGGCCAACTTTACTCTGGGGTGACAATGAGAGTGCTCTCAAGCTGGTAAACAATCTAGTGTATCACGCAAGGACCAAGCACATTGAGATCGATCACCACTTCATACGGGAGAAGGTGTTGGAGGGATCTCTGTTGGTCGGGCATGTTCGGAGTGAAGACAATCTTGCTGACATCTTCACAAAGCCACTGTCGAAGGGGCCCTTTGAGCGGTTGCGCAGCTTGCTGGGCTTGATCACCACTTCTCACTTCAAGGGGGAGTGTTGAAAATTGTGAAGTGGAAGTGGTTGATGGGACAGGCCGGGCGGCCTAGTCGGACAGCGTCAGCAGACTGGGCGGACTAGCGGACTGCAGCCTGGTGTTAAGTCTAGTGGAAGCTGGCTGTTCTGAGTGGGTTGTACAGTTGAAGTCCGCGGACTATGCGGCCTGTTATCTGCAGATAGGGAGTTGGCTGATTGGTTTAGCCAAGGAGCGGCCTGAGCGGATAGAGGCTTGTGGACTGGTGCGTTGCTTAGTGGCCATGTTGCAAGCTTGTGCTTTCCAGCGGATTGGGTGCTATCCGCAGGAGGCTGGTGGACTGGCATGTCCGCGGTGTTCGCTGTTGCGGACTGGCCTCAGAGTATGGCTGAGGCCTTGCCGAGCTCTGGTGGTACAGCAGGTGCACTGCTGTGGAGGTCTTTGGCGGACTGGTGTGTGGAGTCCAGCAGGTGGCCGTTGCTTGGGCAGGTGTGCGAGTAGCTTGCGGACTGCTTCTGCTTGTCTGAGTGTTGGCGGTCTGTGTTGCTAGGATATTTGGCGGACGGGTTTATGTCCTCCATACTCGCATTAGGCCTGTGGTGGTTCTGGACTTGGTCACATTCTGTGCCAAGACCAGGGTGTCCGCAGTATCCGCCAAGTCCGCTGTTGACCGGGCGGACTGTTGTTAACTCTTCCTTTGGTCGTGGAGTCGTGGCAAATAGAGGCTTGAGTCTTATTCTATGCGGACTGCCTCTAGTGTCTGCGGACAGTCACTGAAGGGGGTGCTGTCCTGTAATGTTTGGAGGCTTTGCGGGCTGATGCCTTGTCCGCATAGCTTGGGCGGACTGATGAGGGTTCGCCAAAGTTGCCTTGCTCCTGGCGGTTTATTCCTTGGTATCCGGCTAAGTCCTCGCGGACTCGGCGGACGGAGTTTTGCTAGCGCGCGGGCTCGGGTGGTGTCTCTATCTCTAGGGCGGTGACCACACTCCTCACCTCGCCTATAAATAGGACCCCCCCGGCACGTCTACTGTAACTGAGTGAACAGTAAGTTGGGTTCGGCGAGGTGCTGCGGTCTCAGTTTTTCTGTCCACGCGGATTGATTCAGAGCTAACGGTTTGCTGTGTGCAGGTCGCGCTGGTAGCTTCAAGGAGCCAGGAGTTTGGCTTTGACTTCGGTCAAGTACTTGGAAGTGTGCGGTTTCTGCTGTTTCAGCAGGTCGCTCTGCGGCTTGTCAGTGCTCTGCTTCAACTTTGCCTGTTCCAATAACCTGTCTCCAGTCTAAGGTGGGTAGGCGGCGATCTGTTCTTCAGTTCCTCAGCAGGAGGCGAATTACGGTGTGTCCGCGCGGCCTCGCGGCTTCAGCGGACTCCGTGTCTATTCGGCGGATTGCAGCGTCAGCTCGGGCGGTCTCGGCGGACTTGGCGACCTCGGCGGTCTCGGCGGATTCCGGTGCTGTCCGCCCGGCTTGTTGTTTGAACTTTCTGTTATAGCTTGTGTACTAGCGAAATCATGTCTCGCTACGTATACCTTGCCTTGTAAAGAAGTGAAATGTATAAAAGATCTGCTTGTGCTTCCATTGTGTGTTGGTGTTAACCTTGTTCCTTGGGTTTCCGCATGATCAAGGGGTGAACTGGGTAGTGCCGAGGATATTAATTTGGTTTGGGCTACCTTGCTGACCACTTTGAGAAAATTGCAAAAAGCAATTATAAGAACACGCAGGTTCCCCAAACATGTGTATTTTCATTCCTAAGTGGAACAATCATGGATTCTTTTATGTTATAACGATAACGCACACACATGTGCTCACCACCCCTTAAAAGAATTCGCCCACAAATTAATTTAAGTTGACCGAAACTAGTAGTCTGATACCAAATTATAACACCACATATCCGTCGCATAGTATACAACAGTAGGTCCGGTCGGGGCCCGATGCCATATAACACAGACAGATCGGAAGGTTACGCAATGGAAACCATCCTGCCAATAACCAACGTCCAACACAGAGTACATTCTAGCGAAAGCAATTTAAAAGTTGCAAATTAAGAACCCAACCAAATAGCATGAATGTCCACTGTACAAACCCAACAGGAATGAACGTACAAATACACAAGTACATGGCCTTATGGCCTTACAATAGTTTTCTCAAATATAAGTGTCTTCCAAACCTCGGCAAGCAGGTCGGTCATACAAGAGTATAAAAGAAAACACTCAAAAATTAGGCCTTTGAGGGCCGGCTCAGCAGCTAGAGTTTTTGCCCGCTATTTACCTCTCAGCTCCGCATCACCTGCAAGCAACAATCCACCGAGCGGTGGCAAACAAAAGCAATAGTCAGCTAAGCTGACCAAATTATAACGATCTCGCCCCCAAACTCGGGGCGGAGATGCTCCTTCCTTGCACTTTATTAGCATAGCCATAAAATAGAGAAATTTCACATCATCACAGGCGTAGGCTCGCACGGCCACAGACCCCATCCTCTCAGGGCATATTTTCGGTGAACCCGGTCAAAGTCCGCGGTCTCACCACCGCCCCTTGGATGCCAAATTCTCGCGAGCATTACGGTCTTTCTGGCCTATGCCTAAGACCCTCCATCTATGCCAACGACAAGTGCCAAGTACTTTAGGTCTCTTTAACCGAATGACATAAAGTGGGTACGGTTCCGCCTAACCCATTGCTCACACCACCCTGTCACCTTAAGACATGGGCGCGGGTCAAACTTCCCTGAGTCCCAATCCAATCACACACATCACATAACCCAGTTATGTGCAAGTTGGCTCCCAGGCCACCAAGTTGGCAGAATCACGCATCTGCACATTTTTCCGGGTGCACATTGGAGTTAGTCCCCAAGGCTCCCTGTTGCAATCTACTACGTATAAAACCCGAAAAATAATTATCTGTGCGGAGTCTTCTCTGGCCATTCATGTAATGCAACATCACCGATCCAGACCAACTTGTCCAGGTAGGCTGCACACATCATGCATATGTCCATTTCTTGATTATGGACTCTACATGCAAAACAACGGCGACTATTCATGTCTACCCAAAGGAACACCTCACACTCACCGCTAACTCGCGAGAGCGGGCTTCCTATGTAAGGGAAAAGAGGACTTCACATGTCCAAGATGAGAATCGTTACCCTAGTATTCCTCTTCGGCGCCATGAAGATCTATGCGGATGAAAAGCACCACAATGTCCTCGCCTTCGCAGATCCGAACTCGGCTTGTGATTTGGGGCTCCAAAGCTCCACCGGTGGCCGGATCTCTCTTCCTTCTTCTTCCTTGCTCTCCCCTCTCTCTAGAACCTTAGAAAGAGAAAACCCCAAAAAATGAGGGTTTCTAAGCCCTATTTCCGGGTATATCCCAGCAAGAACAGCTCTGAGCCGTTAGATCCCAAAATAAGGAAACAGACGGCCATGATTCGCACTTGAAATCCAAAACCTGTGCCGAACACGGCTTGTGCCATGCCTGTGTCCAAGGTCATGTGCCCCATTCGACGCCGAAACCGTCGCATCCTGAAAAGAACACGGGCTTTCTACATGCCCTTGTTAGGATCGACACGCCTTTGTCAACCACTATACGCCTGTGTAGCTGGGTGAGTTCCTCCATCGACACAGGACCATCACCAACCTGATAAGAACACGGGTATTCGACACGCCCATTTTGAATTTGACATGCCCGTGTCAGGTTGAACACGCCTGGGCTCCAGGCCATGTTTTGACCCCTGACACAACTCGGCCAACCACCCGAGTAGGACACGGTCTGGGACACGCCTGTGTCTCAGGCCGTGTTCGCTGCTCAACGATCGTTGACCTTAATTTTGTCGACCACACGACCTTCGTCGAATTCGAGCACGACACGGCCCTGGGACACGCTCGTGTCCCAGGCCGTGTGACCCCTACCAAATACCAGATTTGGCTCAAAATGCCACCCATCACTCTTTTGAGTTTCAGGGCGTTACAAGAAGAACCTGTTGGAGTATGCATTCCGCATTCCTTGGTTTGAAAATAACAAATCCCATGTGTATTTGATGATTCTATGTTTATGGTGTGCAGATATCTCCAAGTGAACTCTGATAATTTAAAAGTGACATTGAGCTGCAGAATTTTCAAAGACAAGAGATATCGCCGCCGATAGCAATCTATTGTCGGGTGATAGCAAATTGATGAAGCCAACCATGTTCTCAATGGTTCCAGCTCAATACATTATACACTGATATCGTCGTGCGATATCTAGCTATCATGGGGCGATGGCGCATGATCAAGCATGATCTCCACTCTTACAACAAATTGGGCCACATGACAGACTAAGGTGCAATCGCGCAGGCGATATCGTGTTATTGCGGGTTAATAGCTCAAATTACATAAAAAGGCTATTTTTTGTGCATTTCGGAACACACAACTCTAGGAGCATTTTGTTGAAATTTCATAGCCTGATTACTCCGTGGAACCGGAGAAACTCCCAAGTGTGCAATTAAGTTTAAGGGAGAAGAAGAGACCGTTCGTTCGTTATGATTCAGGCGATATTTACAAGGGTTCATTGTCTTCTTCAAGAGCTGTACACCATAGTGAGTTTTCATTCAGATTTCTATTTTGATATTTCTTTTCGTTGTTGTATTTGTTAGACAAATCGCCGCCTTGTGAGTAGCAACTAGGTTTGTGTGTGGCTTAGGGGGAGATCGCCACCCTGTGTGTAGTGACTAGGTCGTCGAGTGATCTAGGGGGAGGCTAGTAGATGTATCTCAGGAGAAATATGCTTTATCCTACCTGTAACGTCCCGAATCGCTCTAGGCCCCTAGTGTGTGTGTTTTGAGTCAGGAGGGTTGACTCAAGTCCTGAGAAGTGCAGGGAATTGGGCTGCACTTGTGGAGAAGTGGAGAAATCAGTGCAGAGTGACACGGGAGATGACACGGGTAGTGACACGGCCGTGTCCCTACCCGTGTGCGTCGAGTTGAGCTCGACGAGCCGTGTCGAGATCGTCGAGAATCGTCGAGAATCGTCGAGTGGGGAACACGGGTAGTGACACGGGCGTGTCCCTACCCGTGTGCGTCGAGTTGAGCTCGACGAGCCGTGTCGAGATCGTCGAGAATCGTCGAGATGCGTCGAGCGGGGAACGCGGGTAGTGACACGGGCGTGTCCCTACCCATGTGCGTCGAGTTGAGCTCGACGAGAAGTGTCGAGATGCAACCCGAGAGTAGTACACGGCCAATGACACGGCCAGGCACATGACCGTGTCATGTGAACACGGGTCGGACACGGGCGTGTCCCGACCCGTGTCAAACATTGAACCGACATGGAAACCGCCACGGCCGTTTCGCGGAAGCGGGACACGGGTACAGACACGGCCGTGTCCCTACCCGTGTCATATTTTGCTTATAAGGGGCAGAGGAAACCCTAGCCGTTTTCACTCTCATTTCACCCCCTATCTCCTGTGAGAACTCCTGGTGAGAGGAAAACCGCTGGAGCAAGTTCTACCGGAGGAGATTCGCCATCGCCGTGAAAGAGAAGATGCCGCCAAGGAGAACTACGAGATCCATGGCTAGAAATGGTGGTACCGCTGGAGCCAATGTGAGTTTCCTACCCTCTCCATTGGTGCTAGATCTATAGTCATTTTCTAGGAGAGACATCGACTCAAGAGAGTCTTGATGGAGAGGAGAAGATTTCTAGGTTAGGCCATGTTAGAACTTGTGTTCTAGATTTTAGATCTCTTCAACCCTTCCCCTTTTCTTCAATATGACGATGGGTGGATGGTCTCGTGAGGAGTTTATGGCCTTTGAGGTTGAATAAGGGAGGAGAATATTTCTGGAAAATTTAGGAACGATCGCCTTGAGGAGGAAGACGAACCGATGCCGTTCATTTTCCTTTAAGATGCGCGCAGAATCTGTATTCTGCGCGCAGCGATCTTCTAGGCCATTTTCATGTAGGATATGTGCAGATCTGGGCTTTTGGCTTAACACGAAAGTTGTAGCCCTTGGAAATACCTTTACAACGAGTGGTTTGCACGACTTCAGGTGATGTCTGTGGCCCCGGGAAAACCTAATCGAGTTTGCTGTCCGGCAGTTCCTGTACACAGAAACTGTGTTCTGTATGCAGCAGACTTCAAGTCCGATTTCAGATAGGATAACGTCAAATCTGGGTTGAGGTCTGAATACGAGAGTTGTAGACCTCGGAAATACCTTTCCATCGAGGGGTTACACGACTTCACCGGATTCCTGTAGCCTCAGGAATCTCCGGTTGAAGTTGCTGTCCAGACTATTCCTGCACTTAAAAATCTGGGTTTATAACATTTGGATTTGGATTCGGAGAAACTAATATCACAGGTAACCCTGAGGCTTGGATAAACTCTTATGAATAATTAATTCAGTTGCATAAATGATGAAGATTATTAGTCGGATTCCATGTGATCGAATTGTAAGATAGTATACTTGAATGATTTGACTTGTTAGAAGTTAGTAGATTTTTATACATGTGCATCTTGATATATTGTGTTGAAATCACCTGATATGACATATAGAAGGATAACTCATGGCCATGTGAATGTTGAATAGTGGATTGAATTTGGTAGTCCAATACTTAGAGCGTCGCCTTCCTATGGGTAGTATTGTGTAAGTTTGTAAGTGCGGTGTTGACCGCCACTTGTTTTGGGTTGTGTTGAGATAAGGTGTGGATGGATGGTTGGGCTGTGTCCTCGTGCTCACTCCGAGGCCCCTTCCATGATATGTTGATGTGATATTTTCATGTGGTGTGAGTCGACACGCGGTGTCGTAATCCTGGGTTAAGGATAGTGTGGCAGGTCTACGGACTCGCCAGTCGTCACACCGACGGGAGTTGGCAGTTAGACTTGGTCGGTTTGGGCTGTGTCCTCGGTGTTCACGTCCCGAGGCCCCTCCGACCATGTGAACGGTTGGGCTGTGTCCTCGTGCTTTCTTCCGAGGCCCCTTCCGGGTCACGCAAGGCCAGTTCGGGCTGTGTTCTTGGGGCACATCTACCCAAGACCCCGCTGGGCCATAGTACGCATGGGCTCCGCTGTTGTGTTCTTAGCGTTGAGGCGTACGGAGGCCTAGGTGAAGTAGTGTGATACCCGCCTAGTAGTAGAAGTGCCCGTTCTACTGTCACCGCCTGGCCACGGCGGCTGATGCCTGAGAGGTTAGCTACCTGCTCGAAAAGTGGGAACTATAGTCTGTGTCGACATAGCAATTGCATGGGTGTGCATGGGTGAGTCATTGCATAGCATTCATAGCATTTCATATCATTGCACCACAAGATCCTCATCGTATAAGTTTGTATGGGCACTCTTATACGATGAGTTACTTTTATGTAACCCGATCCTTAACTTATAAGTTTGTATGGGCATTCTTATAAGTTAAGTTACTTTCCTGCTGTTACTTATACTTGCTAGTTTAGTGTAGCTCTTACTTAAATGCTGATTATGATGTTGTTACTCTTACATTACCTTGCCACCTGCTTGTACTTCCTTTACTTGCATACTTATTATATACTATACTCTTGTTCCTTTTCTCCGCCCGGTGCCGAGGAGTCGCCGGGGGAGCGGATGTGAAACCACTTAGTCGTTTCGACTAACGGTTGCTACGTCTTCCTTTTTAGGAGGTCACGCCGCAGGTAGAGCAGCCGCAGACTACGCAGCAGGACAGCCAGGCCAGGACGACAGGGCCTGATGCGACGGTGCCGTCGATACCGTCTGTTATAGATGTTAGTGTTTTGATTACTCTGATGTAGCCCGTTTGGGCAATGTTTAGCTGTACTCTGATATATTGTAGAAGCATGTTTTAGCTTCTCATTATTGATGTATTTGGACATTATAACTTAGTGTGGATTTTGACTTCTGGATGCTTATTTATTTGGTTGGGTTGGCATGATTTATTGATATTGTTGTAGCCGGCGGAATAGGCGTCTTGTGGTACAGGTTAGCCCGTGTGCTAATGCTACCGCAAGGCGGCTGTTCCGGGCATAAGACTCCCCCTTCGTGCCGTGTTTTGGGATCCGGGGAGGGGGGGTCTTACAAATGGTATCAGTTTGCCACGATCCTCAACTACGAAGTCATTCAACAATGGTGCCACCCCCGTTTGGTTAGTCAGTTTGGGGACAAACTGACTTAGCGGAAGCAGTGGTGTGCCCATATGTAATTCACATTAAGTTTGTCCAACTTAGACCTTAAGTTTAGCCAACCTGACCACAAATTTGTCGTGTACGTGTAGATTCCACTGCATGTTGAGCCGATGGGGGGCACTCCTACCCCTCCCATACCCACTCAGTTCGAACAGTCTGAGTTGGGGCAGACGCTCACCGCCATTCTTGATGCTTTTAAGGCACAGCAGGCTCCGGTGCAACAACAGGCCCCGAGCTCCAACTGGCTGAGCACCTTCCGGGCTCTCTCCCCTCCCGTCTACCTTGGGACGGAGTCAGCCGTACGTACAGAGGAATGGCTAGACACGATACAGGAGTTGTTGGCCGGTATCCGTTGCCCAGCCAACATGGCAGTGACATTGGCAGTGTCCGTCTTGGACTTACATGCGAAGAGGTGGTGGAAGTCCCTCATGGGCTCTACCTTCCAAGGCCGGATCTACACAGAGATAAGTTGGAGTGAATTCTCGGGTGTTTTCTTGGAGCACTTTATCCCTACATCGGCCCGAGATGAGCTTGAGCAGAGGTTCCTTCTACTAAAGCAGGGATCAAAGTCGGTCACAGAATACCAGCGGGAATTCCAGCATCTCGCAAGGTTTGCGGACTCTTATGAGTTGGATGACAGAGGTTATGCCAAGCGCTTCTATAAAGGGCTGCGAGATCCCCTAAGGCAGTCCCTTTTGTTTATAGCGGATGGTAGCTTGGCGGAGATCATTGATATGGCGAAAAGATTGGAGGCGGACCACATGGGATGTAGTAAGAGGCCTGCGGAGGACGTGATGGAAGCCGGCCCATGGAATAGAAGGAGGCGAGACTTCAGAGGAGGAAGAGGTTATCAAAGAGGTGGCGGGCGTGTCCACCGAAACTATAGGGTGGAGCATCCAGTTCCGCAGCCGCCTGCGTTGCCTCCACCCCCACAGCCTCAGCGATTTCAACAACCTGAAGGGCGTCGTGGTCTGGTGTGCTTCGAGTATAACCAGCCGGGCCACATCCGACGTTTTTGCCCGCAACTATATGGGAACGTCCCTCCTGCTCTCCCTCCTGCTCTCCCTCCTGCTCTCCCTCCACCAGCTCCACGAGGACGGGGATATATGCGTGGTCGAGGACGAGGACCGCCAAGAGGAAACCCCGGACCGGTCCGGGATCAGGTGTACGCGCTTGACATGGCGCAGGAACGGAACCCACAAGATGTGATTGCATGTATGATTTAATTAGTTTACATATTTGCATGGTTTAACATGAATTGAATAGAACTTATTAGACACTAGCAATAAGTTTTGGTCGTTGGCACTTAGGCACCGTGATTATTGGTGGGAAGACGGCCTATGCGCTGTTCGATACCGGTGCCTCACACTCTTTTGTGTCCGAGGATTTCATAAAAGACGTGGGGGATGTTCAGTACTTCACGGGAATAGCCCGACGTATACGCCTTCCGGACGGCTCGGAGATGATCGCGACCGCCAAGTGCGAGTTGGAGTTATTTATTGATGGGAAGGCCTTTGATACACCGGCCACGGTTCTGAGAATGCCGGAGTTTGACATCATTTTGGGCATGGCATGGCTCGATTGGCACTTCGCAAGGATCGACTGCGCGGAGAAGCGGATCTATTTGAGACATGGAGACTCTGACGTCATCTTCCAAGGTATTGGCTTCGCTCCTCGCATGATGTTATCTTCCGTCCAGGTTGTAAAAGCTCATATGAAGGGGGACGAGGTCTTCATGATCTTGTTCGAGTTGAAGGAGGAAGCGTTGGAATTAAAGGATGTACGGGTTGTGCGGGATTTTCCCGAGGTATTTCCTGAGAAGCTACCAGGATTACCACCGCATAGAGAGGTCGATTTCCAGATTAATTTAGTACCAGGTGCCAAGCCTGTATCTAAGACTCCATACAGAATGGCCCCGAAAGAACTCGCGGAGTTTAGATTTCAACTACAAGAACTAGTAGATTCAGGGTTCGTTCGCCCCAGTTCATCACCATGGGGTGCCCCCGTGTTGTTCGTAAAGAAGAAGGATGGAACCCTGCGATTGTGCATAGATTATCGGGAACTCAATCGATTAACGGTGCGGAACACTTATCCGCTACCTCGGATCGACGAGTTGTTCGATCAATTAGTGGGAGCACATTGGTTCTCTAAACTAGACTTGCGCTCCGGATACTATCAGTTGAGGATACAAGAGGGGGATATTCAGAAATCAGCCTTCAGTTCGAGATATGGTTTGTATGAGTTCACAGTAATGCCGTTTGGGCTCACGAATGCACCTTCGGCATTCATGAGCCTGATGAACAAGGTGTTTGAACCATACTTGGACATCTTCGTCATCGTTTTCATCGACGACATCTTAGTCTACTCAAAGACGGAGGAGGAGCATGTCGAGCACCTGACCCTAGTTTTGAAGAAATTGAAGGAGCACGCCTTGTATGCCAAGTTTAGCAAGTGTGAATTCTGGCTTAAGGAGGTTGCCTTCTTGGGGCATGTGATCAGTGGAGCAGGATTAGCTGTGGATCCAGCCAAGGTGCGGGCCGTGAAGGAGTGGTCGCCCTTGAAGTCGGCGGCCGATGTACGAAGCTTTCTTGGACTTGCTGGGTACCACCGCAAGTTCGTGAAAGGATTTTCCAAGATTGCCCTTCCCCTTACCTCCTTGACGAAGAAGGGTGTGCCATTCGAGTGGACACCTCAATATGAGGCGGCGTTTCAAGAATTGAAAGATAGGCTTACCTCCGCCCCCATCCTTGCACTACCGTCTGGGAAGGAAGGATTCCAAGTTTACACAGACGCATCATACCAAGGGATGGGAGCGGTGCTGATGCAGCACGGGCATGTGATCGCTTATGCTTCAAGGCAGTTAAAGAAACATGAAATCAATTACCCGGTTCATGATTTGGAGTTGGGAGCAGTGGTGTTCGCTTTGAAGGTCTGGAGACATTATTTATATGGCGTGCACTGCGAGATCTTTTCCGATCACAAAAACTTGAAGTATGTTCACACTCAGAAGGAGTTGAACCTGAGACAACGGCGGTGGTTGGAATTTCTATGCGACTATGAGTTCACCATGAACTACCACCCCGGGAAAGCGAACTCGGTAGCCGATGCCTTGAGTAGAAAAGTGCCAGGCTCTAGCCCAGAGTCTCGGCTGATGAGTATGGAGTTGGCTCGGATGATCGAGGAGATGGAAATTACTCTAGTATTCAAGGATCCTTCGGCAGAGTATGCGCAGTATTTGGCCAACATGAGCATAGTTTGTGATATCCGAGACCGGATTCGGGTGGAGCAAGGAATGGATGCGGCCTTGGCCCCGGCAATCAAGGCAATTGAAGATGGGACCACCGATGAGTACACACTCAAAGACGGCCTCATTTATTTTCGTGGCCGACTCTATATTCCCAAGGGCGGCAAAATTCGGGAGGATATATTGAGAGAGGCGCATTCCTCTCAATATTCAGTGCATCCGGGTATTGCTAAGATGTATGCCGGACTGCGGAAGACCATGTGTTGGCCGGGAATGAAGAAGGATGTTCGCTACTATGTTACACATTGCGAAGCTTGCCAAAGAGTGAAGGCTGAATGCAGGAGTCCCGGTGGTTTGTTGCAGTCGCTGCCCATCCCCGAATGGAAGTTCGAGGATATCTCCATGGACTTTGTTCATGGGTTACCTCGTTCCTACTCCGGGAATGATTCGGTGTGGGTTATTGTGGATCGACTAACAAAGGTGGCCCGGTTCATTCCAATGAAGAAGGAAGCACACGTGGATGTTTTGGTACGCCTTTTTGTGGAGCAATTTGTACGGTATCATGGCGTGCCCAAGACAATTGTTTCGGATAGGGATGGTTGGTTTACATCCAATGAGTGGAAGGCGGTACAGGCGTATTTGGGCTCACGCCTAACCTTTAGTACCGCATTTCATCCACAAACTGACGGGCAGTCTGAAAGGACCATCAGGACACTGGATGACTTATTGAGGTTATGCGTGCTGGACAGAGGAGAGCCATGGGAAAGGCTCTTGCCCCTGGTGGAATTCTCCCATAATAATAGCCATCAGGCGAGCATCGGCATGACGCCCCATGAAGCCCTTTACGGAAGAAGGTGCAGGACTCCCTTGTCTTGGGTGCAAGATGAAGATCCGAAGGCATTGGGAAACGAATACATAGATGATACTGATGCGGCGGTCAGATTGATACGGGATCGCATGTTGGAGGCTCAAAGTCGACAAGCGAAATATTACAATAAAAAGCACCGGATGGTGGAGTTCCAGGTGGGCGAAAAAGTGTTCCTTAAGATTCGGCCGATGCATGGAGTGTCACGGGTGCGGGGAGTGAAAAAGCTCAGCCCAAGGTATGTTGGGCCTTATACTATATTGGAAAGAATTGGCCCGTTGGCCTATCGGTTGGAGTTACCACCGGAACTAGAAAATCTTCACGACGTGTTCCATGTATCGTCGCTTCAAAAAGCACTATTGCGGCCCGACCAATTTATTCCCACTACTGATGGTACAGTGGCGTCGGATAGATCTGTGCGACTAGAGCCGGTGCGGATTGTTGACAGCGAGACAAGAACATTACGCCGCAAAAGTGTCCCCTTAGTGAAGGTGCAATGGTTGAATCATGGGAAGGAGGAGTACACCTAGGAGCCAATGGATTTGATGCAGCAACGCTACCCGGAGTTGTTTGCCCAAGGTTGTCTTATTTAAAAACGTATGATAAATTTCCTGTTAAGCTTTTTTCCACATAGCCTAAGCCTGATTTCGGGGACGAAATCTTTTATTTTGTTTATAGGATTTGTAACGTCCCGAATCGCTCTAGGCCCCTAGTGTGTGTGTTTTGAGTCAGGAGGGTTGACTCAAGTCCTGAGAAGTGCAGGGAATTGGGCTGCACTTGTGGAGAAGTGGAGAAATCAGTGCAGAGTGACACGGGAGATGACACGGGTAGTGACACGGCCGTGTCCCTACCCGTGTGCGTCGAGTTGAGCTCGACGAGCCGTGTCGAGATCGTCGAGAATCGTCGAGAATCGTCGAGCGGGGAACACGGGTAGTGACACGGGCGTGTCCCTACCCGTGTGCGTCGAGTTGAGCTCGACGAGCCGTGTCGAGATCGTCGAGAATCGTCGAGATGCGTCGAGCGGGGAACACGGGTAGTGACACGGGCGTGTCCCTACCCGTGTGCGTCGAGTTGAGCTCGACGAGAAGTGTCGAGATGCAACCCGAGTAGTACACGGCCAATGACACGGCCAGGCACACGGCCGTATCATGTGAACACGGGTCGGGACACGGGCGTGTCCCTACCCGTGTCAAACATTGAATCGACATGGAAACCGCCACGGCCGTTTCGCGGAAGCGGGACACGGGTACGGACACGGCCGTGTCCCTACCCGTGTCATATTTTGCTTATAAGGGGCAGAGGAAACCCTAGCCGTTTTCACTCTCATTTCACCCCTATCTCCTATGAGAACTCCTGGTGAGAGGAAAACCGCTGGAGCAAGTTCTACCGGAGGAGATTCGCCATCGCCGTGAAAGAGAAGATGCCGCCAAGGAGAACTACGAGATCCATGGCTAGAAATGGTGGTACCGCTGGAGCCAATGTGAGTTTCCTACCCTCTCCCTTGGTGCTAGATCTATAGTCATTTTCCTAGGAGAGACATTGACTCAAGAGAGTCTTGATGGAGAGGAGAAGATTTCTAGGTTAGGCCATGTTAGAACTTGTGTTCTAGATTTTAGATCTCTTCAACCCTTCCCCTTTTCTTCAATATGACGATGGGTGGATGGTCTCGTGAGGAGTTTATGACCTTTGAGGTTGAATAAGGGAGGAGAATATTTCTGGAAAATTTAGGAACGATCGCCTTGAGGAGGAAGACGAACCGATGCCGTTCATTTTCCTTTAAGATGCGCGCAGAATCTGTATTCTGCGCGCAGCGATCTTCTAGGCCATTTTCATGTAGGATATGGGCAGATCTGGGCTTTTGGCTTAACAGGAAAGTTGTAGCCCTTGGAAATACCTTTCCAACGAGTGGTTGCACGACTTCAGGTGATGTCTGTGGCCCCGGGAAAACCTAATCGAGTTTGCTGTCCGGCAGTTCCTGTACACAGAAACTGTGTTCTGTATGCAGCAGACTTCAAGTCCGATTTCAGATAGGATAACCTCAAATCTGGGTTGAGGTCTGAATACGAGAGTTGTAGATCTCGGAAATACCTTTCCATCGAGGGGTTACACGACTTCACCGGATTCCTGTAGCCTCGGGAATCTCCGGTTGAAGTTGCTGTCCAGACTATTCCTGCACTTAAAAATTTGGGTTTATAACATTTGGATTTGGATTCGGAGAAACTAATATCACAGGTAACCCTGAGGCTTGGATAAACTCTTATGAATAATTAATTCAGTTGCATAAATGATGAAGATTATTAGTCGGATTCCATGTGATCGAATTGTAAGATAGTATACTTGAATGATTTGACTTGTTAGAAGTTAATAGATTTTTATACATGTGCATCTTGATATATTGTGTTGAAATCACCTGATATGACATATAGAAGGATAACTCATGGTCATGTGAATGTTGAATAGTGGATTGAATTTGGTAGTCCAATACTTAGAGCGTCGCCTTCCTATGGGTAGTATTGTGTAAGTTTGTAAGTGCGGTGTTGACCGCCACTTATTTTGGGTTGTGTTGAGATAAGGTGTGGATGGATGGTTGGGCTGTGTCCTCGTGCTCACTCCGAGGCCCCTTCCATGATATGTTGATGTGATATTTGCATGTGGTGTGAGTCGACACGCGGTGTCGTAATCCTGGGTTAAGGATAGTGTGGCAGGTCTACGGACTCGCCAGTCGTCACACCGACGGGAGTTGGCAGTTAGACTTGGTCGGTTTGGCTGTGTCCTCGGTGTTCACGTCCCGAGGCCCCTCCGACCATGTGAACGGTTGGGCTGTGTCCTCGTGCTTTCTTCCGAGGCCCCTTCCGGGTCACGCAAGGCCAGTTCGGGCTGTGTTCTTGGTGCACATCTACCTAAGACCCCGCTGGGCCATAGTACGCATGGGCTCCGCTGTTGTGTTCTTAGCATTGAGGCGTACGGAGGCCTAGGTGAAGTAGTGTGATACCCGCCTAGTAGTAGAAGTACCCGTTCTACTGTCACCGCCTGGCCACGGCGGCTGATGCCTGAGAGATTAGCTACCTGCTCGAAAAGTGGGAACTATAGTCTGTATCGACATAGCAATTGCATGGGTGTGCATGGGTGAGTCATTGCATAGCATTCATAGCATTTCATATCATTGCACCACAAGATCCTCATCGTATAAGTTTGTATGGGCACTCTTATACGATGAGTTACTTTTATGTAACCCGATCCTTAACTTATAAGTTTGTATGGGCATTCTTATAAGTTAAGTTACTTTCCTGCTGTTACTTATACTTGCTAGTTTAGTGTAGCTCTTACTTAAATGCTGATTATGATGTTGTTACTCTTACATTACCTTGCCACCTGCTTGTACTTCCTTTACTTGCATACTTATTATATACTATACTCTTGTTCCTTTTCTCCGCCCGGTGCCGAGGAGTCGCCGGGGGAGTGGATGTGAAACCACTTAGTCGTTTCGACTAACGGTTGCTACGTCTTCCTTTTAGGAGGTCACGTCGCAGGTAGAGCAGCCGCAGACTACGCAGCAGGACAGCCAGGCCAGGACGACAGGGCCTGATGCGACGGTGCCGTCGATACCGTCTGTTACAGATGTTAGTGTTTTGATTACTCTGATGTAGCCCGTTTGGGCAATGTTTAGCTGTACTCTGATATATTGTAGAAGCATGTTTTAGCTTCTCATTATTGATGTATTTGGACATTATAACTTAGTGTGGATTTTGACTTCTGGATGCTTATTTATTTGGTTGGGTTGGCATGATTTATTGATATTGTTGTAGCCGGCGGAATAGGCGTCTTGTGGTACAGGTTAGCCCGTGTGCTAATGCTACCGCAAGGCGGCTGTTCCGGGCATAAGACTCCCCCTTCGTGCCGTGTTTTGGGATCCGGGTAGGGGGGGTCTTACACTACCGGTCCTTAGGAGAAGGACCGGTGAAAACTCAAAAGATATTTTTTTCATTTACATCCTTGATTTCAAGCTCTATTGAAATCTTTGTTTATGATTTTCCATTACTTCAGAAAAAAATCTTGTATTCATCTTCATTAAATTTCTAAATGTTTGAAATATCTTTTGGGTTGTGAAAAATACCGTCTTAACATTTATGTTAAATTTTGTCTGAAGTTTTTTGTTTTAAAAACGTTTTTATTTGCCCTTATTCACCCCCCTCTAGGGCACCGCAAGATCCAATATTTAGTATCAGAGCGTAGGTTTCTCAAAATGGATTCATCGCCTAGAGTAATGGCCCAAAACTATCACACATTTTCTGAGGAGTAAGGGATTAGTAGACCTACTTTATTCACTAGCACGGATTATAACTATTGGAAAACTCGAATGCGATGTTTTCTAATTGCCTAATATATTGTAGTATTGGGCATGATAGAACAATGCTACACTCCACCTACAATGTGAGTTGGAAGTGTCATTATGAAAAAACCTATGGACAAATGGGATGACACTAACAAATTAAGGTGTAAAAATAATGCTAAGGCAATGAACACTTTATTCTGTGCATTTGATAGAACTGAGTTTAATCGCGTGTGTGCATGTCAAACTACATATGATATTTGGAATTTACTTGAAGTTACTCATGAATGTATATCGCAGGTGAATGACTCAAAGTTATTCCAGTTAGAGTTAGGATTTGAAAAGTTCAATGGAGGTTGATGAGGACATAAACTCTATATACACGAGATTCAGCAAAATTTTTATTGACTCTAAGGTTCTTGTCAAAAGTTTTACAAATAGTGATTTAGTGAGGAAGATTCTTATATCGCTTCCACCAAAATTCAATCCGAAAGTGACTGTCATCTTGAAGTCACACTATCTAAAGACACTTCAAATTAAGAATCTCATTGAAAATATGAGAACTCATGAGGTGAAACTAATGATTCAACAACAAGAGTACAACTTGGAGCCAAGAAAGCAAGCATTGATGTTGAAATCCAAGAAGGAAGAGGAAAGTGAATCTGATGAGAATGATGAAGATGGGGAGAGCTTGATCGTTAAGAAGTTCATGAGGTTTATGAGAAATCCCGAAAGAAGAAATTCTTTCAAAATGTTTTTCAACAAGAAATAATCTAGATATAAGAAAGGGAAAACAAAAGTTGATGTAGAGGATGATGGAGAACGTGCACCACCTGAGTGTTATCATTGGAGAAGAATTGGACATATCAGAAGCAGGTGCCCAAAATATCTGAAAGAGCTGAAAGAGAAGATACACAAGAAGAATGACAAGAAGAAAGTTCTTAAGGTTGAAACTTCGGATGACGTCACATCTGAGGAGTTGAGTGGATCAAGTTCAGAAGATGATGAGGAGGCCAACATGTGCTTGATGCGAAAGATCGTCTCACCATCTGATGACAAATGTAGTGTCTAGAGTGACACTAAGGTAATTCCTCCAACTTATGATGAGTTATATTCTGAATTTCTAAAAACATGTAAATATACTGATAAAAGTTTAAATGATATTGAGTTACTTAAATCTGAAAACAAAATATTACTAAAAGAAAAATAAAAAAAACTAACCACTGAATTAAAAATACTTAGGAAGGAGAAAGTGACTTGTCAATAGGACTGTCACTTTTTGACAAGGATACTAGAATTAGAAAAGGATCTTGCTAAGTCGCAGTCTCATGTTGATTTTCTTACAAAGAAAATAGGGGACTTAGAAAGATCTCTAAAATTTTCTCAATCTCAAGTAGAAGGTGGTAAGAAGGACTTTGCAAACCGGTGCGATATATTAATCATTGAAAACACCACCTTGAAAGCCCGAGTTCGTGATTTAGAAATGGCCATTAAAAAGTTTGGAGTGGACCGAAAATCAGTAGAAATGATTTTGGTGAATCAATGTTATGGTTCAGCAAAATTTGGCCTTAGATACACTTCTAGAAGATATCTCCCGGTGATAACCACTATCGCCGGCAGTAGTAAAAAGTTCAAAATTTTAACTTTTCCGAATAAAAACACTAAACCTGTTATCACTACTACTTCCAGCAATAATTCTCAAATCATTTTGAAAAAAATCTTCAACCTCATTTGTCACGTGTAGCAAATGTAATAAGTTTGGTCACACCACTGACACTTGTAAGAAGACAGGCCACTGTTTTGTTAAACAAGTCTGGGTACCTAAGTCTTTCACCTACACTATGGGAGGAATCACTTGAGTAACCAGATATTTACTCTCACCCACTTTCTAGGTGTGTTGGCAGGCTAAGGACAAGGAAGACATGTGGTACTTAGACTCAGGATGTTCAAAGCACATGATTGGCAACAAGTCAAAGTTCTTTAGCCTAGAAATAAAGAATGGTGGAGTAGTTACTTTTGGCGACAACATTAAAGGAAGGATCATTGGCACTAGAGTAGTAGGTAAAGATTCTTTTACTATATCAAATGTTTTGTATATGGAAGGTTTAAAACACAATTTAATTTCTATAAGTCAGTTATGTGATATATGTCTAAATATTTTATTTGACTTTTCCCCAAACATTTGCAAAAATTTTGATTACAAAACAAATGATGTTGTTCTTACTGCACCAAGGTCTCAAAATATTTATATGATAAAATTTCATGATTTATCGCATTCGTCTTAAAATATTTTATGTCCAAAAATGAGGAGTTATATTTATGGCATAGGCGACTTGGTCATTCTAATGTCAAGTTAATTTTAAAATTGTCAAGAGATAAATTAATTAAAGGCTTACCTATTTTAAGTGGATGTTTATCTTCTTTTTGTTCGTCATGTCAAAAAGGAAAAAATTTCAAAAGCAAAAATATTATTTCTACTACTAGACCTTTACAATTGATTCACATGGATTTGTTTGGTCCAATTACTACATAATGTCTAGGAGGTAGAAAATAAACTTTTGTTTTGATTGATGATTATTCATATTTTTGTTGGACAATTTTCTAGACTTCAAAGTCTGATGCATTCTTAGAATTTACTAAATTATGTACATGTATTCAAAATGAACTTGACTTAAAATAAAATGCATTCATTCAGATCATGGAGGTGAATTTGATAATGATAGGTTTGTTTCTTTTTGTAATGAATTAGAAATTAAACATAAAATTTTCTCTTCTCGCACACCACAACAAAATGGTGTAGTCGAAAGAAAAAATAGGACTCTTCAAGAACTTGCTCGAATTATGTTATCTGAGTACAAATTACCTAGATCATTTTGGGCCGAAGCTATAAATACTGCATGCTAGGTTATTAATTGTATTATGTTTCATCAATTTTTGAAATTAACATCATATGAACTATATTTTCAAAATAAACCGAATGTATCGTATTTTAAAGTTTTTGATTGTAAATGTCTTATTTTTAGCACTAAGGACACATTAGGAAAATTTGATGAAAAATGTTATTAAGGTATATTTATTGATTATTCTTTAATTAGTAAAGCTTATAGAGTATATAATAAAAGGACAAAATAGATGGAGAATCAATTCATGTTAAATTTGATGAACTTCTTTCTTGTATAGAAACTAAGCCTACATGTACTAATGAAGAACCACTTTCCCCACTAAAGTCGGATGATGATGAAATACTTGGAGATCAAAAAGAAGATAAAGAAGATAGAGAAGGAGAAGAAGTGGAAGAATATTTGCCTCCAAGTGAATTAAGATTTTCAAAAGATCATTGAAAGAATTAGTTCCTAACCACCTAGAGGGGGGGGGGTGAATAAGTGTAGATCCTTTTTATTCTAAGGCAGAATATCTATTTAGTTAATTAATCAGAAACAGCTAATTCTACAGCTAACACAACACAGAATTCACAGAATCACACAATCACAGATTGCACACAGTTTTTATAGTGGTTCCCCAAGGTCTGGGTACATCCACTTTCCCCCTTCGCCTATCTAGCAGTGTGCTAGATTCGGCCTAACTTCTTATCTTCACCTCAGATCTGCAGATCTTACAGCTCAGAACCCAATCAAGGTTCCTACAACTCAGAGGGAGTCCACACTCCTACAGCTCAGGCAATCTGCCCTACCTCAGCCTTCAATAAGGCCTACAACTCAGAGATAACAATCTCCTATAACTCAGGCTCACAGCCCTACCTCAGCCTTCAATAAGGCCTACCACTCAGAGATCTAAATCTCCTACAACCCAGCCTTTATAAAACAGGCTTAAAGCTCAGATCTTAAACAGATCCTACAAAAAATAGATTTAATAATGTATTTTACCACCACCCTGGTAGAGAGAGAAAGGATGGATGGCTTCTTGATCAGTTCTTGGAAGAATCTGATGGCAGAGAACAACCACTTTTAGCTTTCTTTAAAGCTTCTTGAATATGAACTCAGTAGGGTTGAACTCCTGTGAAGTTGATCTTCAATCAACTTCTTTCTTGAAATTCAGATCTCAAACTGAATCCTTCTTAGCAACCTGGTTCAGAATCTGCCCTTAAGAGACTTGTTGATTTAAGTCTCTTTCTTCACTTCAATAGATGAAGCTCTCTCTCTCCAAATTCTGTATTTGTTCCTGTCTCTATCTTTATATTTTTGTTGAAGGAGAATGCCTTTATATAGACTTTCTCCATGGTAACCGGCTGATCCGATTTCTAACAAACTTCTGACAGCTCTGACAATTGCAGTTGACCGGTTGGCAATGACAGCTGTCAAGTCATCCAGTCACTTCTTGAAACACTGTCTCCGTCAGCAAAGTGTCGAGACTGAACTTCATCATGTATCGACACAAGTAGACTAAGTGTCGACACAAGTGGACTAAGTGTCGACACAAGCCTTGGTGGTGTCGACACAGCTCCTTTGTTGTTGATACTGCTACCCGACACAGCTTTTGTAGAATGTGTCGACACAAATTCTGTGTGTCGACACAATCACTTCTTCTCTTTAACTTTGTTGAAACTCTGCTGTGTGTCGACACAAGTCCTATGTGTCGACACAGTTGATGTCGACAAAGTCTTCTGTGTGTTGACACTGCCTCTGTGTGTCGACACAATCACTTCTTCTCTTTAACTTTGTTGAAACTCTGTTGTGTGTCGACACAGTTGATGTCGGCAAAGCTTCTCTGTGTGTCGACACTGATTCTGTATGTCGACACAGTTTATGTCGACTAAGATTCACTGTGTGTCGACACTGCCTCTGTGTGTCGACACAGTTTCTTCTGGTGTCGACACAGCCTTTCCAAGTGCCGACACATTTGACTCCAAGTATCGACATAGCTTTTCTCCAGTGTCGACACAAGCCTTCATAAGTGTCGACACAGCTTCTCCTGGGGTCGACACAAGGACATAGAAATTTTTCTGCATTCCTGCATTTTCTTAACCTGCACATATAAACTCAAAACAACATCAAATACACCTTGATGCATATCATTGAGTAAGGTGAGGCTTCTTCAAATCTGGTTCACATTTTCCAATGTACCCAACAATCTCCCCCTATTTGGAGAAGTCATAACCCTTAGTCAATGATATACATCATTCATAACAAATACACATTATGATCTATAACAACATATATGACCGGGTAACTTCTAAAACAAAACATATATAACAAGTCATCACATAATAATAATGCAACCAGAATAAGAATTAATTATTGTTTTGTTTCAACTTTCAAAAGTTTCTTTAACAGTAGTTTACATAGATTTTAACAATAAAGATTACAAAGTTGTAAAATCAAGTAAATCTAATTTAAAGCTGGGCTGGCTCCTTGATGACTATGTCTTTGCCTGATTGGATCTTGGCTTGTACTGGAGCATCAGTATCATTAGCTGGCTTCTTGCCCTTTAGATCTTTCTTCTTTTGTTCTTCTGCCCTTATTCTTTGCCTTTCAAAGTAGTGAAAAGGCTTAGGGAAATATTTGTTAGGCTCCTGAGCATTAGGAGGTAGCTTCCCATCTTTAGCCTTTCTTCTATATTGAACAATAGCTTCTTGCCTGGCTTCATATTTTTGCCATTCTTGTTCAGTGTACCACTTGCCCCTATCATGGGTCTTATCCTTTACAGCTTTCCAAGCAGTCAAAATAATGTTCCTTGAAGTTGGGCTCCACTGCTCAAAATCAGGCTTCAACTCTGCCTGTTCTCTGAATCTTTTCTTAGACAATAGAGCTTCTTGTTCTTTGTTCAAAACTGCCTCTAGCATTTCTACTTTCTCAAGGATAATATTTTGAGCACCTTCTAGAGGGTTGTACATTGATTGTACTTCTTGGTGAATCATTTCAAAATCTGTTGGAGGATAGATGACCTGTGCAACTTCAGGTGGGTCACCTCCAAAATAAGCAGGGTGTATACCTGACTCAGCTACATTATCATCATCACAGAGGGGTGGATATCCAAGGGTGGCTCTGATGCTATTAGATATCCATTTAGCATGATCAGAGCCTGCTTTGACTAACACTCTCTCCCCTTTATGACTTCTCTTGCAACATGATCCCTGAGGTCATCTTTTTGAAATCTGATTTGTTCATCAAGATTGTTAGGTATATTGGTTCTAATGTACTTGATTTGAAGAAGCCTAACCCAACTCAATGATATACATCAAAATGTATTTGATGTGTTTTGAGTTTACTTGTGCAGGTTAAGTATTTGCAGGAAAGATGAAAAAGTTTCTAAGTCCATGGGTCGACACCCCGGAGCAAAGTGTCGACACTTAAGAAGACTTGTGTCGACACCCAGGCAAGCAGTGTCGACACTTGGACTACTTGTGTTGACACCAGGGATGCAGAGTGGACACCAGACAGGAAGTGTCGACACAAGGAGCTGTGTCGACACTCAATGAAGAAAAGTGCAGTGAAGTAGTGTCGACACTTAGCAGTTGTGTCGACACCCAGTGAAACTATGTCTACAACAGAAAGTGTCGACACTTGGAGGCTGTGTCGACACTCAGCAAAAGTCAGCAGAATCTAAGTATAAGTGTCGACACCTAGAGCAATGTGTCGACACACAGCAGAAGAGTCAACACTTGAAGAAAGTGTCGACATAAGAAACAATGTGTCGACACTCAGAAGAAGACTCAACACTTGAAGAAAGTGTCGACACAAGGAGCTGTGTCGACACTTAGCAAAGATTAGCAAAATTCTAAGTACAAGTGTCGACACTAAGGAGATGTGTCGACACTCAGCCAGAGTCTCAACAGAAGAAGAATGTGTCGACACAAGGAGCAGTGTCGACACTCAGCAAGTATCAACACAGAAGGCATATGTCGACACCAAGAAGATGTGTCGACACTGAACAAGTTCAACACATGAAATGTGTCGACACAAAGGTGTTGTGTCGACACTTACAAGAATTCAACAAAGTGCTGAAGAACAAAGTGTTGTGTCGACACTCAATATCAGTGTCGACACATGAAGAAGAAGCTGTGTCGAGAAGTGCATTCTACAACACAAGGAGTTGTGTCAACACCTTGTAGGCTAGTGTCGACACTTAGTCAACTTGTGTCGACACTTAGTCTATAAGTGTCGACACTTAGTCTATAAGTATCGACACTTAAAGACAGACAGTCTCGACACTTTCAGAGAGTTACAGATTTTTCAAGAACTGACTGGATGACTTGACAGCTGCCATTCCAGCCGGTCTACTGCAACTGTCAGAGTTGTCAGAGATCAGTCATGAACCGGACCAGCCGGTTACCATGAAGAAGGACTATAAATAGGCTTATAATGTCTACAGAAATAGATGATTAATTGATGTTCAGATGATCAAGTAATAAAAAGAAGATCTAGCTATTCATTGAAGAATCTAGTGAAGATATAAGTAGTTGGAGAGAGAGAGCTCCATCCAAGAAGACAACCGTTAGAACCAGGCTGAGAAGAAGGGTTCAGATTTTGTTCTGAATCTTAAGTAGCAGAGATCAAGGATCAACTGCAGAGCAGATCAATCTTATTGTGTTCAACATTCAAGAAGCTTTGAAGAAAGCCAAGTCAGGTTGATCTCAGCTGAGTTCTTCCAAGAACTCATCAAGAGACTCACAACTCTTCTCTCTTTTATCTGAGTTGTAGGGTTTACATCTTGTATTCATATTATCTTGTAGGATCCTTAGGGATCTGAGTTTGTAAGCCTGTAATTATAAAGGATGAGTGTAGGGCCTGTGTGCCTGAGTGTAGGAGATTTATATCTCTGAGTGTAGGCCTATTGTGGCTGTGTGTAGGCCTTGGTGGCTGAGTGTAGGCTTTGTGAAGAAGCTGAGTGTAGGCTTTGTGAAGAAGCTGAGTTGTAGGGCCTTGGGCCTGAGTTGTAGGAACCTATTTTGGGGTTCTGAGTGTAAGATCTGAGGATCTGAGATAGTGGAGGAGTTTGGCTGAATCTAGTACACTGCTAGATAGGCGAAGGGGGAAAGTGGATGTACCCAAATCTTGGGGAACCACTATAAATTTGTGTGTTCACTGTGTGCTGGATTGATTACTATGATTGTTGTTGCAAAAGTAGATATAATTCTGTGTTATAATCTGAATTCTGCCTAAAAAGTTAAAAAGATTTTAGTCACCTATTCACCCCCCCCCCCTCTAGGTGATTAGGTACAATATCTTTCAAAGATAATTTACACCATCTTTATAAAAAAACTTTAACTTCAGTAGCTGTGCAGAAATAGTCTTTTGAGAATCCTTAATAGCTGTTTGGACAACAGCTAGTCCTTCCTGTAATTGCTTATCAAAATCTGCCTTGGCCTTAGTCCTTGCCTCAGCCTGGGCAGTAGCAATATTCTTCATTTCTATAACAATCACATTATGTGATTCTGTCAGATTATCATTCATTCGAAGTTGATTCTCTAGGACATAACCTTGCTTAATAGCTATATCATCAACTTGAGTCTTGATCTTTTCTTGATGTGTTGCTAGGAAACCACAGCATTGCCTCCTTTGTGAAAGCAGCTTGTCATTTCCTTCTTATTCTGATTTACCTCAAATCTTATGGATTTGATGTCTTAAGCCAAGGAAAATTGTAAATCCTTATGACTTTCATCCATATATTTTTCCATAGCTTTCCTTTGTTCATCTAACTTAACTTGCAAAATGACTAACAAGGAACTATAGTCAGTTGATGGGGCAGATTGTGGAGCAGTTTGTAATGTCCTCTTATAGCTTTGACTCCTTCTTTTGAAAACCATCAGTTTTCTTTTCTTAGCTTGAATTTCTGCTTCCACTTCAGAAGCTGAGGTACTGTCTATATTAACTCTTTCCTTAGGACTAGGAGGCAATTCCTGTTCAGTTCTAGGTTGCTCCCCCTGAGTCCCTTGCTCCTCCCTCTCAGTTCTTACTTGCTCCTCCTCAAAGTTAACTTGCTCCCCCTCAAAATCTGCTTTCTCCCCTTCAAATTCAGGTTGCTCCCCCTCAGTTCTTGCTTGTACTATATATGGAAACAACTCCTCAAGGGTAAATTCTTGTTGAGTTGGGACTTGAGGTACCACCAACTCAGGAGCATCAGCAACAATAGATGTATCCTCCATGATAACATCTTGTGCTGGAGAGTTGAGGTGAGTTGACTGGTCAGCATCAATCAAAGACTCAGTTAGTGTTTCATCCTTATTAATGAAAATTGACTGATTAACTTCTTGAATTACCTCAAGAATAGTCTGTGTTGCTATTTCACTATCCAAGTGGGTTGGCTCCTCCTCATGATGAGGCTCCCCTTGTACCTAAGCACCATCAGTAATTTCTTGTGCATGAGATTTTTCAGCAATCTCTTGCCTGTCTTCATCAGGTATGTCCTTTGTTAGGACTCTATCCCATCTGTAGATAATCCTTATGTCCATTCTCCTCATATGATTAATCTTGGATCAGCAGTTTGTTCCATTACTTCAGGAATGGTTCTAGCCAAGTATAAACTCATGATCCTGCCCAGATTTGGCTTCTTAATTCCTTCCTTAATCTTTTCAAAAACTACTGCTGACCAATAGTGTTTAGTCTGTAGATAATCCTGGTCATAAGGATGAACATATAGGTAGAAATCCTATCATGCCCCCTGGCTTGCATAGTATGACCTTGCCAACCACCTCTGAAAGGAATTTTCCTTGTTGATTCATTCCTTTTCTGTTCATTGAGGATCCAATATTCATGGTGGGATCCAATCCACACCATTGAAGTGCCTCCCTTGTCTTGGATGATGTAACTTCTACTTCTTCTTGAATTCTTGGTAGTTGAAGAGTTTTCCACAAGCTCTTCAAGGATAGTTTAACTTTAGCACCCTGAACTATTGATTTGATCTTAAGTCCAGTTGAGTCTAAAGTAGCTGCACCATAGAATTCGAGTATTTCCTTCTTACAAATATTTATTGGTTCAGATACCAGAAATTCCAACCCATTTTCTGTAATTAGGGTTACTACTGCTTTAATTTCAGGATCCGCATGATCAAAGGCATTACGTACCAGCTCATAGCCTTCATTAACGTTCTCTTCAAGCTTAGGCTCCATTAGGGTTGAGAGAAAGCTTGGATGAAGAAGAGAGAATTTGTCGACACAAGGTTTTGGTCTCGAAACTATGGAGAGTGTGTCGACAGACTATGTTGTAGACCTATTTATACCCTTCTAAATAAGGAAGGTCAAAAGGCTTATCAAAATCCTCTTAATGTGTCGACACTGTTGAAATGTGTCGACACAGACTTCTAATGTCTCGACATAAGTGTTGACTTCTATGTGTCGACACTTATTATATTTGCGCTCGACGAAATCTGTGTATTGATCCTAAGTGTCGACACCACTTCTGGATGTGTCGACACTACTTCTGGATGTGTCGACACTACTTCTCTGAAGTGTCGATACCAATTTTCTAGATGTGTTGACCTCACTTTCCTGGAAAGTCGACACCAACTATTATGTGTCGACACAGACATCTTCTTGTATCGACACTACTTTACTTTGTCAAATTTGTTATACTAAGTTATGTTCAACATTCCTAATTCAATTTTGAAACTATTGAATTTAGTTTCATCTAAAGGCTTAGTAAACATGTCTGCTAGTTGTAAATTAGTACTAAAAAATTCTAAAGAGATATCTTCTTTCTCTACAGGATCTCTAAGAAAATGGTGTCTTATTTCTATATGCTTTGTTCTACTATGATAAACAGGATTGTGAGCAATAGAAAAAGCACTAGTAGAATCACACAACAATGGAGTTCTACTTACCTGAATACCATAGTCTTCTAACTGATATTGTATCCATAACAGCTGTGCACAGCAACTTCATGCAGCAACATACTCAGACTCAGCTGTGAAAATTGCCACACTGGTATGCTTCTTACAGCTCCATGACACCAGTCTTCCACCTAGAAATTGACAGGTGCCTGTTGTGCTTTTCCTATCTACTTTGCAACCTGCAAAGTCTGCATCTGAATAGCCCATTAGTAGAAAATCTCTATTTCTAGGATACCAAAGGCCTAGATTATGTGTGCCCTTAAGATATCTCAAAATCCTTTTGACAGCAATAAGATGAGATTCTTTATGGCAGGATTGGTACCTAGCACAGACACATGTAGCATACATGATATCTGGTCTACTAGCAGTCAGATATAGGAGGGAGCCAACTATTCCTCTATACAAAGTGAAAGTGTAGGTTAGATCTGCTATACTCTAGGGGGGGTGAATAGAGTATGGTGCTCACTAAAAACTTTTTACAACTGTTGTTGTATACCTAAGTGAATAGGGAAGCAAATAAAATAAAGCAAGCACAAAACAATCACAAACCACAGCCAGAAGACAAAAGAAAATAAGCAACCAGATGACACAAGGAGCTATAGTGGTTCCCCAACCAATCTGGGTACATCCACTCTTCTACCACCGTAGGTAGGAATCCACTGCAGGATGAGTTGATCAGGTGTCCTGGGCACCAATGAGCTTTTGATAATGTGCTCAAAAACCAAACTCTCAAGTCTTTTGGAAGGAGACTTGCAACCAGAATAATTTTGAAGGGATTTAAAACCCTGTACAGAAATTAGAGAGAGGGTGATAGTGTCTTCTCTGTCAACAGTCAGAGAGAAGACTTGTGGATTGATTGTAGCAGATCTTGCTCCCCCTGAGATCTTGAATTGGTCAGGAATGCTGGAGCACTGCTTCAGGGTGATAGGACTTCAATGACCTAGAATGCCTGGACCAGAACTGCTTCAGGAACTTCTTCTGACTGATAAAGTTCTGTTGTCCTTTGACGATGTCCTGAGAATAGATAGAAGAAGACTCTTGATTGAATTTGGTTGTTCTTCTTCTTCTTGAAAAAGTTCTCTGGTCAAGGCTGATTGCAGTCAAGAACTTTAGATTTGAGAAAGTTTGTTCTTCTCTGCAACTACAGAGTGTCTATCAGATTATTTAATGTACTGTGATTCTTGAACTCTATCACTGCTTGATTCTGTTCTCTTACTGTATGTCTCTATTTTTTTTTGAGTATCTATGTGTCTGTATATGTCTGTGACTGACTGAGGAATATTCAAACATTTGAATGTCGAGCAGTAATTACAGTCGGACTGGAAATAATCACTAATCAATGACTTTCCTAACTGTCCCATAAAAAACGGCATGTAATCGTCCATAGTCAATGCGCGTTCTAACGGTAACATTCCGAGAAGAGCTGACCTTAAATGTTCAGGAATCAGCGCCAAGAAACGGGACGGGAACCTTGAATAAAACCTAATCCAGATTCGTTGAATGAAGAACACAATTCGTCGAGCTGAACTTGTGTTCGTCGCGCTGAGCTTGAGTTCGTCGAGCTGAGCTTGATAGAGTTCCTTGACGAGACAATCTTCATTCATCTGATAGACAGTCTTCATTTGTCGAGCTGAGAATCAAATTCATCGAGCTGAGAAAAGTTCTGGACTTAGACAAAATATCCTGCATCTGCTGAAAAGCTGTGTCGACATAAGTTGGTGTCGACAGATTGATCTTGGTGTCGACACAAGTCCTCTGGTGTCGACATAAGATGGTGTCGACACAAATCATCTGGTGTCGACACAAACCCTAAGTGTCGACACAAATTCTCTTAGTCCAGAAATCATCGAGTAGAGTTTAGAATTCGTCGACCTGAGAAGCTGACTTCGTCGACCTGAGAAGCTGTGAACTTGAGGTCCAAGTTCGTCGAGCTCAGAATATAATTCGTCGACCGAAGCTTGAAGCTGGACTTAAAAAATTTGAAGTTGTCCTGACTTTGGCTTGATGTAGAAACAAAGTCTTCGTCGAGCAGAGAACATAGATCATCTAGCTCAGCACTAAGAATTATCTCACGATCGTCGATCGCAGAACTCCTTTCGTCGAGCTGAGTTCGATGAATGTCAAACTCACTTTACTTAGTCTTGAAAACTTATGAGTCTGGAGTCTCTGAGGGTCTTGTTGAAAGCTAGTCCATCTGGAGTTGAGCCTAAGGACTTAACCTAGACTCTATGACACAAATTGACCCTGGCTATACATGTTGGGTCACATCCTAAGTCAGTGAACCTAGCCCAAATCAACTAGGGATCCATCAATCTCCCCTTATTTGGGTGAGGTCACTAACAGAGACTCAAAATAGAAAAGCAAAGCAAGAAAAGAGATATATCTGGCAGAGAATTATAACACATGCAACAGATATATATATACACACAGCTTTGTTAATCAGATAGTATAGTTTAAAAACAAATAACAGACAGAAATTGAAACACCAAGAAAATTACTTCTTTGGCTTCTTCTGCTGAGGTTTGTCTTCTGCTTTCTTTTCTCCTGGCTTCTTGAAAATGATTTCTCTATTAGGATTTTGAGCTTGAGCCACTGTCATGGTCATATCAGCTGCCCCAATAATTTTCAATGATGTAGCCCTGGGGACAACTGCTTCTGGATGAAGTTTCATATAATCATCAACATTAAACAGTTTGTTGCCTTTGTCAAACCTTTTTAGCTCTTCCTTTCTATACTTTGACATTGTTAAAAGACCAGAGATATCTTTTCCTTCTGCTTTGGCTTTATTTATCAATGATAGTCCAATCAATTCTTGGTACCTAGCCATTCTTGCAGTATTAGCAGTCTCTGGATCTTCAAAAGGAATTGGAGGAGAGAGAGGTCTTTTTGGGCTTTCAGCTTTATGTACTTCAGAACTTTGTTGCTGCTGCTGCTGCTTACTTTGACTTCCTGAGGAGGATGGCCTCTGCTGGCTGCTTCCAGAAGATCTCCCTGACTGTCTCTGATAATTTTGCATTGGGGCAGATCTCTGGGAGCTAGAGCCACTGGCACTAGCTGCTGGAGGAGGAGGAGGAGGAGGATCCTTCCTGTATCTGTGCACTGGAGGAGGGGAGTATCTCCTGCTTCTCTTTCTATCTTTCTACTAGTTTTTGGACAGCCACATCCATGCTGGCATTCCCTTATATGGAGTTACATTGTGCAGAATATAGTAGGGAGTGTCTGCATTGGGATTTGGCTTGGGAGCTGGAGGAGGAGCAGAATTTCTCTTCTTTGCCAACAATCTATTTTTCTTACTAGCTGCATCCTCATCAGAATCATTATCATCATCATCAGACTCTGAATCCTGAGGGGTATCATACAATGCATCCAATGCTTTTAAAGCTTGATCAGAAACAACAGCCTTTGTTGGAGGAGGAGCAGAATGTTCATGAATAAGGGTTTTAGCTACAAGAGAAGAAGTATCTGTACAAGATTCAGAAACAAAAGAGACAGAGCTATCAGCTACTGCCTTATTCTCTTCTTCAATATCTGCCTGAATAATCTCATCTAGAGTAGGCATTTGAGAGTCATCCATAACAAAATCTGGTGCTGAAACTGGCACTGATGTAACTTCTGGAATGACTTTTGAGCTAGAGGCAGAGAGAGCAAAATTGTCACAAAGTTGCTTGGAAACTGCTGGACTAGCTAGAGAGGTGTATGGTACCATAGCCAAATATGGCTTAGAGAAATCTGCTGGAGGGCATTGCATATGTACATGATCAAAATTTCTCAACAAAACTGATAAATTCACTGTGGGATTTAAATAGAAATCACCAACAGGAGTTATTTGTGCAATTAACTCATCCAAATCAATGTCAGTATCCATAAATTGAATTAACTCAAACATTTCAGCATCAAAGTCTATCAAAATTGTTGTATCCTCATCTGAATCTGTATTAGCTGTGGAGGGAACTGTTGTGACTGCTGCTGTTGTTGATGTATCTGCATCTGCTGCAACTTCATCACTGAGCATCTCCCCCTGCCTGGGTTCAGGAATACCTGGAGCCAGGCCCCTAGATGAAGAGGAGACAGCAGATAGAAGAGAGATCTGAGTAGATAAGGAATTAATGGAGGTCACAAGAGGTGTAATGGCCTCTTGGATGAGAGATTGGATGAGAGGTGTGAGCAAAGAAATGAGGGTAGATGGATCAAATGGGGAAGGGGAAGGGGATGGAATGGCAGGAGGAATAACAGATGGAGTGGGGGCATCTTGCATGATTGTATCTGATGGTATATTATAAGATGGGATGGTGGATAAGTGTGGGGGAAGAGGAGACTGTGGAGGTGTAGGAAGTATTGTCTCATGGGGGGAATCTGGAGGACTGAGTTGTTGATGAACTTGCAGAGGGGAAGATAGAGGTGGAGATTGGGTGATTGTCAGGTCAAGTGGTGGAGATGAAGGAGGGGTAGGTACATGAGGAGGCTTCTTTGGAGGAAGAGGTGCTGGAAGAGATGGTTGAGATGGAGGAACATCTTCAGCAGGATGGGGAGTGGCCTTTACAGCCCTTGTGCTCTCAGAAGTTTGGAGGGAGGAGGAAGAAGCCTTTGAGGGCTTGGATATGGTCCTCTCCCACCTGCCAAACAGAGCGCAAGTGAGGCGCTTGCTGGCAGTTATGAAGATGGTCGGGGAGACCATACATTCAGCAGCCTTCTCTGTGAGAAAAATCCCCAAAATTCTGCCAAAGCAGACTTCCTTCTTGCTGTTCTTCTTCTTTATCAATTCAAAGAATAACTTACTCCAATCAACCTGTCGCTTATTCACTACTGCACACATTATTAGAAATTGGTGATGGGTAATATAGTCATGAGAAGAGTGCTTGTCCATCTGTATCTTTCCCGTAATATCTGCCAGAAATTGGTAGGCGGCAGATAATTGCTTTATCAACAACTTATTAGGGTTGTTACCAGAGAAACCCATCAGTTTTAGCATACAATTGAATTCCTTAGAGTCCATTTCCAGATTGTCTTCTCCGTTCACTAATCCAAATATCTCAGAGAGAACTGCGGGAGAGAGGGAAACAGTAGTGTTCCCTATATTTCCGGTCAAAACATCTTCTTCAGAAACTGTAGATGTATATACCCATTCTCGTATTTCCGTTCCATGAAGTTTAATGCGCCTGGTCATAAAATCCTTTAAATTGAGTTCTTCTAGTAGTTCCAAGATGTATAGAAAGATGGGGTCGGAATGTTGAAACGACTCAAAATCCATGTCGAATCCAGTGTCAAACTTCATTGCAACCAAAGCACCTGAGGGAATCGCCATTGATGTCCTGCAAGAAAGACACAGAGAAAAACGACGATCAAGAGCAAAGAAACTGAAAGCGCGGGACGGATGTCGAAGAAAACCTAGATATATGATTTTCAGAATATGAATCGACAAACTCCGTTCCGCGAAAAAAAAAATTCTTCGAACTGAGCTCGACGAAATAAATTATAGAGAGATAATTCGTCGATCTCATCCAGAAGAATCGAAAACAGTTCGTCGAACTCCGTTCGACGAAATGTCTTCTGAAGCAAAGTTCGTCGATCTCTGGTCGACGAAAATTGTTTCCCCACACAGAGAATTCGTCGATCTCCGTTCAACGAGAATCTCTCAAACTTTCCCTAATTCGTCGAACTCCGTTCGACGAATTCTGGAAAATTTGTCGAATGCAGACAGAAACTAGGTTAACTCTTCTCCATCAATCATTCCCAGTTGATTTATAAAGAACAGGTGGGTTTTCTCATCCAATGGCTTGGTGAAAGTGTCTTCTCTCTGTAGATCAGTAGGGATATGAATCAAGTTAATTTTCTTTTTGTCCACATTATCTCTAATGAAATGATGTCTTATTTCAATATGTTTTGTCCTAGAATGGTGAACTGGATTCTGTGCTATAGCAATAGCACTAGTATTATCACAAAATAATGTTGAATTATTTAAGTTGACACCATAATCTAAGAGTTGGTTTTGTATCCATAGCATTTGTGAACAGCAACTACCAGCAGCCATGTATTCTGCTTCTATAGTTGATGTAGACACAGATGTCTGCTTTTTACAAAACCAGGAGACAACTCTCACACCAAGGAACTGACATGTTCCAGAGGTACTTTTCCTGTCCACTCTACATCTAGCATAGTAAGCATCTGAGTATCTAGTTAACTCAAACTCTGACTCTGCAGGATACCAGAGTCCTAGACTAGGGCAACTCTTTATATATCTCAAAATTCTTTTTAGGAAAATAAGGTGAGATTGTTTAGGGTTCACTTGGAACCTAGCACAAAGGCATGTGACAAACATTATATCAGGTCTGCTAGCTGTTAGGTATAATAGGGATCCAACAATTGCTCTATAATTTTTCTGATCCACTGG
Source organism: Platanthera guangdongensis (assembly GCA_039583875.1). NCBI lineage: Eukaryota > Viridiplantae > Streptophyta > Magnoliopsida > Asparagales > Orchidaceae > Platanthera > Platanthera guangdongensis. Next base: position 195,418,706 of record CM077153.1, read on the forward strand.
TTTCCCTGCTGCATCAGAATCCACAACAGTATTTGTAGCCATAGGGGTTATCATCCCTGAAGCATCACCCATCCCAAACTTTTTGATGAGCTCTTTAGCATACTTACCTTGGGAGAGGAAGATACCATCTGGGAGCTGCTTCACTTGTAGACCAAGGATGTAAGAAAGCTCACTCATGCTACTCATCTCAAATTTTGAATGCATGAGGTCAGCAAACCTCTTGCATAATTTGGGATCAGTAGATCCAAAAATAATGGCATCCACATATATTTGTACTAATAATATTTGGTCTTATGATGTCTAGTGAAAAGTGTTTTATCTATGGTTCCTCTTGTAAATTCATGCTCTAAAAGAAAGCTTGCTAGGGTCTCATACCAAGCTCTTGGAGCTTACTTTAAACCATAGAGAGCTTTATGCAATTTAAAAACAAAAGAGGGTTGAGTTGGAGAGATAAAACCTGGAGATTGTTCTACATAAACCTCTTCTTGTAGTACTCCATTCAGAAATGCACTTTTGATATCCATCTGGTAGACCTTGAATCTCTTGTAAGCTGCATAGGCAAGGAATATCCTAATGGCCTCTAACCTTGCAATAGGGGCAAAGGTTTGGTCATAGTCTATTCCTTCCTCTTGTCTATAGACTTGAGCAACAAGCCTAGCCTTGTTCCTCACTATGTTGCCTTGAGCATCCAACTTGTTCCTATAGACTCATTTGGTTCCAATAACTGGGTAGTTATGGGGTCTTGGAACCAAGTCCCAAACTCTACATCTCTCAAACTGATTTAGTTCCTCTTGCATTGCAATGATCTAGTGGGGATCTTGCTCTACCTCATGAATGGTGAGAGGTTCAATTTGAGAGAGAAAACAGGCATGCATCAAGTCTTGGTTGAGTTGATGCCTTGTCTGTACACTTGCTGAAATGTCTCCAATCACTTGAGATCTGGGGTGATCTCTAAGTGTGACAAGATCAGTTGGTGGAGTTGGTTGAGCAACAGCTTCAGTATTTAATTCCTCTTGGGGAATAGTACCAACTGTTGAACCAGGTTCAGCCACTTCCTCTTGAATTTCCTCTTCACTATCTTCAGCAACCTGTGGAGTAGGATAGTTTGATACCTCTTGGGTAAGGTTCAGTCCATCCATAGACTCACATAGTGGTGGAACCTGCAAAGAGCTTATGGTAGAAATCTCTTTCTCCTTGTATGACATGTTAGTCTCATCAAAAGATACATGAATAGATTCTTCAATTTTAAGAGTTGATTTATTATATACCATATAAGCTTTACTGATCATGGAGTATCCCAGAATCACTCCTTCATCAGCTTTAGCTTGAAATTTTACTAAGTATTTCTTGTCATTATTGTGAACGTAACAAATACAACCAAAGATTTTAAAATAATCTACTTTAGGTTTCTTCCCTTTTAGAAATTCATAGGGAGTCTTGCCCTTCAGCTTATTTATCAAAATTCTATTCAACACATAGTTGCAGGTATTCACTGCCTCTACCCAAAAGGATAGAGGAAGATGAGCATCTGACAACAATGTAGTAGCAGATTCAATAAGGGTTCTATTTTTCCTTTCAGCTACCCTATTTTGTTGAGCGGTTCTAGGAGCTGAGAAAGTATTCCTGATCCCTTCACTTTGATAGAACTCTTGCATAAGAAGAGAATCAAACTCTGTCCCATGATCACTTCTGATCAGGGCAATGTGAGTGTTGAACTCACTCTGTATGCATTTGAGAAACTATGTCAAACACTTAAAGTTGTCAGACTTCTTCCTCAGAAAGAACACCCATGTGAATCTAGAGAAGTCATCTACAACTACTAAAGTATAAGATTTCCCTCCAAAGCTTTGTACTGTAATGGGTCCAAAAAGTTCCATGTGTAACAGATACAAAATCCTAGGTGAATCACTCTTATTAAGTGACTTGAAGCTATTTTTGGTTTGCTTGCCTAATTGACAAGCCCTGCAAAGTCCTTCCTTCTTGTAGGGGCCAGAAGGTAGTCCTCTAACAAGGTTGTCCTTGGATAGCCTAGCAATGGTTCTAAGGTTTATATGTCCTAATCTCTTATGCCATAATTCATTAGGTCTACAAATAGAATTAAACAAGCATATATCTACCTTGGTTGAAAGAAAATCTACAAGATAGATGTTACCTTTCCTTTTACCTGTCAACACAGTTATGTTGTCCTCTGATTTGATCTTGTATGAGGATTTGCTGAAAGTCACTTGATAGCCTTCATCACACAGTTGACTGATACTGATTAAGTTGTGCTTCAGTCCTTCCACATAGGCTACTTTCTTGAAGGTGATTGTGCCAATCTAGATTTTTCCATATCCTTTTGTTTGTCCAAAGTTTGAATCACCAAATATTACTTTGGGTCCAATCTTGGCTTTGAAGGATGTGAAATTGTCCTTATTTCCTGTCATGTGCTTTGAGCACCCACTATCCAGATACCATTGCTGGTTTGATGTTGGATAGGTCTTCACCTGCACATAAAACAATTCATTTGTTTTTGACCCAGTTCACCTTGGGCCTAGGTTGATAACCTTTGAATTCTGTAATAAAAGACATCCCAGGTTGACTCTTATAACCTTCAGGATGATATCTCCTTGGAGGTATTATCCATCCAGTATAAGGGTTAAATCTTTGGGATGTATGACCTCTAGGATTAAAGTTTGATTTGCCTTTGAAAAAGTTTTCAAAACTCTGATCTCTGCTCGACGATCTCTGAGCTGAGTTCGACGATCTTGGGTCAGATCGTCGAGCTCCGTTCGAAGATCGACTATGCCAGAGTTTAGGGTTCAGAGATCGTCGACCTGAGTTCGACGATTTTTCCTGAGATCGTTGAGCTCCATTCGACGATCGTCGAGCTCCGTTCGACGATTTCTGTTGAACTATGGTTTTCTTAGGTAGATCAGAATTCTTCCTAGCTACCTCCACAACTCCCTTACCTTTATCAGAGATAAATTTGATTGGGGTTGTTAATACTATGGGTTGGCTAGATGAGGCACCCAAGCCTAGTATACTATTGAATCTTGAGTTCACTGTGCTTGTGATGTCCATTAGTTTGATACTTATCCCATTAAGGGATTCTTCAAACTTTTTGGCCTCTGATAGTTCACTTTTCAGTGAAGCTATCTGCTCCCTATAGCATTCTAACTCCTCAGAGAGTTTGAGGTTTTCTGATTTTAAAGTGCTGTGTTCAGATAGCTGGTTTCTGAGAGAAATGATTTCCTTCTCAGATTTTAATAAATCTAAACACAGTGCTTTAAACTCACACTTGAAGTCCTCAGAATTAAAATCAAAAGAACTTATTACCTGATCCTCTTCAGATTGAGTCTCTGATTCTGACTCTGATTCTTCTGCATCAGAATTTTGTTGTGAGGCATTGATAGCCATCATGCAGAATTCTTTTTCATCAACATCATCTTCATCATCACTAGAACTGGATGAAGCTTCAGATTCTTCTTCTGTTTCACTGCAAGTTTCAGCAACAAACCCCTTCCTGGTATGTTTGTTCTTGCTAGAGGAGGGTTTGTCATTGCTATTCTTCCTGAAGTCTTTGTCTTTTCTTCTTTCTTTCCTGTCCTTTTTGTCCTTATACTGATTTTCTGGACAGACAGACACCATGTGGCCTGGTTTCCTGCATCCAAAACAAATAATCTCTTTGTTATTTGATTTGTCATACCTTGGCTTGTCATGCCCTCTGGAAGACTTTTTCCTGAAGTCCTTCCTGGACATTTTGTAAAACCTTTTGTCCAGTAGGCTTAGCAGCTCTACATTGCCTGTGACCTTGTCTTCAGGCTGATCTTCAACAGCTTTGAATGCTATTAATTTCTCTTTTCTGACTACTGGTGAAGCAGCCTTCTACTCTTCTTCTCTATTCTTGATGAGCATCTCATAAGATTTGAGTTTGCCCAAGAGAGCTTCAGTTGTGATCTCACTTAGGCTTCTGGCATCCTTGATTGGCCAGATCCTTGAGTCCTAAGTGCTGGGGAAGCACATTAGGATCTTGTCATTGAGTTCAGTCAGTGAGATCTCTTTGTTCAATGTTTTCAGCTCATTGACTATGAGACTGAGTCTATTATACATATCAGCTACTGACTCATCTTCTCCTTTCTTGAAGTTCTCATATTAGTTTATGAGATGAGATCTTCTATCTTTTCTCTCATCAGCAGATCCTGAGACTATCTCAGATAACTTGTCCCAGATGTCCTTTGCTGAGATGCATTCAACTACTTTTTGAAATATTTCATCAGACATAGTCTGAGCTAAAATATTCATTACCATAGCATCTGCCACTTTCCATTTCTTGATTTCTGCATCTGTTCCTGATGGAGGTGGAACAGCACTTGTACTTGTATTTTCTGGGGGTCTTGGACACACTGTCAAAACAGAATTAAAAATATCTTCATCAATAGAGTTCATGTACAATATAATCCTTGCCTTCCAAAGTGCAAGCTTAGATAGATTGCACACTGGAGGTCTGGTGCTAGCATAATCTTTGTTTTGGCCCATGTTCTGTGAAGAAATAAATCTAGTAACACACCTAAAACAAGCAGATCTAACTAGAGGGATCTTTGGGTTCAGGTGTTAGCCTGTGCAACCACCAAGGTGTGGTATTATAACGAACCTCCCTCTGATATCAATTGAAAGTGCAGGTTAGATCTGCTATACTCTAGAGGGGGATGAATAGAGAATGGTGCTCACTAAAAACTTTTTACAACTGTTGTTGTATACCTAAGTGAACAGGGAAGAAAATAAAATAAAGCAAGCACAAAACAATCACAAACCACAACCAGAAAACAAAAGAAAATAAGCAACCAGATGACACAAGGAGCTATAGTGGTTCCCCAACCAATCTGGGTACATCCACTCTTCTACCACCCTAGGTAGGAATCCACTGTAGGATGAGTTGATCAGGTGTCCTAGGCACCAATGAGCTTTTGATAAGGTGCTTAAAAACCAAACCCTCAAGTCTTTTGGAAGGAGACTTGCAACCAGAATAATTTTGAAGGGATTTAAAACCCTGTACAGAAATTAGAGAGAGGGTGATAGTTTCTTCTCTGTCAACAGTCAGAGATAAGACTTGTGGATTGATTGTAGCAGATCTTGCTCCCCCTGAGATCTTGAATTGGTCAGGAATGCTGGAGCACTGCTTCAGGGTGATAGGCCTTCAATGACCTAGAATGTCTGGACCAGAACTGCTTCAGGAACTTCTTCTGACTGATAAAGTTCTATTGTCCTTTGAAGATGTCCTGAGAATAGATAGAAGAAGACTTTTGATTGAATTTGGTTGTTCTTCTTCTTCTTGAAAAAGTTCTCTGGTCAAGGCTGATTGTAGTCAAGAACTTTAGATTTGAGAAAGTTTGTTCTTCTCTGCAACTACAGAGTGTCTATCAAATTGTTTGATGTACTATGATTATTGAACTATGTCACTACTTGATTCTGTTCTCTTACTGTATGTCTCTATTTTATTTTGAGTATCTATGTGTTTGTATGTGTCTGTGACTGACTGAGGAATATTCAAACATTTGAATGTCGAGCAGTAATTACAGTCGGCCTGGAAAGAATCAGTAATCAATCACTTTCCTAATTGTCCCATAAAAAACGGCATGTAATCGTCTATAGTCAATGCGCGTTCTAACGGTAACATTCCGAGAAGATCTGGTAATAAATGTTCAGGAATCAGCGCCAAGAAATAGGACGGGAACCATGAAGAAAACCTAATCTGGATTCGTCGAACGAAGAACACAATTCGTCGAGCTAAACTTGTGTTCGTCGAGCTGAGCTTGAGTTCGTCGAGCAGAGCTTGATAGAGTTCGTTGACCAGACAATCTTCATTCATCTGATAGATAGTCTTCATTCATCGAGCTGGGAATCAAATTCGTCGAGGTGAGAAAAGTTCTGGACTTAGACAAAATATCCTGTATCTGCTGAAAAGCTGTGTCGACATAAGTTGGTGTCGACACAAGTCCTCTGGTGTCGACATAAGGTGGTGTCGACTGAAATCCTGGTGTCGACACAAATCATCTGGTGTCGACATAAACCCTAAGTGTTGACATAAATTCTCTGAGTCCAGAAATCGTCGAGTAGAGTTTAGAATTCGTCGACCTGAGAAGCTGACTTCGTCGACCTGAGAAGCTGTGAACTTGAGGTCCAAGTTCGTCGAGCTCAGAATATAATTCGTCGACTGAAGCTTGAAGCTGGACTTAAAAAATTTGAAGTTGTCCTGACTTTGGCTTGATGTAGAAACTAATTCTTCGTCGAGCAAAGAATATAGATCGTCTAGCTCAGCACTAAGAATTGTATCACGATCGTCGAGCGCAGAACTCCTTTCGTCGAGCTGAGTTCGACGAACGTTGAACTCACTTTACTTAGTCTTGAAAACTTGTGAGTCTGGAGTCTCTGAGGGTCTTGTTGAAAGCTGGTCCATCTGGAGTTGAGCCAAAGGACTTAAATTAGACTCTAGGACACAAATTGACCCTGGCTATACATGATGGGTCACATCATAAGTCAGTGAACCTAGCCCAAATCAACTAGGGATCCAACACAAAGTTTCATCTACAGGTTTCCCTACATCATATTTACTTAGAGATACACTTGTCCCCATTGGAGTTCTCATGGTAGTGGATGACTCCATACCAAACTTCTTAATTATCTCCTGGGTGAACTTAGACTGGGATATGTACAAGCCATCATCAGTCTGTCTTACTTGGAGACCCAAGAAAAACTTAAGTTCCCCCATACTACTCATTTCAAATTTCCCTTGCATTAGTTTTGCAAACTATGTACAAAGGTTACTTTCAGTAGAACCAAATATTATGTCATCAACATATATTTGGACTAGTATAATCTTTCCTTTGGATTCCCTAAGGAATAGAGTCTTGTCTATTTCCCCCCTTGAGAATTTGTTCTCAATGAGGAAAGTAGACAGAGTTTCATACCAAGCCCTTGGGGCTTATTTCAACCCATACAAAGCTTTCTTAAGTCTATAGACATAAGTAGGATTGAGTGGATCAACAAAACTGAGGGCTGCTCTACATAGACCTCCTCTTTTAAGTCTCCATTTAAGAAAGAAGACTTCAGATCCATTTGGAACACTTTGAAGCCTTGATATGCTGCATAGGCTAGGAATAGTCTGATAGCTTCCAACCTAGCCACTGGAGCAAAAGTCTGATCAAAGTCTATGCCCTCCTCCTATTTGTATCCTATGGCAACTAGTCTTGTCTTGTTCTTCACTATGATCCCACTCTCATCAAGCTTATTTCTATAAATCCACTTTGTCCCAATGACATTGTGGCCCTTTAGTTTTGGAACCAAATCCCAGACCTTGCACCTTCTGAATTGATTTAACTCCTCCTGCATGGCATCAATCCAGTGTGGGTCCTTAACAGCTTCTTCAAATTTCTTGGGTTCCACTTGAGATAAGAAGCTAGAGTAATGAACTGTGTTTAAATTCTTGCTCCTTGTTTGTACTCCTTGACTTGGATCACCAATGATCTGGTGTACCGGATGATCCTTCAACTGTCTAACTGCTGGAGGTAATCTATCAGTAGTTTGATCTTCTCCAATCTCTTCATTATGTTGCACCTCATGATCTTCATCAGCATCTTGAGTGTCTTGTACTCCCCCTGGACAACAACTATCATTTTCCTCATCCTGCTTTGCAGATGGATCTCCTCTGATAGTAAGCTGATCCATTTTCTGTTGTATACCTGTGGGGCTACAAGAACTACTTGACAACTCACTGTTAATAAGTCTAGTTTCATCAAAAATGACATGAACAGACTCTTCTACAACTTGAGTAGCCAAATTGTAGACCCTATAGGCCTTACTATTGTTGTTGTACCCAACAAATATCCCATCTTGGGATTTGGCAGCAAACTTAGTTAGGTGAGATTTTCCATTGTTAAGTACATAGCACTTGCAACCAAAGATCCTAAAATAGGATAAGTTTGGTTTTCTGCCTTTCACAACCTCATAGGGTGTCTTTTTGTGGCATTTGGTGATGGAAGCCCTATTGAGCACATGGCATGTAGTATTTACTGCCTCAGCCCAGAAATATTCTGGGAGAGAAGTATCACTCAATAGTGTTCTTCCAGCCTCAATCAATGTCCTATTCTTTCTCTCATCAATGCCATTTTGCTGAGGTGTTTTAGGTGAGGTGAATTACTGAAGAATCCAAAATTCTTTACACAGCCTTGTTATACTTTCAGATTAGAATTCTGTTCCATGGTCACTTCTGATTTTGACCACTGAACTATCTAATTCATTCTGAATTTGTTTGACAAAATTGTAGAAGACCTTTGGGGTTTCAGATTTCTGTCTCAGAAAGAATACCCATGAGAATCTAGAATAATCATCTACAACCACAAAAGTGTAGACCTTCCTACCTAGACTATGAACTAGCATAGGACCAAATAAATCCATATGCAAGAGGTCTAAGCACCTCACTGAATCTTTAGTTTCAAGGCTATGAAAGGAGGATCTAGTCTGCTTGCCCTTTTGACAAGCTGAGCATATTTCATCCTTTAAGCACTTAACTTGAGTACCATTCCTCACTAACTCTTTACTAAAGATTTGGCCAATGGTCTTGTAGTTAAGATGAGCTAGCCTCTTGTGCCACTTGATATAATGAGAGACTATCTCATCAGCCACAAGATAGATAAGAGAATTCTTATTCTCACACACAAAATCTAGGCAATACACATTTCTCTTTCTATATCCAGTCAATATGACTTTTTGATCACTTGACTTCTTGATGTGACACCCATTCTTAACAAATGAAATGTCATATTCTAGATCACTCAGCTGGCTTATACTTATTAGGTTATGTTTCAAACCCTTAACATAGGCCACTTGAGTGATTGTAATTAAGTTATTAGAAATGTTACAAAAACCTTTGATGATTCCCTTTTCAGAACCACCAAAAATTACTTTAGGCCCATTCAACATAGGTGAGTAGTCCTTCAGCAATCCCCTTGTTCCAGTCATGTGCCTGGAACATCCACTGTCCAAGTACCATATAGGGGCATGACAACTTGGACTCACCTTACTGGGGACAGGCTGATCCTGGCACTAGTCTTCCTCAGATATAGCCATCAGTCCTTTGCACTGATGGTCTTCTTGCTCATAGATAGAGTCCAGTAATTGCATGAACTCATCCTCTTCTTCTGCAAACAAACCAATATATGCCTCAGCCTCAGATTCAGACTCTGAAGTTGATTGATCTGTCAAACTTTTCTCTTTCTCAGCAACCAAGGATTTCTCCTTCTTGCTCTTGTGCTGAGACTTCTTTCTATTCGCAGACTCCTTCCTTTTGTTTGGACATTCAGCCACAACATGTCCAGCTTTATTGCAGCAATAACAAATAATCTTGGATGTAGTTGACTTGCTAGGCTTTGTCCCATTCCTGTCCTTCTTGGATAATTTTCTCTTCTGATAATAGTCATCCTTGGATTGAGATGTGGAAGGCTTAGATTTCCACTGCTTCTTCTTTAACAATCTCTGGAACTGCCTTGTGAATGCTGCAAAGTCTTCATCTCAGTCACTGCTGTCTGAACTGTGTTTATCAGAATTGTCTGAAAACACTTCTGCAACTCTCTTAGGAGGAGATGGAGACATCCTCCTATTCTTCCTAGTGACTTCTACCTTGAAGGCCACTGACTTTTCTCTTTAGTCACCCTTTGTATTTTTTCTATTCCTCCTTTCTTGCTAACAGCTGCATCTCATAAGACAACAATTTTCCAAACAGTGTTGGAGGAGAAATCTCAGCCAGTCTGGCCACTTCCCTTATGCCATAGATATTTCTATCCCAATCCTTAGTCAAAGACCTAAGGAATTTGTCATTCAGCTCATAAGTACTGAATATTCTTCCATAAGACATTAGTTCATTGACAATCCTATAGAACTTCTTATAACATTAGTTATACTTTCAGACTTGGCTTGTCTGAAACTCTCATATTCTTGATTAAGCATAGACTTTCTATCTTGCCTAACCTCTTCAGAAACCTCCATGTAGACAATCAATGTGTCCCACATCTCCTTGGAGGTTTTATAGTGAATTAGATGGTGGCGACGACGGCCCCCAAGTGGACGGCGGCCCCCAAGTTGTTGATGACGACACGCTAACGGAAGACCCTCCTTCGTCTCCAACAAAGGACTCGCGTCGCCGTGATGTTCGTATGGAGCGGCGCTACAATTTCCGCCCTCGGCGCAAGACAAATATATAGTTAACTTTATCTTATTATTAGTATGCTATTTGGGATATTTTATTGTGGGCTGCATGTAGCCATATTGTGTGTTATTTTTATTTTATCTTGGGCTACATATAGCCAAGACTTGTTGGTAAACCTATATATAGGCATGTATGCTTTGTTTTAACTTAAGTTGAATGAGAAAAGAAAACCCTAAAACTTTCCTATCTAAATCTCTCTCCCTCTCTCTCTACAACTCCTAGCCGCCACCCCACTTCCCCTCTCTCTCTCTCTAAAAAAATTCGGCCAGCACCCTTTGCTTCCCTTCATCCAAGCCACCACCACCACACATCCACATCAACCCGGCCTCCTCCTTCCATAGCCGGCCAGCCCACTACCACCTCCACCGAACAGCCCCTTGAAAGAGAACCGGCAGCCCCTCCATGTGAAGCTTGACCGGAAAGGCTTCATCCTACGGCGAAAATCTGAACTTTGGCGTGACGCGGTCAAGGCGGACGATCTATCTCTCCATCCGGCGCGACTCCGGTGGATCCGCGGAAGAGCGGCCCTTCAAAGGTAGTCGGAATCATCTATTCCGACTTGGGTAACGATCCTCTCCACTCACACGTGCTTCCCTCTTGATGTTCTAGTGGACGGAATAATTTTTGCGTTGGATTTGAATCGTTAGATTCTTCGTGGGTTTTCCTTTGGATTTTGCATCGATCTTAACCGCGTTATTTCCGAAAAGGGTTTGGCGAACCCCGTATTTTTGTTGGGAGAGATCTACCATTTTTCGATCGCACTTTGGGTAGATCTCTTTTGGTACAACCTTCGCTCGGCCGGACCCAATATTGGTCCTTTTAGCTTGGGAGAACGTCGGCCTATCGCCGTTCGCTCGACCTTCCCGCGGGGTGGCTACCGTACGTTGGTGAACTGTGAAAACACGCTTGCGAGTGCGCTGCGATTGACTCTAGTGCGTGAGAGATTGTGGATTGAGCGTGGCGTTCGTTTCTTTCCCTTAACCCGTCTAGTGTCCGCGGTAGTGGCCTACATCAATTTTTGGTATCAAAGTGAGGTTCTTGTCAATTTTTTAATTGGCACCCTCCCCTCTTTTAGCACGTTAACCTGCACTGGTGTTTGCGCGTTAGTTGTCACAAAAAAAAAATCTCAAAAAAAAATTTATCTTTGGTCTGCCAATAGCGCTGTAGTTTTCTTATTTTTCAGCCAAAAAAATCAAAATAAATTTTTTAATAATCCTCTTTTTATTTCCTGCAAGAAAATCAAAAAAAAATTTATTTTCCTATAGTCATTAAGCGGGATTAATTCCTTCTTCGTTCTGTCTGAGATCTGTTGTCTTCCTTTTGCATGCGTACTAGGCTCGGTACGGAATATCCTCCATCGTCGTCTAATATGGCTGATGACCGGGGTGAGGGTCGTCCCCTCACGGAGATTGAGGAGCTCCGTCAGGATTTCACGGAGCAGTTGACGGCCATTAGGGAAGCACTTCACGGATTGGGGTTACCACACGGGGCACCCCGTAATCAACCCGGTCACCCACGGGTGGGCGAGCATCACAACCCTTACCCCCACCCTCCTAATGAGAACGCCCCACGAGCACCATACGAGTTTGACCTTACTCGGGCCGTCCGAGTCAAGCCACCATCCTACGATGGTTTAGGAGATCCCCAAGTCTTCCAGGACTGGATCATGGAGATCGAATGTTATTTCGAGTGGTACACCCTGAACGACGCGGATAAGGTGCGAGTAGCGAGAATGAAGTTGCTAGGGCGCGCTAAAATATTTTGGCTGAATGAGGAGCGGCGTATGAGGGCCGAGAACGGAGCGTTGCCCATAGGCTGGGATGTAATGAAGGCTAGGCTAACGGAACAGTACGTCCCTACTTACCATCGAACACAAATGTTCGATGATTTAGCCACCCTTAAGCAAGGGACTAGGTCGGTGTCTGAGTATATGAGTTTGCTGAAGTACATGATGGTTAGGTGTGACGTGAAAGAGATGCCCGAGGTCACCCTCTCCAGGTTCCGTAAGGGACTAAACCCCGACATCCAAGGAAAGCTTCTGCGTTATGGTCACACCGATTTGCACACCACTTTCAACGCTGCCTTAGATATTGAGCAGCACAACGCGCTTAAGGGCAAGTCTTGCTCGTTCCAAAAGGGGAAGTCCATTTTAGGACCGCCTCCCACCGCCACCTATAAGGCTAAAGGAAAGTATCAGTCCCCCGACTCGACCTCCATAGTCGTAACGGCTAGGAATGATAGAAACCCCTCGGGTGAGAGAGTCCCGGTGGGTCGGGTCAACAGAACGAATGTCACATGTTACGCTTGCGGGGTCCAAGGGCACTATGCTAGTGATTGTCCTACTACACCCAGACCATTAGCCCTGTTAGATTCCGCCAGTGGGGCCGACGACATTACTTACGAGGCGGGCGAAGAGAGCGAGTCGGACGGAGTGCCTAGTGATATGGAGGACGACCCCCGTATGATGGTTATGAGGTGTATCCTGGCGACCCCTCGAGCGTTAGACGATTGGAATAGGACGAACATTTTCACGTTGAATTTTAAGAGTGGTGAAAAATGGTGTAGGTTGATCATCGATAGCGGTAGTTGCATGAACGTAATTTCTGAAGCCGCGGTGAGACGGATGTCCCTTGTTGCCGAGCCACACCCTCACCCTTATAAAGTGGCATTGGTAGACAAGTCGTCCCTCCCTATGACGAAGCGATGCTTGGTACCCCTTACCATCAAAGCTTATTCTGAGCAGATTTGGTGTGACGTCATCCCTATGGATGCGTGCCACGTCTTGTTGGGTCGCCCTTGGTTGTACGATCATGACGTCACCCACTTTGGTCGGGCCAACACTTACGAGTTTAAATTTAATGGCCGAACCATCCTCTTAAAACCCGCCCCGCCGAAAGATCCTTCGGCCCCCTCGAAGGATACGGTCGTCCCGGTCGAGAAGAAGACGTTGAACCTGATAGGAAGGAAAGAATTGAAGCGTACTACCTTTGTCGATGGGGTCCTCTATGCCTTAGTGTGCCTACAAGTTAAGGAAGACGCAGCCCCTTTTGAGAACTTGCCGTCGGCGTTGAGAAAACTCCTAGAAGAGTTTGTGGACGTGTACCCGGAAGAGCTACCGGCTGAATTACCCCCGTTGCGGAAATCCAACACGCCATTGATTTCATTCCGGGCTCTTCATTGCCCAACCTCCCACATTATCGGCTAAACCCCTCCGCGCACTTAGAGTTGCAAACCCAGATCTCGGATTTATTGCAAAAGGGTTTTATCCGCCACAGCAAGAGCCCGTGTGCCGTGCCCGCCTTACTTGCCCCCAAGAAGGACGGCTCTTGGAGGATGTGTGTGGATAGTAGAGTCATTAATAAAATCTCTATTAAATATCGCTTTCCCATCCCTCGCTTGGATGATTTATTGGACATGTTAGCCGGTGCCACGATTTTTTCGAAATTGGATCTTAGGAGTGGCTACCATCAGATCCGAATTAGGGAAGGTGACGAGTGGAAAACCGCCTTTAAATCTAAGGAAGGGCTCTACGAGTGGTTAGTTATGCCGTTTGGACTTTCCAATGCGCCGAGCACGTTTTCGAGGATGATGACCCACGTCTTCCAACCCTATATGGGAAAATTCATCGTGGTATATTTTGACGATATTTTGGTATTTAGCACCTCCACGATTGATCATGAGTCACATTTAAGAACCATCCTTACCACCCTGAGATCAGAAAAATTATTCGTGAACATTAAGAAGTGTACCTTCCATGTGACATCTGTTGAGTTCCTCGGTTATATTGTGAGTTCGAAGGGGATCCACGTAGACCCCAAGAAAGTGCAAGCCATTAGAGATTGGCCCGAGCCCGCCAACATACGGGATGTTAGGAGTTTTCACGGGCTCGCTACATTTTATCGGCGATTTATTAAGGATTTTAGTAGTATTATGGCCCCTATAACCGAGTGCATGAAAAAAGGTGAATTTACATGGACGAACTCAGCCGCTGCGGCGTTCCAATTAATTAAATCGCGCATGTCGGAAGCCCCCCTTTTGCGGCTACCGGATTTTACCAAGGTTTTCGAGTTGTCATGTGATGCGTCTGGAGTGGGAATTGGTGGTGTGTTGAGTCAGGAAGGCCATCATGTGGGGTATTTCAGTGAGAAACTAGCAGGTCCAAAATTAAATTATTCCAATTATGATCGGGAGTTTTACGCGGTCATTCGATGCCTCCAACATTGGCGGCATTACTTACTTCCTAAGGAGTTTGTCATCTTATCCGATCATGAAGCGCTAAGGTTTCTTAACTCTCAAACTAAGGTTAGTCCTAGACATGCCAAATGGGTCTCCTATCTACAGGAGTATACTTTCATTATCAAACACCTCAAGGGGACTCTCAACCGCGTAGCCGACGCCCTTAGTCGTGTTTCGTTATTGCTCTCCACGCTAGAAGTAAAGGTGATTGGCTTCGATAGGATTAAGGACGAGTACGTCCACTGCCCAGATTTTAAGGATATCTACTTCGCCACCCAAGATGACTCGCCGACAACCATTACTTCTTTTTACATTCGGGACGGCTACTTATTTAACCATTCGAAGCTTTGCATCCCCCGTTCCTCCCTACGCCACTTCATAGTGTGGGAATTGCATGGTGGAGGGTTAGGGGGACACTTTGGTCGTGACAAGACGATCACGTTAGTTGAAGACAAGTTTTATTGGCCCGGTCTTAAGGCCATGGTTAGTAAGATCGTGGGTAGTTGCCGAGCGTGCCAACTGGCTAAGGGGAACAAAACTAACGCGGGGCTTTATACCCCTCTTCCGATTCCGTCTATTCCTTGGGAAGACGTTAGCATGGACTTCATTCTCGGCCTCCCAATCACATTTTGACGTCACGACTCTATCTTAGTTGTTGTAGATCGATTTTCTAAAATGGCTTATTTTATCGCGTGCAATAAAACCAACGACGCGTCACACGTCGCACAATTATATTTTAAAGAGGTGGTAGGCCATCGAGGAGTTCCGAAGTCTATAGTTACTGATAGGGATGAGAAATTTACTAGTTATTTTTGGAAGACACTGTGGAGGATTATGGGCACCAAACTTCTATTCTCTTCCGCGTACCATCCGCAGACGGATGGGCAAACAGAAGTTGTGAACAGAAGTTTAGGTAGTTTGCTTCGATGCCTTGTGGGAGACCACAAGGGTACATGGGACTTTATCCTCCCTCATGCTCAGCTGGCATATAATAATTCCAAAAATAGGTCCACGGGCTTGTCCCCGAATGAGATCGTGCACGGTTATAAAGCTCACGTGCCCCTTGACTTGCTTCCGTTACCGCCATCGTTTAAGTCAAGTCAATTTGCACAGGACTTTGCCTCTCACATCCATGATCTTCACAAACGCATAAATGAAACGCTTACCACTCAATACGCGTCTTATCAAGTTCATGCCAACGCACATAAGAGAGTGTCTCCCTTGAAAGTGGGCGATTTAGTCATGGTACGTCTCATCCCTGAACGGTTGCCTACGGGCACCTTAAAAAAGTTAGCGGATCGGCGAGCTGGACCTTTTCGGATTTTAAAACGGTTAGGAGACAATGCTTTTCTTTTGGAACTGCCAACTGATTGGGGTATTTCCCCTGTTTTTAATGTTTCGGATTTAACGCCATATATTGCTCCGCCACTAGAACTATCTTTCTGTCCGTTTAGTTCCACTACAGATTCTCATGGGTATGGGGTTGAGGGGGGTAAGGGCTCGCTCTCTCCGTCGGTCTCCAACGGAGGTACGCTACATGTTGATGATATAGATTTTCCCCCTTTGCTGCCTAATGCTTTTCCCAGGTTTGCCAGGACCGCCTTTTTGCCAGACAGGATTCTCCAGGATGACGTGTTTCCCACTGTTGATGGCGATGTGCACCGCTACTTGATCTGCTGTCGTGATCGCCCTGCCTCTGATGACTCTTGGCTCCCGGAAGCGGAAGTGGCTCTCTTGGATGGTGTTCTTCTCTTACGGTATCTTCAAGACAACTCATCGGTGATGAGTCCTTTCAAGCGGGGGAGGATTGGTGGCGACGACGGCCCCCAAGTGGACGGCGGCCCCCAAGTTGTTGATGACGACACGCTAACGGAAGACCCTCCTTCGTCTCCAACAAAGGACTCGCGTCGCCATGGTGTTCGTATGGAGCGGCGCTACAATTTCCGCCCTCGGCGCAAGACAAATATATAGTTAACTTTATCTTATTATTAGTATGCTATTTGGGATATTTATTGTGGGCTGCATGTAGCCATATTGTGTGTTATTTTTATTTTATCTTGGGCTACATATAGCCAAGACTTGTTGGTAAGCCTATATATAGGCATGTATGCTTTGTTTTAACTTAAGTTGAATGAGAAAAGAAAACCCTAAAACTT
Organism: Platanthera guangdongensis; assembly: GCA_039583875.1. Lineage (NCBI taxonomy): Eukaryota > Viridiplantae > Streptophyta > Magnoliopsida > Asparagales > Orchidaceae > Platanthera > Platanthera guangdongensis. Next base: position 195,435,338 of record CM077153.1, read on the forward strand.
TCCTATCTAAATCTCTCTCCCTCTCTCTCTACAACTCCTAGCCGCCACCCCACTTCCCCTCTCTCTCTCTCTAAAAAAATTCGACCAGCACCCTTTGCTTCCCTTCATCCAAGCCACCACCACCACACATCCACATCAACCCGGCCTCCTCCTTCCATAGCCGGCCAGCCCACTACCACCTCCACCGAACAGCCCCTTGAAAGAGAACCGGCAGCCCCTCCACGTGAAGCTTGACCGGAAAGGCTTCATCCTACGGAGAAAATCTGAACTTTGGCGTGACGCGGTCAAGGCGGACGATCTATCTCTCCATCCGGCGCGACTCCGGTGGATCCGCGGAAGAGCGGCCCTTCAAAGGTAGTCGGAATCATCTATTCCGACTTGGGTAACGATCCTCTCCACTCACATGTGCTTCCCTCTTGATGTTCTAGTGGACGGAATATTTTTTGCGTTGGATTTGAATCGTTAGATTCTTCGTGGGTTTTCCTTTGGATTTTGCATCGATCTTAACCGCGTTATTTCCGAAAAGGGTTTGGCGAACCCCGTATTTTTGTTGGGAGAGATCTACCATTTTTCGATCGCACTTTGGGTAGATCTCTTTTGGTACAACCTTCGCTCGGCCGGACCCAATATTGGTCCTTTTAGCTTGGGAGAACGTCGGCCTATCGCCGTTCGCTCGACCTTCCCGCGGGGTGGCTACCGTACGTTGGTGAACTGTGAAAACACGCTTGCGAGTGCGCTGCGATTGACTCTAGTGCGTGAGAGATTGTGGATTGAGCGTGGCGTTCGTTTCTTTCCCTTAACCCGTCTAGTGTCCGCGGTAGTGGCCTACATCATTAGATTCTAGAATGTTGATTCATCAATGGCACTTACTATAATATTCTGGGCACTTTTATCCATTATAGCCAAGATGATTTCATCCTTAGTCATCTCTGAAAAATCCTTAGGAATTCTTTGATTGGCATCAAGAACAGAAATCTTCATTGGAACATATGGTCCTTCCTTAACTGTTATGTAAATTCTAGGATCAGATGCCTCCATGAATAATCTGACCCTTTCCTTCCATATTCCAAATATTTCTTTCCTGCAGATGGGCAATTTCATTGAACCAAGTTCTTTATGGTTTTCTCCTGAACTCATCTTCTTGATCTTAATTCTGTCTTACATATCTCACTCAGACTGTTATGTCTAACTTTGAGGAACCTGCCTCTGATACCACTTAAAAGAATTAGTTCCTAACCACCTAGAGGGGGGTGAATATGTGTAAATCCTTTTTCTTCTAAGGCAGAATATCTATTTAGTTAATTAATCAGAAACAGCTAATTTTACAGCTAACACAGCACAGAATTCACAGAATCACACAATCACAGATTGCACACAGTTTTTATAGTGGTTCCCCAAGGTCTGTGTACATCCACTTTCCCCCTTCGCTTATCTAACAGTGTGCTAGATTCGGCCTAACTTCTTCTCTTCACCTCAGATCCGCAGATCTTACAGCTCAGAACCCAATCAAGGTTCCTAGAACTCAGAGTGAGTCCACACTCCTACAGCTCAGGCAATCTGCCCTACCTCAGCCTTCAATAAGGCCTACAACTCAGAGATAATAATATGCTATAACTCAGGCTCACAGCCCTACCTTAGCCTTCAACATGGCCTACAACTCAGAGATCTAAATCTCCTACAACTCAGCCTTTATAAAACAGGCTTACAGCTCAGATCTTAAACAGATCCTAAAAAATAGATTTAACAATGTATTTTACCACCACCCTGGTAGAGAGAGAAATGATGGATGGCTTCTTGATCAGTTCTTGGAAGAATCTAATGGCAGAGAACAACCACTCTTAGCTTTCTTCAAAGCTTCTTGAATCTGAACTCAGTAGGGTTGAACTCCTGTGAAGTTGATCTTCAATCAGCTTCTTTCTTGAAATTCAGATCTCAATCTGAATCTTTCTTGGCAGCCTGGTTCAGAATCTGCCCTTAAGAGACTTACTGATTTAAGTCTCTTTCTTCACTTCAATAGATGGAGCTCTCTCTCTCCAAATTATGTATCTGTTCGTGTCTCTATCTTTATATTTTTGTTAAAGGAGAATGCCTTTATATAGACTTTCTTTATGGTAACCGGCTGATCCGGTTTCTAACAAACTTCTGACAGCTCTGACAGTTGCAGTTGACCGGCTGGCAATGGCAGCTGTCAAGTCATCTAGTCACTTCTTGGAACACTGTTTCTGTCAGCAAAGTGTCGATACTGAACTTCATCATGTGTCGACACAAGTAGACTAAGTGTCAACATAAGTGGACTAAGTGTCGACACAAGCCTTGGTGGAGTCGACACAGATCCTTTGTTGTTGATACTGCTTCCCGACACAGCTTCTGTAGAATGTGTTGACACAAATTCTATGTGTCGACACAATCACTTCTTCTCTTTAACATTGTTGAAACTCTGCTGTGTGTCGACACAATTGATGTCGACAAAGTCTTCTGTGTGTCGACACTACCTCTGTGTGTCGACACAATCACTTCTTCTCTTTAACTTTGTTGAAACTCTGTTGTGTGTCGACACAGTTGATGTCGGCAAAGCTTCTCTGTGTGTCGACACTGATTCTGTATGTCGACACAGTTTATGTCGACTAAGCTTTACTGTGTGTCGACACTGCCTCTGTGTGTCGACACAGTTTCTTCTGGTGTCGACACAGCCTTTCCAAGTGTCGACACATTTGACTCTAAGTGTCGACACAGCTTTTCTCCAGTGTTGACACAAGCCTTCATAAGTGTCGACACTGCTTCTCCTGGTGTCGACACAAGTACTTAGAAATTTTTCTGCATTCCTGCATTTTCTTAACCTGCACATATAAACTCAAAACAACATCAAATACACCTTGATGCATATCATTGAGTAAGGTGAGGCTTCTTCAAATCTAGTACACATTTTCCAATGTACCCAACAATCATTCACAAGATTTGGTCATTGGAGAACCATCAAAAGGGGGTAATTACTCATCCGTCTTTACATGATTTATTTTCAAACTTTTGTTTTGTTTCCAATATCGAACCAAAAGATGTTTCAACTTCTTTAAATGACGAATCTTGGTTTTTAGCTACGGTAGATGAACTTAGTCAATTTGAACGTAATAAGATTTGGAATCTTGTTAAAAGACCTTTTGATCATCCTGCTACAGGAGTTAAGTCGATATTCAAAATTAATTAGATAGTGTCTAGGATCACTAGAAACAAATCTAGGCTTGTAGCAAAAGGTTATGCTCAAATTGAAGGAATAGATTTTGATAAAACTTTGCACCTATAGCATGTCTTGAAGCAGTTAGGATTTTTCTAACATTTGCTAGTTTTAAGAAATTTAAATTATTTCAAATAGATGTGAAAACTGCTTTTTTGAACTGGTATATTAAGGAAGAAGTATATGTAGAACAACCCCTGGTTTTGTGAATGAAAATTTCCAAATCATGTCTAAAAATTAGAAAAAGCACTTTATGGTTTAAAACAAGCGTCTCGTGCATGGTATGATAGATTAACTTTATATTTGTTGGAAAATAATTATAAAATGGGTAGTGTTGATTCTACACTCTTCATTATGTTAATCAAAAATGAATTAATAATTTTGCAAATTTATGTTGATGATATTATTTTTAGAGCCACTAATGAAGAGTTATGTAATGATGTAGTAATGATTATGAAAAATGAATTTGAAATGAGCATGGTAGGAGAACTTACATTTTTTTAGAATTTCAAATTACTCAAAAATATGATGGTATTTTTATTTATCAATCTAAGTATATTCATGATGTTCTTAAAAGATTTGGATTTGAAAATTTTAAGCAAGCTAGTACTCCCATGAGTGTTTCATTAAAATTAGGAAATGATGAAAGTTAAATAATAATTGATCAAACTTTATATAGAGCGATGATAGGTTCTTTATTGTACTTAACCGCATCTAGACCAGATATTATGTTTGCAGTTTGTTTGTGTGCTAGGTTGCAGGCTAATCCTAAAAAATCACATTTAAAATCGGTTAAATGAATCTTTAGATATCTTATTGGCACTTCTAAATTAGGACTGTGTTATCCTCATAATGATGACTTTGTTCTACATGGTTATTCTGATTCTGATTATGTTGACTGTTCGTTAGATCAAAAAAGAACAAGTTACACTTGTTACTTTTATGACCTTCACTTATTTCATGGTCGAGTTGGAAATAGAATTATGTTGCCCTCTCCAACATCGAGGTCCAATATATTGCGCTAGGTAGTTGTTGTGCACATACTTTATGGATGAAACAAACTTTAGAAGATTTCAGAATACATCAACAAACTATAGAATTAAGGTACATCAATATGAGTGCAATTAATCTTACTTAGCTTATAATTAAGTACATCATTCACAATGTAAACATATAGACGTTTGTCATCTTTTCATTAGAATGCACATAAAAAATGACAATATTACAATCAACTTTATAAGAACAAAGTCACAGATTGTCGATATCTTCACCAAACCACTTCCTGATTCATATTTTTCTTCACTAAGACTAGAATTATGAGTCTTCAAATTAAAAGTTTAAATAATTTAATCAGAAAAATGATGTAAATTACCAAAAACTCAATAATAGTCAAATAACCAAATTAATCAATAATTCTATTCATGAAGATCTAAGTTCAACAGTTAATTAATTAGACAAACTGATAAAATAGATGCACCCAAATGTCTTCATCACCATGATTGTACAAAAAATAAGCTACAACATAATAAATCAAAATTTTTCTTATCGCCAGGCCATAGCTACCTATCGCCCGGTGATAGCTACATGTCACCCGGCGGTACCCCTCTGTCTCCAGGCCATATCTTCATTCCATCAACCCTATATGAAACACAATCAAAAGTTCCAATCTTCACTGGTTGGTGGCTGGTCATCACATGAACTTTGTCCTCTCTCTCGCGGTCATCTAACGCATCATATAAAATAACGAGGTGGATCCGCCACAAGATTCTCCCAGTCTTTTTCTTCTTCTGGCGTATGGTTGAAGTTCAGACCTTTTGTCATATATTTCATGAATTTCTTTAAACCAGTCAACATCACTTTTGTTTCCTCTTTATGCTCTTCCACTAAGTCATAAAGCTCGTCTACCCTCTCTCGAAGATACCCTCCTCAAGGAATTGGTGATCTAGTGGACGTGGAGGCTTCTCCTCTTGTAGGTCTAGCGGATGAAGATGCTTCACCCCGTCATGATGAGTACCATGTTGTCTCTGAACTATAAATAGGAGAAATACAATCATCGATGTACAACTCTTGGTGTATCCATTAGTACTTTTGATAAAGTACCCGCTGTATAATGCTTCTTAATAGAAGTGTGTTCAATTTCCTTCTCAAAGGATCCTTCATTTTGAAAGTGTATCGGATCACCGATAACACTAAGTCTGCTACATCAAATTGCTCTTTTTCTAATACTAGATAGATGACTAGGCTTAACTGGGTCGTAATCTTTCTCATATCGTCTGCCTTCAACAACAAAGTGTTTCTCAAAATATCTTATACCAGATATGCCTCAGGAGTAAGTGTAGTAGTAGCCTGTATGAGAATTTTAGTGGTCGTTCCAAGGAGAACTTGGTTGATCTGTGTCCAATCTCTATCATTCCTATAATTCTCCACAACATCCAACATATTCTCACTAGTAATAAGACAAAACTCATTCCTCAGGTCATCATGAGTTATTTCTACTATACCACTTTGTATTATTAATCTCACCCCACCATTTAGTCCAGTATACGTAGGATCTTCCAGATGGTTATAAAATTCCTTAACTAGTACTGAACTAAACATATTAGGTAATAGTAGTGATAATATACCCGATTGGGAAAACATCTCATAAATCTGTGCCTCTCGAGTCATATCCAGTTCCACAATCTTCGCTATACCTATAGATGCCTTTTCGATCACTGGATAAGATTCGTATGATGCATGGGAATTTCGTGGAGTACTTTTACGTGTTCTGGAACTGTATGCCATCTCCTGAACAAAAATAATTTCAAAATGATCAATTCTTCTCCCAATCGCCGGGTGATAGCAAAAACCTTCATCAAACCCGAAATCTCATCAAAAAATTTTTAGATCTCCTCTTAAGGTTCTATAAAAATAATTTTCAGACTTCTCCAAACTCTTACATGTTCTAGATCTACAAAAAACATGGTGAAATCAAACATGAAAAGTAATGTTTTTCTAAAACATGAAACCCTCAAAAAATCCACATTTTTTGGTCAAACACTATTTTGCTCATGTAGATAATCTTCTTTTGACATTTACAACAAGATACCTAAAACATTTCATGAAAAAACATGAATTTTACCTTAGATCTAGACTTCCGCGAGGTGTGCGAACTTCTTCTTCCACAATGAGAACAGGAAAACTCAGAATTTCTGAGATCTGGAATCGGATCCACACCTTTTATATAAAATGATATCGCAGGCGATAGCACGACATCACAGCGCGATAGCTTAAAAGATTCCAAATTCCTTCTTACTTTTTGTGATCATCTTTATTCGATAATGATATTCATTATTCAGTTAAGTTTTTGTTTTATCTTTTTCAGATAACTTATCATGATAATTTTTTCATTTCAAGTTATAGGAACATTGTTTTTTGCTTATTCATGCCTTGAATATTTTAATGTCCAATGAAATTAGAGTAACTAATGTTCCTGATTGTTTTCGCATGCCTCTAAGTATGAGTAATATGTTATATTAGATAATGACATTCACGATCATGCTTTTTGGTTCCAACATTTATATGTTGTTTGAAATTTTCTCTCTCATGATTATGCCTTATAAATGTTTGCCTCTTGAATTATAAATGTTCTTTGCTTCATATATGATTCACACTCACTTATTGAAATCATATGGCACTGATACAAAAATATTATGTTTGCAAAACTAGTGGATTCGGAGTCCTTGATCATTGTAAAAAAAAGAATTATGTTAAATACTGTAAACAAATATACGCAAAATAAATTCTCAAGGCAACTCCACCAAGCACTACTCAACCTCCTGATAAGTCTTAATGAACATTATGAGTTTGAGCACCATGGAAAGAATTGTAAAGTTCCTTATGCAAACAAGAAAGCCATTCCACTTTATTATTCTGTGCTTTGAATCTTTTTATAAGCATCATGAACATTTTGTCATTCTACATTATACTTTATAATTCATTTGGTTCATGAGGAATAATTTCACCATTTATATCTTCCCATATAACTCACCTTGTACACTTCATTACCTTTTCTAACATTTCTTCTCATAAGAATTGGACTGGACACGGTTAGAGCATTTCTCTCTAAAATCATTCATTATTCTAAATTAGCATGAGTTTTATTTTTCTTGGTAAGCTAAATTTTCTTGATGATTTACTAATTTACTTATGCTTGAGTTACATGTCTATCTTATTTCTTTTCAAAATTCTTTGGTAGCATTTTCTCATAAGCTTCTGCACCTCTACCATAATACTACTTGACTTTAAATTTCTTTTGCTAATAACAAAGGGGGAGAAACTCGCAAGAAATCTTAAGGAGAATATCACAACAAATTTAAGGGTGTTATACAACGAGTTTTTAACGTGTTCGCAATATATTTTAGGATGTTTCCTAGTATTTTTGACTAGGGGAGCTTCCATTAAGGGGGAGTTTGTGCACACTTTAGTTCTTACCTTTTTATCACATTTATTTATTTTCTCATCTCTATTGTTCATCGTTGATTTCTTTTTCAGTGAATTTGTTATTATCAAAAGGGAGAGATTGTTGGAGCATGCGTTCCGCATTCCTTGGTTTGAAAATAATAATTCCCGTGTGTATTTGATTATTCTGTGTTTATGGTGTGCACATATTTCCAGGTAAACTCTGATAATTTAAAAGTGACATTGAGTTGCCGAATTTTCAAAGACGGGAGATATCACCGGCGATAGCTATCTATCGTCGGGTGATAGCTACTTAATGACGTCAACCATGTTCTCAACAGTTCCAGCACAACACATTATACACTGATATCGTCGGGCAATATCTGGCTATTGTCGTGTGACATCTGGCTATGGCGGGGCGATAGCGCATAATCCAGCATGATCACCACCATTCTGGCACGGTTGAAGCAAAGTGGGCGACGTGGCAGGCTGAGGTGCTATCGCATAGGCGATATCATACTATCGCGGGGCGATAGCTCAGATTGCATAAAAAGGCTATTTTTTGTGCATTTCGTAACACACAACTCCAGTTGCTTTTGTGCTGAGATTTTCCAGCCTGATAACTCTCTGGAAACAGAGAAACTCCCAAGTGTGCAATTAAGTTGAAGTGTAAAGAAGAGACTATTCGTTTGTTACAATTAAGGCGATCTTTGCAAGGGTCCATCGTCTTCTTCAAGTGCTCTACACTAGAGGGAGTTTTCATTCAGATTTCTTTTTTGATCTTTCTTTTCGTTGTTGTATTTGTTAGAGAAATCGTCACCTTATGAGTAGCGACTAGGTCCATGTGTGTCTTAGTGGGAAATCATCGCCTTGTGTGCAGAGATAAGGTCATGGAGTGATCTAGGGGGAAGCTAGTAGCTGTATCTAGGGGAGATATGCTTTAACCTACCGGTCCTTGGGAGAAGGACCGGTGAATACTCAAAAGATTTTTTTCATTTACAGCCTATATTCTAAGCACTATTGAAATCTTTGTTTATGTTTTTCCATTACTTAAGAAATATAATCTTGAATTCATCTTCATTAAATTTCTAAGTGTTTGGAATATCTTTTGGATTGTGAAAATATAGTCTTAACATTTGTGTTAATTTTTGCCTTAAGTGTTTCGTTTATAAAAAGTTTTTATTTGCCCTTATTCACCCCCTCCCCCTCTAAGGGCGCTGCAAGATCCAACAGAACCCATAATTAGGAATGTCCACTATATAAGGCAACATGAATGATAGTCATACAAAAGTCTGGCCTTAAGGCCTTACAACATAAGTATTATTTAGCACCAAGGTGGTTCACATACTTTGGCACGCGGGTCTACAACACATGAAAATAAGTAAACTCCTCGCTTAGCCTTTGAGGGCCAGCGTAGCACAAAGGGTCTTCAGTCCGCTACTTCACATTAGGCTCTCCTGCACTCGCATAAGGACAATCCACCAAGACATGGCAAATAACGCAATTGTCAGCTTTAGCAGACCAATTTATAACGATCCCACCCCTCACTCGGGGAGGCGGTTCTCCTTCCCTGCAGGTACGTATTATGTATATATATTGAAATAAGAATGTGCAATGTAATCACCATTCATCACAGACGTTGGGGCGCATGACCACACATCCCCTGCATCTATGGCATATTATCGGTGTACTGGATTACCAACCTCATCACAAAACTCAGTGATGGTTCAACATTTGAGTAATACTATTCTTTCTGACCAGTAGCCTAAGACTCTCTCATATGCTATGACAAAGTCAAAGACGCTCTCCTATATTTAGATTCAAGCCAGTGACTCACTCTAAGTCAAATGTCATAGGGCAGGTACAGTTTAGCCATATCATGTTGCTCAAATCACCGGGCACAATAAGCCACGATGCGGGTCAGCCTCACCTTGCTCGTTCATAATATACATAACTGTGTTATATTCCAAGGTTAGCACTCAAAGCCACCATAGTTAGGCACTCCAGGCTCACAGGTCAACATGTTAGCCTTTAGTCTCAAGTGACAGGCCTCACAATCATAAACAAAGCACCTTGGGAGCTATCGCCAGTGATATCACAATCTCCATATGATATCGACAGAATCCCACATTTGTCACATGCTCAGGTTCACACACAACACAAACAATTGTTCACTGGTCTCTGCTAATCGATCTATCGCCAGCGAAATCGCTATCAAGGTCGATAGCAACAGAATCTCGTTCTCTGTTGCAAACTCGGGTAATTTCTGGAGAACACCACTAGTACTAACTACAGCAAGTTGCACACCCCAATACTTCGTAAAACTACACGTTTATCCACGAAGTCTTCTCTAACATGCAAATCAATCATCACCAATTCAGACCAACTTGTCTAGATAGGTTTCACACAACATGCTTATTTCGTACTTCGATTCATGATTCTATATCCAATTTAATTTGGGATACACTATATCAACCCTTTGGAAACTGCTCATTCTTCACCAATTGGTGAGGGTTTCCATGCAAACATGCCAAATAAAGACTTCATTTATCCAAGAGGAGAATCGTTACCCTTGTAGATCGCTTAGGAGGCATGAGATTGCAAGTGATCTGGATGGACGCATTCACAACACCTTCCTCTCCACGGATCTAGCCTTGGCTCGCAAATCCCACCACAAGAACTCCTTCCAAGCCCTACTAAAGGACTGGTTTCAACCTTCTTATTTCTCTCCTTTCCGTCTTCTCCTTTATTTTCTTCACTTGAAGAGAGAGAGAGAGAGTGAAAGAGAGAATGGGAACGAAATAACCCCCTCAGCCACTTAATAACCTCGAGCCTACACTCAGTTATAAAATCTCCACTTCCTAAGGAATAGATGGCCACGATTAAACCGAGTGTTCATTTAAAAATTGCTATCGCCTGGTGATATCTCGCTATCACAAAAGTATAGCCTCGGCGTTGGCCACTTGACCAAGTCAACGTTCCTTTGTAGCTTAACGACCGCCTCAGCATCATTAGACATGTGGCATGCTAGTGCCAGTGGTATCGTTACCGCCTGGTGGTAGCATCTGGACGCTACAACTTATTCTGGACGCCATCGTCTCTATGTTGGCTATTGTCAGCGGTATCTCGCTATTGTCAGGTGATAGATTCCAGTAACCAAAAAACTGTAGTTTTCAAACATGAGAAACCTGGGGTCTCACACTCAGCTCTGTCACTCAACGCCCTTTTGCCTTTGGCGTTGAGTGAGGCTTTGCCACTCAACGCCCTTTTGCTCTTTTCGTCGAGTCCTGTTCCGCCACTCATCACTCTCAGCGCTTTGCGACTTGCGCCTAAGTTTTGCATAGGGCAGGCAAAAAGCTTATAGAGTAGCGGAAGGGCTTCCGCCCAACAGGGTCCAGAGTAAAATTATCAGGATGACCTTGGGTCTGCATTTAACTCCTCAAAACAGCAGAGCTATGCTGTTGGCATACCAAGTTGGGCTGAAAATATCCTCTCTGAACAACGAAGTTACGCTATTGGCAGACCAGATACTGGGAGCCTATAAATATGACCCACAGGATACCTCAGAAGGCAAGCTTTCACATTTTCTCAAATCGGTTAATGCGTTCTGAGGTACTCCTAGCACAGCAGTTGGCTAAGGAGGGGAAGCGCTCAAAGATCTTCCTGGTTAGTTGAGGGACCTCCTAGTTGAGGCTTAAGGTCAGTTCTTGGTTCTCTATTAATAGTCAGGGGTCTGGGTTTGAGAGAAGTAGGTGTCGGCAACACCCTAAGTTTGGAACTCTCGTTGAGACTTGTCTTGACTTAAACATCTCACACTCTCTCTCTCTCTCTCTCTCTCTCTCTCTCAATAATTATAATGAGTAGTAGACTGTCGCTCTCACATTCATTAAAACTATGCAGCAACACCCGAAACTAGTGGATATTTGGTCGACACCGATCCGTCCACTTGATTTTTCACCCCTTTCGGTTATTTTCCACGTTAAAAAATTTGTTCTGCCAGCTAGCTCAATTTTCATGACTGTTTGCATGCTCGGATGCTCAAGAACTAAGACGGTCCGATTTTAACCGGTCTACCGAGAGACCTGCCACAAGTCTGTCCTCCATATTTTTTGTTAAGAAATTGCAAATTAATTAAAAAACTAATCACCCCACTTTTTATTTAAGTAAAGATTAAGGGCCGATTTGGGTGCGTGGAATTACAAAGGAACTCATTCGCGCGGAGGCAAATGCAACTGCGGTGGTCTCCCTAGAACCAAGTTCGGTAGGAAATCGTAAGGCAGGGCGGATCCCGCCTCCCGGCCACGACCTCGTCAAACAGACCGCATCCGACCGAATTCAAAATGTTTATCAAATCATTTGCTCATCTTTCCAATTTTACTTCTGTTGTAATGTATCTTTTATAAATGTTCAAATGTGTGTTTATTTAACGGATGTACCGTATTATTATTTTTTGGCGTTTATTACCTGTAATTCGGTTTTGACTATTCGCACCCCATTGTTAACCGCAATCCGAAAATGTAACGGCACCCCGTTTTTTCTTGCCGCACCCCGATATTTTTTTTGACGCGCCCGAAATTATCGTCCAGTGGTGTGCGTGAGACAGCTAATAGAGTAAGATGACGTGAGAAAGATGGCAGAGATGGGAGCAGCTCGCCGAAGAGGAAGATGGGGTACGGCTTCCGCGAAATGGGGGAGGTGGGGTGCTGGTAAAGTTTTAGAAAAATGTTTTTTAAAACAAAATGGGATGCAGATAGCCATATGAAAGATGCAGTTAACAATCACCTTTTTTAACTGGTATCTTTAACTCAAAATCTATCAAATTTTATATTATGTTACAAAAATTTATGGGGACTCTAGCAAGATGTGTAAAAACACCTTTCAATAAAAGAAACAGGTTTCTAAATATACTATTTTTATTTTATAAATTCTTCAGTATACTATTTTTATTATAAAATTTTAATTTTTTATATAAATGGATTTAAGTTCTATAATTTTTATTTAACTTTAAAAAAAGTATGCTCCCACCCTCTTAATTTGGGTTAAATTTTCTATTTCACGTGACATGTCGCTCGCTTTTGCCGTCCGCATGAGAGAGTAAACGAAAAGAAGGGCACATTTTTCATTGTAGAGTAGAAATATTTGCATTTGTGAGAGCATATTTTTTTTAATTTAAAAAATACATGAATAAAAAACTTAAGATTTTCTAAGAAGGATAGATGGATAAATTGAGAAACTTGAATTTTACCATATTTTTGACTTCTAATATATAGTTTAGAACTATAGATATAAAACGTGTACTTTGGGCCGCCAAGCTTTTATGATTTATCGCAGGCGCAATTAAGAGCCTATTTGGTTCGGCGTTTCGTCGTTCCGTTTGGAGCAAACGTCGCCGGAAGACGGGTAAATAAATGAACCTCCGGCGGCGTTTCGCCATTCCATTTGGAGCAAGCATTCCGCATTCCTTGGTTTGAAAATAATAATTCTCGTGTGTATTTGATTATTATGTGTTTATGGTGTGCACATATTTCCACGTAAACTCTGATAATTTAAAAGCGACATTGAGCTGCAGAATTTTCAAAGACGGGAGATATCACCGGCGATAGCTATCTATCGTCGGGCGATAGCTACTTAATGACGTCAACCATGTTCTCAACAGTTCCAGCACAACACATTATACACTGATATCGTCGGGCAATATCTGGCTATTGTCGGGTGACATCTGACTATCGCGGGGCAATAGCGCATAATCCAGCATGATCACCACCATTCTTGCACGGTTGAAGCAAAGTGGGCCACGTGGCAGGCTGAGGTGCTATCGCATATGCGATATCATACTATCGCGGGGCGATAGCTCAGATTGCATAAAAAGGCTATTTTTAGTGCATTTTGTAACACACAACTCCAGTTGCTTTTGTGCTGAGATTTCCCAGCCTGATAACTCTGTGGAAACAGAGAAACACCCAAGTGTGCAATTAAGTTGAAGGGTAAAGAAGAGACTATTCGTTTGTTACAATTCAGGCGATCTTTGCAAGGGTTCATCGTCTTCTTCAAGTGCTCTAAACTAGAGGGAGTTTTCATTCAGATTTCTTTTTTGATCTTTCTTTTCGTTGTTGTATTTGTTAGAGAAATCCTCACCTTGTGAGTAGCGACTAGGTCCATGTGTGTCTTCGGGGGAAATCGTCGCCTTGTGTGCAGCGATTAGGTCATGGAGTGATCTAGGGGGAAGCTAGTAGCTGTATCTAGGGAGGGATATGCTTTAACATACCGGTCCTTCGGAGAAGGACCGGTGAATACTCAAAAGATTTTTTTTTCATTTACGGCCTTTATTTCAAGCTCTATTGAAATCTTTGTTTATGTTTTTCCATTACTTAAGAAATATAATCTTGAATTCATCTTCATTAAATTTCTAAGTGTTTGGAATATCTTTTGGATTGTGAAAATATAGTCTTAACATTTGTGTTAATTTTTGTCTTAACTGTTTCGTTTAGAAAAAGTTTTTATTTGCCCTTATTCACCCCCTCCCCCTCTAAGGGCACTGCAAGATCCAACAGAACCCATAATTAGGAATGTCCACTATATAAGGCAACATGAATGATAGTCATACAAAAGTCGGGCCTAGAGGCCTTAAAAACATAAGTATTATTTAGCACCAAGGTGGTTCACATACTTTGGCACGCAGGTCGACAACACATGAAAATAAGTAAACTCTTCGCTTCGCCTTTGAGGGCCAGCGTAGCACAAAGGGTCTTCAGTCCGCTACTTCTCATTAGGCTCTCCTGCACTCGCATAAGGACAATCCACCAAGACGTGGCAAACAACACAATTGTCAGCTTTAGCAGACCAATTTATAACGATCCCACCCCTCACTCGGGGAGGCGGTGCTCCTTCCCTGCAAGTACGTAATATGTATATATATTGAAACAAGAACATGCAATGTAAGCACCATTCATCACAAATGTTGGGGCGCATGACCACACATCCCCTGCATCCAGGGCATATTATCGGTGTACTGGATTCCCAACCTCATCACAAAACTCAGTGATGGTTCAACATTTGAGTAATACTATTCTTTCTGACCCGTAGCCTAAGACTCTCTCATATGATATGACAAAGTCAAAGACGCTCTCCTATATTTAGATTCAAGCCAGTGACTCACTCTAAGTCGAATGTCATAGGGCAGGTACAGTTTAGACATATCATGTTGCTCAAATCACCGGGCGCAATAAGCCACGATGCGGGTCAGCCTCACCTTGCTCGTTCACAACATACATAACTGTGTTATATTCCAAGGTTAACACTCAAAGCCACCATAGTTAGGCCCTCCAGGCTCACAGGTCAACATGTTAGCCCCTAGTCTCCAAGTGACAGGCCTCACAATCATAAACAAAGCTCCTTGGGAGCTATCGCCAGTGAAATCACTATCTCCATATGATATCGACAGAATCCCACACTTGTCACATGCTCAGGTTCACACCCAGCAAAAACAATTGTTCACTGGTGTCTGCTAATCGAGCTATCGCCAAAGATATCGCAATCAAGGTCGATTGAAACAGAATCTCGTTCTCTGTTGCAAACTCGGGTAATTTCTGGAGAACACCTCCAGTACTAACTACCGCAAGTTGCACACACCAAAACTTCATAAAACTATACGTTTATCCACGAAGTCTTCTCTAACATGCAAATCAATCATCCCAATCCAGACCAACTTGTCTATATAGGTTTCACACAACATGCTTATTTCGTACTTTGATTCATGATTCTATATCCAATTTAATTGTGGATACACTGTATTAACCCTTTGGAAACTGCTCATTCTTCACCAATTGGTGAGGGTTTCCATGCAAACATGCCAAATAAAGACTTCACTTATCCAAGAGGAGAATCGTTACCCTTGTAGATCGCTTAGGAGCCATGAGATTGCAAGTTATCTGGATGGAAGCATTCACAGCACCTTCCTCTCCACAGATCTAGCCTTGCCTCGCAAATCCGACTACAAGAACTCCTTCCAGGCCCTACTAAAGGACTGGTTTCAACCTTCTTCTTTCTCTCCTTTCCGTCTTCTCCTTTATTTTCTTCACTTGAAGAGAGAGAGAGAGAGTGAAAGAGAGAATGGGAACGAAATAACCCCCTAAGCCACCTAATAACCTCGAGCCTACACTCAGTTATAAAATCTCCACTTCCTAAGGAATAGATCGCCACGATTAAACCGAGTGTTCATTTAAAAATTTCTATCGCCTGGTCGTTCCTTTGTAGCTTAACGACCGCCTCAGCATCACTAGACATGTGGCATGCTAGTGCCAGTGGTATCGCTACCGCCTGGTGGTAGCATCTCGACGCTACAGCTTATTCTAGATGTCATCGTCTCTACGTTGGCTATTGTTAGCGGTATCTCGCTATTGTCAGGTGATAGCTTCCAGTAACCAAAAAACTGTAGTTTTCAAACATGAGAAACCTGGGGTGTCACACTTTGTTGGGTCCGACGTTCCTTCACTTGACTCGTGGCGCTTTGCTACTTATTTAAGAAATTAAGTAGCGCCCTCTCCAACAGTCCGGGCTTTTGGTGTAGTTGGGTATGCGCTTGATCCTTCAATTGGTATCAGAGGAGGTCACAGGTTCAAGACCAGGGGAGCACTATTAAATCCTGATTTTTCCCTTCTACCTGTGTGGGTCCGGCGGGTCAGGCAACCGTGGACATGTGGTAACCCCACCTCTGAGCCGTGAAACCGTGGACATGTGGTAACCCCACCTCTGAGCCGTGTGTGCCATGTGGTAGCCCCACCTCTGAGTCATGTGGGCCATGTGGTAACTTCACCTCTGAGCCGACGGGTTGTGCTGGACGCCGGGGGGGCGGGATTGTTGGGTCCGGCGTTCCTTCACTTGACCCGTGGCGCTTTGCTACTTATTTAAGAAATTAAGTAGCACCCTCTCCAACAGTCCGGGCTTTTGGTGTAGTTGGGTATGCGCTTGATCCTTCACACTCAGCTCTGCCACTTAACGCCCTTTTGCCTTTGGCGTTGAGTGAGGCTTTGCCACTCAATGCCCTTTTGCTCTTTTCGTCGAGTCCTGTTCCGCCACTCAGCACTCTCAGCGCATTGCGACTTGCGCCTAAGTTTTGCATAGGGCATGCAGAAAGCTTATAGAGTAGAGGAAGGGCTTCTGCCCAACAGGGTCCAGAGGTAAATTACCAGGATTCCCTTGTGTCTGCATTTAACTCCTCAGAACAGCAGAGCTACGCTGTTGACATACCAAGTTGGGCTGCAAATATCCTCTTTAAACAACGAAGTTACGCTATTGGCAGACCAGATACTGGGAGCCTATAAATATGACCCACAGGATACCTCAGAAGGCAAGCTTTCAAATTTTCTCAAATCGGTTAATGCTTTCTGAGGTACTCCTAGCACAACAGTTGGATAACGAGGGGAAGCGCTCAAAGATCTTCCAGGTTAGTTGAGGGACCTCCCAGTTGAGGCTTAAGGTCAGTTCTTGGTTTTCTATTACTAGTCAGGGGTCTGGGTTTGAGAGAAGTAGGTGTCGGCAACACCCTAAGTTTGGAACTCTCGTTGAGACCAGTTTTGACTTAAACATCTCACACACACTCTCTCTCTCTCTCTCTCAATAATTATAATGAGTAGCGGTCTGTCGCCCTCATATTCATTAAAACTATGCAGCAACACCCGAAACTAGTGGATGTTTGGTCGACACCGATCCGTCCACTTGATTTTTCACCCCTTTCGGTTATTTTCCACGTTAAAAAATTTGTTCTGCCAGCTAGCTCAATTTTCATGACTGTTTGCATGCTCGGATGCTCAAGAACTAAGACGGTCCGATTTTAACCGGTCTACCGAGAGACCTGCCACAAGTCTGTCCTCCATATTTTTTGTTAAGAAATTGCAAATTAATTAAAAAACTAATCACCCGACTTTTCATTTAAGTAAAGATTAAGGGCCGATTTGGGTGCGTGGAATTACAAAGGAACTCATTCGCGCGGAGGCAAATGCAACTGCGGTGGTCTCCCTAGAACCAAGTTCGGTAGGAAAACGTAAGGCAGGGCGGATCCCGCCTCCCGACCACGACCTCGTCAAACAGACCGCATCCAACCGAATTCAAAATGTTTATCAAATCATTTGCTCATCTTTCCAATTTTACTTCTGCTTTACTGTATCTTTTATAAATGTTCAAATGTGTGTTTATTTAATTGATGTACCTTATTATTATTTTTTGGCGTTTATTAACTGTAATTCGGTTTTGACTATTTGCACCCCATTGTTAACCGCAATCCGAAAATGTAACGGCATCCCGTTTTTTCTTGCCGCACCCCGATATTTTTTTTGACGCGCCCGAAAATATCGCCTAGTGGTGTGCGTGAGACAGCTAATAGAGTAAGATGACGCAAGAAAGATGGCAGAGATGGGAGCAGCTCGGCGAAGAGGAAGCCGGGGTACGACTTCCGCGAAATGGAGGAGGTGAGGTGCGAGTAAAGTTTTAGAAAAATGTTTTTAAAACAAAAATGGGATGCAGATAGACATATGAAAGGTGTAGTTAACAATCGCCTTTTTTAGCTGGTAGCTTTAACTCAAAGTCTATCAAATTTTATATTATGTTACAAAAATTTATGGGGACTCTAGCAAGATGTGTAAAAACACCTTTCAATAAAAGAAACAGCGTTCTAAATATACTATTTTTATTTTATAAATTCTTCAGTATACTATTTTTATTATAAAATTTTAATTTTTTATATAAATGGATTTAAGTTCTATAATTTTTATTTAATTTTAAAAAAAGTATGCTCCCGCCCTCTTAATTTGGATTAAATTTTCTATTTCGCGTGACATGTCGGTCGCTTTTGCCGTCCGCATGCGAGAGTAAACGACAAGAAGGGCACATTTTTCATTGTAGAGTAGATATATTTGCATTTGTGAGAGCATATTTTTTTAATTTAAAAAATACATGAATAAAAAACTTAATATTTCTAAGAAGGATAGATGGATAAATTGAGAAACTTGAATTTTACCATATTTTTGACTTCTAATATATAGTTTAGAACTATAGATATAAAACGTGTACTGTGGGCGGCCCAGCTTTTAGATTTATCGCACGCGCAGTTGAGAGCCTATTTGGTTCGGCGTGTCGTCGTTCCGTTTGGGGCAAACGTCGCCGGAAGACGGGTAAATAAATGAACCTCCGGCGGCGTTTCGTCATTCCATTTGTAGCATGCGTTCCGCATTCCTTGGTTTGAAAATAATAATTCCCCTGTTTATTTGATTATTCTTTGTTTATGATGTGCACATATTTTCAGGTAAACTCTGATAATTTAAAAGTGACATTGAGCTGCAGAATTTTCAAAGACGGGAGATATCACCGGCGATAGCTATCTTTCGTCGGGCGATAGCTATCTATCGCCGGGCGATAGCTACTTAATGACGTCAACCATGTTCTCAACAGTTCCAACACAACACATTATACACTGATATCGTCGGGCAATATCTGGCTATTGTCAGGTGACATCTGGCTATCGCGGGGCGATAGCGCATAATCCAGCATGATCACCACCATTCTTGCACGATTGAAGCAAAGTGGGCCACGTGGCAGGCTGAGGTGCTATCGCATAGGCGATATCATACTATCGCGGGGCGATAGCTCAGATTGCATAAAAGGCTATTTTTAGTGCATTTTGTAACACACAACTCTAGTTGCTTTTGTTTTGAGATTTCCCAGCCTGATAACTCTGTGGAAACAGAGAAACTCCCAAGTGTGCAATTAAGTTGAAGGGTAAAGAAGAGACTATTCGTTTGTTACAATTCAGGTGATCTTTGCAAGGGTTCATCGTC
Source organism: Platanthera guangdongensis (assembly GCA_039583875.1). Lineage (NCBI taxonomy): Eukaryota > Viridiplantae > Streptophyta > Magnoliopsida > Asparagales > Orchidaceae > Platanthera > Platanthera guangdongensis. Next base: position 195,454,835 of record CM077153.1, read on the forward strand.
TTCTTCAAGTGCTCTAAACTAGAGAGAGTTTTCATTAAGATTTCTTTTCTGATCTTTCTTTTCGTTGTTGTATTTGTTAGAGAAATTGTCACCTTATGAGTAGCGACTAGGTCTATGTGTGTCTTAGGGGGAAATCGCCGCCTTGTGTGTAGCGATTAGGTCATGGAGTGATCTAGGGGGAAGCTAGTAGATGTATCTAGGGAGGGATATGATTTAACCTACCGGTCCTTCGGAGAAGGACCGGTGAATACTCAAAAGATTTTTTTTTCATTTACAGCCTTTATTTCAAGCTCTATTGAAATCTTTGTTTATGTTTTTCCATTACTTAAGAAATATAATCTTGAATTCATCTTCATTAAATTTCTAAGTGTTTGGAATATCTTTTGGATTGTGAAAATATAGTCTTAACAATTGTGTTAATTTTTGCATTAACTGTTTCGTTTAGAAAAGTTTTTATTTGCCCTTATTCACTCCCTCCCCCTCTAAGGGCACTGCAAGATCCAACAGAACCCATAATTAGGAATGTCCACTATATAAGGCAACATTAATGATAGTCATACAAAAGTCTGGCCTTGAGGCCTTAAAAACATAAGTATTATTTAGCACCAAGGTGGTTCACATAATTTGGCACGCAGGTCGACAACACATGAAAATAAGTAAACTCTTCGCTTAGCCTTTGAGGGCCAGCGTAGCACAAAGGGTCTTCAGTCCGCTACTTCTCATTAGGCTCTCCTGCACTCGCATAAGGACAATCCACCAAGACGTGGCAAGCAACGCAATTGTCAGCTTTAGCAGTCCAATTTATAACGATCACACCCCTCACTCGGGGAGGCGGTGCTCCTTCCCTTCAAGTACGTAATATGTATATATATTGAAATAAGAACATGCAATGTAAGCACCATTAATCACAAATGTTGGGGAGCATGACCACACATCCCCGCATCCATGGCATATTATCGGTGTACTGGATTCCCAACCTCATCACAAAACTCAGTGATGGTTCAACATTTGAGTAATACTATTCTTTCCGACCCGTAGCCTAAGACTCTCTCATATGCTATGACAAAGTCAAAGACACTCTCTGATGTAGGCTTGCCCCTTTTTGACGTTATGGAGACGGACATAACTAAACGCAACGCTCTCCGCTAACTCTCACGTCACGCTCCAGCAACAAAAACGCAGCAACTACCCAATTCGTATATTCATTAAACATAGACGACGGAGGGTTCGCAAAGCCCTTCAAGATAGTACCAAGGCGATAGGCCAAGGTCCTCTCAAGCGAAAGGAACCCACACGGTTCGGTCGAGCGTTGTTGTACCAAAAGAGAATCCACCTAAAACAAAAGATTCGGACAAGGATGGTTCTCTCCCAACAAAATAAAACGAGGGCCGCCACGCCTCACGAACTTAAACGGAAAAAGGAAAACACCAACGATATCAATGAAAATTTAACCACGAAATTTCAAACGCTTCACAAGCCACGCAACACGCATATGCCACAAGATCTATCAAGAGGAGAAAACACACAACGGTAGAGATTTTCGTTACCCAAACCGGAATAGATGATTCCGGTTATCTTACTTGAATCGCTCTTCCACGGTTCCGCCGGAGTTACGCCGGATGGAGAGGAAACTCTTCCTCCTTCGTCGCGTCACGCCTTGGCCGAGATCCACGAGAGATTACCACAAGCACCTTGCTCTAACCACCAAGAGAGAGGGGTGGCCGGATTCTTCCTTGAAGGGGGAAGGGGGAGAAGTTGGGCGGCTTGGGAGGGAGAGGAGGTTGGGGGCCAAGAGGGGAAAGAAGGCTAGGATTGAGAGGGAGCCGAAATTAGAATAGGAGGGAGAGGGGGGAGATTCCTTTTGGAGGTAGGATTTCAATTTCTCATTCAACTTAACCATATGAAAACAATCCATGCCTATATATAGGCTACACCACTCAATCTCCACCTTAGAAAATTAACACCCTCATGATGGTTATATGCACCCATCATGAATTAAATAAAGCATAGAGTTTGCATGAAGAATAAAAAATGCAAGATGGTTATAAGCACCAATCATGCAATACAAAATTAAAATGCTTGAAGTAAGATTTCTTAAAATAACAATCGATAAAATAACAATTTAATAAAATATATAGTTATAATTATTTTATTCATAATTATATATTTTATTTAATAGTGGCGGCGGCGTTGGCGTCGAGGTAGAAATCTCATCCGTGAGCTTGCGGCCACAATCGTCCCAATCCACGAACGCTTTGGCGGCGGCGTTGGCGTCGAGGTAGAAATACCATCCGTGAGCTTGCGGCAACGACCGTCCCAATCCACGAACGCTTTCAGACGGGGATCCATGGCGCCATCAATCCTCCCCATCTCAAAAATACTCATCACTGATGAGTAGGCATGTGAGTACTCGCATGGAAGATCGTCGACGGGGAAGCAGAACCTGCAAGGCAAAAAGTGGTCTTGGGGGGACCTCAAAAATGCATTAGCCAACGAAGGAAAAACAGTTTCCACAACATCAACCAACATACCTCCGATGGAGACCGAGAAAGAGAACGATCCTGGGAAACTTGCACCACCCAACCCGATAGAATTCAAAGTGGAATATATATACGGAGAGGTAGACATTTCAAGTGGCATAGAAGCATGAAGCGTAAAATATGAAACGATGAAAATAGAAGCTATGCCCCAATCAATGGAAAATTCTAATAGAAAAGTGATGTTACCAAACTCCCTTAAGGTTCGCAAAGGATTGACTTGCCGATCCGTTAATATTTTTAAGGTGCTCGTGGGCATCCGTTCAGGGGTGAGACAAACCAAACCCAAATCATCCACATAACAGTAGGAGACTTTCTGACACAAACTCTCAAGTAAATTAAAGGACGCATTTTGATGGATTAAAAGGATAAGAATGCGCCTAATTAACTTTAAACCATGTGGGGTGAACCCATATGCAACATGACTAGAATTAATAGTAGAAAATAACGGAATTATGTCAGGTGGCACGGGTTCTTTAACTTCAAAAATTATTTCAGTGGAACCTAACGTTTTCATTTTAAATTTGGAATTAAATTTTGATTTTAAAATTTCGTAATGAATAGCCAGCAGAAAACGCTCGTCACCAACTACGTTTACCCACATCCATCTAAGTAAGACTAATGGGGAGGCGGTAATAATAAACTTCTCCAAATATAAAGGGCTAGGAATGACTAGCTCGTGTCCTAACAAATCATCTACTCGAGTTACATGAACCGGAGGGAGAGTCGACATTGGTGATTCCGTAGGGGAAGTTAAGTCACACTCAACGTCAAAACACGGATTACTCGTCCAAGAACAAGCCTCCGGTTGCAGGCCGTTAAAATCATAGGAAAAATTAAACAGTGGATTTGTCCTCACTGAAAACTCAGCCGACAAGTCTTCCAACTCATTCGATACTTCATTTAATTCAGAATTAGTGATCGTATCATAAGTAGGAAAAATCGTATCCGACAAAATTTCTAAACAGTTTTGGGCCCCAGGTAAAGGAGCTATCATCAACGAAATGTCTTTCTGGCCCTCCGGGCTACCGTCATCCAAAGATAATTTTTCCCCATAGTGTAAATTTTCCAAAACGACAGATCCTTCATTAACCAACTCTTCCCATGAAGTGGGTGCGTCGTCACAATCAAAATAAAGGGATGGGCAAATCGAATCCCGGGGAGTATCAAAATTAACTTGACTTTTAAGTGGCGTTGATGCCGTAAATGAACTAACTCCCGGATGTATCACAATAAGATTATCCCAAATTGAACAACCATCCCAAGGCGACTCTTTCAATACCGTTGAAACATCCATTAATTCTGGGTCAACCATAATAATACCGGGTCCTAGCAAGTCATCACCTAATTTAGTAACAGGTAAGCTTTCAACATTGGATGACTCTACCGACTCAGCTGGAACGTCTTCGGACTCAGGGTCATCAGACGACTCCCTGACTAAAATATCGTCGAAGGGGGGTGGAGATGATTCCTCAGGGGAGAAATCCTCGTCCAGGTCACTAGGGTAACCAATCTCCTCAACGTCACTAAAAGCGTCAGCGAGAATTGCCTCGTCCTCAGTGACGGGCTTAGTCCTATTCACATCCTCGGGTTCAATAGGAGAGTCAGGCACTATCGTAAGTGAAGGAAGACTCCCACCTGGCTGATTAACTTCATCATCCAGAGATTCTATATCCACATAAAAATCCTTAGAGGTATCAGTCACTATACCAGAGGGCTTAGATGTCGAGGCTAAAGAAGCTAGCACCCTAATAGTAACCTCTTTCGAGTTCAGATTTTGGGGTCTAAATGGCTTATGTTCCCTATAGGTGGGACTAGGTACACTTTGGGTATTACTACCTCTCTGGGGATAGGATCTATCCTGAGGCGTACGGTCACTCCTATAAGCAGATACGATTCTGGTGCCATAACTATTCTTACTAACGGGTGTGGTGCTATTAGTGCGCAGGTAGGCGGGATCAAATTGATCCGAGAGAAGGCTACGCATGTGCGGCCAAGTATAATGATAGCTACCAACACGGCGCTCTTCGTTTAACCAAAATAATCGGGCTCGACCTACTAACCGCTCTCGGGCAAAACTAACCTTTTCGTAGTCATCCCATAAGTGACAATTAAAATATTGTTCTAATCCCTTAAACCAGTCTCGAAAACTTTGGGGATACTCTAAACCGTCAAAAGTAGGATAAATGTGGTGTGTCATAGGGGTGTGTTTAGTCATATCCTTAGCATAAGAATAGTCTAACTGGGTAGCATATATGTCATATGTCATTTAGTGAGAACCGGAGAGAAAACTCACCCAGAACTGGTGCACATGCAATGACTAAAAAACCTGACCCTACTTCATTTTAAAAGATTGAATTTTTCCCGCTTAGCCACTAAGGTTATAATTATATAAAATAGATTTTCTTGTTGGAAAAAATATGAGGATTATTAAAAAAAATTTATTTTTGAATTTTGCTGAAAATATAAAAATATAGGCCGCTATTTGCAGACCAACTATTAAACTTTAAAATAACTTAATAAAAATAATGATTTAATGAAAAATAAAATTTCTATTTTTTTTTTTGGATTTCTTAAATTGGAAATTTAAAATTTGAAATTTGAAATTTTGAATTTTGAAATTTAAATTTTGAATTTTGAAATTTGAAATTTGAAATTTGAAATTTGAAATTTTGAAATTTGAAATTTGAAATTTGAACTTTGAAATTTGAATTTTGAATTTTGAAATTTGAAATTTGAAATTTGAAATTTTGAAATTTGAAATTCGAAATTTTGAAATTTTAAAATTTTGAAATTTAAATTTTGAAATTTGAAATTTGAAATTTGAAATTTGAAATTTTGAAATTTGAAATTTGAAATTTAAATTTGAAATCTGAAATTTGAAATTTAAAATTTGAAATTTATTTGTTTTTAATTTGAAGAAGGGGAGGAGTGCCAATTAGGAAATTGACGAGAACCTCCCTCTGATACCAAATTGATGTAGGCTTGCCCCTTTTTGACGTTATGGAGACGGACATAACTAAACGCAACGCTCTCCGCTAACTCTCACGTCACGCTCCAGCAACAAAAACGCAGCAACTACCCAATTCGTATATTCATTAAACATAGACGACGGAGGGTTCGCAAAGCCCTTCAAGATAGTACCAAGGCGATAGGCCAAGGTCCTCTCAAGCGAAAGGAACCCACACGGTTCGGTCGAGCGTTGTTGTACCAAAAGAGAATCCACCTAAAACAAAAGATTCGGACAAGGATGGTTCTCTCCCAACAAAATAAAACGAGGGCCGCCACGCCTCACGAACTTAAACGGAAAAAGGAAAACACCAACGATATCAATGAAAATTTAACCACGAAATTTCAAACGCTTCACAAGCCACGCAACACGCATATGCCACAAGATCTATCAAGAGGAGAAAACACACAACGGTAGAGATTTTCGTTACCCAAACCGGAATAGATGATTCCGGTTATCTTGCTTGAATCGCTCTTCCACGGTTCCGCCGGAGTTACGCCGGATGGAGAGGAAACTCTTCCTCCTTCGTCGCGTCACGCCTTGGCCGAGATCCACGAGAGATTACCACAAGCACCTTGCTCTAACCTCCAAGAGAGAGGGGTGGCCGGATTCTTCCTTGAAGGGGGAATGGGGAGAAGTTGGGCGGCTTGGGAGGGAGAGGAGGTTGGGGGCCAAGAGGGGAAAGAAGGCTAGGATTGAGAGGGAGCCGAAATTAGAATAGGAGGGAGAGGGGGGAGATTCCTTTTGGAGGTAGGATTTCAATTTCTCATTCAACTTAACCATATGAAAACAATCCATGCCTATATATAGGCTACACCACTCAATCTCCACCTTAGAAAATTAACACCCTCATGATGGTTATATGCACCCATCATGAATTAAATAAAGCATAGATTTTGCATGAAGAATAAAAAATGCAAGATGGTTATAAGCACCCATCATGCAATACAAAATTAAAATGCTTGAAGTAAGATTTCTTAAAATAACAATCGATAAAATAACAATTTAATAAAATATATAGTTATAATTATTTTATTCATAATTATATATTTTATTTAATAGTGGCGGCGGCGTTGGCGTCGAGGTAGAAATCTCATCCGTGAGCTTGCGGCCACAATCGTCCCAATCCACGAACGCTTTGGCGGCGGCGTTGGCGTCGAGGTAGAAATACCATCTGTGAGCTTGTGGCAACGGCCGTCCCAATCCACGAACGCTTTCAGACGGGGATCCATGGCGCCATCACTCTCCTATATTTAGATTCAAGCCAGTGACTCACTCTAAGTCGAATGTCATAGGGCAGATACAGTTTAGACATATCATGTTGCTCAAATCACCAGACGCAATAAGCCACGATGCGGGTCAACCTCACCTTGCTCGTTCACAACATACATAACTGTGTTATATTCCAAGGTTAACACTCAAAGCCACCATAGTTAGGCCCTCCAGGCTCATAGGTCAACATGTTAGCCCCTAGTCTCCAAGTGACAGGCCTCACAATCATAAACAAAGCTCCTTGGGAGCTATCGCTAGTGATATCACTATCTCCATATGATATCGACAGAATCCCACATTTGTCACATGCTCAGGTTCACACCCAGCAAAAACCATTGTTCACTGGTCTCTGATAATCGAGCTATCGCCAGCGATATCGCAATCAAGATCGATAGCAACAGAATCTCGTTCTCTGTTGCAAACTCGGGTAATTTCTGGAGAACACCTCCAGTACTAACTACAGCAAGTTGCACACACCAAAACATCGTAAAACTATATGTTTATCCACGAAGTCTTCTCTAACATGCAAATCAATCATCACCAATCCAGACCAACTTGTCTAGATAGGTTTCACACAACATGCTTATTTCGTACTTTGATTCATGATTCTATATCCAATTTAATTGGGGATACACCATATCAACCCTTTGGAAACTGCTCATTCTTCACAAATTGGTGAGGGTTTCCATGCAAACATGTCAAATAAAGACTTCACTTATCCAAGAGGAGAATCGTTACCCATGTAGATCTCTTAGGAGCCATGAGATTGCAAGTGATCTGGATGGAAGCATTCACAACACCTTCCTCTCACAGATCTAGCCTTGCCTCCCAAATCCGACCACAAGAACTCCTTCCAAGCCCTACTAAAGGACTGGTTTCAACCTTCTTCTTTCTCTCCTTTCCGTCTTATCCTTTATTTTCTTCACTTGAAGAGAGAGAGAGAGAGAGAGAGAGAGAGAGAGAGTGAGTGAAAGAGAGAATGGGAAGGAAATAACCCCCTTAGCCACTTAAAAACCTCGAGCCTACACTCAGTCATAAAATCTCCACTTCCTAAGGAATAGATGGCCACGATTAAACCGAGTGTTTATTTAAAAATTGCTATCGCCTGATGATATCTCGCTATCACAAAAGGATAGCCTCGGCGTTGGGCACTTGACCAAGTCAACGTTCCTTTGTAGCTTAACGACCGCCTCAGCATCACTAGACATGTGGCATGCTAGTGCTAGTGGTATCGCTAGCGCCTGGTGGTAGCATCTCGACACTACAACCTATTCTGGACGCCATCGTCTCGACGCTGGCTATTGTCAGCGGTATCTCGCTATCGTCAGGTGATAGCTTCTAGTAACCAAAAAACTGTTGCTTTCAAACATGGGAAACCTGGGGTGTCACACTCAGCTCTGCAACTCAACGCCCTTTTGCCTATCGCGTTGAGTGAGGCTTTGCCACTCAACGCCCTTTTGCTCTTTTCGTTGAGTCCTATTACGCCACTCAGCGCTCTCAGCGCTTTACGACTTGCACCTTAGTTTTGCATAGGGCAGGCAAAAAGCTTATAGAGTAGCGGAAGGGCTTCCGCCCAACAGGGTCCAGAGGAAAATTATCAGGATGACCTTGGGTCTGCATTTAACTCCTCAAAACAGCAGAGCTATGCTGTTGACATACCAAGTTGGGCTGAAAATATCCTCTCTGAACAACGAAGTTACGCTGTTGGCAGACCAGATACTGGGAGCCTATAAATATGACCCACAGGATACCTCAGAAGGCAAGCTTTCACATTTTCTCATATCGGTTAATGCTTTCTGAGGTACTCCTAGCCCAACAATTGGCTAAGGAGGGGAAGCACTCAAAGATCTTCTAGTTTAGTGGAGGGACCTTCCAGTAGAGGCTTAGGACCAGTTCTTGGTTCTCTATTACTAGTCAGGGGTCTGGGTTTGGGAGAAGTACGTGTCGGCTACACCCTAAGTTTGGAACTCTCGTTGAGACCAGTTTTGACTTAAACATCTCACACACACACTCTCTCTCAATAATTATAATGAGTAGCGGTCTGTCGCCCTCACATTCATTAAAACTATACAGTAAAACCCAAAACTAGTGGATGTTTGGTCGACACTGATCCGTCCACTTGATTTTTCACCCCTTCCGGTTATTTTCCACGCTAAAAAATTTGTTCTGCCAGCTAGCTCAATTTTCATGATTGTTTGCATGCTCGGATGCTTAAGAACTAAGACGGTCCGATTTTAACCGGTCTACCGAGAGACCTGCCACAAGTCTGTCCTCCATATTTTTTGTTAAGAAATTGCAAATTAATTAAAAAACTAATCACCCCACTTTTTATTTAAGTAAAGATTAAGGGCCGGTTTGGGTGTGTGGAATTACAAAGGAACTCATTCGCACGGAGGCAAATGCAACTGTGGTGGTCTCCCTGGAACCATTTTCGGTAGGAAATCGTAAGGCAGGGCGGATCCTGCCTCCTGGCCACGACCTCGTCAAACAGACCGCATCCGACCGAATTCAAAATGTTTATCAAATCATTTGCTCATCTTTCCAATTTTACTTCTGCTTTACTCTATCTTTTATAAATGTTCAAATGTGTGTTTATTTAATTGATGTACCGTATTATTAGTTTTTGGCGTTTATTAACCATAATTCGGTTTTGACTATTCACACCCCATTGTTAACCGCAATCCGAAAATGTAACCACACTCCGTTTTTTCTTGTCGCACCCCGATATTTTTTTGACGCACCCGAAAATATCGCCCAGTGGTGTGCGTGAGACAGCTAATAGAGTAAGATGACGCGAGAAAGATGCCAGAGACGGGAGCAGCTCGCCGAAGAGGAAGACTGGGTACGACTTCCGCGAAATGGGGGAGGTGGGGTGCTAGTAAAGTTTTAGAAAAATGTTTTTTAAACAAAATTTCGTGTTACAGATGCATGAGAGAGATACAAGAGCCATATGAATGTGCAGTTAACAATCGCCTTTTTAAATTAGTAGCAATTGAGAGCTATTTGGTTCGGTTGTTTCGCCATTTCCGTTTGAGGTAAATGTCACCGGAAAACGGGTAAATAAATGAACCTCCGGCGGCGTTTGCTCCGCTTTCAACCCAACCCCAAAACCCCCCCCCCCCCCCCCCCCCCCCCCGCCTTGAGAAACGCCCAAAAAACTTTGTTTGGAAAAGCCACCTCTCCCCTCCGATTCAAACACTCCGTTTCCGTCCTCCGAATCATTCTGCCACCGCCAAATCAAATGAAGCCTGAGTAGTAGGTGCCTATGTGGCTTGGTTCGCTGTAATGATTCTGGGGCGGTGACCGGCTCACCGCGGCGGAGTGCCCTCCCACGAAACGCGCAGGGGCTGTTAGTGGAGGAAGGTGGCCTCCCTGCATGGATTGCCAATTATGCGGCCCACCCTCATGATTGCACTGAGGCCGACCGGGCATCCGACGTGGACAAGCCTTCGCCATCAGTAACCCGCCGCCCCACTTGCCAACCATGTGACGTAATGCGCAAAGTACCCTCCGCATCCCATCTATTAACGACGGGATCCCTAAATTAAACCCCTAAATAGTTTCCAATGGCTCAAATAACTAAATAGGACTTGAGACTTTGAGAGGGTATATCTTGGCTTTGTATGCGCATAATTTTTATCTTTTGTTTTTCTGAACTAATTTTTTTAGGGGTATTTATACGTAAATCGATTTTGGTTCTTAGCAGCCATTTTCATTTAGGGTTTTCTTTCAAAGGGTTCTATAGGCTTTTAGTAAATCACTTATCCCCGCTAGTTGTGGCAAAAAAACCCGGGCCCGGACATGGGAAAGCCCGACTAGGCCTGGCCCGGGCCCATGCCGGGTTTGGGGGTCTTACTGGGCCCCCAATTAGCTGGTTGCCTGTCTCGGTGCCCGGCAGGGCCGGGCAAAACCTGGGCACTGGGCCTAGCCTGGGCCCGGCATTAGGCTAGGCGGGAAATCCCGCCTATGATTAGGCGGAATTTTAATCCCATCTGTTTGGCATTCAAACCGGCCCGAGCCGGTCTGAAGGGCCTTATCGGGCCCATCTCTGAGAGGGAGCCCGATCCGGCTGAAGCTAAGCCCGGGCCGAGCACGGTTTGCAGAAAGCCCGGGCCCACCCGGCCCGGCCCAAATTCGGCCCAGCCCAAGCCCGACCTTGTCGGGCATTTTTGGAGACAACTGATCCACACCCCCCCCTCACCCGCCTAAACTTGTGACTTTAGGTTTCGCTCTTGTGCTTGCAAGGAGAAGAGAAAACGAGTGCCGCAGAGCCCCTTCCTCCTTGTTTTCATCGGTGTTTGTTGTAGGTGGTACGCGCTTGTCCTTTCCGCCAGGTAGGTGGTGTTTTTTTTCCGATGTTCTTAATTAATTTTGCTTCTTCTTGCCCGTTTTTCACCCTAAATCATGTGCTTGCTCCAGGAATCGAATGATGCCCTCTTATTTTAGATTCTTCCTGTTTGATTTTAGCCAGATGTAAGAGAATTTCATTTATGCTGGAGACTTATTTTTTTTTTTCTTATCTAGGGTTGGTGTCATTAATTTGCTCAACATGTAACGCACCAAAATCGTGTCGCGAGGTTAAATGAGTTTGGGGTGCGTTTAGAGGGCATGGTATGCAGATATCATTTCCGGATTATGGTTTCTATAAAACATAATTTCCCCTCCCCTCTCATTTTCTCCCCAGCAGACAGTTTTCCCCTCTCTCGATTTTCCCTCTCACTCTCTCTTCCTCACTCGACGATACCGGGAGGAGCAGAGCCCGATCAATGCCAGCTGGAAGGAGCTTCTCCCTCCTCTTTCTCTCCCGCTCTCTCACTCCCCCCGTCGCCAATGAATAGGAATTCAAGCCCTATTACGACCACTACCTGTAAGGAGAAGCCCGCCTCCACCTTTATCTCCCCTGGCCGAGTAGAAGGAGGAGCCGAGCCCTACATCTCCCTCTCCCCCTCCTCCTCACTGAACCAAGGAAGGCCGACCTTCCTCCTCTCCTCTTGGTCGACCAAGAGGGGTAGGATTTGGGATTGGACACTTTGAGAGAGGCCAATCGGTGGTGTAAGAAGAAGAACATCCCCTTCGGAGCTCGGACCGGTGCTTGAACAGCCACTACGAGAGTTGTTCGTGAGTCTGTGACCAAGCCATGCCTCTGAAACACACGTCAAGGGTAACGAATTTTCTTCTTGGATAGGTGAAGCACTTAATTAGCATATTTGCATGGAACCCCCTCTCCACCGACGAGTGGGGCAAGGGTGCTCTCCGACAGGTCGATGTTTACATCCCCACTATTAATTGCATTAGCACCCGGAAGTGCGAGTACGGTTTAGGCATGCTGTGTGAAGCCCATCCGGACATGTTGGTATGGATTGGTGATGTTCTAGGGTTCCCGTAGAAGACTCCGTGTAAGTTGAAGATTTCGCAATGGGGGTCTGTCCGGGGTTGCAGTTAGTACTGGAGGTGTGCTCTAGAAAACACCATAATGTTTGCACGAGGTCGTTGGATCGTCAGCATTAAATCCCGGAGAGTTTTGTCGTGTTTGTACGAAGCCCGTCTCTTGGAGACCATAAGGCTAGTGTGTGGAGTTGTGCGCCTTGAGTGCCCAACTTAGGTGGCCGCGAGTGCCACCCTTGTTACATAACAATCGGTTATGTAGTCGATAACATGCAGTGAGAGGTTGACCCGCGTCATTCGTTTTGGGTACGACGATTTGAGCAACGGGCTTGACTGAACGGTACCTGCACTATGTGGTGTAGTTCGACTACCTAAGGAAACTGGTGGGTTGCTACAGGCATATGAGAGAGCTGAGGACCTTGAGTCACGACTAGCAAATGCTCAATGTATTGCCATTCAGTCCAGGACTAAGGATGGTGGGGGGACTCGGGGAAGTCCGGTACACCGATAAGGTACCCTGAGTGCACGAGATGTTGGGCCGATTGCGCCAACGTTTGTGGTGTTTGGTGCTTGAAAGGCACATTCTAGCTATATGTGTTTATGTTAATCCGCTTGTAGGGAAGTAGCACCGCTACCCCGAGAAATGGGTGAAATCGTTATAATTTAGTCAGCCTTTGCTGACCATTGCTTTGTTTGTCAACGCTGTGTGAAATATTTGCTTGCAGGTGCTGCGGAGCCAAGAGGGAAATAGCGGGCTGAATCCCTTCTTGCTGAGCTGGCCCTCGAATGTCCAATTGATTGTTTAGTTGTTTTCATGTGTTGCTGGCCTGCGTGCCGATGTATGCAAACTATTTTATTTGGTTAAACATTATTGATGTAAGGCCTTAAGGTCAAATCTGTGGTTGTTGTATTTCATTCTTAATGTCGTAGTTAGTGGACATTCGTCTTTGGACATGGTTTTTGTATAACTTCTTTTTATTCTTCCGCTAGAATGCAACTCTGTGTTAGGATGCATTTTCAAAATTTTGAGGGGTTTTGGTTTCATTTAGTAACTCTTTTGCCTGTCTATTTCATATAACGTGGGCCCCCGACCGGACCTTCTGTTATATTATTCGTGATGGATGGGGGTTGTTACAATTTGGTATCAGACTCTGGTGTCGTTCTTCCTTATTTTAATTCGTGGTCGAATTTCTTTTAAGGGGTGGTGAACACTTATGTGCGTTGTCATTATATCATTAAAAGAACCCATGAATGTCCACTTATGAATGAAAAACACACATGAAACACGTTAAAAACATTGTTTGTGGAACCTGAGCATTCCTTTGTTTGTTGTTTGTTATGTCTTTTAGTCACTAAAGTGGGTGTGGCGCAACTATAGGTGATCAGAAGTGGCGCTGAACAGTCCCAAAATCAGCATTTTGTAGAGAGTAATGCACCGGCGGAGGTGCCTACACCTCCTCCTTCTGCTGAGACAATCTGTTTAGTTGTGCAAGCTGTGTTCGCTATGATCAATATGCAGCTAAGAGAGCAAGTACACCCTGTGGTGGCCCCGGTGCAGGCTACCATAGTTGAGCCAGTGGTGGCGAGGCAAGTGCATGCTGAGCCTTTGGCGGCAAAGCGAGCAACTGAAAAACAGATGAAGCATGTGATGAGCTTCAATACTCCTACATTTTTGGTAGTGGAATCACCGACTCAGGTCGAAGATTGGATCTCCCGTATAAAGAGAACTATGACGTCGACAGAGACAGATGAAGCACAGAAGGTGACCATAACCAGTTTCCTAATCGATGGAGAGGCAAGGCTATGGTGGGATGAGGTGGAGTTGCACCAACTTGCTGGTAGGAAGCTATCTGACGTTTCAATGGAAGAGTTCTAGAGACTATTCTTGTTCAGGTACATCCCTTCTATGCAGAGAATTGCGTTGGAGAATCAGTTTCAGCGCTTGAACCAGGGAGAAGGTTCCGTTGATGATTATTTACATGATTTCACAAGGTTGGTGCAATACGTCGGCTTCACGTTTACATACGAGGAGCGAAAGACCAACAGATTCTATGAAGGACTGCGGAATGACCTGAGGTTGCTTCTCTTAGGCCCGATGATGCAGGACGTTCAGGTTTTGGTAAACACTGCCCGATCTTTGGATCAGGACATGAGGAGAGTGCAAAGTAAGAAGGACTTGGCTGTGAAGAAACCAGAGTACAAGGTATCTACCTCTTCAAAGTACGGGTTCTGCAGTAAGTGGAATAAGAAGGCTAGGTCGTTTGGACCAGCCCCTCCTACCGTTACTTCTGGAGCTACTTCGAGTCGAGGCACGTTTGTGTGTTATACATGTGGCAAGGTGGGGCACTACGCCCGAGAGTGCGGTTGTGGCCCGCCAAAGACTGAGAAGAAGACCGGAGCATCTTATGCTGAAAAGGGGAAAGCGGTGGAGTCATTAAAATGTCATTATACTCCTACACAGCCTCGAGTATACAACCTTGGCCAGTGGGAGGCAATAAAATAGAATGACGTGGTGACATGTATGATATAGTATACAGTTTTACTACTTTATATACTTGTTACCTTGTGCCTTTCTTAACTTGTTTGAATTAGGTTTTGTTCTAATTTGGGACTATCCGACGAGAGCACTGTTCAATACAAGCGCTTCTCATTTCTTTCTATCCAAGAACTTTGTATTGCACATCAGAGTGCCTTCCATTTTATCAACTAATAGATTTGTTGTTTTGCTGCCTAACAGATGCTTGATGCATGAGGATAGGACCTATTGTGTTCGAGTGTGGAGAGAGAATCATGAGTTTAAGTTGGAAGCAGTCGATATCCGAGTTCGACATTATCTTTGGCATGGACTAGCTTTCGGAGCAGTATGTATGTATTGAGTGCAACTCGAAGGAAATCACATTGGGACAGGGTACTGAATGCGAGACCAAATTCGCTGGCATGCGAGGATCGAGCAAGATGCTGATGTCTGCTCTCCAAGTGGTCAAAGCGGTTCAGAATGGAGCTGAACGAATTGGTTTCAAGATGTTCTAAACACCTAGGGGGTGAATATGTTCAATTCTTTTTCTGACTTATGCAGATAATTCTATCTAATTTAGCAATTTATTCAGCAGAAAATACAACACAGCATTCACATACACACAACATTCACAGATTGCACACCCGTTTTATAGTGGTTCCCCAAATGATGGGTGCATCCACTTTCCCCCTTCGCCTATCTAGCAATGTACTAGATTTGGCCTAACTTCCTTCCTTCTTCTCAGATCCACAGATCTTATAGCTCAGAACCAAGACTGGTTCTTACAACTCAGAGTGAATCCACACTCCTACAACTCAGGCACAAGCCCTACCTCAGCCTCTTCCACAGGCCTACAACTCAGAGTGACACCCCACTCCTACAACTCAGGCAAAAGCCCTACCTCAGCCTCTTTCACAGGCCTACAACTCAGGGAACAGATTCCCCTACCTCAGGCACTCAGCCCTACCTCAGCCTTTATAATTTAGGCTTACAACTCAGAGATGTAAATCTCCTACACTCAGATCTATTACAGATCCTACAAAAATTAATGATGAAAAGATAATTATATCTTCAACCAGATGAAGAGAGAATTGGTTGAAGGCTTCTTGATCAATTCTTGATAGAACTGATTACTTAAGGATCAACCTGTCTTAGCTTTCTTCAAAACTTCTTGAATCTGAACAAAGTAGGGTTGATCTTCTTGGTGTTGAAGTTGATCTTCAATCAGCTTCCTTCAGAAATTAATCTGAATTCTTCTTCAGACTTGATCTGAATTCTTCAGGTAGACTGTTCAGAATTTGCCTTCACTGGATGAGAACTTCTCTCCTTCTTATTTTTCTCTCTCTACAATATGTTGACTGTTTCTTTCTCTTCTTCTGGATTCTCAATCCTTCAGAGATTATAATTGATTGGCTTGATTAATGTTTCTCTGTTCTGTATGTGTTGTTGTTCTCTAATTGTTGAGAGAGCATATCTATATATAGGATTCATCCATGGTAACCGGCTATTCTGGTTTCAAATAGTCTTCTGACACCTCTGACAGATGTGACAACAATGTCAGTAATGACAGCTGTCAAGTCTCCAATTGTATTACTTCAGCCTTCATTGGACTTTGACTCAGCAGCAGAGAATGTCGAGTGAATACTTCAAATGTGTTGACACACATAGTCCATGTGTCGACACAAGTCTTGTTCTTGTCGACACAGCTTCACTTTTACTTCTCAACACAGCTTCTGTGGAATGTGTCGACACAAGTCCTGTGTGTCGACACAAATACTCCTTGTCTTAACAAAGTTGGTGTTGACAGAATTCTGGTGTGTGTCGACACAAGTTTTGTGTGTCGACACAGTCATTGTCGACAGAATTCTGGAATTTGTCGATAGCTTCTCTGTGTGTCGACACAACTCCTGATAATGTCGACACAATCTGCCTCTTAGTGTCGACACAACATTGTCGACATATTTTCTGTGTGTCAACACAAATTCTGGATGTCGACACAATCTGGCTCTTGGTGTCGACATAGCCATTCCCAAGTGTCGACACAAGTACTTAGTGAATTTTCCTTTCAATTTACTTAACATGCACATGATAACTCAACACAACATCAAATACAACTTGATGCATATCATTGAGTTAGGTGAGGCTTCTCCAAATCTGGTACACATTTTCCAATGTACCCAACAATCTCCCCCTATTTGGAGAAGTCATAACCCTTAGTCAATGATATACATCACTTATAATAAAATTAACAATATGATGTATTAAAACATTCAATGACAGAGAAACATATAAACAAAATAAGTAAATAATATCATCACAGAATATGATACAAGCATAACAAGCATGAATCATTATTTTGTTTAAACTTCACAAAAGTTTGTTGACAACAGATTATAAAGATTTTAAAACTGAATATTACAATGTTATAAAATCTAGTCAATCTATCCTAAGGCTGATCAGGCTCCTTGATCACTGTGCCTTTTCTAGACTGGACCCTTGCTTGTACTGGTACTTCAGTATCTTCAGCTGGCTTCTTGCATTTGAGATCCTTCTTCTTAAGTTCTTCAGCCTTAACTTTTTTGTCTTTCAAAATAGTGAAAAGACTTGGGAAAGTATTTACTGTGCTCTACAGTTGTAGCAGGTATTTTCCCAGCCTTGTGATCCCTTCTGAACTGATGTATCACATCTTGTCTTTGCAGATATTTGTTCCACTCAACTTCATAATACCACTTGCCTCGATCATGCATTTTGTCTTTGACAGCTTTCCAGGCAGTGAGTATTATATTTCTGGAGGTTGGACTCCATCTTTCAAAATCAGGCTTTAGTTCAGCCTGCTCTCTAAAACTTTTCTTTGAGAGTTGAGCTTCTTGCTCTTTATTCAGTGCTGCCTCTACCATTTCCACTTTCTCAAATATAACATTCTTAGTAGCCTCTAGAGGGCTATACATCTGTTGAACAAGGTGTTGAATTCCTACAAAATTAGAAGGGGGTATATGATTTGAGCTACCTCCTGTTGACCCCCTTCAATTCCTGTAGCTTGAATACCTAACTCAGCTGTATTATCATCATCACATAGGGGTGGATATCCCAGAGTTGCTCTAACAGCATTTGTTATCCATTTGGCATGCTCTGAGCTAGCATTGACTATCACTCTCTCCCCCTTTATAACTTCTCTTTCAATATGATCTCTTAAGTCATCTTTTTGGAACCTGATCTGATTAACTAGATAACTGGTTCCTTCTATATAATAAGCTTTAAACTTATGTAGCTGAGCAGATATGATCTTCTGAGAGACTTGAATGATAGATTGAAAAGTGGCTAAATCTTCTTGAAGTTTCTTATCAAATTCTGACTTCTCTTTAGCCCTATCCTCATTTAATGTAGTGACATTATTCTTTAACTCAGTAATAATCACATTATGTGATTCAGTAAGATTATCATTCATCCTAAGTTGATTTTCTAGGACATATCCTTGCTTGACCACTATATCATCAATCTGTGTCCTTGCCTCTTATTGTTGTTTAGCCAGATAAACTACAACATTACCTCCTTTATGGAAGCAATCTGTCATCTCTTTCTTATTTTGGTTTACTTCAAATTTGATGGATTTTATATCTTGAGCCAAAGTGAATTGAAGGTCCTCATAACATTCATCCATATATTTTTTCATGACTGCACTTTGCTCATCCATTTTAATTTGTAGAGCAACCAACAGTGAACTGAAATCAACAATTAGAGTTGAGGGTTGTGAGGCAGTCTGTAAAGCTTTCTTATAATTTGAGTTTTTCTTCTTGTAAACCATCAATTTTCTCTTCTTTGCTCTTAGTGCTTCTCCATCATCAGATACAGAAGAACTTTCAAGATTCACTGTGTTCTTTGGACTTGAGGGCAGCTTCTTATCAGTTCTTGGCAACTCCCCCTGAGTCCCTGGCTCCTCCCCCTCAATTCTTGGCACTACTTCCTCAGTTCTTACTTCTTGTAAATCAGGGAATAATTCCTCAAGAGTGAATTCTTGTTGTAGTTGAACTGGAGGAACATCTGTATCTTGTATATTTAATGAAGCATCATCTAATCCAGATGTATCATCCATTGATACATCCTGTGCAGGGATGTTATCATGGTGTGTCTGTTCAACATCAGTTAGAAGCACAATTAATATATCTGGCTCAGTATCTAGTATAGACTGATTAATATCACCAATTACTTCAAGAATAGTTTGAGTGGCTGTTTCACTCTCTAATACAGCCTGCTCTATCTCTTGAGCAACTTCTGGAGGTAAGGCTTCTTGATGAGCTGATGAAAGCTCATTGGCTCCCACTAGAGGAGGCACATCCTGAGCTTGATTCTGTGGGATGGTGCTTTCTGGAATATGCTTCCCCTGCATCTGACTATCATCTACATTCTTAGTGACAGATGATTTCCTTGTAGATTCTTGTTGTTCTTCATCTGAACTGAATATTACTTGTTCTTCTAAATCACTGGAAGATTCAGGCTTCCTGGGTGTTGTCGTTTCTTTTGTAGTTGAGGTTGTTTCTGTGGTGTAGAACCATCTTTTGTCAAAACTCTTTCCCACCTGGATAATATTTTCATATCCATCCTTCTCATGTGATTTATTCTAGATCCAGTTGTGTGGTTTAACACTTCAGGAATAGTTATTGCCAGATATAGACTCAGTATTCTACCTAGATTAGGTTTCTTTAGGCTTTCCTTGATCTTGTCAAAGATCACTGTAGACCAGTTAGTCTTTTTTCTGAAAATAATTCTGGTTGAAAGAAATTGTACCTAATCACCTAGAGGGGGGGGGGGTGAATAGGTGACTAAATCTTTTTAGACTTTTTAGACAGATTACAGATTATATCACAGAGTTATAATTACTTCTTCATAGAAATCTATCAGCAATCACAGAATCAAACATGCACACAGTGAACACACAGGTATATAGTGGTTCCCCAAGGTTTGGGTACATCCACTTTCCCCCTTCGCATATCTAGTAGTGTACTAGATTCAGCCAAAACTCCTCCACTATCTCAGATCCTCAGATCTTACACTCAGAACCACAAATGGTTCCTACAGCTCAGGCCCAAGGCCCTACAACTCAGTCTTCTTCAAAGACCTACACTCAGCCACAAGGCCTACACTCAGCCACAACAGGCCTACACTCAGAGAAATAGATCTTCTACACTCAGGCACACAAGCCCTACCACTCAGCCTTTATAATTGCAGGCTTACAACTCAGATCCCTAAGGATCCTACAAAAAATATAGAATACAAAAGTATATACCTACAACTCAGGAAAAGAGAGATGAGTTGACAGGTTCTTGATGAGTTCTTGGAAGAACTCTGCAGAGATCAACCTCACTTGGCTTTCTTCAAAGCTTTTTGAATGTAGAACACAATAGGATTGATTCTCTGCAGCTGATCTTCAATCACTGCAACTTAAGATTCAGAACTAGGTGTGAACCCTTCTTTACAGCCTGGTTCCAACGGCTGTCTTCTTGGATGGAGCTCTCTCTCTCCAACTTCTTAGATCTTCACTTGATTCTTCAATGAATTGCTAGATCTTTTTCTTTGATTGTTGATCTCTTGTTGTTAATCTCTTAGCCTAGACACATTTTCTGTTGACAGAATAAGCCTATTTATAGGCCTTCTTCATGGTGACCGGCTGATCCGGTTCCTAACAGCTTTCTGACATCTCTGACAGTTGCAGTAGACTGGCTGAAATGGCAGCTGTCATGTCATCCAGTCACTTCTTGAAATATCTGTAACTGTCTGAAAGTGTCGAGACAATCTGTCTTTAAGTGTCGACACTTATAGACCAAGTGTCGACACAAGTAGACTAAGTGTCGACACTAGCCTTCAAGGTGTCGACACAACTCCTTGTGTTGTAGAATTTATGTCTCGACACAGCTTCTTCATCATGTGTCGACACTGATATTGTGTGTCGACACAACTTCTTGTTCTTCAGTACTTAGTTGAATTCTTGTAAGTGTCGACACAACTCCTTTGTGTCGACACATCTTCTTGTGTTGAACTTGTTCAGTGTCGACACATCTTCTTGGTGTCGACACATGTCTTCTATGTTGATACTTGCTGAGTGTCGACACAGCTCCTTGTGTCGACACATTCTTCTTCTGTTGAGACTTTGGCTGAGTGTCGACACATCTCCTTTATGTCGACACTTGTACTTAGAATTTTGTTGAACTTTGCAGAGTGTCGACACAGCCTCCTAGTGTCGACACTTTCTTCATGTATTGAGTCTTCTGCTGTGTGTCGACACATTCTTCATTGTGTCGACACTTTCTTCATGTGTTGAGTCTTCTGCTGAGTGTCGACACATTCTTTATTATGTCGACACTTGTACTTAGACTCTGTTGAGATTTGCTGAGTGTCGACATAGCCTCCAAGTGTCGACACTTTCTGATGTAGACATAGTTCCTCTGGGTGTCGACACTGCTTCTAAGTGTCGACACAGCTTCACAGGACTTTTCTTCATTGAGTGTCGACACAGCCTTCATGTGTCGACACTTTCTGTCTGGTGTCGACTCTGCATCCCTGGTGTCGACACAATTACTCCAAGTGTCGACACTGCTTGCCTGGGTGTCGACACAAGTCTTCTTAAGTGTCGACACTTTCATTCTGGGTGTCGACACATGGACTTAGAAATTCTTCATCTTTCCCTGTAAATACTTAACCTGCACAACTAAACCCAAAACACATCAAATACATTTTGATGTATATCATTGAGTAGGGTGAGGCTTCTTCAAATCAGGTACATTTAAACCAATGTACCCAACAATCTCCCCCTATTTGGAGAAGTCATAACCCTTAGTCAATGATATACACCATACATAATAAAATCATAGCATGATGTAAAGCAGGATTACATAACAGGGTAAATTCATAAACATGTAGTAAACAAAACATGTATGTACCAATATCTCAGAACAATTATGTAATAGATTTATCACACAACATATTGTTCTAACAACTTAGTCATATTCATTATACAAAAGTTTACAGAGTGTTTAAAATCAAAAGATTACAACTGTAAACTAAAGATAATTCTATTTTATTTCTGCTCAGCCTCCTTGATAACTATGCCCTTCCCAGACTGTATCTTTGCTTGCACAGAGGCTTCAGCATCTTCAGCAGCAGCAGGCTTCTTGCCTTTAAGATCCTTCTTTTTAGCTCTTCAGCTTTGATCTTTTGCCTTTCAAAGTAATGATAAGGCTTAGGAAAGTACTTGCTAGGCTCCTGGGCAGTAGGAGGTAGCTTTCCCATCTTAGCCTTTCTTCTATACTGCACAATGGCTTCTTGTCTGGTCTCATGCTTCCTCCACTCCACATCAGAATACCATTTGCCTCTATCCACAATATTGTCTTTGGCAGCCTTCCATGCAGTCAGAATGATATTCCTTGAAGTGGGGCTCCATTGTTCAAAATCAGGCCTTTGTTCAGCTTGCTCTCTGAACCTTTTCTTAAACAACCGAGTCTCTTGTTCTTTCAGCAACAAAGCTTCTTATTCTTTTAGTATGGCCTCAGACACAGGCTGAACCACTTTTTCTATGAAGACATTTTGCTTTCCCTCAGGTGGGCTATACATGGACTGTATGTCTGCTTGTACATATCAAAGTCTGGTGGAGGGTAGATTACTTGAGCCACTTCAGGTTGCTCCCCTCCAAGATAAGCAGGATGAATCCCAGACTCTGCAATATTATCATCATCACATAAAGGAGGATAACCAAGAGTGGCTCTGATAGAATTAGAAATCCACTTTGCATGATCAGAGCTGGCTTTGACTAACACCCTCTCCCCCTTTATGACTTCTCTTTCCATGTGATCTCTTAGATCATCCTTTTGAAATCTTATTTGGGCATCCAAATAGTTTACTCCATCTTTAAAGAAAGGTTTCAACCTTTGGAGTTTTTCAGTTATCAACTTCTGAGAGTTTTCAATAACAGAAGTAACAACAGTTATGCCCTCTTGTAAAGCTTTATCAAACTCTGCCTTAGCAGTAGCATTGGATGTAGTCTGTCCAGCAGCTATATTCTTCATCTCTGTGACAATTGCATTGTGTGAAGCAGTCAAATTGTCATTCTTCCGGAGCTGGTTCTCCAGAACATATCCTTGCTTTAGTGCAATGTCATCCACTTGAGCTTTGATTTTCTCCTGATGAGTAGCTAGATAGACTACTGCATTCCCTCCCTTGTGGAAGCAGTCAGTCATCTCCTTCTTATTCAGATTCATCTCAAATCTGATGGACTTAATATCTTGGGTAAGATCAAACTACAGAGATTTTTGTCCTTCATCTACATACATTTCAATAGCTTGTCTTGCTCTTCAAGCTTTATCTGCATAACAACCATCAGAGAACTGTAATCTACAGATGGTGCTGGCTGTGGGGTAGGCTGTTGTGCAATGGTTTGTAAAGCCTTTTTATAAGTTCGGCTCCTTCTTTTAAAGACTTGGAATTTCCTTTTCTTAGCTCTTGCAGCCTCCTCATCTTCAGAAGCTGATGTGCTTGCTATTTCTACCCTCTCCCTAGGTAGCTCCTCAACATCCTTTGGCTTCTCAGGCTCTTTCCTTGCAGTTTCTTCTAGAATCTCCACTTGCTCCCCCTCAACTTGAGCATTCTCCCCCTCAGCAGCAGCACTTGCTTTCTCAAAGTCTGTTTGATCTAGATTAAGGAGGAGATCTTCCATTGTAAACTCTTGTGGAGGTTGTGATGGAGATTCTCTTATCTCATCAATTACTTGATGTGGTTCCACTTGATCTGCAACAGATGTGTCCTCCATGACAACATCTTGGGGTTGGCTAAGTGTTGGAGTTTACTGATTAACATTATGTAATGAATTAGACAAAACATCATCCTCAATACGAAAATCTAATGTATTAATCTCAGTGATTACATCAAGTATAGTGTTGGTAGATTGTTCACTTTCTAGAGGAGTTTTCTCTTCCACTACTAGAGGCTCCCCCTGGATAGAATCCTGGTGAAGTGGGCTAGCTTGAGGTAGCTCCCCCTGCCTGTCTGCAGCTTCTTGTCTATCTGGAGACTTTCCAACAGTTCCAGTTTCTTGTTCATCATCTGGGGTAAACACAACTTGCTCTTCAGAGCTACTAAATGATTCTTGAGCCACATGGGCTGACTTCTTCTTCTTCTTTAGAGGTGTTTCCTTCTCAGGAGTGGGAATTTCCTTAGTTAAGACAATATCCCATCTAGAGAAGATTCTCATGTCCATTCTTCTCATGTGGTTGATTTTAGATCTAGTAGCTTGACTCATGACCTCTGGTATACTACCAGCAAGGTATAGACTGAGAATCCTACCCAAATTGGGTTTCTTCAGGCTCTCCTTAACCTTCTCAAACACTACTGTAGACCAATCAGTATTTAGCTGGAAGATTAACCTTGTCATTAGATTGAACATATATGCTGAAATCCTGTCATATCCTCCAGACTTGCATAGGCTCACCTTGCCAACAATTTTAGAGAGAAATTTGCCTTGGCTGTTCATCCCCTTTCTATTGAATACTGATCCAATTTTCATCTTGGAATCCAGTCCACACCATGTTAAAGCTTCTCTGGTCTTGGAAGCAGAAACTTCATCTTCTTCCTTAGTCCTTGGTAGGTTTAGTACCTTTCTCAAACTCTTAGGTGAGACCTTAACCTTTTCTCCATGAACCCTTGACTTTATCTTGAGTCCAGACTCGTCTATTGTAGCTCCATTCAGGAATTCCAGAACTTCTTTCTTCCATATTTTTGTCGGCTCTAAAACAAGAAAATCTAACCCTGAGTTTGCAACTAGGGTTACCACATCCTTGATCTCTGGTTCTGGGTCATCAAACGCATGCCGCACCAGTTCATATCCTTCATTCACATTCTCCTCGAGCTTGGGCGCCATTAGGGTTTGAAGAATTTGAATTGAGAGAAGAGAGGTGTCAACACACAAGTTTTGTCTCGAAACTTTGGTGAGCGTGTCGACAGACAATGGCAAAATCCTATTTATACCTTTCTAGGATTGAAGATGAAAGGGCGCGTCAACTAACTTAAATTGTGTCGATACTGTTGAAAAGTGTCGATACAGACTTATAATGTCTCGACAACAATGTGTCGACACAAGTATAGTTGACAGAATATATGTGTCGACACTTGTTTATGTGTCGACACCACTTAACTCGACACTTAGTCGAGACTTTACTTGGTTAATTCTGTTTAAATCCTAAGTGTCGACACCACCTTGGTTGTGTCGACACCGACCCTGTATGTGTCGACACGAATTTTCTGAAGTGTCGACACCAACTTCCTAGATGTGTCGACACCTTTTCACTAAAGTGTCGACACCAATTCTCTGTCTCGACACAGACAACTCTGTGTGTCGACACTATTTTACTTAGCCATTTCTATAAACTTATTCTAAGTTTATCATACCTAATTCAATTTTAAACCTATTGAATTTGGTTTCTTCTAAAGGCTTAGTATAGATGTCAGCTAGTTGATTATATGTATTTGTTGGGTATTGTATCCACAATGTACCTGATTTGAAGAAGCCCCTGGACAAGCTAAGGTCAATAGACTATGTATTTGATAAAATCCTTCTAGTTGTGCTTGCAGTTTTTCCACGCTAAGTGCACACCAATGTCAGGGTGCAGTAGGTCAATATACACGGGTCTGCACGACGTAATCCCTCGTTGAGCAGATCAGTGTGTTGGCCTACGTGTACTCTCTCTATTGGAGTGCACTTATTTTCAAGCACAGGGCTGTAAATATGCAGGAGCAGACAAGGAGCAAGGATGGGTCAAGGAGCATCTCACAGGTGGAAAGACGAAAATTCGTCTAAGTTAGAATCGACGAGAATCACCAAGTGATTCTCGCCGATTCGGCGAGAATCACTTGGGATTCTCGCCGATTCGTCGAGAATCAGAAGTTGACTCTCGCCGAACTCGATCCAGCAACTTCTAAGCAAGCACCTCTGCGTCTAAGTAAGAATCGCCGAGAATCACTTAGTGATTCTCGCCGATTCGGCGAGAATCACTAGTGATTCTCGTCGAATCGACGAGAATCACTGGTTGATTCTCGCCGTCTCGACCTGGCTTAAAGCAGTGCGTGCAACCAAGGCAAATTCGACGAGAATCATCTTTGATTCTCGACAAATCGGCGAGAATCACCTTTGATTCTCGGCGACTCGGCGAGAATCACTTTCGATTCTCACCGACTTTGACTTGGAGTTTTTCTGGAACTTCCTGAACCGGATTCTGCCGCTGTTAAATTTCTGGACCGGGATTTGGGGATTTCTTTTGTGGGTCCCACAAACGGTCATATTGGAAAACTTCTACAGTATTTATATACAGGTATTTTGAACGGAATACGGACACAGAAAGAAGCCGAGCAAGCGGAAACCCTAATATCGCGAAATCTCTCCGCCGCCTTCGTCGCCGCTCGCGCAAGTACGTCGCCACCGCTGATCGTTCTTCTTCCCGATCTCCGGCGACAGAAGCCTAGCAATTCTTGAGTCTCACGCGTCTATCCAGAGATCTCTTGTCTCTCGATTTGTTGACCGGGAAAAACTCCCCCGTCCGAATCGATCGAGACGACCGATTCTAGAGTGACCGTTGGTAGACCGAGTTTGCTTCGCTACGAAGTTTGGATCTCCAAGTTCAGCAGTCGCTCATCATCGTAGCCACCGATCCCGAAGCTAGCCGCCGCTCGTGTGCCGCCGGTTCCGAGAAGATCCTCTCCAAGAGAGACCAAGGTTGTAGACTCTTCATCGACTTCAAGAACACGTCGTCGAACAAAGAGGAGCACCGTAGTCTCCAAAAGAAGTTTGTATCACGTGTACACTCTATATTTAATTTCGTTGTAAAGGAACTTTTGTTCCGTGTTGTAAGGGTTGGGTGCAACCCGTTTTGTGGGAGTGTTGACTCTCACGTGTGGAAGGGTTCCTTCCGTTAGTGAAGGGATTGGATTTCAATCCCGTTGGAGAAGTGACCGAGTCGTCCCTTGTTGGGGAGATAGGTCGAAGGGGGAAAGTGGATGTACCCAAGTCGGGGAACCACTATAAATTGTCTGTATATTCTGTGTGCTGTGCTTTTTATTTTTATTGTGCAGGTACTCTCGTAAATTCCGCAAAAGCACTACTCGTCACCTATTCCCCCCCCATAGGTGCACATAGTTGACACTAGGTGGACTTTCAAGTGGTATCAGAGCGAGGTTACTCATCAATAAGGTTAACACCTTGAGTTGAATCCTGCCCCTAGTGTCAAAAGAAGAAGACAAATATCTACTATGGACGGGCTCAAGTACTCCGGCAAGATCCCAGTGTGCAACAGACTCAACTTTCCGATCTGGAAGGAAAGAATCAGGTTTTACATGGAAGCAGTCGATCCTCGACTCTTCATGATTGTGGAGGAGGGACCTTATGTCCCCACTAAGGCCTCCACCATCGATCCCACCAAGAAGGTGCCGAAGACACTTTCTGAAATGGACATCAGTTTTGGCAGAAATAAAATCTACTAGATATATGTTGCCTTGTCTAAGTCAGATTAAAATAGTTTGGTTTTCATTATTAATAATAGAACAAGAGGTAGAGTTAAAGTGTACATGATAACCTTCATCGCATAATTGAATTATGGATATTAGGTTATGTTTGAGTCCTCTTACATATGTTACTTTTTTGAAAGTAACTGTCCCAATCTTGACTGCTCCATATCCTTCTGACTGGCCACTGTTTGAATCTCCAAAAATCACCTTTGTTCCTAGCTTGGACTTGTAATTGGATAAATTTGCCTTGCTGCCTGTCATATGCTTGGAGCAACCACTGTCCAAGTACCAGGTTTGACTTACCCTTGGACAACTCTTCACCTGTACCTGATCTGCCTCTGAGTCTGAGGCTGCTTCATCTTTAGATTTTCCTTTTGATCCAGAATTGCTCCTAGAGGCATCAATTGCCATTAGGCAAACCTCCTTGGATCTTGGTTCTTCCTCTTCTTCACTTGAGCTAGAAGAGGATGATTCTTCCTCTGTATCACTCCATGTTTCAACAATAAAGCCCTTGTCTTTCTTTTTGTATTTGCTGGAGGAGAGTCTGCTGCTGTGTTTTCTCCTGGTGTCCTTTTCTCTGCTCTTGTCCTTCTTCTGGTTTTCTGGACATTCTGAGATGTAGTGTCCAGGCTTTTTGCACCCAAAGCACACAACCTCCTTGGTTGGTGTCTTGTCAACTCTGGGCTTATCATCCTGCCTGGATGATTTCCTTCTGAAATCCTTTCTAGCCATCTTATAAAATCTCTTTGCAAAGAGGCTCATCAATTCTTCATTTGATGTTGAGGTCTCACTTTCCTCAGATGCTTTGAAGGCTATGCTGTGATCCTTTCTCACTGGAGTTGTTGCCTTCTGTTCTGCTGCTTCTCTTGATTTGATCAGCTGCTCATAGGACTTTAATTTGCCTAGCAGAGACTCAGTTGATATCTCATTGAGGCTTCTAGCTTCTTTGATAGGCCAGATTCTTGAATCCCAAGAGCTGGGGAAGCACATCGATATCTTGTCATTTACTTCTGTCAGGGTGATGTCCTTATCTAAGGTTTTAAGCTCATTGATGATTGAGCTCAACCTATTATACATATCAGCCACTGATTCAGCCTCATCCTTCTTGAAATTCTCATACAAGGATATTAGATTGGATCTCCTATATTTCCTTTCATCTGCTGAACCAGCTACCATTTGGTTGAGGGAATCCCAAATGGCCTTGGCTGAGGTGCACTCAGCCACCTTTTGAAATATGTCATCTGACATAATTTGAGCCAAGATGTTCATTGCCTTAGCATCTGCCATTTTGGCTTTCTTGTAGGCATCATTGTTTTCTGGAGGAGGTACTGTAGTCATGTTGGTGGAGGTGCTTGTAGAAGCTGCAGGTGCTGGAGGTACACCTGTCAAGATAACAGAATAAATATCCTCATCAATAGAATTCATGTATAACCTGATTCTTGACTTCCAGATGGCAAACTTGTTAAGATTGCACACTGGAGGTCTGATGCTTGCATAATCTTTGTTTTGGGCCATTTCTGTGAAGAAATAAATCTAATAACAAAAACAAACAAACAGATCTAACAAGAGGGATTTTTGTGGTTCAGGTGTTAGCCTGTACAACCAATTAAGGTGTGGTATTTTAACCAACCTCCCTCTGATACCAATTGAAAGTGCAGGTTAGATCTGAAATACTCTAATGGGGGGGGGGGGTGAATAGAGTATTGTGCTCACTACAAAAGTTTTACAACTTTTATTGTATTCCTAAGTGAACAAGTCAGCAAATAAAATAAATAAGCACAACAAACTATCTAATCACAGAGCACAGCAAAAACAAAAGAAATGGGCAACCAGACGACACAAGAAATTTTATAGTGGTTCCCCAACCTGGGTACATCCACTCTTCTACCACCATGGTAGGAATCCACTCAGGTTTTTGATCAAGTGCCTGAAACCAATGAGCTTTTGTTCAGGTGCTCAAAAACCAAAACATTAAGTCTTTTGGAAGGAGACTTGTAACTAGGAATAATTTTGAAGGGAATTAAAACCCTGTACAGGAATTAGAAGAGAGGTGATGGTGTCTTCTCTTTCTCAATAACAACTGAGAAGACTGTGGATTAATGTTTGCAGATTTTGCTCCCCCTAAGATCTTGAATGTATCAGAAAAACTGGAGCACTGCTACAGGGTGATAGGTCTTCAAAGACCTAGAATGCCTGGACCAAAAATTGCTTCAGGAACTTCTTTGACAGATTGATATTTGTTGTCCTTTGAAGTTGTCCTATAGAGTTGAAGGAAGAAGACTCTTGATAGTATTTGAATGTTCTTCTTCTTCTTCTTCTTGATGAAGTTGTTCTCTGGCCGAGGCTTATTGTAGTAGAACTTTTGATTTTGTGTATGATTGTTCTTCTGTGCAATCTGAGTGTGTCTGTCTGATTGTCTGTATTGCTGTGTGTCTGTCTGATTGTCTGTATTGCTGTGTGTCTGTGTAGTAGTACTTGATCCTTTCTTTTCTTCACATTTGACTGACTAAGAACATTCGAAATTTGAATGTTGAGCAGTAATTGCAGTCGGCCTTGGAAAGAGGCGGCAATCAATAATTTCCCTAACTGTCCCATGGAAAAACGACATGTAATAGTCCATAGTCAATGCGCGTTCTAACGGTAACATTCTGAGAAGATCTGACATTAATAAATCCGGAATCATCGCTAAGAAACGGGACAGGAAAACTGAAGAAGACCTAGTCTGGAATCGTCGAACGAAGAACACAATTCGTCGAGCTGAGTTTGAGTTCGTCGAGCTGAGCTTGAGTTCGTCGAGCTGAGCTTGATGAGTTCGTCGACCAGACAATCTTCATTTGTCGAACAGACAGTCTTCATTCGTTGAGCTAAGATCCAAATTCGTCGAGTTGAGAACAGTTCTGGACTTAGTCAAAATATTCTGTATAACTGATATTCTGTTTCGACATAAGTTGGTGTCGACTGATTGATCATGGTGTCGACTCAAATCTTCTGGTGTCGACATGAGCTGGTGTCGACACATGCCCTAAGTGTCGACACAAATCCTCTGAATTTAGAAATCATCGAGAAGAGTACTGCATTCGTCGACCTAAGAAGTTCACTTCGTCGACCTGAGAAGTTGAGAACTTGAGGTCCAAGTTCGTCGAGCTCAGAATCCTGTTCGTCGACCAAAGCTTGAAATTGGACTTAGAAAAATTCTGGAGTTGTCCTGACTTTAGCTTGATGTAGAAACTCAGTCTTCGTCGAACAGAGAACAAGGATCGTCGAGCTCAGCACAAAGAAATATCTCACGATCGTCGAGCGCAGACCACCTTTCGTCGAGCTGAGTTCGATGAACGTCGAACTCACTTTACTTAGTCTTGAAATCTTCTAAGTCTGGAGACTCTGATGGTCTTGTTGATAGCTGGTCCATCTGAAGTTGACTCTAAGGACTTGACCTAGACTCTAAGACACAACTTGACCCTGGCTATACAGGTTGGGTCACATCCTAAGCTAGTGAACCTAGCCCAAATCAACTAGGGATCCAACAGACCCGTAACCGAAACTATTGACACGACAGTTCCAAAAGTTATGTTTGAACTGGAACTAGAACCGGAACCGAACAAACCAAATGAGGTTTTGTTCTAATTTGAAGAACCGTTACCTTAGCTATTCGGTTCACGGTTTTAGTGTAACCGGAACCGAACCAAAACCGTGACAGCTTTAGCTACAACTGAATTCCAAAAAAGCTGAAGAAGAAGCTGCCAAGTCCCTCAATAGAGAGAAGTCAGTGGCCCAAGCACTTTCAGAGATGAGTTGTTAGATGGAGAACTTACCTTATGCTCCAAGTAGTTCAAGAAGATGCTGAGTAGGAGGAGGCAATGGAAGAACAAGTGCTCATTTAGATCTAGCTCCAGAAAGTCTCAAGCTAACCTAGAGAAGCCTAGAAAAGACCCCTCTGGGGACAAGTTGTTGAGTTTTTGGGGATGACACAACATTTGTGCACACAGTGGAAATAAGAACAAGAAAAACCTAAACGAGTTCAGATCTGACAATATTCATGAATCAAGATGTAAAACATGATGTAATAAAAATTACCTTTGAGGGATCGAGTCTCAGCTCAATCCAGATGCTCCAGAAGAATCGGGCCAGTCACTCAACAACTAGAGTTTTGAGCGCAAAAGTATATCCGCGCCTCTACAGTAATCCACACAACTGGGAGAACCCGTAGCAACTTGTTGCACAAGTTCTAGGTCAGGAGAGGACACACATCGTCTCCACAAACTACTAGATCTGTTGCAGGAGAGGCGGCGACGACACTCGCCGAGATCGGAATTGGGATCGGCGAAAGGCGAAGACGGAACAGTTTCTGTCGGGCTTTTAGGGTTATCAGTCTTTAGCATAGTACGACTCGTGTACTAAAACAGAAGAATGTTCATTTATAAGTCAAACCTAAAACTTCCTATTTATACCCAAAGGGAATAAACAAAGCAGTCCGTCGCTAATCGAAGACCCAGGACTTTGAAAAAATAGACCTTCGGCTAGACAACAGTTTGTCTAGACGAATCGTCGAATATCTATAGGATATACGACGAATCGTCGAGTATCAATTTATACTCATCGAATCGTTGAGTATCTTATAGAACATATACGATGAACTCAATGCCAACCTCCAGCCGAATCAACACTTGAATCGATGAAGGCGTTGAATGGACTCAACGCCGTCAATGCCTCCTACGACGTTTGGCGAATAAGTGCCAAAGGCCAAATTCGTCGGGTGGAGTTCGACGAATCAGCGCCAAAGTCCAATTCGTCGAATGCAGTTCGACGAATCTGCGCTAAAGGCCAATTCGTCGAACGGAGTTTGATGAATCTGCGCCAGAGGACAAATTCGTCGAACTGAGTTCGACGAGTATGCCAAGGCATTGAGTTAACTCGATGCTTTCAATATTTTTTATCTTAGAAAATTTCAGTCCCCTTATGCTCATCATATGAACTGCACCATACAGATCCAAACTCCCAATTTCTCCACAATCTTATGTTCGACCCTGATAGGGTCATACTGAGTTGGTAGTGAGGCTACATGCTTGATCACTTCCAGATCACTATGGTTGCACCAACAGTCTCTCACTTGATCTAGAGAGTATCAAACAAAAGCTTCACAAACAATGAGCGGCATCTAGCAATACATCATTGCTCCCCAAACAGTAAGAATTTATAAACTCAAAAGCCATGTGACCAATGTTACAGTGTTGTCATGTCCCTTCGTCTCTTACATCCGGATAGAACTAGAGGTATAGACCGTGTCACCCTCATAATTGTTCAATCCCAGTTTCCTGATCTAGAATGGACTTTCAGAAATTGGTGAGTCCAATATCATATATTGACTCAACCAGGCATGCCCATGCATTTCTCAGTCCCATTCCATTAAGGGGGCCCATGGATGCAACTCCTATCATATAGGAGGACAAATCTCACCTCTGCTCACACACAAACACCCAAATAATTCATAACGTACCCAATAACCACTTTTATCATCCAACTTTCTCAAGACTAGAGTTTTGATGGCATCAATACACGCTCTTCCTCACTCAATGAAAGCTATGACTTCAGGTCAAAGGACCACAA
This sequence comes from Platanthera guangdongensis, assembly GCA_039583875.1. Taxonomy (NCBI): domain Eukaryota; kingdom Viridiplantae; phylum Streptophyta; class Magnoliopsida; order Asparagales; family Orchidaceae; genus Platanthera; species Platanthera guangdongensis. Next base: position 195,487,695 of record CM077153.1, read on the forward strand.
ACACCATTGTCACTTGAGCCATACTTATGACACGTTCATATAACAATCCACAAAGTATTCTCACGTTGGGTCTGTCCAGTACAACTTGTTCATAACAAGTACCCATGTGATGACTTGATATCACAATATCATGACCTGTGAGGACCGATCATCAGTCAACACACATGATAGTCTTAAAGGTATCATCATCACCCTTAGCTTCTAAGATGATACAACGACCAGGGGCCTTTAAGAATGAAGCTTTTGGGATCATAGGTTCTCACATCAAGTCACTACTTGACCTATGAAAGCAAACATTCTAAGGCCATTTATACAGTTAATTACTCTATCAAAATAGAAATAATAATACAATAAAATAACTTGACAAAATATATAAAATGAAATGTATACAGTACTTTTATTCATCAAATGAAATATTACGGCCAATAAACCTACAATTCACAAAACTCAAACAAGAGTTGATCATTTATGTATCGTATACCCATTGATTTAATATGACTATCATGCTTTCACTGTGTAAGAGGCTTTGTCAGTGGATCTGTAATGTTTTCTTCAGTAGGCACTCTACATATGCTCACATCTCCTCGATCGACAATCTCTCGAATTAGATGGAACCGCCGAAGTATGTGATTGGAGCGCTGATGAAATCTAGGTTCTGAAGCAAGTACAATTGCACCGTTATTGTCACAGTAGAGATCTACATGACGAACAATGCTAGGAACTACATCTAACTCGCTGATGAATTTCCTAATCTATACAACCTCCTTCGTTGCATTTGCAGCGGCGATATACTCGACCTCAGTAGTAGAATCGACAACTGTATCATATTTGGAACTCTTCCAACTAACAACACCTCCATTTAGACAAAACACAAACCATGATTGAGACTTTAAATCATCCCTATCAGTTTGGAAGCTAGCATTAGTGTAACCACTTACAACATGCTCTTCCTCTCCGCCGAATACCAAGAACATATCCTTTGTCCTTCTCAAGTACTTGAGGATATTCTTGACGGCTATCTATTGACCTTCACAGGGATCAGACTGATACTTTCTAGTCATGCTTAAATCATAAGAGACATCTGGTCTTGTACATAACATTGCATATATGATTGACCCAATTGGCGAAGCATATGGAACCAACTTCATGCGGTCCTTATCTTCACAAGACTTAGGACACTGGTCCTTAGAGAGACTCCGATCACACCATGAGACATGGGAAAGAATCCTTTCTTGGACTCAAGCATGCTGAATCGTTTCAACACATTATCAATGTACGTACTTTGGGTCAAACCCAACAAATTCTTCGATCCATCTATATAGATCTTAATACCGAGTATATAAGTTGCTTCCCCTAAGTTTTTCATTGAAAAGCAACCCCCTAGGTTGTTCTTAACAACTTGCAGGGTCGGTTTGTCATTCCCGATCAACAATATATCATCTACATACAAATCAGGAAGACAAATATGCTCCCACTAATCCGTTTATAGACACAAGGTTCATCCTCGTTCTTGATAAAATCAAACTCTTTGATCTTTTCATCAAAATGAAGATTCCAACTTCGAGAAGCCTGTTTCAATCAATAAATGGATCTCTGCAGCTTGCATATTTTAGTGGCTTCAACTGGAGATACAAAACCCTCAGGTTGTGTCACATACACTTCCTCGAGGAGGTTCTCATTAAGGAAAGCCATTTTGACATCCATCTGCCAGATCTCGTAGTCATAATATACAGCAATAACAAACAGAATTCTAATGGTATTAACCATGACAATAGGGGAAAAAGTCTCGTCATAGTCAACACCATGAATTTGCTTGAAACCTTTAGCCACAAGTCGCCCTTTGAATGTCTGTACATTCCCATCCATGTCGGTCTTCTTCTTGAATACCCACTTGTACCCTTTGGGTCTTACCCCTTCAGGTGGTTCCACCAAAGTCCATACTTGGTTTTCATACATGGAGTCCATCTCAGATTTCATGGCCTTAAGCCACTTCTCGGAGTCTGGTCTACACACAGCCTCTTGGTAGGTTGCAGGCTCATCACTATGATCCATAAGCAACACAATACCTATTTGAGAAACAAGAAATCCATATCTCTATGGCTCAAACCTTGGTCTACCAGATGTACATGGAACTTGTGTTTCCTAAGCAGGTTCTCCAGCTACAACTACATGTAGTCCTGACTCAGGTCCCAATTTCGGTTCATTCATAGTTTGTGGTTCCTGAACTTCTTCAAGTTCTACCCGGACTGTCTTTCTACTTAAGAACTCTTTCTCAATAAAAATACCAGTGCTTGCGACGAACACTTTGCCCTCCGACGGTAGGTAGAAGTAGTACCCTTTAGTTTCCCTAGGATACCCCACAAGGTAACATTTATCTGATTTGGGTTCCAGCTTATCAAGTATTTGACGTCTCACGTATGTCTCATATCCCCAAACCTTAATGAACAACGTACTGGGACACCTCCCATTCCATATCTCCTGTCTTGTCTTACTTCTTCTGATCCCTCCATGTAAACTATCAGTGTGTCCCACATTTCTTTTGATGTTTACACTGAATCAGATTCTGAAATGTTGCATCATCAATTACACTTACAATAATATTCTGAGCCCTCTTGTCCATAGTAGCCAGAATTATTTCATCCTTAGTCATTTCAGAATAGTCTTTGGGTGTTCTCTGATTTGCATCCAGAACAGATACTTTCATTGGCACATATGGCCCTTCTTTGACTGTAATGTATATTCTTGGGTCAGATTCTTCCATAAAGAGTCTAACCCTCTCTTTCCAAATGCCAAAAATCTCCTTTTTACAGATTGGCAGTTTTATGGACCCCAGCTCCTTGTGATTCTCAGTAGAACTCATTTTCTTGATTCTTGATTATTCTGATTCTGCCTACAGGATCTTTACTCAGACTTTTATATCCTTTTTGAGTAACCTCCCTCTGATACCACTTGAAAGAAATAGTACCTAATCACCTAGAGGGGGGGTGAATAGGTGAACTTAATCTTTTTAAAATTACAGGCAGAAACACTGACAAATAAGACCTATATTTGCAATTCTCTACAGCAATTCAACACAGATAATACAGCAATCACAGAATCAATCACACACAGAGTACACACAGATTTTATAGTGTTTCCCCAAGGTCTTGGTACATCTACTTTCCCCCTTCGCCTATCTAGTAGTGTACTAGATTCGGCCTAACTTCTCCACTTCTTCTCAGATCCTCGGATCTTACAACTCAGAACCCTAAACAGGTTCCTACAACTCAGAGTGATCCCACTCCTACAACTCAAGCACAAAGCCATACCACTCAGTCTTCACCAAGTCCTACACTCAGCCTTCAACAAGGCCTACACTCAGCCTTCAACAAGGCCTCCACTCAGAGAAATGTATCTCCTACACTCAGGCACAAAAGCCATACCACTCAGCCTTTATAATTTTAGGCTTACAACTCATATCCCTTAGGATCCTACAAGAAATAAAGTTTACAAAGTATTTAACCACAACTCTGAAAGAGAGAGATGAGTTGACTGGTTTCTTGATGAGTTCTTGGAAGAACTTGACAGAGATCAACCTCCCTTGGCTTTCTTCAAAGCTTCTTGAATTAGAACACAGTAGGGTCGTATCTCTATGCAGATGATCTTCAATCAACTGCTGACTTAAGATTCAGATCTCAATCTGAATCTTACTTAGCAGCCTAGTTCAACAGCTGTCTTCTTAGAAGGAGCTCTCTCTCTCCAACTTCTTAGATTTTCTGATGAAGGTCTTCTTCTTTGTTGTGTTGTTTCTCAATTCATTGAATTTCTTGTTACTCTGATTCTTCAATCATCATTTTCTATCAAAGGAGAAGGGTCTTTATATAGACTTTCTCCAAGGTAACCGGCTGATCCGGTTTCTAACAACTTTCTGACAGCTCTGACAGTTGTAGTTGACCGGTTGAAATTGCAGCTGTCAAGTCGTCCAGTCACTTCTTGAATTCTTTGTCACTGTCTGTAAGTGTCGAGACAGATAGTCTTTATGTGAAGACACAAATAGACTAAGTGTCGACATAAGTAGACTAAGTGTCGACACTAGCCTTGTTGGTGTCGACACAACTCCTTGTATTGTTGTAACAGCTTCTCGACACTGCTTCTTCAGAATGTGTCGACACTGATTCTGTGTGTCGACACAAGCATTCTTCTTTAATACTTAGTTGATTTCTGCTGAGTGTCGACACAACTCCTTTGTGTCGACACATCTTCTTGTGTTGAAACTTGCTAAGTGTCGACACATCTTATTTGTGTCAACACATGCCTTCATGTGTTGAAACTTTGCTGAGTGTCGACACAGCCTCCTAGTGTCGACACATGTACTTGAACTTTGTTGAAGTTTACTGAGTGTCGACACAGCCTCCTAGTGTCAACACTTTTGCTGTCGACAAAGTTTCTCTGGGTGTCGACACTGCCTCTAAGTGTCGACACAGATAATGTTGACAATTCTTCACTGTGTGTCGACACAGCCTGTATGTGTCGACACTTTTCTTCTGGTGTCGACTCTGCCTTTCCTAGTGTCGACATAATTACTCCAAGTGTCGACACAGTTTCTCTAGGTGTCGACACAAGCCTCTCATAAGGGTCGACACTACACCTCTTGGTGTCGACACATGGACTTAGAATTTTTCCTGCAATCTTGCAGTTACTTAACCTGCACAAATAAACTCAAAGCACATCAAATACACCTTGATGTATATCATTGAGCAGGGTGAGGCTTCTTCAAATCAGGTACATATTTTCCAATGTACCCAACAGTAGTGCATCAACGAGAAAACTAGCCCGGATGAGTCCAAAAATATGTATATAACATGGACTCATCATTTTTCCCCAACATCCTTAATCACACTCAGTATCAGATATTATTGGCTGCAGCTCGTAATTAACTGGCTCCAACTCCTCCATGTCGCCTGCTTCTTCGTTCACCTCCATCCTCGATCTCTTCTCCCGTTCTGTAACCTAAATGAAAATTTCTCCTCAACTTGTATAGCGGATTTTGTTGGCTCATTCCGTATCATTGACCATTACTTTTACCTCATAAAAATTGAAATTATTAAATAAAATTTATACAATGTATGAGACAAACGTATGACTCAACAATTAAAACAAGCTAAACAAATGTAACGGAATCCAAAAATAAAAATTAGTCCAAGTCTGTCCAAACGTATGACTTAACAATTAAATGCAGCTAATCAAATGTAATGGAATAAATGTTCAAACTGATTCCCTAGGGGCCAAAATGGTCAAAGTATTAGAGGATCAAAACACCCAAAAATGATAAATGAGTTAAAATTTTTGAGGAGTTCTCTAATTAGTAGCTCTTTCATTTTTTGGGTATAAAATAAGCACAGAGCTACATTGATAATTAACTTAATCATTGATTAATGAATTGGAAATTTAAAACCATTTTTTTTAATGTATAATAAATTTAAATATTGATGGATTTCCCAAAAAATATTAACGTGGTTGGATTGTGCCAACATGAACATGATTGGCTAAACAAGATGCATGATTCCAATCAGACCAATTTGGCAAAATTTCAAGTGTGATCACTCAAATGACTCCCGAATCTATATTCAAGGAGAAATTAGCCTGACCCAGCCCAACCTAGACTGGTTTGACTCTGGTAGGTCTTCTCCATCCTCATGTTAGGGTCAAGCCCTTGCTTCAAGCCCAATAGGTGGGGCTGTGTCAACTATTATTGCCCCCTATTCTGGCGGCCAATTGACAGTCGTACGACATGGAAAAATTCATGTGACACCTTTTGTGGACCTCCCTTCCTCCCTCCTCCAAGGACGTCAAACAACCATTAATAGATGTTGAAGTTTTAAAACTTTGCGAGTTCATATCTTTTCAATGGCTTAACAAAAATTTTAAACAAAAAATGTCACTGCTTTTTCTCAAAAAATGTTGCAAGATAGGTCGTTCAATCAAAAATTTAGTTGAAGTTTTGATGGGGTGGCCATATTCACCCAAAAGCACTTTTGCATGCGATTGTCAGAGATCTGGTCCTACGACGAGAAATCATCACCACCAACAAACTCGTGGAGATGAGATAGGGAAATTTCATAATGATCTGAGCACTTTCATGCAGCCGCCGCTGCATGCCCCACTCTAGTGTGCATGATAGGACTACCGGTATCTACCCTTGGGTAAAGTAGTCTGACCATCAAGGTTAGTTATCCTAGGGAAAAGAATTGTGTGTTTTTATTAGCATGTCAAACAAATAAATGGATGAATTTTTTGTGCATCCCTCTTAAAATACTTAAAATGGTGGCATATCCATTCATTTGAGGGGGCGATAATTGACTGAAGAGTATGAATCCCACTCTCTCACATAAGAACACAAAAAACGTGTGATGCAAGCCCACTAGCACCCTTACGTGACGCTCTCCCGAGCGCGCATACAAGCACAACTCTCTGGTGCACCCCACCACTCCACTCTCGCAAGTGATCATGTTCACTACAGTGAACATATTCGCACTACTGAACATATTTGCTTTAGTTAATATGCTTCGCTCTATTTAACACACTCAATAATTATATGCACATGCTCATTTAGCTGAGCATGTTAAGCTCATTTTTGGTGCACTTCACTTAACTAAACATGCTTTGAACAATAGAATGATCTTTGCTCAACTCCACATGTTTAATTGCAACAAAACGTTTTATCTATGACCTGATATTTGACTTGCCACATGCCATTATTAAACTGAATGTCAATCAATTAGTGGAAATCCCCCTCTCACTTCCACTACGACATCTTTGGTGCCTGCAGATGCTGCCCCTCCAGTGCAACCCAAACAAACGCCAAAAGAGTGGGACTGAGCATATGGAGCTGGAAGTCTCAAAAGAGGACCATAATTGACAGTTTGGTCTCAAGAAATCTGAACGGAATGTGATATCCAAGCAACTTGAGCACTAAAGTAAATTAGAAGGTGCCAATGGTTTTCCTCATCACCTTCACCTGGATAGGCACTGGTCCTCCTGAAGTACGAACGAACAAAGATTCTTCACCACCTCTATGTAGATGGACCACGGTTCTCCAAAGGCATAAACAAACACTGGTTCTTTGCCACTACACCAAAATAAACTTGGTCCTCCTGAGACACAAACAAAAAATGGCCCCTCGCCACCATCGGGAAGAACCCTGATCCTCCTGAGGCAAAAAATAATAAAGTTTCTTCATAACCTACATCTAGATGGACCCTAGTCCTCTTGAGATACAAACATACAAATTTTCTTCTCCACCTCCACCTAGATAGAAACCACTCCTCCTGAGATGTGTACAAACAAACTGAAAATGTTTAGTTGTCTTACCTAAATCACCTAGAGGGAGGTGAATATGTGAGTTGTCCATATTTTTGCAGAATAAAAAATTAACGAGAGATGCATAGAAAATTAACCAAGCAATCACAGACAACACCAAGAATTATAGTGGTTCCCCAACTTTGGGTACATCGACTTTCCACTCACTGATATAGCAAAGCACTAGACTCAGCTACTCCACTAATCTCGGACTGAAAAAAATCCTACACATCGGAACAACGTTCCTACAACTCGATCCCAAAAACTGGATCTACACTCGGAAGATAAAACTTCCTACAAGAACTCAGAGAACAAAACTCCTACGACTCAGAGAAAGATCCCATACAAGAATAGATTGAAACAAACAAATACAAACGGTGATTTGATCTAAGATCTTCAAAACTTCTGCCTGTTCTTCTTCCTTGAACATTATGGCTTTATCTGAAATTGTTGAAGAAGTATCGGTAATTTCTCTAGATCTGAAATCTCTGGACTCAGCAAGATCAAGTATTGGATCTATAAATTGTTGAACAACTTGATCTCTGAATCAACTTCTCTGAATCGATCTGAATCAGAAGCAAATCGACAAGAATGGCGATGAAGATCGGCGCTTCTCATTATGGAAAGAAAATTAGGGATCCAGAAAAACATAGAATATCTTGAGGCAGCTTGTTATTATTCTTCTTAGGGTTGATTGAAAATGACAAGGCCTTTTATAGGATTACCCTAACGGTCATAATCGCAATTAATGACAGCCATGTGGACAAATCACGCACTAATGACATTTGAAATCCATGTCTGTCTGGACTTAGAAGATTTTCAGAAAACAGTACAGGTGTTCTTGAGGCAAAGGATAGTACTCAAGAAGAAGCTTACATGTTCTCGTGAAAAACAATGAGGATCTCGAGAAAAAACACTTAGAAAAATATGTGGAGGTGGAATTCTGGAGTGTCGAGACAGAAAGAAGTGCTCGAGAAAAGTATACTTTTGTTCTCAAGAAGAATCATTCTGGTTCTCGAGAACAGATAATTTTCTCGAGAACAAATGTTTGGCTCTCGAGAAATAACTTTTGCATCTCAAAAACAAACTATAGTCTTCTCGAGAATAAATTTGGTCTTCTCGAGAAAAAGATTTAGAAAAGTATTTGTCTGGAAAAGAAACAACACGAGAAGAAATGTCATATAGTACTCAAGAATAAAAGACCTTCTCGAGAACAGCATTAAGCTTTCTCGAGAATAACTTCTGCCACTCGAAATTAATACAAGTCTAAGTCGAGAAATATCATAAGTCATTCTTGAGGAAAAATATAGTACTCGAGAACTATACTTAGACAATTATGAAAAACGAAAAATCTTAAATCTTTATTAAAATCAGCACCCATCTGTTCTCTTGCCCTTACTGCTTGAAAAGGAAGTGTCTCCCAATAGAGAGGCTACACATGAGTCAACACCATGGATCACATAGTGAGGGATTATATTATATGTTCCTATGTTTGGAGACTCATTATAGACTAACATTGGTCTACACTTAGCAATTAAGTCCTGCAAACAATTAACTAAAAGGAGCATCAAATACAAACCTAATTCATCTTAGTTTAAGGGTGACTTCATACAAATCTGGGCTATTGTGGATGCAATACCCAACAATCACCCCCTATTTATAGAAGTCAGAGCCCTCTACACTAAGGTGAATTACATCAAGAGAAAAACAAATAAAGAAACTAATAGCATGATAATTGGGAGAAATGCAGTAATTTGTAAAAATCAGATCAGCAGAATTAGAAGTTCATATAAACAGAAATTTGTCCAAGAGAGAATTTAAATTCCATAATTTCAAACATAATGGGAACTTCCAGCATCTTCAATTTACTGATCTTGTTGATGTTGCTTTTCCTGTCTCTCTAGCTTCTCTTGTTTTCTCTTTTGGTAGCTGAATGGCTTGGGGAAATACTTAGGAGGTCTAGGTGGAGCCTTGGGATTATTTCTGCCATAAATTCTGTAATAAATCCTTCTCTTTGTAAGAGACTTCTCATATAACTCCCATTCATCTGAGCTATAATGCAACCTTATGTTTTCATTGTAATCAACTACTAGCTTTAGAGTTTCAAGAATAAGAGACTTGGAAGTAGGACTCCAAACTTCTGTATACTCATGAGGTCTTTTCCCTTTGTCAGCATCAAGATGTGGAGTTGATCTACTTGTTGAGGCTACATCCCCATATTTTCTTCGTTTTGCTTTCTGAACTTTTGGAGGATGAGGAGGCATACCTATTTGTTCTGATTCCCACACCTGTTCATGAACATTAGGAGGCGGACCTTCCCAATAATCTAGAGGAGGTCCTTTAAAGTATTTTGGAGTTGGAGAAAATGTTCGCCTATTGACATCCAGTTTTTCAGGAGGAGGTGCATTAGGATCCATGGCTAGTTCAGGAAATAACTGACTGTGCATCCATATCGAAGTATCATAGGTATATAATTTAGTACTCTTGATTTCTTTAAGAACAGATGTCTAAATATCTTTCCGCTGATCTTCCCATTGATTTTTCAGCTTAAGGAGGAGGACATAGGTCCTTTCATCAATATAGAAGTATCATAGGTCCTCTCATCAGCTCTCTTGTCTAGTAGAATTTTATTATGAGCAAGGGTGACAGATTTCTCCATAACAGTACCAATGCTTGTAATTGTGTGGTTTATAGCTTTTCCAGCAATTTGCATGAGTCTTTTAAATTCATCTGTATTGTTTTGGATTTCAGCAAAATCTCGGCTCATTTCTTTTTCTAGTGTAGTCATTTTATCAGTGACAACCTTCGGAGATTCATCAAAGTATTTTCTCTGATAAGCAAGAATAGCTTCAATCTTATGTAGAATGGTACCTTCAGGGAAGATTTATTTCTGAGCAGATGGTGGAGGCTGAGCAGTGACAGTCCATGGAAGAATTTCTTCTAGTACAACAGTGGAAGTGGAAGCTTTCTTTTTGTTTACAGTGTCATCCTCTTCATTAGTATCTGATGGCAGTAAGGAGAGAATGTTGAATTGAAGACTTGGAAGCTTTTGTTCAGCAACTTCTACTAGAATGTCATCATCTGAATCATGAATTGAAACGATTTCATAATCATGCATATCATCTGGAGATTTCTCAGGTCCATGTAAATGAGATTTATCAGCTGGATGAGATGATTCTGGATTTTCTAGAAACTATGTTGGTTTAGGGGATTTTTCTGCTTAAGGAGAAGGAGACTTTGCTGGAGACTTGGGAGATATTGTTGTAGAAGAAGGATGATCTTCAGGAATGGAGAAAGGATGTTCTTTTGAAGAAAGCTCCTCTATCATCTTATTGATGTCATCTTCATTAAACAGAATTTGATCTTGAGTCTGGGCATCTGTCATATTCTCAGAATCTGGAAGATCAGCAGCAGGAGAATCTGGAATTTCTATATGCAGCAAAGGTGAAGAGGCAGAAATAGTAGATGGAATTAAGAGTGTAGCAGTAAGAGAAGTAGATTCTTGTTGGTCTGGATGAAGAGCAGTAGGTAGAGTAGTTTGAGGAGGAATCATTGTAGCAGTAGGAGTAACTGTGGCTGGAATTTCTGAGGAGATTGATGCTGGAGTTGGAGTTGGCTGGGCTGAGATAGATGGGGCAGGCTCCCCCTCGATAACTGAATCAGTTATCTGATGTTAAGGAGGAGATTGGGTCATGTCCACATCTTCAGTTTCCTGTAGAGCTTTATCAGTCTTCTGTAATTTAACTCCCATCTCTGGATGTAGGTAATGGACACTTTTTTCATGTGATGGAGGGCTAGACCCTTTTTCATGGAAAATGCTTCTGGATTCATCTGATTCAGGTAGAGAGAAATTATCCTGCCATAGTTGGGGCTCTAAATGCAAGCCTTAATCTTGTCAAATAACATCATTCCCCTATGGAACTTGTTTCTGCAGATAACTGTTGTCATAAAATCAAAGAACTTTTGGGTGATATAACTTATAGAACTTGTTTTGCATAGAAGTACTTTGCCCAGTATGTCAGCCAATAACTATCTTTCAACATTCATAAATTGCCTTCTAATTGTGTGAGAGGATTGAGAAATACCATAGAAACTATATTCTCTTTCATAGTCAGTGCCTACCAGATCATCTTCTTGATCTATTACTGGAAGTCGCAAAAATTGAGAAACAGAGAGAGCAGCCATATTTACCTTAATATCCTGAACCTTAGACTTAAGTACCTTGCCATTCCTTTTAATTTTGGCATGCTGGAAGAACTCTTCAACCTCAGAAGTTAGAATGTGGAAAGGGTGTTCCAGAGCAAAAGATAGCCCGACGGTTTCGAGTAGAAGTATAACATTCTTGAAATCATCTGAAATCTCGCAATTCCTGTAGAAATGAGTTCACTCCTGATCCCAAGCTTTGAATATGAAGCCATTGGTGTAAAGAAATCGATCTTGGCTGGCCGGCAAGTGGGAAAACTGGCTTGTGGCAGACAACGGAGACGGAGGAAGACGATGCGGCTTTTCTCGAGAGGAAGGGTTTTGAAATTGAGAATAAAATTTCTTGGACTTATTTCTATTTATAGCTACCTCTAATTTTGATGATAAAATATATAAATAATCATTAAAAGTACCTGGAATGAGGAGGTTAAGTGCCTGGGTGCCGATATGAAAAATTGAACTTGAAGAGAAATTTGACACCATATTTCTCGAGAGAGATAGTTGTACTCGAGAATAAGTCTCACAGCACTCGAGTATAATATGCCTTGGTCTTGAGTAGAATGAGCCTTGTTCTCGAGTAGAGTACTCCTTGTTCTCGAGTAGAATTATTGCTCTCAAGAAGTAGGTCTGCTATTCTTAATAAGCAAGTTTGCTGTTCTCGAGAAGCATGTCTGCTGTTCTTGAGTACAAGTGTTATACTCGAGAAATGAAGTCCAAATTCTAAAATTTTCTGATTTTTTGAAGTAAACTCGATCTTGACCTTTCCTATTACCTTTGTCTTCATTCTTCTGCATCCTTGTTGAGAATGTCAAGTTCTATTTTGTAGAACAAGAACATGGCCTCGTCTAGCAGCTTCTTGAAAATATCTGCAATTTGCCTGTCTATTGGGACATATTGTAGATCTATGTCCCCAAGCTCCACATGCTCCCAGATGAAATGGTATCACAGCTCTATGTGCTTTGTCCGACTGTGAGAGACTGGATTGTTGGCTATTGCAATCGCACTAGAGGAGGCACAAAACAAAGGAATGTTTTGGACTTGTAGGTTGTAATATTCAAGCTGGTTCTTTATCCACAGCAATTGTGCACAATAACTACCAGCAGAATTGTATTCTGACTCGGTCATTGAGATTGCGACACAATTCTGCTTTTTGCTGCTCCATGATATGTGCCTCCTTCTAAAAAAATTGGCAAGTCCCGAAAGTGCTCTTTCTCTCATCTTTACTTCCTGTAAAGTCAGCATCTGAGAAACCAATTAGTTTGCTGTCATTACTTCTTGGGTACCATAAGCCAAGATTTGGTGTACCTTTAAGGTATCTCAAAATCCGCTTTGTAGCAGCATAGTGAGATTCCTTAGAGTTCATTTGAAATCTAGCGCACACACATGTTGAAAACAATATATCTGGTCTACTAGCAGTAAGGTAAAGCAAAGATCCAATTATGCTTCTGTACTTGGTTTCATAGAAAGGATTCTCTTTCTCATCCTTGTCTAGAGATATAGTTGAACCCATTGGAGTCCTCATAGAGGTTGCGTTCTCCATTCTGAACTTTTTTAATCAACTCCTTGGTGAAATTCGTCTGAGAGATAAAAATTCAATCTTCAGATTATTTCACCTGAAGTCCTAAGAAATACTTCAGCTCTCCCATACTGCTCATTTTTAACTTCTCTTGCATAAGTTTGGAAAACTTTTTGCAGTGGTTATCGTCAGTAGAGACGAAAATGATGTCATCGACATAGACTTGTACTAGCAAGATCTTGCATTTTATTTCCCTAAGAAATAATGTCTTATCTATCTTTCCTCTTGTGAACTTATTCTCAAGAAGAAAGTTAGATAGCGTCTCGTACCAAGATCAAGGAGCTTGTTTCAAACCATATAATGATTTAAATAAAAGATAGACATGATCAAAAAAGTTAGAATCAACGAAATCTGGAGGTTATTCCACATACACTTCTTCCTTTATGTCACCATTAAGGAAGGCAGACTTCACGTTCATCTGATAGACATTGAAGCCCTTATGAGCAGCATATTCTAGAAACAACCTGATTGCCTCCATCCTTGCCACTGGAGCATATGTCTGGTAGAAGTCGATTCCTTCTTCTTTTCTGTATCCTTTGGCGACGAGTCTATCCTTGTTCTTTATTATTTTCCCAATCTCGTCCATCCTGTTCATGTAGACCCATTTTGTCCCGATGACATTCTTTCCTTCGGGTCTTGCAACAAGCTTCCAGACTTGGAAACACTTGAACTGATTCAATTCTTCTTCCATTACCATTATCCATGATGCGTCTGAGTTTGCTTCCTCAAACTTCTTTAGTTCAACCTGTGATCGAAAAGTCAAATATAAATTCTCATTAGCTGTACTTCTAATAGTTCTGACACCATCTCGGGGATCTCCTATGATTTGGTCCATTGGGTGATCCTTCAAGTGTATGAGTTCTAATGTCCTTGCATCTAGATCGTCTTCAACCATAAGAGTGTCTTCATCAACTTGAATGGTTTCTTCATCTTGATCATCAACTACTCTAATTGGGGTAGGAGTGATGATCTTGATGAACTTTTCACTTTTTTCTTCAATTGGCTCATCCAAGTTTAAATCTTTTAGCTTAGAACCTGCATTTTTAATAAATATACTAAAAGGGTTGCCTTACAGCAAGTTCGTCTCATCAAATACAACATGAATAGATTCTTCTATAACCAGAGTTTTTCTTATTAAAAATCCTATATGCCTTACTATGGCTACTATACCCTACAAAAATATCTTGAAAACTCTTTTCACTAAATTTGGTAGTATGATACTTGCCATTCTTAAGGACGAAGCACTTACATCCAAAGATTCTAAAATATGAAACAGTCAGCTTCCTGCCCTTTAGTAGTTTGTAAGGTGTCTTATTATGGTTCTTGTTTATGACTGCTCGATTTTGCACGTGCCATGCATTGTTGACGGCTTCAGCCCAGAAATATTCCGGTGGTAAGGCATCACTCAACATGGTTCGACAAGCCTCTATGACTGTTCTATTTCTTCTCTCAGCTACTCCATTCTGTTGAGGAGTACGAGGAGAGGAAAACTCATGAAAGATACCTAGGCTTTCACAAAATTCTATCATGGACCCAAACTTGAACTATGTTCCATTGTCACTTCTTATTTTGACTACGGAACAGTTGTATTCATTATAGACCTGCCTGACAAAACTAGTAAAGATGTCAAAAGTATCTGACTTGTGTTTTAGAAAGAACCCTCATGAAAAGCACGAGTAATCATCAATAATAACCAATGTATAGTCCTTACCTCCCAAACTTCTAACTTGCAGTGGACCGAATAATTCCATATGAAGTAGATATAAAGATCGATTAGAGTCATTGCCAACAATGCTTCTAAAGGTAGCCCTTGTTTACTTGCCTTTTACACATGCGTGATAAAGTATATCTTTAGCGTACTTGACATTTGGGGTAACACACACTAAATTAAGATAATATAATTTATTAATAGTTTTGAAATTAAAATGTGCTAGTCTCTTGTGTCATTGGACACCAAGAGACGCACTATCTTTAGCCAAAAAACACACTGGTGTAGAAGAGTCTATACAAACATAATTCAAACAAAATATATTTCTGCTACGAGTGCCTGATAGAATCGTTTCCAAATTGTCTACTGATTTTATCAAGCACTTGTCTTCATGAAATTCTACTATGTAACCTTTAACGCAGAGCTGGCTTATGCTTATGAGATTGTGTTCTAATCCTTCAACATAAGGCACATTTGAGAAGGATACACTACCGTTAGTAATCATATCGTAGCCTTTAGTAATTCCTTGGTCTGAACCTCCAAAGATGACCTTTGGCCCGTTTATGACTGGAGAATATTTTTGGAGAAGCCTTCTTGTCCCGGTCATATTTCGAGACCATCCACTGTCCAAATACCAGATAGGAGTTTTGATGGTCTTTGGACATACCTGCAATCACAAATCAATTTGTCATAGGAACCCAAACTTGTTTGGGTCCTTGGTCTCTAGTTAGAACACTCCCCCTACGTGTATTAACATTATGAGTGTTCTTTCTTATATTGCTAACTTGAGGAGTTACATAATTTCTGGAATTAAAACAGCAATCAATGGCAAAGTGACCAATTTTGTCGCAGCACCAACAGTCAAACCTATTGTATCTTTGCCTGAAATTCTCCTACTTAACGTTTTGAGAGTGTGGTGTAGTAGGGGCAGCAGTCTTGGAGGTAGAAGCTTCATGATGATGGCATTCACATGGCTTCTTCTCTTTAAGAGGCTTTTCCACAATAGGATTTACTTTTGTGCCTTCTTGATGTTATGACCATAATTATAATGGCATAGCTCTGAAGAGTAATATCTTCATAAGGTGCCTTAAAGACACTTAACCAAAGTTCTGGGGACGGGTCCATCCTTGGTAACAAGACTTGGGCTCTACATAAGTAGGCCTAGTAAAGTGACCGTAGGACGAATCATGATCAAACTCGTTCGTTAGAAATATAACCTTCTTAAAAGAAGTCTGATCTTGAATAGCTTTCCCCTTCTCCCTGGCCAAAGCCTTCTTGGCAGCCTTATTCTTCCTTTAAGCCTTATTTCTCCTAGAAGATTTACTAGGAGCATCAACATGTCGTAGGCCAGCACCTTTGGCCTGAGCTGAGAATTCAACAACAAAAGGAAGGACAGTCTTTGGCTTTGAGAAACTTTCAACAAGTTTCTTTTTCGCTACAAGTTGTTCTTCCAATTCTTTTATGATCTTCTCCTTCAGATCTAGGTGCTCAAGAGCCTTGTTATACTCTTCAATAGCAGCATTGAAGTTCTCTCTGAGTGAGTCAGTCTTTGCGACTTCCTCCTCAGAGTGCTCTTTTAAGCCTTGGGAGACTATATCTCCTTGGCTTGCGTTTTCACGACTCTTCGACATTTATCGTAATCCTTGATAAACTCTTTATATTGGGCCATGAGTTCAGACTCATCATCAGAAGAGCTATCCTCATGATCATGATCAGAAGCATCTGATTCAGAAAGAGGGGTATGAGAATTTAACTTCCTAGTGAACGGGGGTTCTTGTTCATCATCAGTTTGTGTCATTAGCCCAAGGTAGGCTTCCTCTTCTTCAATTGACTCAGATGAGTCAGAGTCGCTAAGAGTCTTGCCCTTCTTGTCTATTAGGCTTCTTTCAGTTCTCTTCTTATTATATGAAGATTTCTTCTCCACTCTCTTTCCACCCTCCTTCCTCTTGTGAGGGCAATCAGCGATGACAAGACCTGGCTTATTAAAACAATATCAAATGATGTCAGCAGAAATATGTTTATTTTGTTTAGTATTATACCTGTCTAGGCTACTTGAGCCTTTCTTATGTCGATCACCATCATGACATGATCTTCTGTGCAAGGTATCTTTGCCTCTCCATTGTTTCTTCTTCTTCAAGAATTTCTTGAACTGCTTTGAGAGTAGAGAAAACTCTCCTTCAGATAATTCTGAGCCTGAGGTGCTTGGCTCTGAAGTTTCTTCTTCACCATCTTCCTGTGTAGGAGCAGGTGATGCTGCTTTGACCTTCCTTGAGTTGTCTATCTTCAGTGCGACAGACTTCTCCTTGGATGACCACCGACTCTTCTCTTCTTCAGCTTTTCTAGAATTGATCTGCATCTCGTATGACATCAGCTTCCCGAAAAGATTCTGAGGGTCAGTCTCTGCCAACTTGCCAAACTCCCTGATAGCACAGATTTTATTGTCTCATTCCTTAGTCAGGGACCTTATAAACTCATCATTCAGGTCTCCATTTGTGAAGACCTTTCCATATACTCTTAGGTCGTTAACAATCTTGAAGAAACTTTCAAAGGTATCTGCAATTGAATCCTTTGGACCTTGTCGGAATGCTACATATTTCTGATTTAGAAGGGATCTTCTGTCATTCCAAACTTCTTCAGTGCCTTCCATCAAGGTGATAAGAGACTGCCACATTTCCTTAGCGGATTGGCAGTGAATAAGATTTTGAAGCATTGAATCGTCGACTGCACTTGTTATGATATTTTTAGCTTTCTTGTCCAATGAGACAAGTGCAATCTCATCTTTATCAAGATCCATTAACTTCTTAGGAATCTTTTTAGTATGATCAATAGCAGAGACGGTCATTGGAATATAAGGACCTTCTACAACAATCATGAAGATCCTTGGATCCACAGCTTCCATGAAAAACTTAATCCTTTCTTTCCACATGGGAAAGTTGATTTTGTGCACAGAGGAAGCTTTGCAAAATATTTGGCCTTGTACATGCTTCGATAACTCAATAGACAACTTGGCATAGATCTGTTCAAGGTGTTAACCTTTTTATGAGCAACCTCCCTCCGATACCAATTGAAAATGTTTAGTTGTCTTACAAAAATCACCTAGAGGGGTGTTAATATGTGATTTGTGCGTCTTTTTGTGGGATAAAAAATTAACGAGCGATGCACAGAAAATTAACCAAGCAATCACAAACGAAACCAAGAATTGTAGTGCTTACCCAACCTTGGGTACATCCACTTTCCAATCACCGATCTAACAAAGCACTAGACTTGGCTACTCCACTAATCTCGGAATGAAAATAATCCTACACCTCGGAACAACGTTCCTACAACTCGAATCCAAAAAATTGGATCTACACTCGGAAGGTAAAACTTCCTACAAGAACTCGGAGAACAAAGCTCCTACGACACGGTGAAAGATCTCCTACAAGAATAGATTGAAATAAACAAATACAAACATTATTTTGATCTCAGATCTTGAAAACTTCTGCATGTTCTTCTTCCTTGAACTTTGCGGCTTTATCAGAAATAGTTGAAGAAGAATCGGCAATTTCTCTGGATCTGAAATCTCTGGACTCAGCAAGATCAAGTATTTGATCTGTAGATTGTTGAACTACTTGATCTCTGAATCAATCTGGATCGAAAGCAAATCAGTAAGAATGGAGATGAAGAGCGGTGATTCTGATTATTGAAAGAAAATTAAGGATTCAGAAATACTTAGAATATCTTACGGCAACTTGTTATTATTCTTCTTAGGATTGGTCAAAAATGATAAGACCTTTTATAGGATTACCCTAACAGTCATAATCACAATTAATGACAGCAACATGGACCAATCACGCGCTAATGACATTTGAAATCCACGTCTGTTTGGACTTAGAAGATTTTTAGAAAATAGTACAGGTGTTCTCTATTGGGTTTCTCTATGAGGATGGCACAACACTTGTGCACGCAGCGGAAGAATAAAAACATCAAGAAAACCCAAAAGAGATGGGATCGGGCCATGGTAGTTGAATCAAGAAGTTAACATACAACTAGGCAAAATTACCTCGGTGGCGTTGAGTCACAACTCAACGGAGATGCTCCAAGCTTCGTGTTCTTGCTAGTGGTGAGTTCTACGTGGAATGATATCGACGTCTCTGCAGAAATCCACACGAGCGGGAGAACACCGATCTTTCCGTCGCACGGATAATCGGGAAGGAGATGACCGCACCTTGCTATTCCACGGATTGCTAGATCCGCGCCAGGAATAACAACACCAGCGACAATCACCGGAGAGGAGGAGGTCGACGGAGCGAGCACGGCGGCGGAACCCTTCCGTCGGCGGGATTCGGGATCGACGGAACGACGAAGAACGGCGGAACACTTCCGTCGCGATCCGATCAGCGATCAGCTCCCGATCGGGATCGGGGATTCGATCAGATGAACGAATGAAGCAGCCGATTCGATCAGCGATCAGCTCACGATCGGGATCGGGGATTCGATCAGATGAACGAACGAAGCAGCCGATTCGATCAGCGATCTCTGTCTCCGATTCGATCAGAAAACTTAACGTTCCCGAAAACCCTAAGTACCTATTTATACCAAAGGCATAAACAGACTTAGGAATATCGCTATCCGCAGACCACCCAGAAAACAAGGGTTCCAGAATCGGCGAGAATCACCCAGCAGATTCGGTGAGAATCAATCGGCGAGAATCACCTAGGATCGGCGAGAATCAGAGTACAATACTCGACGATTCACATCGAACGTGGGTTGACGATAATCATCAATCTCGTCGATCGACGATAGTCGTCGACCCACGGTCGACGATACTCGTCGACCCGCGGTCGACGATACTCGTCGACCGACGATACTCATCGACCCGCGGTCAACGATACTCGTCGATCGACGATACTCGTCGACCCGCGGTCGATGATACTCGTCGATCCTTCTTACCAATCCTCCAAGGCAACACATTGCCCAACCCGACGATCCTTTAAGGCAACACTTTGCCCATAACCCCATTCAGGTCGGTGATTGGTAACCTCTACCAACACAGTCAATCATCCAACTTCTCCACATCTCTTATGTGCGACCCTGCAGGCTCATATCGCGTTGGCAGTGAGATTACATGTTTGACCACTTCTAGATCACCATGGTAACTCCAACAGACTCCCACTTGATATTGAAAGTATCAAACCAAAAACCTCACAAACAATGAGCGGCATCTAGCAATGCATCATTTCTCCCCAAGCAATAAGAGTTTATAACTCATAAGCCTTTATGACCAATGTATCAGCGTTGTCTTTGTCCCTTTGTCCCTTACATCCGGAAAGAACTAGAGGCATGGACCGTGTCACCCTCGTAATAGCTCAATCCAAGTTTCTTGATCCAGGACGGACTTCCAGAGAATGGTGAGTCCAATATCACATATTGACTCAACCAAGTATGGCCATGCATTTCTCAGTCCAGTTCCATCAAGGGGCCCATGGATGCAACTCCTGTCATACAGGAGGACAAATCCCATATCTGCTCACACACAAACACCCAAATGATTCGTAACATGCCCAACAACCACCCTTATCATCAACCTTTCTCAAGGAAAACTTTAGATGGCATCAAAGCACGCTCTTCCTCACTTGATGAATGCTGTGACTTCAGGTCAAGGACCACAACACCATTGTCAATTGAGACCTACTCGTGACTGATTGGATGACAATCCACAGAGTAGTCTCAGGTTGGGTCTGTCCAGTACAACTTGTTCACTAACAAGTACCCACGTGATGACTTGATATCACAATATCATGACCTGTGAGAACCGGTCATCAATCAACGCACGTGCTAGCCTTCATGTACCATCATCACCCTTAGCTTCTATGATGATACTCGACCAGGGACCTTTTAAGAATGAAGCTTCAAATAAATCATAGGCTCTCACATTCAAGTCACGTACTTGATGTCCCATGGAAGCGAACATTCTAAGGGTATCTATTATGTTAACATTTAACTATCATATAAAAAAAACTCATAATAAAAGAACTTGCCATTAATTGTAAGAGAAAAACTAGGTACACTGTTCATCATATGAACAAATTGCCAACAAAATACATGTTTACATGCAATCCACAAGATTCTCACTAGAGTTGATCATTTAGGTATCGTATACCCATCGATCTAGTATGACCATCATGCTTTCTCTGCGCGAGAGGCTTTGTCAGTGGATCCGCAATATTCTCTTCAGTCGGCACTCTGCAAATGTTCACATCTCCTCGTTCGACAATCTCACGAATAAGATGAAACCGCCGAAGTATGTGCTTGGAGCGCTGATGGGATCTAGGTTCCTTAGATTGTGCAATTGCACCATTATTATCACAGTAGAGAACTACGGGACCAACAATGCTAGGAACTACATCAAGCTCGCCGATGAATTTCCTAATCTATACAGCCTCCTTCGCTGCATTAGCTGAGGCGATATACTCGGCCTTTGTTGTAGAATCAGCAACTGTCTCTTGCTTGGAACTCTTCCAGCTCACAGCTCCTCCATTCAGGCAAAACACAAAACCTGAATGAGACTTGGAGTCGTCTCTATCAGTTTGGATGCTAGTATCCGTGTAACCACTTACAACGAGCTCTTCCTCTCCACCATACACCAAGAACACATCCTTAGTCCTTCTCAAGTACTTCAAGACATTCTTGACTGCAATCCAGTGACACTCACCGGGGTCTGACTGATACCTGCTAGTCATGCTCAAAGCAAAGGAGACATCGGGTCGAGTACATAACATCGCGTACATGATTGATCCAATTGCCGAAGCATATGGAATCAACTTCATGCGGTCCTTATCTTCACAAGACTTTGGACACTGGTCCTTAGAGAGATTCACACCATGAGACATGTGCAAAAATCCTTTCTTGGACTCAAGCATGTTGAACCGCTTCAACACCTTTTCGATGTATGTACTCTGGGTCAAACCCAGCAACTTCTTCGATCTATCTCTATAGATCTTAATACCGAGTATATAAGTCACTTCACCCAAATCCTTCATTGAAAAGCAGTTCCCTAGGTTGTTCTTAACAACTTTCAGGGTAGGAATGTCATTCCCAATCAACAGTATGTCATCTACATACAATATCAGGAAGACAACAATGCTCCCACTGATTCGCTTGTAAACACAAGGCTCATTTTCATTCTTGATGAAACCAAACTCTTTGATTTTCTCATCAAAACGAAGATTCCAACTTCGAGAGGCCTGTTTCAGTCCATAGATGGACTTATTCAGCTTGCATATTTTAGTGGCTTCATCTGGGGATACAAAACCCTCGGGTTGTGTCATATACACTTCCTCAAGGAGGTTTCCATTAAGGAAAGCCGTTTGGATATCCATCTGTCAGATCTCGTAGTCATAATACGCAGCAACAACAAGCAATATCCTTATGGACTTTACCATGGCAACAGGGGAAAAGGTCTCATCATAGTCAATACCATGAATTTGCTTGAAACCCTTAGCCACCAATCGCCCTTTGAATGTCTGTACATTCCCATCCATGTCGGTCTTCTTCTTGAAGACCCACTTGCACCCTATGGGTCGTACCCCTTCAGGTGGTTCCACCAAGTTCCAAACTTGGTTTGCATACATGGAGTCCATTTCGGATTTCATAGCCTCAAGCCATTTGTCGGAGTCCGGTCCATTCATAGCCTCTTGGTAGGTTGCTGGTTCATCATCATGATCCATAAGCAACACATTACCTATTTGAGACACGAGAAATCCATATCTCTCAGGCTCAAACCTCGTTCTACCAGATCTACGTAGGACTTGTGTTCCTTGAGCAGGTTCTCTAGCTACAACATCTTGTAGTCCTGTCTCAGAATCCAATTCCGGTTCATTCACTACATGTGGTTCTTGAACTTCTTCAAGCTCTACCTTTTCAGTCTTTCTTGACAAGAACTCTTTCTCCAAGAAGACACCAGTCCTTGCGACAAACACTTTGCCCTCAGACGTTAGGTAAAAGTAATACCCTTTCGTTTCCTTAGGATATCCCACCAGATAACATTTATCCGATTTGGGTTCCAGCTTATCAGGCATTTGACGTCTCACGTATGCCTCACAGCCCCAAATTTTAATGAATGATATACTAGGACGCTTCCCAGTCCATATCTCATATGGTGTCTTCAGAACCGTTTTCGTTGGAGCGCGATTCAATGTCATTGCAGCAGTCTCTAAAGTAAAACCCCAAAAGGAAACAGGCAAGTCTGCATGACTCATCATCGAACGTGTCATGTATAACAGAGTATGATTTCTCCTCTCAGACACACCATTATGTTGTGGTGTTCTAGGTGGAGTGAGCTGTGATACAATACCACACTCTTTCAGATGATTACGGAACTCATGACTCAGGTATTCGCCACCTCGATCAGATCGGAGTGCTTTAACCCTTTTACCCAACTGGTTTTCTACTTCATTCTTGAACTCTTTGAACTTTTCAAAGGTCTCGGATTTGCACTTCATAAGATACACATATCCGTATCTACTGAAATCATCAGTAAATGTAACAAAGTAGAATACCCACCTCTAGCCATGGAACTCATGGGTCCGCATACATCACTATGTACAACACCCAAGAGATCCTCAGCCCTCTCAGTATAGCCAGTGAAAGGAGCTTTAGTCATCTTGCCTAACAAACAAGATTCGCATCGCTCAAATGATTCATAATCAAATGAGTCCAAAAGTCCATCTCTATGGAGCTTGGATATGCGCTTCTCGTTGATATGGCCCAAACGACAATGCCAGAGAAATGTAGGGTTCGAGTCATTTGTTCTTAGTCTTTTATTATTTTCTACATTACAGATCAGATGGTCCAAGTTCAAAACATAAAGACCATTAAACAATTGGGCTACAGCATAACAAACATCATTCTTAAATATAGAACAACAATTGTTCTTAATTATAAAAGAAAATCCAATCATGTCCAAACATGAAATAGATATAATGTTTCTAGTTATGGCCGGAACAAAATAACAATTATCTAGTTCTATTACAAGCCCACTGGGCAAAGAAAGACGGTAAACCCTACGGCTATAGCAGCAACTCTGCTCCATTGCCGACACGGAGGTCGACCTCCCCTTTACTCAGCAATCTTCTCCTTCCCAGTTCATGCACATTTGTACAAATGTGAGAACCACATCCGGTATCCAATACCCAAGATGAAGGAGCAGAAAGGTTTATCTCTATAACGTGAACATTTGAAGCGGAAGTCATACCTCCCTTCATTTTCTGCAGACCTTCAATGTACGAAGGACAGTTCCTCCTCCAATGACCAGCCTTGCCACAGTGGTGGCATTTCCCATCCTTCACCGTGCTTTTCTTTTTCATCAGTGCAGAAGACTTGGGCTCAAGATATGACTTAGGTCCCACCTTCGTCTTCTTAGAGCCCTTGGCCTTGCCCTTGCCCTTATGCACCATCAGTATGGGGCTGGCAGGCTTGGCCTTCTTCATATTGATTTCGGCAGTTCTCAACATGCCTAGGAGTTCGGGCAGTGTCTTGTCTATTTCATTCATGTTGTAGTTCAAGACGAACTGCTCATAACTGTCCGGCAACGATTGCAGGATCAGATCTGTGGCCAACTCTTGACCAAGAGGAAAACCCAGCCTTTCAAGGTTCTCTATATACCCAATCATCTTGAGTACGTGAGTCCCTACTGAGTCTCAAACTCCCATCTTGCACTGAAACAACGCTTTTTGTGACGTCGAACCTCTCTTGACGAGCCTGCCCTTGAAACATTTTCTTGAGATGCCCGTCAATCTCCTTGCACCCCATGTTCTCATGTTGCTTCTGAAGCTCAGAGTTCATAGTGGCAAGCATAAGGCATTCGACATCTAAAGCATCATCAGTATGCTTCTTATAAGCATCCTTCTCAGTACGGGAAGAGTTCCCGGTCGGCACCTCGGGGTCTTCTTCTTCCAAGACATAGAGTTTTCGCTCTTGCCTGAGAACAATTCTCAGGTTCCTGTACCAGTCCATGTAATTATTCCCACTGAGCTTATCCTTCTCAAGGATGGCTCTCAGAGACAACGTGGAGTGTGAAACACTTGCCATGGAATTCTACAAGAATTTATGCAGAATAAAATAAGTACCAAAATTTCAAATACAATTTATTTTAATTTGGAATTCAATTAAAACACTCCCACTATTTTATTCGAAATGATAGCCCTCACTAACAATTCGGAGAGTTCATGCGAGCTACTCTCTTAGTGGACAAGATCCGTATTTCACCAACACAATGAGTCAGCTTTGGCTTTCCTCTCACGATGCGGTTATTTAGGTAGGCAACGCTTGCCAATTGCATCCTCATGCAATTCTTGTATGGTTGGTGAATAACTCCTTACTCGCATCCATCATATGGTGCATGCCAACCCTATGCCTCTAGGCACTCAACCTTTGAGGTCACCTAGTTAAGCTGGACCCGATGTCGACAGTGGGATATCACAATTATCCGCTCGCACCCTTACCAAGATAGATTAATGCACCTTGCTTTGGCAAGCCCACACTTCATCGATCGAGGCAGGAAGAGTGTCATCCATCGGAAGGCATCCGAACACTTAATATTTGATGAAGGGATTTTGATTATAGGTTAACAGTTACCCATGATCAACATTTGATCAATGTGCACATCCAAAGAAAAACAATTTTTCTAAAACCACATGCATCCCTTATGTGCACAACCTGACACCATCAACATTTGATAGAAGGAAGGGCTAAATCTGAACATCCGGAAACTTCCAAATCCTCAGATTTACATGCATTGGACAAGAGCAAAGACAACTCAACTTAAAGCAGTAGACAAGCTCATCTCTCTATGTTGGATTCAAGATCCAAAACAAACTCGAGGGATGGTTACTGCTAAGGAGACTACAATTTCTAACAATTAAAAATTTCCACGAAATCCCAGACGTTCTTGGCGGGGTATCAAGACTAAATCTAGACATTTAGAACACTTCTAAATCCCTAGGTTTACACGCACTGGAATAAAAAAACTTCCAATACAACAATCATGGCCGAAACCTGACTCTGATACCACTGTTGGGTTTCTCTATGAGGATGGCACAACACTTGTGCATGCAGCGGAAGAATAAAAACATCAAGAAAACCCAAAAGAGATGGGATCGGGCCATGGTAGTTGAATCAAGAAGTTAACATACAACTAGGCAAAATTACCTCGGTGGCGTTGAGTCACAACTCAACGGAGATGCTCCAAGCTTCGTGTTCTTGCTAGTGGCGAGTTCAACGTGGATGATATCCACGTCTCTGCAGAAATCCACACGAGCAGGAGAACACCGATCTTTCCGTCGCACGGATAATCGGGAAGGAGATGACCGCACCTTGCTATTCCACGGATTGCTAGATCCGCACCAGGAATAACAACACCAGCGACAATCACTGGAGAGGAGGAGGTCGATTGAGCGAGCACGGCGGAGGAACCCTTCCGTCGGCGGGATTCGGGATCGACGGAACGACAAAGAACGACAGAACACTTCCATCGCGATCCGATCAGCGATCAGCTCCCGATCGGGATCGGGGATTCGATCAGATGAACGAACGAAGCAGACGATTCGATCAGCAATCAGCTCCCGATCGGGATCGGGGATTGATCAGATGAACGAACGAAGCAGCAGATTCGATCAGCGATCTCTGTCTCCGATTCGATCAGAAAAGTTAACGTTCCCGAAAACCCAAAGTACCTATTTATACCAAAGGCATAAACAGACTTAGGAATATCGCTATACGCAGACCACCCAAAAACAAGGGTTCCAGAATCGGCGAGAATCACCCAGCAGATTCGGTGAGAATCAATCGGCGAGAATCACCTAGGATCGGCGAGAATCAGAGTACAGTACTCGACGATTCACGTTGAACGTGGGTTGACGATAATCATCGATCTCGTCGATCGACGATAGTCGTCGACCTGCGGTCGACGATACTCGTCGACCCGCGGTAAACGATACTCGTCGACCGACGATACTCGTCGACCGACGATACTCGTCGACCCGCGGTCGACGATACTCGTCGATCGACGATACTCGTCGACCCGCGGTCGATGATACTCGTCGATCCTTCTTACCAATCCTCCAAGGCAACACATTGCCCAACCCGACGATCCTTTAAGGCAACACTTTGCCCATAACCCCATTCAGGTCGGTGATTGGTAACCTTTACCAACACAGTCAATCATCCAACTTCTCCACATCTCTTATGTGCGACCCTGCAGGCTCATATCGCGTTGGCAGTGAGATTACATGTTTGACCACTTCTAGATCACCATGGTAACTCCAACATTCTCGAGACAAAGGATAGTACTCGAGAAGAAGCTTACATGTTCTCGAGAAGAATAATAAGGATCTCGAGAAAAACACTTAGAAAAATATGTCGAGGTGGAATTCTGTAGTGTCGAGACAAAAAGAAGTACTCGAGAAAAATATACTTTTGTTCTTGAGAAGAATCATTCTGGTTCTCGAGAACAGATAATCATCTCGAGAACGAATGTCTGGCTCTCGAGAAAAATACTCTAGGTCTCGAGAAATATCTTCTGCATCTCGAAAACAAGCTATAGACTTCTTGAGAATAAATTTGGTCTTCTCGAGAAAAAGACTTAGAAAAGTATTTGCCTGGAAAAGAAACAACCCGAGAAGAAATGTCATATAGTACTCCAGAATAAAAGCACTTCTCGAGAACAACTTCTGCCACTTGAAATTAAGACAAGTCTAACTCGAGAAATATCATAAGTCCTTCTCGAGTACAAATATAGTACTCGAGAACTATACTTACACAATTCTAAAAAACTGAAAATATTAAAATATTTATTAAAATCAACATCCACATTTTCACTTGCCCTTAGTGCTTGAAAAAGAAGTATGTCCCAATAGAGAAGCTACACATGAGCCAACACCATGGATCACATAATGAGAGATTACATTGTATGGTCCTCTGTTTTGAGACTCATTGTAGACTGGCATTGCTCTACACTTAGCAATTAAGTCCTGCAAACACTTAACTAAAAAGAGCATCAAATACAAACTTAATTCATCTTAGTTTAAGGATAAGTTCATACAAATCTGGGATATTGTGGATACAATACCCAATATAAAGGTTCCTCGCCACATCCATCGGTACGGACACCAGTACTACCGAGGCTCGAACAAACAAAGATTTTTTGCCACCTCCTTCAGACAGACCCCAGTCCTCCTGAGACGCGAACAATCAAAGCTTCTTCACCACTACCAATGTAATCCGACCATGTGATTTTTCACCCATTTTGGGTTTTTCACAGTATAAAAACAACTTGTCATTACTGCTTGATTTTCATTGACTGTTTTAGCACCCGATCCAACTTCGAGCTCAGGCGATCTGATTCTCCCGTCCGGAGAAAAATTGGTTGACTCGCAACAATGGTAATCAAGAAAAATTGGCACCTCTTATCAAATGAAATATTTTAATTTGTTTTAATCAATAAATTAACTAGAAAGTTACAAAATTATTTCAAAACACAAAATATGCTTTTCTTCATATTTTGTTTTTGAATAGTTTTTGTATATGTTGATTATTTCGTATAAAAATAAAAATGATAAAAAAAAATTTGAAGCTATATTGAGAATGTCTAGCTTGAGTAGTTTAATATGTAAGAATTGACTATAATGTGTGCTTTTTCACTTTAATCCTTACAAAACATTGCAATTTTTTCTCATGATATGCAAAGTATCATAAAAATACAATGCAAAACTTGTACAGAAATTATAAAAGATAAATTATGCGTCTAAGTATAAATGATGTTTTATGTTACACAATGATACACACGATCACATTCATTGATTCTTACAATTATCTTTAATTTTGTTTATGAATATATGTATAGTGTAAATGTGTAATAATGTAACTAATTAATATGCACAGATAAATTATCTACACAATACACATCATTATCATGCACCTATTCCTGGAGAAGTATGGTTAAAATTAGAATTGAATAAAAACCCCACTACAACTCTACTAGTCTATGCACCCCCCATGTTGCTCCCCAACATCCTTGATGATGCATACTATCACATATTATTGGTTGCTGCTCGTAATTAACTAGTTCCAACTTCTCCCTGCAGCCTTCCGCCTGCTTCTTTGTTCACCTCCAACCTCGATCTCTTCTCATGTTCTGTCAACTGAGTGACAATTTCTCCTCCACTTGTTTGGCCTATTTTGTTGGCTCATTTGTATCATTGACCCGTTACTTTTACCTCCTAAAAATTGAAATTGTTAAATAAAATGAATACAATGTATGAGACCAATGTATGAATCAACAATTAAAACAAGCTAAACAAAAGTAATGGAATCCAAAAATAAAAATGAGTCCAAGCCTGTCCAAACGTATGACTTAATAATTAAATTAAGCTAATCAAATGTAAGGGAATAAATGGTAAAATTGAATTCGTAGCGGCCAAAATGGTCTAAGTATTAGAGGATCAAAACCCCCCCAAAATAATAAATGAGTTAAATTTTTTGAGTTCTTTAATTATTATCTTATCATCTAATTTAGCCCTTTCATTTTTGGGTATAAAATAAGCACCGAGTTACATTGATAATTAACTTAATCATTGATTAACGAATTGGCAATTTAAAACCATTTTTATTTTTTAATATACAATAAATTTAAATATTGGGTTTCCCAAAAATATTAAAGTGGTTGGATTGGGCCAACATGAACATGAGCGGCTCAACAAGATGCATGATTCCAATCCGACCAATTTCGCATAATTTCAAGTCTGATCACTAAAATGATCCCCGGATTGAAATTCAGGGAAAAATTGGCTTGACCTAGACCGTCCTAGACTGGTGACTCTGGTATGTCTCATCCTTCCTCATGCTAGGGCAAACCATAGGTTTAGGAACAATATGGGTGCTATGTCCACTACCATGGGCCTTATTTTGGATGCCAATGGGCAGTCATTTGACATGGAAAAAATCGTGTGACACCTTCTGTGGCCCACCCTTCCTCCATCATCCAAGGACCTCCCTCATTAATAGAAGTTGAAGTTTTAAAACTTTCGGAGTTCGTATCTTTTCAATAGCTTAACCAAATTTTCATAAAAAAGTCACTGTTTTTTCTCGAAAAATGTTGCAAGATAGGTCATTCAATCGAAGATTTAGGTGAAGTTTTGATGGGGTGGCCATTTACACCCAAAAGCACTTTTGTGTGCGATTGTGAGGGATCTGAACATGTGACAAGAAATTGTCACCACCACCACACTTGTGGAGATGAGAGAAAATATTAATCAAGATCCGAGCACTTTCATGTGGCCGCCGCCAGATACCCCACTCTAGTGAGTCTAATCGGACTATCGGTATCTACCCTTGGGTAAAGTACTCTGACCATCATGGTTAGTAATCCTGGGGAAAAGAATTGTGCATTTCTATTAGCTCGTCAAATAAATAAATGGGCGAATTTTTGGCACATCCCTCTTAAAATACATAAAATGGAGGCATATCCATTCATTTGAGGGGGCGATAATTGACTAAAGAGTATGAATCCCCCTCTCTCACATGACAACACCAAAAAACCTCTGATGCAAGACCACTAGCACCCTTACGTGATGCTCTCCTCAGCGAGCATACAAGCACAACTCTCTGGTCCGCCTGACCACTCCACTCTCGTCGGTGATCATGTTCACTATAGTGAACATATTCGCTCAAGTTAACATATTCGCTTTAGTGAATATGCTTCACTCTATTTAACACACTCAATAATTATATGGACATGATTGTTTAACTAAACGTGCTAAGCTCATTTGAGTGCACTTCACTTAACTAAACATGCTTTGATAAATAGGACAATCTTTGCTCAACTCAACATGTTTAATCGCAACCAGAAATTTTATCTATAACCATATATTTGTTTTCCCACACTACATTATTAAATTATACGTCAATCAATGAGTGGAGTTCCCCCCTCTCACTTCCACTATGACATCATTGGTTCCTGCATATGCTGCCCTTCTGGTTCAACCGAAACAAATGCCAAAAGAGTTGTGACTGAGCATATGGAGCTGGAAGTCACCAAAGAGGACCATCATCGGCATAGTTTGGTCTCAAGAAATCTGAATGGTATGCGGCATCCAGCCAACTTGCCCACTAAAGTAAATTAAAAGTTTCCAATGGTTTTTCTCATTACCTCCACATGATGGGCCCCGGTCCTCTTGAGCCAAAAACAAACAAAGGTTCTTCGCCACCTCCACCTGGATGGACCCCAGTTCTCCAATGGCATGAACAAACAAAGGTTCTTCGCCACCTCCACCTAAATGGACACGATTCTCCTGAGACGCAATAAATAAAGATTCCTCGCCACCTCCATTGGGAGGAACCCCGATCCTCCTCATGCATGAATGAACAAAGGTTCATCACCTCCATCTGGATGGACCCCGGTCCTCTTGAGAAATGAAGGTACAAAGGTTATCCTCCATCTCCACCTAGATGGACCCCAGTCCTCCTAAGATGTGCACAAAGAAAGGTTCCTTGCCACGTCCATCTGGACGGACCCCGATCCTCCAGAGGCTTGAATGAACAATTACACCTTTTGAGTCAATTGGGACATATAAGGCATCGCCATGACGTAACCCACATTGGGTGGTTTCACTAGACTCAACACCAACACATAGGACCATTACACACATCAATTGACCAAGTTAAACCCCCCAAGTCAACCATGGTCAACATAAAGTATAAAAAAGAAAATTGAGAATTAAACCCAATTCCACTGAGTTAAAGTCATGACACAAGACCCATTCAGAGGCCCACATGCAGATTACACCCCATGCCATCTTGTTCCAACATGCAAAGAGATGTGTGGGGGAAAATTGGATAAATCCCCAATTTTTAAAAGGGATAAATGTGGATTTTGTGGTTTGAGGGCCACTTGTCCCTCTTCTACTTTCCCCAAGTCTATATCTGAGGCCCTCATGAAGTTTCCAGCCAATTTCCAGCATGGGAGGTGCCACTTGGAACCAATGAGGCACATCCAAGGTGGTGGCCGAAATCCCCTTAATGGAATTCAGTGATACAGCCACCCTCACCTCATTTTAACCTCACCACCATCTTTAGAGAACTACCATAAGTCAAAATGCTAAATTGGATCAAAGGAATTGGTGGAGAATAGAGGGATCAGGCTACCTCATTGGAGACGAAGATTTCCATGGCCAACTGCCACCATCACCGCCGTCGGGCCCCAATCAAAGTCCATTTCTCTTCCCATTCCATTGTGCTAGTCATCTAGATCAATTAGGAGACACATCAGGCTCAATTGAGCCTGATTTCGTGTGAGCTTGGTGAGAAAACATCAAACTTTCTTTCTTACTTGGGATTGTCGGGAGGAGTCTTCTGGCCGCCATTTCACCTCCAAATGATGGTCTCCGCCATAATAGAGGTTGTGGTGGAAGTAGACGGCCGTGGAGGCCAAGGGGTGGCTAGGAAATTAAGTTGGAATTGGATCCATGTCAGGGCAATCTCAACACTTAGCTGGAGGAAGAAGATGAACGGATTCCATCCATTTTTGCTTTAAGATTCGTGCAAGATGATTTTGAAAGTCTTGTTTTCAAGGCTAGCTTTACACGTAGAGGGGGGATGAATAGGTTTTTGTCTCTGTTTAAATTTTCTAATCGGTTTATTATATTACTATGTCTATTGATTAGATTAGATCAGCTTTCTAGAATATTCACAGACATCACAGTAAATTTATAGTGGTTCCCCAATTTTGGGTACATCCATTATCCCTCTGGACCTATCTAACATTGTGTTAAATTCAGCTCTCCCTCTATAGCTTAGCTTCTTAACAACTTACAACACCGATCCCGTATGACCACATAGGTCAAACAGACTAATAACTTAGGAACTAATATAACCCAGGTCAAAAAGACCTATCACCTGGCACAAAGCCAAACACATAGGTCACTAAGACCTCAGCCTTTATAGAACAGGCTTACAACTCTTGATTCACTAAGAATCTTTATAGAAAATAGAAGTAAAGAATGATATGTTAAGACACTAGAGCAAGCTCTTTGTCTCCTTCTTCTTGGACTAAGCAGATATCAGATCCATGATATTGTTATTGAAGACAATATGTTGGTAGTTGAATCTCTCTTCAAACATCTTCCTTTTTCGCTGCAGAACTTGTAGGTATGCTTGCTTTAGATCTTGCTATTGCAGATGGGGATTGCTTCAGCTATCTCTTTCCTAGAAAGGTTACATGTGCAGAACAACTTCTTCAGGCTCGACAAAAATAGCGAGGAAGAAGATGTCGTTCAGCCGCACTTTCGTTTTTAGAAAACATAGACAAGGAATTCATTTCTTGATTCGATGATCTGATTCTTTATATCTCTGGCCGATTGAGCAGTGGCTCCCACAACCTGGATTGTTGGATGAGATTTAGACAATCAGCCCACACTTTCCATTCATTCCCGATTCAGCGGTTCTTTGCTGTGAGTGGGCCCCAACACTTAATGATGAAATAATCCTTGGTAATTGCAGACGATAACAACAGCTGTCCCGCCAACGTCTCTGGCAGCATTTTCGCAACATTTGAATTTTGGTTGACTTTTGACTTTGCTGACGTCAGCATGACTCAGCATCTGTGTACTTAGCCAAAATTCAATCATTAGTACCAAAGGCGTTGAGTGAGTAGGAATCACTCAATGCCACAACACTTAGACAAAATTCTGTCTGTCTAAGTATTGAGCTCAATGAACTCTGAGCTCCGTTCAACAAACGACAAGCTCAGCTTGACATGAGCATAAAAAATAGTTTGACAAACTGCGGCCTCTGTTCGACGAACGCTGAGTGTCGTTCGGCAAAGCTGAGCTTGACGAAATAATAAAGTCAATTAAATGAACTATAAACTTAGCTCGATGTTTGGTTAAACTCAGTTCGACGAACACAAGGCTTAGTTCGACGAACATTGAGCTCAGGTCAACGAATCTGAGTTCGACCAAAGCCAAGCTAACCACGCGTTTGGACTTAGCCAAAATTCTACTTCAAGGCGTTGAGACCGTCGAGAGCATTGAGAGAGCTTGCCTCACTCAACGCTTTTTGCCTTAGTAAAAATTTATGTGTCTTGGCATTGAGAGAGTATGATGCACTAAATATCAAAATACTTAATAGAATTTCTGTTATTTGGCATCGAGAGAGTAAGCTACACACAATTCCTTTGTCCTTGGCATTGACAGAGTAAGCTCCACTCAACGCCAAACTACTTAACAGAATTTTTCTGTTATCTGGCTTTAAGTGAGTAAGCTACACTCAATGCCTTTTGCCTTGGTGTTGAGAGAGTAAGCTCCACTCAATGCCAAAGTACATAACAAAATTTTTCTGTTATCTGGCATTGAGTGAGTAAGATACACTCAATGCATGTTGACTTAGTCAAATTTTTTATCAACATTTTTGTGGAGTTGACTAGCACAGCATGTAACGACCCCAGGCCCGAGCTCAGAGGCCCATGGGCTTGTCTCGTTCTGGACATCGCTACCGGGCTGCAGCCCAAGCACCCCAAATCCTCTCCATGACTGTTTCTCGGCCGTGGTGCATTGTTGAGGCCAGGTCTCGAACCCGCAACCCCCTTGATAGGCAACCTTCAACAGTTCCTATCACCAACTGAGCTCCCGATCGAACCCGAGACCTCCTTGATAAGGAGTTTTCAAACCACTCCTCATCACCAACTGAGCTGCAGCTCATTTGGTGATGAGGAGTGGTTTGAAAACTCCTTATCAAGGAGGTCTCGGGTTCGATTCCCGACCTCAACAACCCGCTTGTGGATGGAGAGGGGTTGGGGTGCATGGTCTGTAGACCTAGTTTGGATGAACCCTTTCGAGCATGGTGCTGGGGGTGTCGGCGGTCGTCCCTTCGAGCCGTGGGCTGGGGAGGCCGTTACATAGCAACACTCAACATTTTGAGCTATATGGCGTTGAGTGAGTAGACTACACTCAACGCTTGTGGACTTGGCCACATTTTTTGCCAATTTTTCTAGTCTTAGACTGACTCAGCCTGACTCACAACCTTTTGTTGTATGACGTTGAGTGAGTAGATTACACTCAATGCTTTTGTACTTAGCCATCTTTTTTGTTATGTTTTAGTTAGGCTGAGATAGTCTCAATGTCTCAGTGATATATGACGTTGAGTGAGTAGACTACACTCAACGCGTTTGTACTTAGGCAAATTTCTACTAGATAATTATTAAATCCATACATCTAGCGTTGAGTGAGCTTTTTTCACTCAATGCCTGTGGACTTGGTCAATTTTTGTGTTACGTCCAGCAACCACTTCTTTTATCCACATGACCAATCAATATGATATGGACTAACCTGCACTCAAGAACTCAAATGCACATCAAACATATTTGATATGTGTGACATTGACCTGTTTGACTTCTCATAAATTTGGGACATTAGGAACAATGGGCCCGATAATCTCCCCAAATTTGAAGAAGTCAAAACCTCACTTCTATCCCTGGTTAATGGCACACACAACCTATACAACAAACAAATATGGAAATTTTGATAAGATATGAGTAAGTGTACCTCATTTACTTACTCCCCCTATTGTGCAGCAAGGTGTTTGTCCTTCCTTGAGTGCCACATTACTTTCATTCCCTTAGCAATCTCTCTAACTTGTTATGACTCCACCTTACTAGGACATCTCTCTTCTCTTATCTCCCCCTTTTTGACTTCTACAGAATAGGCAGATGGGAGCCTGCCTTCCCATTGGCTTACCTTCTTTCTTCTATATAGAGTAGCTTACTCCCCCTCAATAGAAGCATCTGTGAACTGATACTACTGGGGTGTCTGTATCTCCAGCAATAGGAACAATACCTACACAAAAAAATAATACAAAAGGGAGTGTTTGAAGCTATGCCAAGTTCAACATACCCAAATCAAATTTGAGGGTGTTGAACTTTGCTTCACCTAATGGCTTAGTGAAGATATAAGCCACTTGCTTATCTGTGGGGAAAAACTCAAGACTAATGTCTTCCTTCTCCACATGCTCCCTGATAAAATGATATCTTGTTTCTATATGATTAGTCCTACTATTTGAGACAGGATTCCTAGCAATAGAAATAGCACAAGTAGAATCACAGTAAAGAGGAGTTCTACTTACCTGCAGGTTGTAATCCTGGAGCTGATGTTGGATCCATAGCAGCTGAGAATAGCAGCAGCCTACTAATATATATTCTGACTCAGTAGTGGATATAGCTATACTAGTTTGCTTCTTGCTGCTCGAAGAAACTAGCCTTCTTGCTAAGAACTGACAGGTTCCAGTACTGCTTTTCCTGTCTTCTTTGTAACCTGCCAAATATACATCTAAAAATCATGTTAGATCAAAATTCCTATTTCTAGGGTACCATAGGCCAAGATCTGTGTGCCCTTAAGATACCTCAAGATTCTTTTTGCAGCAGAGTAATGTGATTCTTTAGGGCAGGCCTGATACATAGCACAAACACATGTGACATACATGATGTCAGGCCTACTGGCAGTCAGATATAGAAGGGAGACAATTATCCCTCTATACAAAGCCTCATCAACAGTTTTCCGTACCTCATCTTTGCCTATAGGCATACTTGATCCCATAGGAGTTCTCATGGTGGAGGTATTCTCCATACCATACTTTTTGATTAGCTCCCTGGTGAACTTGGACTAGGATATAGACAAGCCATCATCAGTCTGTCTTACTTTGAGTCCCAAGAAGATCTTGAGCTCACCCATGCTGCTCATTTCAAACTTCCCTTGCATAAGTTTAGCACACTTCCTACAAAGGTTGTCATTAGTAGATCCAAATATAATGTCATCGACATATATCTGGACTAGGATAAGCTTGCCCTTTGATTCCCTTAGAAATAGGGTCTTGTTTATCTTCCCCCTTGAGAATGTATTCTCAATGTGTAAGCTGGACAAGGTTTCATACCAAGTTCTAGGGGCTTGCTTTAGCCCACATAGAGCTTTCCTAAGCTTATACAAAATATTAGGAGAGTTAGGTTCTACAAAACCAGGTGGCTGAGCCACATATACTTCCTTTTTGAGATCCCCATTCAGGAATGCTGATTTGACATCCATCTGGTAGACTCTGAATCCCTGTTGGGTAGCAAATGTAAGAAAGATCCTAATAGCTTCCAGTCTAGCTACTGGGCAAAGGTCTGGTCAAAGTGTATGCCCTCTTCTTGCCTGTAGCCTATAGCCACCAGTCTAGCCTTAGTCTTGACAATAATGCCATCTTGATCCAACTTGTTCATGTAGATCCACTTAGTACCTCTAACATTTTGTCCTTGAGATCTGAGGAGCAACTTCTAGACCTTACATCTCTTGAATTGGTCAGGTTCTTCCTGCATTGCTCCAATCCAAAACTAGTCCTTGATTGCTTCTTCAAACTTCTTTGGCTCTTCTTGAGGCAGGAAGCTTGAGTAGGGAGTTGTATTCATGCTGCTGCATCTGGTCTATACCCCATGATTTACATGACCAATGATTTGGTGAACTGGATGGTCCTTAGATGCCCGGTAGCTGGAGGCAATCTAGCTGCATTTTGCTGATCTTCAGGGTTTTCAGCTAGTTGGTCTTCATTTTATTCAAGTTTGTCTTCCCCTTCTCTTGGAATAGGAAGTCCATCATTATTTTCCTAGACTGTGGGGGTAGCTTCCTTGGTGGTCAGCTTGTCCATCATCTGCTCTGCACTTACAATACTAGAAGATGGGGAGTTTGGCAGCTCATAGTTAACCATGTTTGATTCATAAAAAACAACATGCATTGACTCTTCTACAACTTAGGTTGTTAAGTTGTAGATAATATATGCCTTACTATGAGTGTTGTACCCAACAAATATCCCTTCATGAGACTTGACAGTAAACTTAGTTAAATGGACTTTTCCATTGTTGAGTACATAACACTTGCAACCAAAGATCCCGAAATAGCTCAGGTTTGGTTTTCTGCCCTCAAGATCTTATAGGGAGTCTTCTTTTGGCACTTGGTGATAGAAGCCCTATTAAGGATATAGCATGCAGTGTTAACTGCCTCAGCCCAGAAGTATTCTGGGAGGTATGAGTCACTTAATAAGGTTCTACCATCCTCTATGAGAGTCCTATTTTTCCTCTAAATAATTCCATTTTGTTGGTGTGTTCTAGGATAGGAAAATTCTTTAAGAATCCCTTACTCTTCACAGAATCTTGTTATGCACTCAGACTGAAACTCAGTCCTATGGTCACTTCTGATATTGACCACAGTGTTGTTAAATTCATTCTGAATTTTCCTGACAAATGTCTGAAAGATATAAGGGGTTTCAGATTTCTTCCTTAGAAAGAATACCCAGGAAAATCTGGAAAAGTCATCAATAACCACAAGGGTGTAGACTTTCCTATCTAAACTTTGAATTGACATTGGACCAAAAGATCCATATGCAAGAGGTATAAGGATCTCACTCAATCTTTGGAGCCAATGCTCTTGAAGGAGTTCTCAGTCTATTTGCCCTTTTGGCATGCAGAGCAGATACCCACCTTAGTGCATATGGACTTAGGCTCATTCCTAACCAGCTCTTTGCTGAATAGCTTGTCTATGGTCCTATAATTTAGGTGGGCTAGCCTCTTGTGCCACTGGACACAGGCAGAGGCTTTCTCATCTGTAATTAGGCATATAGGTGAGTCTTTGCTAGAGCATAGAAAATCTAAACAATACACATTTCCACTCCTACTGCCTATTAAGATGATCTCTTGATCACTTAACCTCCTAATTTGGCACTCATCCTTGTGGAATACTATGTCATAGCCAAGATCACAAAGTTGGTTAATGTTTATCAGGTTGTGTTGCAACCCTTCCACATAGGCTACTCTAGTGATAGTGACTATGACATTAGAGATCTTACCATAACCTCTATTCACCCCTTTTTCTGACCCACCAAAGACGACCTTTGGTCCATTCTTTACATGAACATAATCCTACAACATGCTCCTTGTTCCAGTCATGTGCCTGGAACATCCACTATCCAAGTACCATATAAGGGTATGGGCACTTGGACTATCCTGGAAAACACAAATCAGTCAACCTTAGGACACCATTTTTTATTGGATCCTTGGAGTATGTTAGGATGAAAATAATTCTACCTGCCTGCAGCTTTTCTGACAGACAAGATGAAATTTGCTCTCAGCACACTATGATTCTGCCAGCAATAAACAACAAAGTGGCCTACCTTAACACAACACCAACACTCATGGATGTTGTACCTTCTTTTTGGAGTAGGTCTAGTGGTTGTGTTAACAGTATCTCTGGGTCTAGTAGGAGTAGCAGTAGTCCTGTTCCATGGTTTCCCAACACCAGTCTGATAAGTGGTTGGTCTGGCAGTAGAAGTGCTTGGGATATCATGAGCCCTTGTAGCATCATCTTTCTTTTCAGACAGTATACTCTTGATGGCCTTGAAGATGCCCAGGTTTGGTCTACTGATAGCCTTGCCCTTTTTCTTAGAGTGGGCTAGAGGAATTTGAGAACAGGCTGCAGCTTTAACCTTGACTGGAGGGGCTGTAGCACCAAACACAAATGGTCTAGAATGTGCCATTTGTATTTTCTCATGGGCACTAGCACCTTTGCTATAAAAGCCGCCATTTTGTTGAACATCTTGGTTAACATAAGATGGTTTAGCATGATTCCACTGACCATAAATACTTTCATGGTCATGGATGTTTGAAGGAAACTGAACTTTATTAAACTTGATAGGAGCCTTAGAGGATAGTGGCTCCACTTGAGCTTTGTCCTTTCCCTTAGGATTAGCAGCTCTTGTCTTTCCCTTAAATCCCAAACCTTTCTTTCCCTTTTGGGAGGAGAATGAGTCTATCAAGGGCAACACTGTGCTAGGCTTGGATTAGCTAGCCACTAGTTCCCTCTCTTTTTGGAGCCTTCCCTCAAGATTCCTGATTTGGTTGTTCTTGAAATTATGGTGCTCATTTGAAGGATTGTAACATTCTTCAGTTTGCTGACTTCTTGAGTCTTCAGATCTAGTAATTTTGCTGAATCTAAAGTAGCAAGCTCTAAAGAGGCAATTTTTTGAACCCGTTTTTTGGCCAGGAGCTTGCTCTTCTTGAAAGCCCGCAAAAGTGCACCATAATTATCAATCAATTGATTGATATATCCCACAAATCCTGAGCCATCATCATCACTTGATGTAGAGGCACAGGAATCTGGAACAGATTCATAATCTGAACATGCAGAGCTACTGACAGAATTTACCTTGCTTGGACCAGGCTGATCATACCTGATTTTTTCATCTGACCTGGCCATCAGCCCAAGGTAGCAGCTGTCTTCTTTAGAATCCAACTCTGTATCACCATCTGATTATGATAGAGGGGCCCTGTCTTCAATCCTGATAGCAGGATGCACCTCCTCAACTTCTTCTTCTAAAGCAGCAAGCCTTTTGATGCTGTCTTCTTTAACATCTCCTTCTTCAGTACAGTACAGACCAATGTAGTCTTCTTCTTCTTCTGACTCTGATGAGGAGGAGTCAGTCTAGCTCTTTTTCTTTTTGGCAATGAGGGATTTATCCTTCTTGCCTTTTTGTTGGTGATTATTTTTCTCACCATATTCCTTCCTTTTGACTGGGCAGTCGGCTATCACAAGTCCAGGTTTTCTGCAATGATAGCATGTCATGTTAGAGGAAACATGTTTACTATATTTGGAACCATACTTGTCCTATTTAAAGGAATTTCTCCTGCCCTTGTAGTAGTCATCCTTAGGATGAGAGGAGGAGGAAGGACTTCCTCTCTAGTGCTTCTTCTTCAGGAACTTCTGGAATTTCCTGGTCAAGGCAGCAAAGTCTACATCAGACCATTAGCAGTCTGATGTGCTTTCCTCTGATTTTCCAGACTCAGATTCAGCATCTCTCCTTGGTGGAGATGGATACTTCCTACTTCTGCTGGAGCATTTAGCTTTGAATGCAACAGACTTGTCCCTTGCTTGAGGCTTGTTGTTGTTCTCCTCATCTTTCCTGACAGCCAACTGCATCTCATATGAAAGCAGCTTTCCAAAACTGGTGTGAGGAGCTGTTTCACCCAGCTTTGCCACTTCTCTTATGGCACGGATTTTTGTGTCCCACTCTCTAGAGAGAGATCTAAGGAACTTTTCATTTAGTTCATAGTGACTGAAAACTCTTCTATAAGTCTTCAGCTCATTCACAATCTTGAATAACTTCTCATAACCGATGGTTTTGTTATCACCCTTGGATTTCCTAAATGCCTCATACTCTTGGTTGAGCATGGACTTCCTGTCATCTCTGATCTCATCAGTCCCCTCCATGTAGATCACAAGTGTTTCTCACATTTCCTTTGTTGTTTTGCAAAGGATCAGATTCTAGAGTGTAGAATCATCAACATCACTCATAATGATATTCTTTGCCCACTTGTCTATTGAGGCCAGGGCCACCTCATCCTTGTTCATCTCATCATATGTTTTGGGGGTCTTGACATTGACATCCAATACTGAGACCTTCATAGGGATGAATGGTCCTTCTTCAACTGTAATATACATCCTAGGGTCAACAGCTTCCATGAACTGCCTCTCCCTTGCTTTCTTGATGCCAAAATCTTCCTTCCTATAGATTGGAAGTCTCACAACACTCATCTCCATATTGTTCATTCGTGAACCCATGGAGACAGACATCTAGCTAACCTTGGAGATCTACTCGGGCTGTTAAGTCTTTAAAGAGCAACCTCCCTTAGATACCACTTGAAAGTCCTATTTTCAAGGCTAGATTTACACCTAGAGTGGGGTGAATATGTTTTTGTCTCTGTTTAAGTTTTATAATCTGTTTATTAAATTACTATGTCTGTTGATTAGATTAGATCAGCTTTCAAGAACATTCACAGACGACACAACAAATTTATAGTGGTTCCCCAATCTTGGACACTTCCATTGTCCCTATGCGTCTATCTAATAGTGTGTTAGACTCGGCTCTCCCTCCAAAGCTCTGCTTCTTAATAGCTTACAACACTGATCCCGAAGGACCACACAGGTCACACAGACCAACAACTTAGGTACTAAGAAAACCCAGGTCAAAAAGACCTATCACCTGGCACAAAGCAAAACACAGGTCACTAATACCTCAGTCTTTATAGAACAAACTTACAACTCCTGATTCACTAAGAATCTTTACAGAAAACAGAAGTAAAGAATGAGATGTTAAGACACCATAGCAAGCTTTATGTCTCCTTTCTTCTTGGACTATGCAGATATCAGATCTAAGATATTGTTGTTTAAGACAATATGCAGGCAGTTGAATCTCTCTTCAAACAACTTCCTTTTTACATACAAAACTTATTTGTTTGCTAGCTTCAGATCATGCTGTTTCAGATGGGGATTGCTTCAGCTATCTCTTTCCCAACAAGATTCTCTGTGCAGAACAACTTCTTCAGGCTTGATGAAAATGGCGAGGATTAAGATTACATTCAGCCGTACTTTCATTTTCAGAAAACCTAGACAAGGAATTCATTTCTTGATTCGATGATCTGATTCTTTATATCTCTAGCCGATTGAGCAGTGGGTCCCACCAGCAGGACTGATGTACGAGATTTAGCCAATCAGCCCACGCTTTCCATTCATTCCTGATTCAATGCCTCCTTGCTGTGAGTAGGCCCCAGCACTTAATGATGAAATAATGCTTGGTATTGCAGAAGATAGCAACAGCCGGCCCGCAAATATCTCTGGCAGTATTTCCGTAACATTTGAATTTTGGTTGACTTTTGACTTTGCTGATGTCAGCATGACTTAGCATCTGTAGACTTAGCCAAAATAAAATCATTAGTATCAAAGGTGTTGAGTGAGTAGGAATCACTCAACGCCATAACACTTAGACAAAATTCTATCTATCTAGCTATTGAGCTCGACGAACTCTAAGCTCCGTTCGAGGAACGACAAGCTTAGCTCAAAAAGAGCATAAAAATCAGTTTGACGAACTGCGGGCTCAGTTCGACGAATGCTCAGTTCAGTTCGACGAAGCTGAGCTCAACGAAATCATAAAGTCAGTTCGATGAACTATAGACTTAGCTCAACATTTTGTTAAACTTAGTTTGACGAACACCACGCTCAGTTAATCGAACTTTGAGCTCAGCTCGATGAATATGAGTTTGACGAAAGCCAAGCTAACCAAACATCTGGACTTAGCCAAAATTCTGCTTCAAGGTATTGAGACTGTCGAGAGCGTTGAGTGTGCTTTCCTCACTCAACGCTTTTTGCCTTAGTAAAGATTTTTGTGCGTTGGCATTGAGAGAGTAAGCTCCACTCAATGCCAAACTACTTAACATAATTTCTATTATATGGATTTGAGAGATTAAGCTACACTCAACGCCTTTTGCCATAGTGTTGAGAGAGTAAGATCCACTCAACGCCAAACTACTTAACAGAATTTTCATATTATCTAGCATTGAGTGAGTAAGCTACGATCAATGCTTTTTGCCTTGGCGTTGAGAGAGTAAGCTCCACTCAATGCCAAACTACTTAACAGAATTTTTTTGTTATCTGGCATTGAGTGAGTAAGCTATACTCAACGCCTGTGGACTTTGTCAAAATTTTGCTCAACATTTTTGTGCAGTTGACTGGCATAGCAACACTCAATGCTTTGTATTGTATGGCGTTGAGTGAGTAGACCACACTCAACGCTTGTGGACTTGCCTACATTTTTAGTCAATTTTTCTAGGCTTATACTGACTCAGCCTAACTCACAACCTTTTGCTGTATGGCGTTAAGTGAGTAGACTCCACTCAACGCTTTTGTACTTAGCCATCTTTTTGGCTAACTTTCAGTTAGGCTGAGATAGTCTCAACGTCTCAGCGGTATATGGCGTTGAGTGAGGAGAGTACACTCAACGCTTTTGTACTTAGGCAAATTTCTACTAGACAATTATTGAATCCATAACTCTGGCATTGAGTGAGCTTGCTTCACACAATGCCTGTTGACTTAGTCGATTTTTATGTTATGTCAAGCAACCACTTCTTGTGTCCACATGACCAATCAATATGATATGAACTAACCGGCACTCAAGAACTCAAATGCGCATCAAATATATTTTATGTGTCTGACATTGACATGTTTGACTTCTCACAAATCAGGGACATTGGGAATAATGGACCCAACACATTTATATATTATATAGTTTTATTTAATTTGTCACACATTATAATGTACTTAGAATAATTAAATAAGGGTACTTGGAGACATTTATATGGAAAATGATCAATGTGAAAAAGGTATCCCCGGGTGTCTATTTTAATGAAAAATTTAAATCAGACCATTTGGAATCCTGATGCACAATATAAGGTTGTTTTACTGAGGTGTGTCCTTAGGAAGGGACATACCATATTTTGTTAATATCTTTTAAATGGATAGGGTTATGAACTTGAAATTTGGGGCATATACGAATGTACTAATAATGCACCTTCATTCCAAAAATGAGAATTTTTGGTCAATATTTTTCAATAGTATTTGGAAAATTGTTGTTTTTTATATTAATGAAATTTATGTGATTTAAATAATCCCAATGACCCAAAATTATGGGTGGAATGTTCCTTAGGGAATTATAAGGCTATGGTAAAAATTTGAAGTCATTTGGACCTATGCATATTGGTGTATCCACTTGTATGTTGAGATAGTGTAAAGAACTTGGGGTGCAATTAGCAAAAAGGTGGAAAAATAGAGATTTTAGCCCATTTGACTAGTGGTATGCCAATGAAACTTTGTCCACAGGCTTATTATGATGACGTACATCATCTATAGTGTTGTTAGGATTTTTGGGACAAAACTCCTAGGGTTTTAAATTTATTTCAATTTTGTAGCCTTTTTAAATTAAAGAAATAAAGTGAGAGAATTAATTAGGAAAATTATAGTTCTCTACCACAAGTTTATAATGGCATGTTACACATCTGGTAAAT
Source organism: Platanthera guangdongensis (assembly GCA_039583875.1). Taxonomy (NCBI): domain Eukaryota; kingdom Viridiplantae; phylum Streptophyta; class Magnoliopsida; order Asparagales; family Orchidaceae; genus Platanthera; species Platanthera guangdongensis. The sequence continues at coordinate 195,532,461 of CM077153.1, forward strand.
TATTTGTATTTTTTGGAAATAACTACATATGATGATTAACAAAAATTACAAATATGACTATTAATTACTTTTGTGTAAATTTTAATTTTTATATCTTGGAAAATACTGAAATTTTGACTTGAATATTTTCATAGTATTTTAAAGCTCTGTGAATTTTTTTAGAATTTTTGGGTGAATAATTATGATACTTCATTTGAATAATCGTATTTTGGTAATATTGTTATTTTATGGAAATTATGGTTCATTATACCTTGGAAAATTATGAATCTCCGTACAATGTGTTATTTCACCATAATGAACTTTTAAAAATTTAATTAGACTCATTGGACCTTTGGAATTGGTACTTCATGAACAAATTGATTTAGGTCATCTATTTAAATAATTTTAATTATGCCCAATTTTAATTAGAAAAATTACGACCTTCTGATACTCCATTATATTCATCATGATGAACCTCTAGTAAAAACATTATAGATCATTTGTGTACAACCCGTATTCGTCGAGGGTGTACCCCTCTAGAGCAGGTCAATAGAAGTCAAAGTCAATAAGTCAAGACAGAGGTTAGAGTCAACGCGCCAGGAAGCAGAAGGCATGGGCAAGTATGGCGAGCTCCCCTCACATACTCGCCAGGTAGGCGAGTATACATGATAATCGCCGAGCCATGCAAGTTCCTCGAGGAAGTCGCCTAGTCACCAAGGGGTGAGGCTATAAATAATACCCACCCTCTCCCCCAGGATTTCCCTGTAAATAGGACTCCATGTGTACGAGGAGAGACATCTTGGAATCTCGCTGAGATATAAGACTCTTTTCTTGGACGCTAGCTTAGCCTGTGAATTCGTTTTTCACAAAGAACAGGTCGCGACCTAGCGATTATCCTCATTGAGTCGTCGTGAATTAGTTACCAGCTAGTATCCCCCATACCCTGCTCGGCCATTCTTGGTGTTGGAGGGGTTTATTCTTCTAAGCTTCAGGGGAGCCTCCAAGCCGTCGAGCCTATCTGTTGAGTCGGTAACCTTAGGCTGCCTTGATCCAATTTTTGGAGTATTGAATTTTCCCAGCTTCAACACTTGGCGCGTTGAGCGTGGATCACAGCCAAGGAAGTAAAGCTTCGCTGGTAGGCAAGATGGTAAGTGCAGGCGATCAAGGAGCGTTAGTCGGCAGCTCGGATGGAGTTGGTAACTCAGTGAGAGGAGGCGAGTATATGATGATTGCTACGTTCGAGGAGTTTTTGAGGAGGATCGAGAGGACCATTCTCTCAGGACTCCCTCATTTCCCTAATGTCACGGCAACCTCTCCCCTTTGCATGACAGCATCAGACGAGGAAGCGTCGCTGAGGCGACTTGGGAAGGAGCGAGCTTGGGAGAGAGAGGAGCGACCGATGCAGTCATAGCATTACCCGGAGAGTAGCTAAGGGATCAGGTTCTGAGCTCTAGAGCCGCCGGTAAGGTAACAATATACTCATCCATGGAGCGAGTATGAGGATGATACCAGCGAGGATAAAACTTGTCACCATCGGGGTGGGAAGTTCCCCTTCTGTGATGAGATCCTCACAGCCACAGTTCTTGAGGGCTTCCAATAGCCAGTCCTCACCTACTACTCTGGCATAGATGACCAATTCAAGCATCTCTAGTGGTTTGAGGATATGGTGTCCATCCACAACATGTCAGACAACTTCAAGTACTGGTTCTTTTCAATCACCTTCAAGGGGAATGCAAGAGACTGGTTCCACCAATTTCCAGTCGGTTCCATCTACTTCTTCAAGGACCTGCATAGGGGGCTTATGACAAGGTTCCTGACATCCAAGAAGAGGAAGAAGGAGGCCACAATTGTTGGGAATATTGCCATAATTGTAACCTAGATTGATTTGAAGAGGAATAACCCATAATACTAAGAGAATAACTGTATTTGATAATGTTCAAGTTCAGTATGTGGAGGATGTTCCTTAGAACAAGGTTGGACAGGTTGACACAAAGATAAATGCTGGATAGGCAGGAATTTGCCTAAGTACACAGACATTGAGTGAAGCAAACTCACTTAATACCAGGTGGAGGAATTCGATTAAGTCCATAAGTGTTGAGTGAAACAAGATCACTCAATGCCAGATGCAATGGAAGATGCTGGATAGGCTGGAAATTGCCTAAATCCACAGGCGTTGAGTGAAGTCTATTTACTCAATATCAGGTAAGTAAAAGCATTGGCTGAACCTTAGTCAGTCAGAGACTGTGATTTCATAGAAATTTGGCTAAGTCCAAATGCATTGAGTGTAGCTTACTCACTCAACAACAGATAATAGAAGAATATCTGTTAAGTACTTTGGCGTTGAGTAAAGCTTACTCACTCAATGCCAATTGACAAAATCTGTCTAAGTAATATTGTTGATGCGCGAAAAAGGCACCGGCTGGTTAACACGGGAGGAGTGTTCGATCTCACGAGCAAGGTGAAGAAGAGGATGAAGGTTTCGGGGTTGAAAAGGAAAGGAAGCTTCTGAGTGCTCGAGAGTGTATCAAGCAGCTTGTTCAAGGATTATGGGGATAGAAGAGAGGGTTACTGAGAGCAACCGGGAAGGCTGATGATCAGCGGAGGAGGTTGATTAGGAGCTATCGAGTAGACGGTTACATTTGATAGTTGTGCTTGCAGGTTGATGCCAAGAGAGCTGAACTGAGCTAAAGAGAAGAGAGAGGGGCAGCTAGCAGGAGCAACAGCAAACTTCGCCCACCGTGGCTTAAATTCCACTCTTGCCACGGGCTTTCCTTTGATTAATATAGAGTTGTTACAGCTTGCTATTACACCTTTAAAAGAAAGCAATAAAGGGGTACAAAGGGAAGCTAGAGGCTAAGGAAGGAGTGCCAAGAGAGGTCGCACGGAATGAGATTGGAGGCTGGCAGACCGCACGGCTAAGGAAAGAAAGGAGACCATGCGAACTAGAGAGCCAGGTCGGCAGGTCGCGCAACTAAGGAAGGAAGAGGGTGCGGACTGAAAAGAGGAGTCCGTAGGGGTTGACTGGTTGAGCTTGTTGTGGCCTGTCTTCGAGCATGAGCGATGAGTGTAGCACTGAACCTGCCTTCAATGAGAGGTATGGGGGTCTATTTATAGGCCCGAGGAGGTAACGGCTTCTGGTGATGTTACCCCCAATGAGGCGGTAACTTGAGCGAGAAGAGGATGGAATACGCCGAGTCCGCAACAGGCGGCGCGGACTGCGGCTTGCTTCTGGAGCTGGTCCTGCTGACGGCGGACTGGGAGGAGTCTGCCCTTACTGAGCTGATCGAGCCCTCACCAGGATTGTGCGGGCTGAAGGACTATCTGCCTGCTGCTGGGAAGCGGGAGTTGGAAGCTATGTGGCGGACTGCGAGGAGAATCTGCGGAGTCCGCCGCTACTGAACTGAGCGAGCAAAGGGATGCGAGCTGAGGAGTTCCCGCTGAGTCTGTATGAGGCTATGCAGTCTGGGACTGCCTTGAGGAGGTTCTACTGTCTGGCGGATTGCGAGGAGAATCCGCGGAGTCTGCCACTACTGATCGAGCCCGCGCCAAGACTGCGGGCTGAGGGAGGTTGACCCTGCTGCTGGAGAGGTGGCCGGAGGCCAAGTGGCGGACTGCATAGTGAATCGAGTCCGCGGAGTGCACGTCTGCTGACAATCTGAGTCCACCGAAGATGAGTCCTGCTGCTGAGGAGCTAGAACTGGGGTTCATCAACGTAGGCAGGCTGGAAGGATTGACTGTACTTCGAGTCTCGCCCAGCTCGCAAGGAACTGGATGTTGCTGCTGATCTCTACGGGTAGCCGGAGGGCTGGAGCGTCCGCGCTCCTTAAGCAGACTGATGAAGCTGGCTGTCCATGCTGCTGGGGGTTGGTGACCTAGCGGATTGAGGAGGCAGGTCGCCAACTACTGAGGCTGGCGCTAGAGGCTTCAAGAGGTTGGAGACCTGGCAGACTGAGGAGGCAGGTCGCCAACTACTGAGGTTGGCGCTGGAGGCTACAAGGGGTTGGCGACCTGGCGGACTGAGGAGGTAGGTCGCCGAACTATTGAGGCTGGCGCCGGAGGCTTGAGGGCCATCCTGGCAGACTGCGCAACTAGTCCGCCCAACTTGCGGTAAGAGTTGTGTCCACGTGGTTTGGTGCGGTCTGGTTGATAATGTTGCTCAAGAGGGGTACCGAGACAGAGTCCGCCAACCTCTGGCAGACTGGAGAGCTGGAGTTGGGTCCGCACCGTATTGTGTGGACTGGGCGGATAGACATTTGAGTTCATTAATAACTGGACGTCACCTGTCAGGAGCGGGCTAAGTAGCGGCTTGTTGCCAGCCTGGACAGATAGGGATTTGAGTTCGGCAAAGGGGGCACCTATTGAGACAAGTTGTGGTTAAGCTAACGAGGGGTGTAGTCTGCAAGGGCGGACTACAGAAGCAGTCCGAAGAAACAGCGCGCGGCATGGGCGGTCAGGCCGCTGAGACCGCCCAAGCCATACAGCTTGAGCGGACAGAAAATCTTGTCCGCCCATCCTAAGGTGTTGCGACCTCCAGGAAAAACCCGGAGCAGGCCGCGACTAGCGGGCTGGCTACATTTGGAAGGATCGCCGATTTTGGGGTTAACATAATCCCCGCACTTTCTTAAGTTCGGAAGGGAACTTAGAAAAAGATGGAGACCCGCGAAAATCGTGATCCACTCCAAAGAAAGAGAAGTGGACTAGGAGAGATAGAACCTGATGTCTCTCCTTAGAAGTTTTTGCGGATGCCTATCTTTTTCTTGTGAAGGAAAGGTTACTGTAGGCATGTATGGATTGTGAAGGAAAGGTTACTGTAGGCATGTATGGATGGTACATCTTGCGCGTACCTGGGTTTTCCTTTGCAAAAAGGAATAAGATGTGTCCTCTACTGAGTTCTGCAAAATGAAGGTGAGAAGAAAGCATGGAGGAAGAATAACTTGCAAGTACCTTGAAAGTTAGGGTTAGATCTGATATACTCTAGCGGGGGGGGGTGAATAAAGTAACTTGGAAACTTTAAAACTATAACAACTTTTTGTTGCAAAATAAAAAATCAGTCCTAAATAAATAATTCTAACACAGGCAAAACAATAAATAAGCTAACTAGCACAGCCACAGTAAGAGCAAAAGAAAAAGCGCAACCAGACAACACAAGAAATTTATAGTGGTTCCCCAACCCGGGTACATCCACTCTTCTACCACCCTGGTATGAATCCACTCAGGTTTTTGATCTGGTGACTGCCACCAATGAGCTTTTGATCAAGTGCTCAAAAACTAACCCCAAGTATTTTGGTCAGGTGACTTGCAACCAAGATTAACATTTGAAGGGAGTTAAAGAACCCTTTTTATAGTGAGGGATGAGAGAGTGATTATGTCTTCTCTTTCTCAAAATACAACTGAGAAGACTTTAGTGGATATATGATGTTAGCAAAAGCTCCCCCTGAGATATTGTACTTAGGAAGATTAGAGACTTGCTGCAGGGTGGATAGGTCTTCAATATTTCAGCCTTGACCAGAAAGAGCTCCAGGAACTTCTTGACAGATAGAGTATTTGTTGTCCTTTTAAGAATCCTGGAATGAAGAAGGAAGAGGACTCTTGATTTTTGATTGATATTCTTCTTCTTCTGCTTGATGTTCTTCCTCTGGTCTGGGGCTAGGGCTTCTTGTTTCTTCAGTGTTATTGCCCTGTGTATGTTGCTCTCTGTGTTTTGTCAAGAAGGAAGAAGGAAATCCCTATGCTCTGTGTTCTGGGTGTGTCGTATGTGGAAGAGAGAGGAAAAATCCTTTTTATATTTTCCATGAAATCTTCCTTCTGAATTTTGAATTCCTTCTTTCATGCAATGCTGATGACCTGGAGAATATCTACATTGATTGATTTCCCCAAATGTCCCATTGAAAAACAACAAGTAATAATCCTGATGTAGACCGTAATCAATGCTGCATCTAACGGTAATATTCAGAGAATATTAAGCATTGATTACTCAGGAATTATTGCAATAAATTAAGGACAGAGGGAGGGATATATCCAAGTCTGGAACTTCACAAAAATCGTTGAGCAGAGAATAGAATTCGTCGACCTGGGTCCAGAGTTCGTCGAGCTTAGAAGATATATTCGTCGACCAGATAATAGCAGTTCGTCGACCATAGATCCAAGATCGTCGACCTGAGAATAGATAACTTCTTTCTCTGGAACCTTGCCAATTCTGTGTATCAAGATCGTCGAGCTGAGAATATGACTTCGTCGAGTAGTGTTCAGCTAAATGATTCTTGGACTTTAGAATGTTGAAGTAGTGTGTCCAGAAATTATCGACCGGAGAACTATGTTCGTCGACCTGAGAACTATGTTTGTCAAGCTGAGGTCTGCTAACTGCTACTTGATAAACTTATCAAGACTGTGGTCCAAGTTCATCGAGCTGAGAATATGAATTCGTCGACTGGAGTATGATTCTAAACTTAGAATATTTAGATGTTTCTGGAATAAAATGTTGAGGTAGAATACCCAAAAATCGTCAACCTAAGAACCAAGTTCGTGGAGCTGATATCCAACTTCATCGACTAAAGTTAAGAGAAGGAATTTTAGACTTGGAATGTTGAAGTATAGTGTCCATAAATCGTAAAAGTGAGAACCAAGTTCGTCGAGCTCAGCTCAGAGATCTGAGTTCATTGAGCTGAGGACGACTTTTGTCGAGCTGAGTTCGACGAACGTCGAACTCACTTTCCTGAGTCTTTGAAATTTCTCTAAGTCTTGAGTCTTCTGCAGTCTTTTGATGGCTGGTCCATGCAGTGTTAACTCTAAGGACATGGCCTTTACTCTAAGACTCATACATGACCCTGGCTATACATGTTAGGTCAGACATCCTAGTTTAGTGAACCTAGCCCAAATCCAACTAGGGATCCAACAATATCCCCCTATTTGGGTGAGGTCACTAATTACAGACTCAAAATAATAACAAAGCAAGAAAGATATATCTGGCAGGAAAATTTAAAATGTGCAGAAGATATATATACAGAGAGCTTTGTATCAAGAATATAAATAAGCAGTTTTTAAGATAACAGAAAGACTAGAGATAGTTCAAAAAATTATTTCTTCTTCTTTAGCTCCTTGTGCTTCTCCTCTTTAGCTTTCTCTCCAGGCTGAGTAAACTTAATTTCCCAGTTTGGATTTGCTGCTTAAGCCTTTGTCATTGTCATATCAGCAGCACCAATGATATTTTGTGAAGTAGCTCTTGGTACTACAGCTTCAGGATGCAGTTTCATATAGTCATCAATATTTTAAAAAAACTTGTTAGCTTTAGCAAACCTATTAAGTTTCTCCTTCCTGTATTTGGACATTGTAGTGTATTCAGAAGAATCCTTTCCTTCATCTCTTGCCTTATTTATCATGGATAGGCCAACCAATTCCTAGAATCTGACCATCTTTGCAGTTTTAGCTGTCTCTGGATCTTCAAAAGGTACAGGAGGGCAGGCAGGTCTTCTTGGGCTTTTAGTAACTTGTTGATGTTGTTGTTGATGTTGCTGTTGTGCTTTCTGCTTGCCTGATGAATAAGGCCTCTGCTGGCTGCTTCCTGAAGAGGAGGACCTACCCTGATGCCACTAAAAGGTTTGATATTAGGTAGTCCTCTGAGTTGAAGAACTTGAAGCACCAGCAGTAGGTGGAGGAGGAGGAGGAGGAGTGTCTTTCCTGAATCTTAGAGGAGGAGGTGAGTATCTTCTACTTTTCTTTCTTTCTTTCTGTTGGTTCTTCGACAGCCACATCTATGATGTCATGCCCTTGTAAGGTGTGATCTTCTGAAGTATATAATAAGGTGTGTCATTAGCTGGATTTATTTTTGGGGCAAGAGGTGGAGGAGCTTTCCTCTTCTTAGAAAGTCTCTTTTTCTTGGTAGATGGACTCTCATCAGAATAAACTTCATCATCATCTTCTGAAGAACCTTGAGGATTATTATATAGTGCATTTAGTTCTTTGAGAGCCTCAGCAGATATCATGGGTTTATCTGCCTGAGAAGGAGTTGGAGGTGAAGCTGGAATTGGAGTAGGAGAACTCTGTACATCAGTGCTTTCAGCAACTGATTAATTTTCTTCAACTATAACTGCCATGATCAATGCATCCAAATCAGGCATTAGAGAGTCATCCATTATGAAGGTTGGAGCAGAAATAACTTTTGGAGGGGATGAGATAATGGGGGAAACAGCTCTGGGAGGAGATGGCAGAACATGAACCTCTGGAACAGCAAAAATGGCCTTAAGTTGCTTGGCAACCTTGGGGCTTATTGGAGAGGTATAAGGGACTATATCCAAAGATGGCTTTTTACTATACTCTAGAAGTTCACTCAAATAAACTGTATCAAAAACTTTCAACTGATTCATCAGATCAACTATGAAATTTATGATGAAATCACCATCAGCTGTTATTTCCTCTGGGACTTGCTCATCCAGATCCATATCAGACTCAATAAAATTAATTAAATCAAATAAATCTTTATCAGCATCTGCATTTGTTGTTGCTTCTGCTTCTGCTGCTGTTGCTTCTGCTTCTGCTGCTGCTTTTTCTGTTGGTACTGCTGATGCCGTTATATCTATTGCTACTACTGTTGCTGCTGTTGCTTCTTCATAAAGTATCTCCCCCTGCTTGGTTTCAGTGGGCACTGAATCCAGGCCTCTAACTGAAGGAGTAGCAAAGGGTACCAAAGTAGTAGCAGATAGGGCAGAGACTTTTTTAGCAAGGGAGGAGATGGAGGCAGCAAGAGGCCAAATAGCCTCTGCTAGAAGGGTTTTGAGGAGGGAGTGAGAAGTACTATAAGAGGTTGAATGATGGAGGGATCTAGTGGCAGAGAGGCAGAGGGTGTTTTAGTGGAAACAAAAGGGAGAATGGTAGTTGATGGTGGAGGCGGAGGGAGAAATCTTGCATTGAGACATCTTGAGGGGAAGGAGTATGGAGGGAGGATGTAAGCAGATTGAAGGATGGGATGTTATCTAGATGGTGGGGTAAAGGAGATGAAGGTGGTGATGTAGTAGGGGTGCCATGGGGAGAGGGAGTATGAGTGTGTGATGGAATTTGTGTATCATGTTGGGAAGAGGTTGAGGTATGAAGGGGAACATGAGTTGGATCTGTATGGATTGGGGATAATGGAGGTGGGGTATGAAAGTGAAAATGAGTTTGTGATGGATGTATTGGAGAGGATGGAGGTGTGGGAGTATGAACTGTGGTTGGAGTGGTGGAGGGGAGTTGGATGGCTGGATGTGATGGAGGTGGAAGTGGGATCTCTTCAGTAGGGTGGGGAGTGGCCAAACCAGCCCTGGTACTCTCAGAAGGCCTGGTGGAAGAGGAAGAAGTCTTGCAGGGCTTGGCAATGCTCCTCTCCCACCTGCCAAAGAGGGCACAGGTGAGCCTCTTGGAGGCATTTATGAATATGGTCGGGGAGACCAGGCATTCAACAGCCTTTTCTTTGAGGAAGATTCCTAGAATCCTTCCAAAACAGACTTCATTTTTAGTATTCTTTTTCTTGATTAAGTCAAACAGAATCTGAGCCTAGTTCACCTGCTTCTTGTTCACTGCAACACACATGACCAGGAATTGATGTCGGGTTATGTAATCATGTGCATTGTGCTTTCCCAGCAACACCTTGCCCACAATATCTGCTAGGAATTTAAACTCAGCAGAAAGGTGTTTCTTCAGCAGTTTATTAGGGGTTTCTCCAGAATAATCCATCTTACTCAGCATTTCATCAAATTCATCACTATTAATTTCTAATTTCTCTTCACCATTAGTTAATCCAAAGATTTAAGTCATAATGGTGGGGGTTAGTGAGACAGCATTACCCGATATGGTATCGGTCATGGTTTTATCATCTGTGGTTAAGGAAGTATAGACCCACTCCCTAATCTCTGCACCAGCTAGCTTGATCATGGTAGTCATCAAAGTTTTTAACTGCAGATCTTCAAGCAGTTGCAAGATGTCCAGGAATATTGGATCTGAGTGCTGAAATGATTCAAAATCGACATCAAATCCAGTGTCAGATTTCATCGTTGTGAGACTTCCTGCTGGAATCGCCATTAGTGCACCTGCAAGAGAGAAAAACGAAGATCAAGTGCTATGGAATTGAAAGCACGGGACGGAGGTCGAAGAAAATCTAGATATAGGATTTTCCAGAATATGAATCGACAAACTCCGTTACACAAAAAATAAAAAATTCTTCGATCTGAGGTCGTCGAAATAATTTATAGTTAAATAATTCATCGAGCTCAGTTTGAAGATTTGAAAACATTTTGTCGAGCTCTATTTGACGAAAGGTTTCTGAAGCAAATTCGTCGATCTCTGTTCGACGAAAGTAACTTTACTTACAGTGAGTTCATCGATCTCCATTCGACGAATATCTCAAGAACTTTTCCCAGTTCGTCAAACTCCGTTCGACGAACTTTGAAAAATTCATCGAGTGCAGACAGAGATTAAATTAAGGCTTCTCCATTGATCATTCCAAGCTGATTTATAAAGAACAAGTGATTTATTTCATCCAAGGGTTTGGTGAAAATATCAGCTCTTTCTAAATCAGTGTAGATATAGACAAGTTTAATTTTGTTTTTGTACACACACTCTCTAATGAAATGATGCCTAATGTCTATATGCTTAGTCCTACTATGATGCACTGGATTCTATGTTATGGATATATCACTTGTGTTATCACATAATAGAGTTGAATTATTTAAGTTGAAATCATAGTCTAGGAGTTGGTTTTGAATTCACAACATCTGGGAACAACAACTGCCTGCTGTAATGTATTCTGCTCAGCAGCTGATGTAAACACAGATGATTGTTTCTTGCAGAACCAAGACACTAGTCTCATACCAAGGAACTGGAAAGTTCCTGAGGTACTTTTCATGTCTACCCTACATCCAGCAAAGTCAGCATCTGAGTATCCAGTTAACTCAAATTTTGACTCAGTAGGATACCATAGTCCTAGACTTGGACAACTCTGTATATATCTCAAAATTCATTTTAGAAAAACTAGCTGAGATTCTTTAGGGTTGACTTGGAACCTAGCACAAAGACATGTGGCAAACATTATATCAGTTCTGCTAGCTGTAAGATATAATAGGGACCCAACAATGCCCCTATATAATTTCTGATCAATAGGTTTCCCATGTTCATTAGAGTCTATTATAGCATTAGTGGCCATGGGTGTTTTCTTTACTGAGGCATCAGCCATCCCAAACTTTTTAACAAGCTCTTTAGCATACTTTGTCTGGGATATGAAAATGCCATCAGGTAGCTGCTTCACTTGGAGACAAAGGAAGTAGGAGAGCTCACACATGCTACTCATCTCAAACTTTGAATGCATGAGGTCAGCAAACTTCTTGCATAGTTTGGGATCTGTTGACCCAAATATAATAACATCTACATATATTTGTACTAACAATGTTTGATCCTTATGGTGCCTAGTGAATAAGGTTCTATCTACAATGCCTCTAATGTACTTATGCTCTATCAAAAAGCTAGCTAGGGTCTAATACCAAGCTCTTGGAGCTTGCTTTAAACAATAAAGAGCTTTATGCAATCTAAATACATATGAGGGTTGAGTTGGAGAGATAAAACCTGGAGGTTGTTCAACATAAACCTCTTCTTTAAGTACTCCATTTAGAAAGGCACTGTTCACATCCATCTGATATACTTTGAACTTCGTGTAGGCAGCATAGGCAAGGAATATTCTGATTGCCTCTAACCTTGCAACTGGTGCAAATGTTTGGACATAGTCAATTCCTTCTTCTTGCCTATAACCCTGAGCAACAAGCCTAGCCTTATTCCTCATAATTGCACCTTGGGCATCTAGTTTGTTTCTATATACCCATTTAGTTCCAATCATTGGGTAGTCTTTGGGTCTTGGAACTAAATCCCAAACTCTACATCTCTCAAATTGGTTGAGTTCCTCTTGCATTGCAATGATCCAGTGGAGATCTTGCTTAGCATCTTTTATGGATTGAGGTTCAACTTGATAGAGAAAACAGGAATGCATCATATCTTGGTTGAGTTGATGCCTTGTTTGTACACCAACTGATATGTCTCCAATCACTTGAGATCTAGGGTGATCCCTTAGTGTGACAAGATCAGTGGGTGGAGTTGGTTCAGCAATAGCATTTTGAAATAATTCCTCTTATGGAATTGTGTTTGTTGTTGTAGGAGGTTCAATCATTTCAGTGCTTTCTTCTTCACTCTCTTCTTCAACTTGTGGAGAAGGATGTGTTGGAACCTCTTGGGTGTGGCTGAGTTCATCCAAATTTTCACACAAGTGAGGTACCTGTAATGTATTATTAATAGAAATCTCTTTCTTGTAAGACATGTTAGTTTCATCAAAAGTAACATGAATTGATTCTTCAATTTTTAAAGAGACTTTGTTAAACACCCTATAAGATTTGCTTACTTGGGAATATCCTAGAAAAATTCGCTCTTCAACCTTAGCTTCAAATTTTCTAATATATTTCTTGTTATTATTATGTATGTAGCATATACAACCAAATACTTTATAATATGTGATTTTAGGTTTCTTCCCTTTAAGTAATTCATAGGGAGTCTTATTCTTTAGTTTATGTATTATACTTCTGTTCAGTATATAATTTGCTGTGCTTACAGCCTCTACTAAAAAGGATAGGGACATGTCAGCATCTGTAAGTAATGTGTTTGCAGCTTCAATCAACGTTCTATTCTTCCTTTCAGCTACCCCATTTTGTTGAGGAGTTCTAGTAGCTGAGAAGTAGTGCCTGATACCTTCCATCTCACAGAACTCATGCATAAGAAGAGACTCAAACTCTGTACCATGACCACTTCTGATCAATGTAACATGAGAAGAGTACTCAATCTGTATGGTCCTGAGAAAATCTATAAGAACTTTAAAGGTATCTGACTTAGATCTTAGAAAGAACACCCAAGTGAATCTTGAGTAGTAATTTATAATAACTAGGGTATAAGATTTGCCTCCTAGGCTTTATACAACAATAGGTCCAAATAGGTCTATGTGCATCAAGTATAAAATCCTAGGTGAATCACTTTTATTAACTGATTTAAAGCTAGATTTAGTTTGTTTGCCTAGTTGACAAGCCCTGCGAAGGCCTTCCTTCTTGTAGGGCCCAGAAGGTAAATCTCTCACAAGGCTGTCTTTATATATCCTAGCAATATTTTTAATGTTAACATGTCCTAACCTTTTATGTCATAATTCATTTTGATTGTTAACTAAATTAAGTAGACAAATGTCTGAAGGTGCAGAATAAAAATCAACCAAGTATATGTTTCCTTGTCTATTTCCAATTAGAACATTTTGTTTTTCTTTATTTGAAATAATACAGGATGTAGAGTTAAAGTGTACCTGATAACCTTCATCACATAATTAGCTTATAGAGATGAGGTTATGCTTGAGTCCACTTACAAATGTCACTTTCTTGAAAGTGACTGCTCCAATTCTTACTTCTCCAAAACCTTCTGACTGCCCCCAATTTGAATCACCAAAGATAACCTTTGGTCCCAGCTTGGATTTGTAGTTGATTAAATTATCCTTGCTGCCAGTCATGTGTTTGGAGCATCCACTGTCCAGGTACCATTTTTGATTAACCACTGGACAGCCCTTTTCCTGCAATGAAAACAGTTAGTTGTTCTTGACCTAGGTTATCTTGGGTCCTTTATATTGTTGATAAGAAAAGCTAGATATTACTGAATATTCAGGTTATGATTTATAGCCTAATGGGTGATATCTTCTAGGAGGAATTATCCAATCAGCCACTGGATTAAAAGGTTTCATAGATTTATTAGAATTGCTGTTATAGTTATGTCTTTTATTAAGTCTTTCTGGGTTCGACGAAATGTTGTGAGCTCGTCGATTAGAGTTCGACGAAATGGGATGAGATCGTCGATCTCTGCTCAGAGAATGAACTTAAAATGTTCATTTTTTGTGCCTCAAGTTCGTCGATCTCTGCTCGACGAACCATACACAGTTCGTCGATCGCAGTAAGATGAATGATTATTATATAGATTTGTGTTCAGCGTTCGTCGACTAGAGTTCGACGAACTGGCCACATTTCGTTGATCTGATTTCGATGAAATCTGCAGAACTTTGTTTTTATCTAAGGTTTTCTGGTTTCTGTTTTTGTGATTTTTAAGATTAGGTAATTCTTCTGTAATTTGTTTGTTCTTTACTACTTATTTACCCTTAGCAGTTACAATTCTGATGGGGGTTGTTAATATGTTCTTCTTGACAATGGGTGGTAAACTTGATGAAGCACCCAAGCCCAGTTTGTCATTCAATCTGTCATTGACTGTGCTTGTGATGTCCATCAGCTTAAGGCTTCTCCCATTGAGAGATTCCTCAAGTTGTTTGGCCTCACATAACTATGTTTTTAAGGAGTTAATTTGTTCATTAGCTATATTTAGTTCATCCTTTAACCTAGTGTTTTCAGAAATTATATTTTCTTGATTAGCTAGTCTTTCCCTAAGTGTTTTGATTTCTTTTTCAGAGTTTATTAAATCAATACACATGGTTTTAAATTCAAATTTGAAAGCATCAGAATTATAGTCAAAAGATAAGAGTACCTGATCAGCTTCTGTTTCTGATGCTTCTTCATTTTTAGATTCTTCCTCTTCATCTGATTGACTTCTTGAGGCATCAATGACCATGAGGCAGACTTATTTGCCCTTTCCTCTTCTTCTTCTTCACTGGAACTTGAAGATGTGGATTCATGCTCAGTTTCACTCGAGCTTTCTACTATAAAGCCCTTCTCCTTCTTCTTGTATTTTCTGGAGGAAGGCCTTGAGCTTTGTTGTCTTCTTCTGTCCTTCTCTCTTTTTCTTTCCTTTTTTTGATTCTCTAGACACTCTGAGATGAAGTGTTCAGGTTTCCTGCAGCCAAAGCAAACTACCTCTTTAGTGGGGGTTTTGCCATACCTTGGCTTATCATCCTGCCTGGATGATTTCTTCCTGAAGTCTTTCCTTGCCATTTTATAAAATCTTTTGGCAAGGAGACTCATTAGCTCTTCATTTATTGCTGAAGGTTCTGTCTCTTCAGCAGCTTTGAATGCTAAGCTATGCTCCTTCCTTGCTAGTGGAGGAGTTCTTTATTCAGCTGCTTCTCTGGATTTAATCAGCTGCTCATAGGACTTAAGCTTTCCTAAAAGAGATTCAGTGTAAAACTCATTTAAGCTCCTAGCCTCCTTGATTGGACAAATTCTTGAATCTCATGAGCTTGGGAAGAACATGAGGATTTTATCATTCACCTCAGTAAGGGTGATATCTTTATCCAAGGTCTTTAGCTCATTGATGATGGAGCTTAGTCTGGTGTACATGTCAGCCACTATTTCTGACTCATCCTTCTTGAAGTTCTCATATTGGAATATTAGATTGGATCTTCTATCTTTCCTCTTATTAGCTGATCCAGCTACCATTTGATTGAGAGAGTCCCAGATGGCCTTGGCTGATGTGCATTATGCCACTTTCTGGAAAATGTCATCAGACATTGTTTGGGCCAGAATATTCATGGTTTTTACATGAGCAACGTTTTCTTTTTTCTGGGCATCAGTCCATACAGGTGGTGGAACAGCATGTGTGCTGGAAGTTGTTGTAGATGTAGATGGTTGAGGAGGACCTGTCAAAATGGAATTGTAGATGTCCTCATCAATTGAATTCATATATAATTTGATTCTCGCCTTCCAGATGAAAAACCTATTTAGGTTGCACGCTAGAGGTCTGGTGCTTGCGTAGTCTTTGTTCTGTGTCATGCTGTGAATATAAACCTAATAGAGATAAAAATCAGATCTAACACAGGATATTTTGGTTCAACGATTAACTTGTGCAACCAAAGGAACCTTGCTCTGATACCAATTGAAAGTTAGGGTTAGATCTGAAATACTCTAGAGGGGGGAAAAGAGTATCTTGTAAACTTAAAAACTATAACAGCTTTTTACTGTAAAATAAAAAATCAGTCCTAAATAAATTATTCTGACATAGGCACAACAATAAATAAGCTAACTAGCACAGCCACATCAAGAGGAAATGAAAAGGTGCAACCAGACAACACAAGAATTTTATAGTGCTTCCCCAACCTGGGTACATCCACTCTTCTACCACCCTTGTAGGAATTCACTCAGGTTTTTGATCAGGTGACTGCCACCAATGAGCTTTTGATCTGGTGCTCAAAAACCAACCCCTAGTCTTTTGGTCAGGTGACTTGCAACCAAGAATAACTTTTGAAGGGTGTTAAAGAACCCTTTTTACAGTGAGGGATGGGAGAGTGATTATGTCTTCTCTTTATCAAAATATAACTGAGAAGACTTTAGTAGATATATGATGTTAGCAAAAGCTCCACCTGAGATATTGAACTCAGGAAGATTAGAGCCTTACAGCAGGGTGGATAAGACTTCAATATTTCATCCATGACCAGAAAGAGCTCCAGGAACTTCTTGACAGATAGAGTATTTTTTTGTCCTTTTAATAATCCTGGAATGAAGAAGGAAGAAGACTCTTGATTTTTTATTGATGTTCTTCTTCTTCTGCTTACTATTCTTCCTCTAGTCTGGGGCTAGGGCTTCTTGTTTCTTCAGTGTTATTGCCCTGTGTATGTTGTTCTCTGTGTTTTGTCAAGAAGGAAGAAGGAAATCACTATGCTCTGTTATCTGGGTGTGTCGTATGTGGAAGAGAGAGGAAAAATCCTTTTTATATTTTCGATTAAACTTCCTTCTGAATTTTGAATTCCTTCTTTCATTCAATGCTGACGGCCTGGAGAATATCTGCATTGATTGATTTCCCCAACCATCCCATTGAAAAACAGCAAGTAATAATCCTGATGACGACCATAATCAATGCTGCGTCTAATAGTAATATTTAGAGAATATTAAGCATTGATTACTCATGAATTACTGCAATAAATTAAGGACAGAGGGAGGGAAATATCCAAGTCTGGAACTTCACAGAAATCGTTGAGGAGAGAACAGAATTCGTTGACCTGGGTCTAGAGTTCGTCGAGCTTAGAAGATATATTTGTCGACCAGATAATAGCTGTTCGTCGACCAGAGATCCAAGATCGTCGACCTGAGAATAGATTACTCCTTTCTCTGGAACCTTTCCAATTCTGTGTATCAAGATCGTCGAGCTGAGAATATGACTTAGTCGAGTAGTGTTCAGCTAAATGATTCTTGTACTTTATAATGTTGAAGTAGTGTGTCTAGAAATCGTCGACCTGATAACTATGTTCGTCGAGCTGAGGTGTGCTAACTGCTACTTGATAAACTTGTTAAGACTGTGGTCCAAGATCATCGAGTTGATAATATGAATTCATCGACTGGAGTATGATTCTGGACTTAGAATATTTAGATGTTTCTAAAATAAAATGTTGATGTTGAATACCCAAAAATCGCCGACCTAAGAACCAAGTTCGTCGAGCTGATATTCCAACTTCGTCGAGTGGAGTTAAGAGAAGGAATTCTGGGCTTGGAATGTTGAAGTATAGTGTCCATAAATCGTCGAAGTGATAACTAAGTTCGTCGAGCTCAACTCAGAGAATTTTCTCTGAGTTCATTGAGCTAAGGATGACTTTTGTTGAGCTGAGTTCGACGAACGTCGAACTGACTTTCCTGAGTCTTTGAAATTTCTCTAAGTCTTGAGTTTTTTGTAGTCTGTTGATGGCTGGTCCACGCAGTGTTGGTTCTAAGGACATGGCCTATACTCTAAGACTCGTACATGACACTGGCTATACATGTTGGGTTAGACATCCTAGTTTAGTGAACATAGCCCAAATCCAACTAGGGACCCAACATACCTGATGGGGTCTTGCAAGCACCTGCTATCCTCTACAAAGAGAAGAGTAAGCAATATGTATGAAAGGAAAACTAAGTTGCAAGTACCTGAAGAGAACTTGCAAGTGTTTACTGGTTTCTGCAAAAAAAGAATTATGAGCATACAAAATATATGGGAATAGCTTGCAAGTACCTATGAAGAAATTTTCAAGCATCTGCTGATCTCTGCAAAATGAGAGTTAGCAGCACACAAAATATATGTGAATAGCTTGCAAGTTCCTGTAAAGAAACTTGCAGGTGTTTGCTGATCTCTACAAGAAAAGAGTTAGGAGCAGACAAAAAATGTGAAAGTAGCTTGTAAGTACCTGTGAAGAAACTTGCAAGTGTCTGCTGATCTCTGCAAGAAAAGAGTTAGGAGCAGACAAAATATGTGAAACTAGCTTGCAAGTATCTGTGAAGAAACTTGCAAGTGTCTGCCAATCTCTACAAGAAAAGAGTTAGGGGCAGACAGAATATCTGAAAGTAGCTTGCAAGTACCTGTGATGAAATTTGCAAGTGTCTGCTGATCTCTGCAAGAAAAGAGTTAGGAGCAGACAAAATATGTGAAAGTAGCTTGCTAGTACCTGTGAAGAAACTTGCTAGTGTCTGTTGATCTCTGCAATAAAAGAGTTAGAAGTAGACAAAATATGTGAAAGTAGCTTGCAAGTACCTGTGAAGAAACTTGCAAGTGTCTGCTGATCTCTAGATAAGGCTTTTAGGCATCTGCTGATCTCTACAAGAGTACAGTTTGCAGCAGATATGATGAAAAGACTAAGCTTCAAGTACCTGGATAAGACTTGCAGGGGCCTGCTAATTACTGCAAAGAGAAGAGTGAGCAGCAGACATGAAATAATAAGCTAAGCTGTAAGTAGCTGGACGGAACTTGCGAATGCTAACTATTGATGAGATAAGATAGATATGAATAAATAGCAGAAGAAGTGACTGATGAACTCTGTCGATAATTGAATGGAGATAAAACTAGAGTAGTGATCTTCTTGCCATATTAGAGATGATAACTTCAATATGAAGTCGAGATCAATAAGCCGAATGTTGGCTGTTGGTATTTTAGGATGGAGATGATCTGATTAGCAGCGAAGAAGATTGACAAATTCTGTCAATCTTAACTAGATTCCAATAGTAAGGCTGGATGATCATGGAGAGCTAGATGCTTTGATCAATGTTTGATGTCATTAATCATTTGATAAAAGTAATGAACAACTTTGTGAATCATCATCTGATAAAGCTTAAGCAAGCAGTGAATATGAGATGAGAATAAGCAAAATGAATGTTTGTTAATCCTTTTATGAGGCCGGATTGATCTTATTCACCTGTGAAAGAGGCATTTGATAACAAAGAGGTCTGTACTCGGAGATGACCAAGAAAGAGTCGGATACTGCCACAGGAGATCACCCGTGGGCCTTATGCATCACTAGTTTAAGAAAGGTCATCAGGAGTATAGTCCTACTAAGAGTACACTCCCTTGACAGAGCACAAAAGCGAGACATGCGCAAAAACCCTAAGAAGGAAGCGGCAGATGCACTGCTCTCTTGCCTTGGGTACAATCATCACTGATCAATGAGACTAGTTGCGCCAAGTAGCCTAAAGCATTGCTTGTCTTTGGAAAGATCAGTGGAATTGTGGATCCCGGGAAGGCATGGATTGAGAGTACCATATAGTGTTCGGCCATCACAGTCATGCGATGATCTAATAGACAAGGATACGCTTGGTCTCCATTGCTTGTCAAGCAAAGATCATCGTAACTAAAATGTATCCTTAACGAAGCACAGCAGAGCTAACACATGGGGCTTCCATAGCACACATTATGTGTCAAATGCCGACTAGGATCTGAAGTCCAGTATTCCTCCGCATGAGAGTTGGATAGCCCCCACTGCACATATGCGAAAACTCTCCGCAATATGTGGTCATTGTGGCCTTACGCTGGAATCCAATCTCGAGGGGGCCTATAGCAAGACTTGGCGATATCTCAGTAGTTCAGTGATCTCTTTGGCAAAGAGAAAAATGGAGGAAGAAGCATTACAAAAAGGGAACTGTGTTAGTGTGAGATCCCTGATAAAAGCTTTATTGAAAAGCAAGAATGAAAACTTAGAAATGTTTTGTAAAGAAAATGTTTGAAAGAGTAAGAGTACCCAGCCACGGTTATGAAAAAACGTTGAAGAACTATGAAGTCCTTTGCTGGCTTAGAATAGTCTTCCAAGAACGCCCTCGTCGTCGGTATCGAAGCATTCAACAGGATTGTTGACAACAAGGAGAGGATGTGCTTCGACATTGTTCACTCCTCTTGTGCTACCAGGAATGTTGGCGACTGCTTTGCCCTTTGAGGTTGCTGGATTAGGGAGATTTTCTTTTGGAAGCAGGTCACGCATCTTACCCTGTCGGAGCATCCTTTGCACTAGCTGGTGGAGTGCTCGACAGTACTCTGTCAGGTATCCTGGCTCTTTATGGAACTCGCAGTATGATTCTGAGTCTCTTGATCTTTGATCAGCTAGTTGATAAGTACTTTTGTAGTTTGCCCTATCCTTCATGATTTGGCTTACTTCTTGCATGGCTTCATCTAATTCATGCTCATATAAGTCATTGTCTTGTTGTTGATCAACTGAGGCTGTTTGTGAAGATGGAGATGGTAGCAGTAGCAGTTGATCTTGAGGATGATCACGGCTCAGGAAGGAGTATTGATGGCGCTGAAATCTTCTTCCCTTCCTTGAGTAGGGAGGAAAGTCTTTCCGAGGAGATCTCGGAGGTTGCTTGTGAACAGGAGGTTCTTTATCTGCTAAAAGCCGGGAGACGAAGCCGGGGTTGCTCTTTTCGCCTCAAATATATGAGTTGGCTAAGGCAATCAACTCTTGATATGTTCTTGGCGCTCGTACATTGGCTTCGAACTTGAGTGGCCCTTTACGAAGACCATGAATAAGAGCCACTCGGTACATTTCTTGATCAACAATCTCAATGTCTAAGATCTCTCTTTGGAATCGATCAACGAATTGAGACCAAGTTTCATTCTCTCACTGCATGATCTAAAAGAGGGCATCTGGACCTCCCTTTCTCTTATTCGAGGTAGATAATCTGAGCAAGAAATCCCTTCGCAGATCAGCAAAGGAAGTGATGGAGTGATGGCGAAGGCCATAGAACCTGTCCCTCACTTGTCCATCAAAAGTTATCACTAGTAGCTTGCACTTGGTTGCATTTGAGAGTGTTTTGAGAGCAACGGCAAATTCGAAGGCTTGGATATGCTTCACTGGATAAGTCTCTCCAGTATAGATTGGCAACCGAGGCTCTTTGAAGTTAGCTGGAGTTGGTTCATGGCGAACGTTCTCTGTAAAGGGTGATGGCTCTTCTTGTTCTCCTACAACATAAGGAAAATAGGGAGCATAAGCTGCAGCTGCAAAAGAAGCAGGAGGATAAAAGGGAAAAGTTGATGCAGGAGGAGCAAATATAGGAGCTGAAGGGTAGGGATGACTTCCCTGAAAATTGAGAAATCTTGCTGGGCTTCCCCGGGCTGCTTCCTGGAAGAAGTTTTGGCGAGCAGCAAACTCATCATCTTGAGGTCGCAAAGGCACTGTAGGCCCTTGCGGAAAGCTTGTTGTATAAGGAAGATAAAGTGGCGGGCAAGCTGGACGATTAGCTTGTTGATGCTCCAATGTTGGCGTTGGATTGATCGGAGCAGCTGGAGCTATTGCTGGTTGAGTATCTTATCGCTATGTGATCACAGCAAGCATTTGGTTGATTGCTTGGAACTGCTGAGCATTCTCATGGCATGATTGCTCGAAGGCTTCCCAGAGAGGATCTTCACTTGGACTTGGAGTAAGGTTCTCGGCTGGTTGATGGTCTGATATGGTTAACTATCGTTGTTCACCGTCTGTTCAGATCTGAAGGTCGCATGTTAACTGTTGATGCATGAAAACGGCACCGGCTAGTTAATACGGGAGGAGTGTTCGATCTCACGGGAAGGTGAAGAAAAGGTGAAGGTTGCGGGGTTGAGAAGGAAAGGAAGCTTTTGAGTGCTCGAGAGTGGAGCAAGCAGCATGTTAAAGGGTTGTGGGGATAGAGGAGAGGATTGCTGAGAGCAACTGGGAAGGGTGATGATCAGTGGAGGAGGTTGATCAGGAGCTGTCGAGCAGACGATTACTTTTGACGGTTGTGCTTGCAGGTTGATGGTAAGAGAGCTGAGCTGAGCTAAAGAGAAGAGAGAGGGGCTGCTAGTAGCGGCAATAGTAGACTTCGCCCGCCGTGGCTTAAATGCCACCCTTGTGACGGGCTTTCCTTTGATTAATATAGATTTATTACAGCTTGCTATTACACCTTTATAAGAAAGCAATAAAGGGGTACAAAGGGAAGCTAGCGGCTAAGGAAGGAATGCCAGGAGAGGTCGTGCGGACTGAGTTTGGAGGCCGGCAGACTGCACAGCTAAGGAAAGAAAGGAGACCGCGCGGACTGGACAGCCTGGTCGGCAGATCACACGACTAAGGAAGGAAGAGGGTGCGGATTGAAAAGAGGAGACCGCAGGGGTTGACTGGTTGAGCTTGTTGTGGGCTGTCTTCGAGCGTGAGCAGTGAGTGAAGCTCTGAACATGCCTTCAATGAGAGGTATGGGGGTCTATTTATAGGCCCGTGGAGGTAATGGTTTCCGGTGACATTACCCCCGGTGAGGCGGTAACATGAGTGAGCTGAGGATGGAATCCGCCGAGTCCGCAACAGGCCGCGCGGACTTGGGCTTGCTTCTGGAGATGGTCCTGCTGACGGCAGACTGGGAAGAGTCCGCACCTACTGAGCTGATCGAGCCCGCACCAGGATTGTGCGGGCTGAATGACTATCTGCCCGCTATTGGGAAGCAGGAGGTGGAAGCTATGTGGTGGACTGCGAGGAGAATCTGTGGAGTCCACCACTGCTGAACTGAGCAAGCAAAGGGATGCGAGCTGAGGAGTGCCCGCTGAGTCCGCCGAGTCCCTACGAGGCTATGCGGTCTGGGACTTCCTTGAGGAGGTTTTGCTGCTTGGCGGATTGCGAGAAAAATCTGCGGAGTCCGTGACTACTGATCGAGCCCGCGCCAAGACTGCGGGCTTAGGGAAGTTGACCATGTTACTGGAGAGGTGGGTGGAGGGCGAGTGTCGTACTACATAGCGAATCCGCTGAGTCCGCGGAGTCCGCATCTGCTGACAATCTAAGTCCGCCAAAGATGAGGCTTGCTGCTGAGGAGCTGGAACTAGGGTTCATCAATGTAGGCGGACTGGAAGGCTTGACTGTACTTCGAGTCCGCCCAGCTCGCGAGGAACTGGATGTTGCTGCTGATCTCTGCGGGTAGCCGGAGGGCTGGAGCGTCCGCGCTCCTTAAGCGTATTGATGAAGCTGGCTATCCATGCTACTGGTGGTTGGCAACCTGGCAGACTGAGGAGGCAGGTCGCCAACTACTGAGGCTGGCGCTGGAGGCTGCAAGAGGTTGGTGACCTGGCGGACTGAGGAGGCAGGTAGCTAATTACTGAGGCTGGTGCTGGAGGCTGCAAGCGGTTGGAGACCTGGCAGACTGATGAGGCAGGTCCCCAACTATTGAGGCTGGCGCCGGAGGCTTGAGGGACGTCCTTGCGGACTGCGCAACGAGTCCGCCCAACTTGCGGGTAAGAGTTGTGTCCGTGCAGTTTGGCGCGGTCTAGTATACAATGTTGCTCAAGAGGGGTGCCGAGACTGAGTCCGCCAAAATCTTGCGGACTAGCGAGCTGGAGTTGGGTCTGCACCGTATTATGAGGACTGGGCGGATAGACATTTGAGTCCATCAATCATTGGACGTCACTTGTCAGGAGCGGGCTAAGTAGCAGCATGTTGCCGGCCTGGGTGGATAGGGATCCGAGTCTGGCAAAGGGGGAACCTATTTAGACAAGCCGTGGTTAAGCTGACGAGCGGCGCGGTCTGCAGGGGTGGATTGCAGAAGCAATCTGCGGCCCCTGCCGCCTTAAGAAACAGCGTGCGGCCTGGGTGGTTAGGCTGCTGAGACTGCCAAGCCGTGTGTCCTGAGCGGACAGAAAATCCTATCCGCCCATCCTAAGGCGTCGCGACCTCTAGGAAAAACCTGGAGCAGGCTGCGACTAGCAAGCTGGCTACCTTGGGAAGGATCGCTGATTTCAGGGTTAACAAATATGGCGTTGAGTGATGAAGGCTCACTCAATGCTAGTAATATAAAGTTTGGACAAGACAAAAAGCGTTGAGTGATGAAGACACACTTAACGCTCTCAACGACAGAGAAGCATAATTATTTTCTAAGACAAAAAACAGTGAGTGGACTCAACGGTTTCAATGTCTTGAGATAGAAAGATTGTCTACGTGTTTTGGCGTTGAGTGAAGCTTACTCACTCAATGCCTAATGACAGAAAAACTTTCTAAGTGTTTTGGCATTATGTGAAGATTTCTCACTCAACGCCTAGTGACAAAATATTTGGTTAAGTCCAAAAGCATTGATTGAAGCTTGTTCACTCAAAGCTTGAGATAGACAGGAATCTATATAAGTGTTTTGGCATTGAGTGATGCTTACTAACTCAACGCCTATACTAATGATGCTTGATTTTGGCCAAGTCCACAGATAGTGATGTCACTAAAGTCAACAAGTCAACAAAATTCAAATTAGTTGGGGGAAGGCTATAGTACGCGACAAATGCACTGCAGGCCTTCAGTAAAACTCTTAGCTATTAAAGTAAAACTACAGCTGTTAATCTCAGTGGGGTCCACGAGTCAAAATAGCTGTTGATTGGCGAAATAGAAAAGTAAGAGATGAGATTTACGAAAGAAACTTTTGGGAAAAAGGCCCAGACATCATCTTCCTCCTCGGCCATTTGTTGTTGAACTTTGGAGAAGAAGTTCCAACTTCAGATCTAAGAATTCTAAGAGATAGATGGTGCCATTATCATCTGCACCGGCAAGATTAGATATATTCTTTGAAGAAGTAGAAGCAGCTAAGGCCTGAGCCAAGCTGCATCTGATTTGAAGGCCATCAAGAGTTAGCTGGTTCCATTCTCACCTACACCAGCAAGTTCAGAGAGTTTTCTTTTTGAGGAAGAAGAAGAAGCAGCTGGTTGTTACCCAAGCTGCAACAACAGGAAGATAATCAAGTTGTTGTTGTCATCTCCATCATCAACAACAGTTTAGAGTAAATCTCTGAGAGAGAAGGTGTAACAAAGGATAACCCTTGCTGCAGACACTTCATAGTTCCAGCTGTACTATTCCGAATAATATTTTCTAGAGGCTGTGAAAAAAAGTTAGGGCTGAATCTCCTAAGCTCGGGAAAGAAAGATGAAGCAAAGCAGTTGTTTGAAAATTACTTCCAGCATAAGCTAAAGCAAGATCTACATCCTTGTTGCTGAAAAGAAGTTAGGTCTGGGATTCTCTCAGATCAGGTAGCAACAACTAGCTGCAGTTACTTCTCAATTCTAGCAGGAACACTTTGTTGTGCTGAGAAGACTTAGATAGTGCTGAGTATATATCAATTCAGGGAACAATATGCTCTGGGATTATTTCCCTAGAAACAAAGTTGGGTTGAGTTTATCTCTGTCTTGAGAGATTGGCAAAGAAAAACATCTCTTGTGCCAATACTAACTCAATAACCCACTTCCACCCTGTAGGATCCTTTTGGATCTGAGTGGTTGGAGCAAATTTGATCTGAGATAGGATCCACGTTTGGGTCTGAGTTGTAGGGTTATTTAGCCTGAGGTCGGATTCTATTGAGAATCTGAGGTAGGTGATCATTTGATCACTAAGAGAACCCTCCAGTTTGGATTTGAGGAAGGACCTTTGGATCTGAGGTAGGATAGTCAATCTCTCTATGTGTAGGGCACTTGTTCCTGAGTTGTAGGATCCATTGGATCTGAGGTTGGGCCTTTATACCTGAGCTGCAGCAGAGTCATTCTCTCTAAGGTAGGATCCATTATGGATCTGAGGTAGGGCTGTCCTCCCAGCCTAAGTTTCAGATCCTTTGGGCCTGGGATAGGTGATCTTTGGATCACTGAGTTATAGGGCCTTGTGCCTGAGCTGTAGGTCTTGGAGGAGATCGAGTGGTCCTGCGGGATTGTGTTGTAAGCACTAAGGAGCCGAGATTGGAGAAGTGTCTTGTCTAACTATAAGTTAGAAATGTGGGAGGGAAAGTGGACGTACCCATAATCTAGGGAACCACTATATATTTTGTGTGTGCTTCTTTGTGATTTTTCTTTGTTGCAGGTGTGTGTCTTGAAAGCTTAACTACTAACTAAGAAAGCACCTCAAATGAAGGAAAATCAAAGATAGTCACAAGTAACTATGAAACCTATTTCCCCCCTCTAAGTTATTTAGATATCCTTGAAAACAAAGACTTTCAATTGGTATCAGAGGTAGGTTACTCAAAAAGTACTTAATAGTCTGAGTAGACCTCAAAGGATAGCTAAAAGGTTTGCACTTGTGGGTTCAAAAGAGAACCATAAGGAGTAGATCTCAATGGAGCCTCAAGTGTGCAAAAAGTAGAACATTGGGACATAGAGAGAGGATCAGGCAGATCATGGAATCCATTGATCCTAGGGTCTTTGCAGTAGTTGAAGAAGGACCTTTCATAACTATGAAGGTTTTTGTCTTAGATGCAGAAGTCCAGACTCCAAAGAGTTATGCTGAAATGACTGAAGATGAAGTTATTTTGGCAACTATTCAATAGTAGTCTACTTCGATGAAGGAGCAACATAGTAACCTCACTTATGTATGGGTTGGAGTGATTCAGTACTCGTTAGTCCTATGAGCTGGAGGATTAGGGTAGTGATAAATTAAGGACATGTTAGTCCTGCAAGTTGAAGGCTCGGTGATCTATAATACTTGAGGATGGGATGGTCCTACAAGCTGGAGGCTTATATAGGAATTGTTATACCTAAATTGTGCTTGTTGTGGTTGGTCATTCGGACTGGTCTAGTCGGCACACTAACAGAAGTACATTGACTTTGGTAAGGTGTGTAGGTTTTTGGGTCCAGTTGGTTGTTTATACTATAGATTGGTGGACTATCCCCTAAACGCACTCCGGACCATAAAGACAACTGAATTTCCAGCAAGAGTACGAGGGAGTTGTGTTCTTAGCATTGAGGCATATGTGTGGTCTAGATCTGGTAGTGTGTCTTCCCACCTAGGAGTGGAGATACATCTTTCTCTGCCACCATAAGCCACGATGGTTGGTACCTGAGAGGTTAGTTACCTCCATAAAATGGGGAATGTTTGAAAGGTCTGTGCACAGAGTTGGGTGGGTGACTTGCATCACAAATCATTGCATTATATCGCATAGCATGACATTCATTAGTTAGTATAGTCAGACTGTCACTATAGTCCCTAATCATATAAATTTGTATGGGCTCTTTTATATGATGAGTTACTTTGGAAACTTTAACTTATAAGTTTGTATGAGCATTCATATAAGTTAAGGTACGTTCTATGATGGTAGTGTAGCTCGTTTACTTTACTTTACTGTACATTACTATACTGTTATTACTTTACCGTTACTGTCTTCTAGTGTTTCTCTTTATACATATACACTCCTGCTAGTATAGTTCCATGTCACATATATACAGTTGATACTCCCATTATTGTCCTCCACTTTCATCCTCCCTCACGGTACCTAGGAGTCACGGGGGTGAGGTGAGAACAAAATGTCTTGGTCTTTATGACTAATGATCGGTTATGACCATAGGAGTTTGATGAGATGGACCAGTCGCACGAGGAGATGCACCAGACATATGAGGAGGTGGGACATGAGGAGCAGTTGTCGCGAGCTACCGTTACTACTCGGCGATAAGTTGATGATAGATTATTATAGCTTCAGCTTGTAGTGAGTTGAGAGAGTGAGTTATTTGTATTGGACATGTACTGTGCATAAGCCATTTTACACTCTTTCATATATGTACTCATTTTAGACTATTGCAATTATATATATGCATATACTATGATTTTGGACTGCTATTGCTTAAGTGTTTTTTTGGCCTACTCATGAAATGATCGTACTAGCTGACAGAATCAATGTCGTGCGATGGCAACTAACTCGGTAGTTGGTGATACTGTAAGGCGATAGTTCTGGGTATAAGACTCGAGTACTCACAATTAAGTGGAGGGGTTTTACACAAAGTGAACAACGCATGCATCTGGATCTAACTGAAAGGACTTCTCACCCCACAAACAAAACAAAAAATAAAATGAAGCGCCTTACGAACAACACTATGTAAAACAATCCAAAGTACATGAACCTAAGGCAAAAGAACCAGGGATAAAAATTTCGGACAATTTTTCTTTGCGAATCACGACACACAATATTTTAGTGGAATTTGATGGGGTTCCCTTTGAATTTTCTAAGTTCAACCAGGGAGATTTCGACATAGAACTTGGAGGCAAGCCAATCCAACCAAATGAGTTGAGTGCACAAAGCTGCGCTTACCCAAAGACCCAGAAGCTTACTTGAAGGAGGGCAAAGCAAGTGTGCACGGATGAGCAAGTGAAAAGCATGTACCCGCGTAAAAGGCACGCACGCATGGGTAACGTGCCTATGCACGGGAGGCTAACCCGTGCACGCAACTTTCATGGTATGCTACCAACTTCCATGCGCACTCCCTCGTACATGCTCATGATGTAGTGGTTGCCACTGCCGCCGGCCACCTCCAACCACCTCTACCGCCTCCGGCCTCTTCCACCACCAGGTAACCTACCCAGGCCACCCCGGGGGAATTCCCATCATTTCTTGAAAATTGGTGATCTAGGTGGCCAAAATAGGTGACGTCATTCCCCATCTCAAAATTCGTCGTGGCACAATTATCAACATGTCCCTCCAGAAAAGTTTAAAAAACCCTAGGCCTTCATTTGAAGTCAAGCAATTCCAGAGACTAGGGTATAACGGCCTCCCCAGCCCACGCTTGCAAGGACGGCCACCTGGACCCCCGCACAACGCTCGAAAGGGTTCAGCCTAACCAGGTCTGCAGAACATGCACCCCAGCCCCTCTCCATCCAAAGGCGGGTTGTTGAGGCCGGGGATCGAACCCGAGACCTCCTTGATAAGGTGTTTTCAAACCGCTCCCCATTAATAACTGAGCTGCAGCTCAATTGGTGATGGGGAGTGGTTTGAAAACTTTGTATCAAGGAGGTATTGGGTTCGATCCCCGGCCTCAACAACACGCCATAGCTCAGTTGGTGATGAGGAGTGGTTTGAAAACACCTTATCAAGGAGGTCTCGGTTTCGATCCCCGGCCACAACAACCCGCCTGTGGATGGAGACGGGTTGGGGTGCATGGTCTACAGACCTGGTTAGGCTGAACCCTTTCGAGCGTGGTGCTGGGGGTGCCGGCGGCCGTCCTTTCGAGACGTAGGTGGGGGAGGCTGTTATATAGGGAGAGCTCTGATATTTTCTGGCAAGAACGTGATACTTTTGTTTCTCCCCTCGGAATTTGTTCCACTCCCTTTCTATCATGAACGACGTTTGAAACTCACTTGGTCGCATTTGTGAGCCCGAAAAAAGGCACTGGTACTCGCTTCCGCAGGTGCTCACATCAAGGCACTATATGGATTCAAGGACTTGTCCTTCTTATCTACGAGAGCGCCCTCATCAAGGCTATGACTTTGCGAGAGCACTCTCATTAAGTCTCCAAGGACTTAGTTTATTTTATACTATTTTTGTATTCAAAGCTTGTAACGGAGAGGTGACATGTCACCCTCCGAGAAAACTACCGAAACTTGTAAACTCAAAACGAAATTTTTTGTGTTTTGGCCCGGCATAGATCCGACCACTTGATTTTTCACCATTTCTAGGTTTTTCACTGTAAAAAAGGCAACATGTCATTATTGCTTGATTTTCATTGACTGTTCGTGCACCAAATCCATCTCTGAGCTAAGGTGGTCCGATTCTCCGGACCGGGGAAAAATCGGGTGACTCGCAACAATGGAAATCAAGAAAAATTTGCACCTCTTATTAATTGAATTCTTTTAATTTGTTTTAATCAATAAATTAATAAGAAAATTACAAAATTATTTCAAAACATAAAAATGTGCTTTTCTTCATATTTTTTTTCTGAATATTTGTTTTGTATATGTTGATTATTTCATATAAAAATAAAAATGATAAAAATAATTTAGAAGCGATATTGAAAATGTCTAGCATGAGTAGTTTAATATGTAAGGATTGACTATAATGTGTGCTTTTTCACTTCAATCCTTACTAAACCTTGCATTTTTCTCATTCTCTAGAAAATATCATAAAAATACAATGAAACACTTATAAAGAAATCTTGTGTCTAAAAGCGTAATTATACGTCTAAGTGTAAATGATGTTTCTTGTTAGACAATGATACACACGATCATATTCTTTGATTCTTACATTTATCTTTAATTTTGTTTATGCATATATGTATAGTTTAATAATGTAACTAATTAATATGCACAGATAAATTATCTACACAATACACATCATTATCATGCACCTATTCCTGAAGACGTATGGTTAAAATTAGAATTGAATAAAAACCTGAGCACGACTCTACTAGTCTATGCACCCCCATGTTGCTCTCCAACATCCTTAATCACGCTCACAATCAGATATTATTCTGCAGCTCGTAATTAACTGGCTCCAACTCCTTCATACCGCATTCTTCTTCATTCACCTCCATCCTCGATCTCTTCTCCCGTTCTGTCAACTGAGTCATAATTTCTCCTCAACTTGTTTGGCATATTTTGTTATCTCATTCCGTATCATTGACCCATTACTTTTACCTCGTAAAAATTAAAATTATTAATTAAAATGAATACAATACATGAGGCAAATGTATGACTCAGCAATTAAAACAGCTAAACAAATGTAATGGAATCCAAAAATAAAAATTAGTGCAAGTCTGTCCAAACATATGACTTAACAATTAAATTAAGCTAAGCTAATGTAATGGAATAAATGTTCAAACTGATTCCCTGGCGGCCTAAACGGTCAAAGTATTAGGGGATCAAAACGCCCAAAAATGATAAATGAGTTAAATTTTGAGTTCTTTAATTAGTAGCTCTTTCATTTTTTTGGTATAGAATAAGCACAGAGTTACATTGATAATTAACTTAATCATTGATTAACGAATTGGAAATTTAAAACCATTTTTATTTTTAATATATAATAAATTTAAATATTGATGTGTTTCCCAAAAAAATATTAACGCGGTTGGATTGCGCCAACATTAACTGTTGAAATTTGTGAAGTGGAAGTGGGTGACGGGACTGGCCGGGCGGCCTGGGCGGACAACATTGGCGGACTAGGCGGACTGGGCGGACTGTGATGTGCGGCCTGGTGGAAGGTCTAGTGGAAAGCCGGTTGTTCTTCTGAGCGGTTTGCACGGGTTGAGTCCGCGGACTATGCGGCCTGGTGTCTACGGATAGGGTGTTTGCTGATTGGCTTTGCCAAGGAGCGGCCTGAGCGGATAAAGGCTTGCGGACTGGTGCATTGCTCAGTGGCCGCGGGTGCAAGCTTGTGCTGATAGGCGGTTTGGCTCGTGTCCGCGGGTAGCTTGCGGACTGGAGTGTCCGTGGTGTGGGCTGTTGCGGACTGGTCTTAAAGCTTGGCTGAGGCCTTGTCGAGCTCTAGTGGCACAGCAGGCGATTTGTTGTGGAGATCGATTGGCGGACTGGGTTTGGAGTCCGGGGTTGGCTGCTGTTTTGGACAGAAGTGCGAGGAGCTCGCGGACTGGTGGCTATCTGTGCTAGGGTGTTTGGCAGACGGGAATTTGAGTCCGCCATGCTCGCATTGGCCCTTGATGGTTTTGGACTTGGTCACACTTTGTGTCAAGTTCATGGTGTCCGCCGTATCCGCCAAGTCCGCTGTGACCGGGCGGACTGTTGCTGCCTGTCTTTGGTCGTGGACTTGTGGCGGATTGAGGTGTGAGTCTTGCGGACTGCCTCGGGTTGGTGCGGAGTGCCATTAAAGGGGGTGCTGTCCTGCAGTGGTTGGAGCTTTACGGGCTGATGCCTTGTCCGCATCGCTTGGGCGGACTGGAGGGAGTTTGTCAATGATTGCCTTGCTCCTGGCGGTTTTCCTTGGTATCCGGCTAAGTCCTTGTGGACTCAGCGGACGGAGGTTTGCTATCGCGCGGGTGGTACGCCCAAAACAGATTTACGTAATAACGCAAGTGCACGTGCCGTAACAAGTAATAAAGTGTGAGAAGTGATCGTTCCCTCGAGGAAGTGATTGATTAGTGCTCACAATTACTAGCTCCTCCCATTCTTTAAATTCAGGGGAGATACTTAATAGCGAGAATTTTAGAGACAACAATAACAATAATAATAATAATAAAAGAAACTAATTTAATCTTGCTTCGTTTACTTTTTCCAAATTGGAGAATTAGTCTCGTATGTTGTTTTCTTAGACTATTGTGACGACTTTTCTTAATGACCTCTCATGATTGGTTGATTACTATCCTGCAACGATTTTTAAGATGGATGACATTATCTCTCGATCTCCGAAATCCGCTTATCATAATCCCCCTAGTTATCTCTAACTTAGGTAGATTTAGAATACCATGAAGGTTTAAAATCGATGTTGCTAACTCAAGACGGAATCTCTTCCTCTCTTGACGTTATATTAAGGGTTATGTTACACTTACACCGCTCCTCTCTCGAATCTTGCAGTGCAGTAAAAAGATGGAATTTTGACTAAAAGAATTATGCAACTCCTCTCTCGAATTTTGTCGCATAAAATGAGGATTCAACCCTAGACTAGCGAGACTCCTCTCTCGAATCTCGTCTCGCTATCTAAAAGAAGAACACTTACTCAAAAATTCCACAATTAAAGTACATAAACCCAATAAAAATAGATCGTCAACCAAACATGAAAGTAAAATTGAAATTAAATCATCACAATGAGTCTAATACTCACAACATACAAGACTCTTAAAATTTAGTTCATAATGATGGAGAAATCACACACTATGGTTGGAAAGTTCTTACAAAACATGGTAGACATTAGTCCAAACCGCTGTAGAATCCTTTTCCCGAGGTTGCTCGCTTGATTCGTCCGGAGATTCGTCGTCTTCCTCGCGTAAGAAGAGCAACCCTAGGTTTTTCTCCTCCTTTCTCCTCTCCAATGGAAATCTGAATAATAATCCTTAATGACTCCCTAATCAGCCAAGAAAAACGTCCAGCCCTTTCCCCAAAGGATGCATTTTTCCAAAATTGCAAATGGCGCCATATTTGAAATTTAAAATTTGAAATTCGTCCAGACGTTGCAACCTGTTTTTCTGCGCGTTGTGACCTGTTTTCCTGGTTATAATTCTTTGGGCAGATTTCTTTCTCCAATAGAATTCTTTGCCAATTCTCGCACAAATACATTGAAAAAAGACCGGATTAGCTCAAAATTAAATAAATATGAATTAAACTCTTATTTCTATTTTATTTAAACTTATTTTGAGCATTTATAATGGATATTAAGACATAAAATTAGGCTAGATAACTTCTATTTGGGAAGTTATCACACCTCCACACTTAAACATTTGCTAGTCTCTAGCAAAGACAATATTAATCATGTAAATTGAGTGAGAGGAGTTAGTCGCAATATAAACTCATAAGATCCTTCTTCTCAACATAATTAAAGAAAAGATTTCTCAAATGTTTCAAATTTAACCAGATGAGGACTTGTCATACCTTAATGGTTCATCATAATCAGATATTCACTAGCTTGATGAAGGATAAAGCTCAATTAAACTTTCTTGTGTGGTGTGTGCTATCCTTTAAAATCATCGACTTCTATAAATTGTTCTCAACGAACTTCCGTAATAATTAAGAAGGAATGAAAATAAACCGAGTCTTTGACTTAGCCTCCACTAGAGTTCATGATTTGACTTGAAAAGAAAAGATGAGGACTTGTGGTGGAAATGACCCTGGCTTGGTAAGGAATCAAATGCGATAGTAGAAGGTATTTTCCTAGTTAATATTCTTAATAATTTTCCAACTATAGGGTTCATCTTTAATTTTCAACTTCTTAGACCGTAGTAGGGATCATTCCAAGTAGGTGTACACATACTCGGGCCACATATCACTACAACTAACACGGTGTAAATTTTTTTTCTTTTCTTCTGTAATCATAGTTGGGATCATTCTAAGTATGAATATACATACCTAGGCCGCATATCACTATGACACGTTCTCTTTTCCCCTTTTTTATAGAGTTGTAGTAGGGATCGTTCCAAGTAGGTGTACACATACTCGGGCCACATATCACTACGAATCACACAATTTTTTATTTTTAACAATTCCCTATAGTTAAAGAACTTACTAAGAAATAACTAATAGGAATATAGGGAAATAGTATGTGAGAATTTCAAGTTCAAGCTCAAAGAAAGGTGGACGATCAAATCAAATATCGGTAGTGAGGCACGAATTGATCAAAGGTCTGTCCTAATCATTCTTTCAAATCAACTAGAACTCGCTACGTTTTGGATTACATCTCCAACTTGGTTCATGCCGATCCTTCGATCATTATTTTGAGAAGTCAGTGATGATCAATTTTTAGGAAGCGAATTCTTTTAAAGAATTGTGAGGATTAGAGAAATATTTAAGAGAGCTTTTACCCATCTTACTAATTTTCAATCGAGGATTTGAACCCTTAAGACTGACTATCCTACCAACAATCATTATCGAGTAATATTGAATAACATTCGTTAATTATGTCGAAAAATAGGATTAACTAAAATTGTTGAAAATATTTACTCTCACTCAATTGGTAGGAGTATACTACTCCCACCTCCACACTTTTGATACTTGCTAGTCCCTAGCAAGGAGACTTCAATACCCAAGAAAATATGATTAAACTACTTTGACTAATAAGCAAATAAGGTAAAGGATAAAATGCAGGTCAAAATGAATATTGAAATTTAAGTACTCCCCTGAAGAGTTGATTGTCCTTGTAGTTGTCCATGAACTCGGCAATGCACTTGATTTAATATGTAATGAGATGTCTCTCCGTTACCCTATCTATTAAATATATCCTGCATGTGTTAACCCTCAACATGTACACTGATTAGGATAGGAGATGCAATTATGTTGGGCGGCATGAATATCAATAAGAGTAAAAAAATATAAAGCTAGTGCAGAATCATTGTCTTGATCATATTGAATTAACTCATCCTCGAAAACCTTCATAAGCATGAAAAAGGTACTCATATAACATCATTAAGCAGAATTCATATAATCAGTCACATAACATAGAATTGATAATCAGAATTATAAGACAGAATTTACCTAATTCCAAGGATGGCTCAGTATATCATAGATTCACATGCCACAATCTAATAGCAATTACTCACGACAATAGTGAAAGTTCCAAATAATATCAGAGCCTAAACATGAGTAGGTAACTGAATTAACCATGACAAAAGAAATGTACTGGCCAGAGGACTAAACCTATCATCACCAAAATGTACGAGTGCCGCGCTAATTAACCAACTGTCCAATATCAGAACAAAAAGAAGAAGATAGAAATGTAACTATGCAAATGCAAACTAGGGGCAAAACAACACACAAGAGCTAAGCATCCCCTTCCTCGTCGTCCTCGTCATCTTCATCTTCCTCTGCTTCTTCATCCTCTTCATCCTCTTCCACTTCTTTAGCTTTTGTCAATGTAGGATCTATTCTCGTCCCATCCGATGTCAGGAGATAGCCTTTCTTGTCAAACTGGGACTCCATATCATATTTAGGCTCCGCCACTGGAATACGGGCCTTCTGCATCAACTTGGCCTGATTCTCACATATGTAGTCCAACTTGGAGTTGAAGTAAACAAACTGGCATCGATGATACGCCTTCATGTACTCAAGCTGCTCGATCATAGCATCTGGATCATCGCCGTGGTCAACTATCGGAATATTAATGCGCTTGGGAGCTACTGCTGTTGACTTAGGGGGTTTAGCAGCACACACGGCTTTCAACTTGCTTGGAGCTTGAGGAAGCTCAGAGGGTACTTTGATGTTGACGTTCACTACTGTTTCTGTGATGTGGCGATCCACTTGTGTGATCAGATCACCCTCACCGAGTTCAACTCCAGCTGCGCGACATAACTCAGTGATGGTAGTTGGGAACCAAAGGTGCCTCATTTTCTTATCATTCACTTTTGTCCAGATAAGCCGAGAGATGATCCGTCCAATATTAACCTTAATGCCCTTTATGATGCAGAAAATTAATGCAATCCTATCAAGTTGGACGTGGTTTAAATGACGTGTGGGCAGCAAACTTGTGTTTACAAAGTGAAGCCAAACCTTCGCTTCCCTCGATAGGCAAGTGGAATGTAGAGCATTCTCTTTGGTGCTCACCCAGTTTGGTCCTAGCACACCACAGATAACAGCGGTCATATCTGCCTTAGGCGTGGTAGAAAGCATAGTTGTATGATCTGGTCCGATGTTATCATCTAAATCAAAGAACGAATTAATGGCAGAGGCAGAAAAATCCACTTTATTTCCTCGCACGAACACAGTTCCCCCTTCTGCAACTGGTGCATTAGCGTAGAATTCATAAACCCACGGTAGCACTGCCTCCGTCCTTGGGTGACACAACGTTTCCCAGCCCATAACCTGTATTTGCCCCACATATCCCATATTACAGGCCCGTTTCTCCATTTTGAATCCTCTTTCGTAAATGGGTGGTATGGATTGGAGGGAATGAAATCTTTGGGTGGCTTCGTCACTTACAAATCTCTGGCTTTTTCGCACAATCTCTTTCCCTTTTCCCTTTTTTCGCGATGCCATGACCTAATCTACCAAAATCAAAACCCAACACTAAGCAGAAATAAAACGATACACCACTCTACTGGACTTAGGGTTTAGGTTTATACCGTTAGTGGCCTACGAAGTTGAACTTGTGTTGTTGGCGGTTGATGAAGATCGGCCGCTCTACAGGAAAAAGAAGAACAACGCTCAGCCCTCCGCGTCGTGCTAACGCTGGAACCCAAGCTGTCCTCTATTCGAAAACAATAGCAGCTCACCTGCTCCGAGTGATGCAGATCACCAACACAGTAGACTAGCGACTCCCGATTCCCGCGGTGAACTTAGGGTAGAAATGCGAAATCAGGGAAATAGGCCTGGTGGTTGAAATCTCCCGTCGCCCGTCGATGCGATTGTCGCCGCCGGAAGCTCGCGATATCGCCGCTGGAAGATCGCGATATCGCCGCCGGAAGCTCGCGCCCCTTGATGCTCGCGAATGGTTAGGGCCAGAAGATGAAAGATCGGGGAAAGAGAAAGGCTAGCCGGTGAAACTATTTCCAGGCTTCTTATACAGCGCATCCAAACCGGAAGGGTTAAGAACGGTGACCGGCCCAGCCGGTTCGCGTAAATAGGAGGGAATGAAGGCAGAAAAAAATAAGTCACAACCTCATTGATGGGCGTTGCGACGTTTTAAATTTGGGAGTTCAGGCGCCGGTTTGATCTGGCGCCGGTTTCACTGGACCGGACCGAGTTCCAGATTAATTCTTCAAGTCCAAACAGCAAAAATAAAGTCGCAACCCCTTAATTGCACGTTGCAACAGTCAAATTGACATTAACAATTCCAACTATTCTATGATTTTGGATCAAAACAAATAGACATAACAAGTTATTAAAATAATAATATTAATGTGATGATTTTAAATTTTTTTATTATTATTATTATTATTTTACTAATTGAACAAACATATAAAACTAACACACGATGGGTTGCCTCCCACCAAGCGCCTAGTTTAAAATGTCCCGGCCGGACGTTCTTCTTCGCACTCGTTTTTATTTCAGCATGATGACCATCGTCTCTCGATGATCATTGTCTTGAAAATATTCTTTCAACCTTTGTCCATTAACCTTAAACTTGGATCCGTCTTTCTCATTACAAATCGTGATTACTCCAAACGGATGTACCTTCTCCACCCGAAAAGGTCCCGACCATCGTGACTTCAATTTTCCCGGGAATAATCTCAATCTTGAGTTATATAGGAGAACAAATTGCCCTTCTTTGAATTCCTTTCTGTTTAACCTCGAATCATGCCATTTTTTCGTCCTTTCCTTGTACAACCTAGCATTTTCGTAAGCGTTAAATATGACCTCCTCCAATTCATTCAAACGAAAAAGTCTATTCTTGCCCGCTTCTTGGAGATCGAAATTCAATCTTTTTATTGCCCAGTATGCTTTATGCTCCAATTCTACGGGTAAGTGGCAAGCTTTTCCATACACCATTCTAAAGGGAGTCACACCTATGGGTGTTTTGTAGGCAGTCCTATAGGCCCATAATGCATCGTTCAACCTAAATGCCCAATCCTTCCTAGTTGTACTCACCGTCTTCTCTAAAATAGACTTGATTTCTCTATTGGAGATTTCGGCTAATCCATTGGTTTGCGGGTGATATGCTAAGGCCACTTTATGTGTTACGCCGTATTTTCTTAGAAGTGATTTAAATTGTGTATTGCAAAAATGCGAACCTCCATCACTAATTATCGCCCTAGGCGTGCCGAATCTCGTAAATATGTTTGTTTTTATAAACTTGAGTACAATCTTGGCATCGTTTTTCTGTGTGGCAATGGCCTCCACCCACTTTGACACATAATCTACTGCCAATAAAATGTAGAAATTTCCTCCCGAATTCACAAACGGTCCCATGAAGTCAATGCCCCAAACATCAAATACTTCTACCTCCAGAATATTTGTCATAGGCATACTTGCACCCCGATGAATATTGCCCGTCTTTTGGCATCTATCACACTTCTTAACAAACAAGTGTGCGTCCCTAAATAGTGTTGGCCAATAGAAACCAGACTCGAGTACCTTCATAGCAGTTCGTTCTCCCATGAAGTGCCCTCCGTAAGGAGATGCATGACACTTTTCTAGGATATCATGAACTTCTATTTCTGGTACACACCGACGAATAACTTGGTCAGCACATATCTTAAATACATGTGGGGCATCCCATAGATAAAACTTAACCTGATGAAGAAATCTTTTCTTCTGTTGATAACCTATATCTGGGGGTAAAATGTTACTCACAATGAAATTGACGAAATCAGCATACCATGGAATACTCGCCTCAGATATTGCCAGCAACCTCTCATCCGGAAAATTCTCTCTAATCTCTATGTCTCCAACCTTCTCACGCTCATACTCTAGACGTGATAGGTGGTCTGCTACAGGATTCTCCGCCCCTTTTCGTCTTTAATCTCCAAGTCGAACTCTTATAAGAGGAGAACCCACCTAATCAGTCTAGGTTTAGCGTCTTTTTTCTCTACTAAAAATCGGATAGCTGCATGGTCCGTATAAACAATCACCTTAGAGGTTACCAAGTAGGAGCGAAATTTGTCAAACGCGAAAATGACTGCTAATAGCTCCTTCTCGGTAGTTGTGTAGTTTACTTGTGCATCAATTAGCGTCTTGCTAGCATAGTAGATTGTGTGAAAGATCTTGTCGCGCACTTGTCCTAAAACCGCACCCACAGCGAAGTTACTAGCATCACACATAATGGTGAATGGTAAAGACCAATCGGGTGAGATAATAATGGGTGAAGAAATCAGACTTTGCTTTAAAAAATGAAAGGCAGCTAGACATTCCTCATCAAAATTAAAGTGTGAATCTTTTTCTAATAAATGGCTTAGCGGCTTAGAAATTTTAGAAAAATCTTTAATGAAACGACGGTAGAAGCCCGCATGTCCTAAAAAACTACGCACTCCCTTAACATTAGTTGGTGGCGGCAATTTCTCTATAACCTCTGTCTTTGCCCGATCTACTTCCAATCCTATCTTCGACACCTTGTGTCCTAAAATAATTCCTTCTTTGACCATAAAGTGACATTTTTCCCAATTTAGGATCAAATTGGTTTGAATGCACCTATCCAAAGTCTTCTTCAACACTTTCAAACATTCATCGAACGATCTCCCAAATACTGAAAAATCATCCATAAAGATCTCGATGCCCTCATCAATCAGATCAGTAAAAATAGCGATCATGCAACGCTGGAATGTAGCAGGGGCATTACACAAGCCAAATGGCATTTTCCTAAATGCAAATGTCCCAAAAGGACAGGTGAATGTAGTCTTCTCCTGATCCTCGGGAGCTACCATGATCTGATTATACCCAGAATAACCATCTAAGAAACAGAAATACTCATTCCCTGCTAACCTATCAAGAACTTGATCGAGGAATGGAAGTGGAAAATGATCTTTCCTAGTTGCTTTATTCAACTTTCGGTAATCCATACAAATCCGCCATCCAGTTATCGTTCTAGTGGGAATCAACTCATTGTTCTCATTTTTAACTACCGTAATGCCCCCCTTCTTTGGCACACATTGGACAGGACTTACCCACCGGCTATCGGAGATAGGATAAATAATACCCGCATCCAACCATTTAATTATCTCATTCTTCACCACTTCTTTCATTGGTGGGCTAAGTCTTCGTTGGGGTTCGATTGAGTTTTTTGCTTCTTCCTCTAAAAGAATTTTGTGCATACAAATTGAGGGACTTATCCCTCTAATGTCTGCAATGGTCCAACCCATTGCTGCCTTATACTCACGAAGAATCTCAAGTAATTTGTCTTCCTGTTCCTTTACTAAAGATGCATCAATAATCACCGGTAGCGTGTTATCCTCACCTAGAAAAACATACTTTAAGTTTTCAGGTAACCGTTTTAATTCAAGCGTAGGTGGCTCCAAGATAGAAGGCTTAGTGACCTTAGACTCACTTGGTCTACTTATTAATTCACATATGTTACCATTTGGTATATGCTCATAAGTACTTAAAGTGTTTACAGTTTCTGTTAAGTCTGGGTCCTCTTCTATTTCTTCATTTGTTAACACACTAAAGATTTTACGCTCCCAATCATTCTCATCATACATCATATGTATAGGTGCATTCACTTCCTCAATGGAGAAACACTCCTCCTTATCATCGGGAAATTTCATAGTTTTGAGGATGTTGAATGTCACATTCTCATCATTAACTCTCATCGTAAGCTCACCCTTCTGGACGTCAATGAGTGTTCGTCCGGTGGCCAAGAATGGTCTACTAAGAATGATGGGGACATCCTTGTCCTCATCCATATCAAGTACCATAAAATCAGCAGGGAAGATGAATTTATCCACCTTAACTAACACGTCCTCTACAATTCCCTTGGGAAATGCTAGAGACCTATCAGCCAACTATAGAGTCAGAGATGTAGGTGTGATCTCACCTAGACCCAACTTCTTATAGATGGATAATGGCATCAAGTTGATGCTCGCCCCAAGGTCACATAAAGCTCTCCCAACAAACTTTAATCCGATAGAACAAGGAATTGTGAAGCTATCGGGGTCCTTAAGTTTGGGTGGCAACTTCTTCTACAATATAGCACTACACTCCTCAGTCAAAGCCACTATCTCTTTATCAACAAACTTCCTTTTCTTTGCCAAGATATCCTTCATAAACTTGACATAACTTGGCATTTGCTCAAGTGCCTCAGCAAATGGGATATTTATAGATAGTTTTTTGAAAATCTCCATAAACTTTTGGAATTGTATGTCAAGTTTGGATTTAGCAAGTCTAGACGGAAATGGGGTTGGTGGATAGACTACTTCTTTCTTTTGATTTAATTTCTCTTTTTGTTTTTCTCCCACATCATTTTTCTCACCCAACTCGTCCTTCTCTAATGTGCTCGTCTCACTTGGCTTCTTACTTGTCTCTTCTTCTCTAACTTTCTCAAGCAACCCCTCCGCACTTGGAATCTTTACACCACTTCTCAGTGCAATAGCCTTGCAATGATTATTATGATTATCTTTTATTGGATTGGGTGTGGTATCAGAAGGTAGAGTTCCAATGGGCCTTTGACTTAATGAGTTTGCAATTTGTCCCATAGTCGTTTCTAGTGATCTTAACGATGATTCTATTCCTACCATTTTTGAGTCATACTTTTGGAACATGCCTAATATAAACTCATCTGTCATCTTTCTTTGGTTTACTTGTTGGGGTTGAGAGTTGTTATTGATAGGTAGGTGATTTATATTTTGATTAAACCCTTGTGGTTGATTCATCCCTTGATTATTTTTCCATGAGAAATTCGGATGATTCCGCCACTCGGGGTGATAATGGTTGGCAAATCCAGGTGGAATTTGCCTTTGTGCTCCTCCTACATAATTTGCCTCTTCAGAAATTTGATTCAATTGTTCCACTGTCAATGGAGCACTAGATGAAGGTTGTGATAATGAATATAATCTCTTATTGATTAGATTAAACTGTGATGCCATTTGAGCGGCCAACGATGTGAATTGGTCCACTTGGTGGATACCAACTGGATTGTTGTTCCCTTGACGCTCATAGGCTTGGTAATTATTTGCAGTGAGGTCTTCAAGGATTGCATACGCATCCTCGGGATACTTCTTAAGCAACGACCCTCCTGCAGCGCCGTCTACTAAAATCATGGTTGCAGTTTGCAAACCATTATAGAAGGTGGAAACTTGCTGATGTAGGGCTAACCTATGATGGGGACATTTCCTTAATAGCTCCTTAAAACGCTCCCAAGCGTCGTACAGTGTCTCTCCGTTACCCTGTGTGAATGTGGTTATATCCCTTATCAGCTTTGCGGTTTTAGATGGAGGAAAATACTTATGCAAGAATTTTTCCACCAACTGCTCCCATGTTGTGATAGAATCGTTAGGCAAAGAGTCTAACCAATCTTTCGCTCTCCCTTCTAAAGAAAAAGGAAACAATCTTAGCATTATTGCATCTTCTGATGCTCCGTTAAACTTAAACATATCGCAAATTGCTAAGAACGTTCGTAAGTGGGAATTTGCATCTTCATGACCTAGACCCCCAAACTTATTATTTTGTACTTGTTGCATAATTAGTGGGTCCATTTTAAAATTATTAGCAGCAATTGCAGGTCGAGCAATGCTGAAGTGCACACCTCCCCTTAGTGGTGTATTATACTCGTGACAAGTCATCCGTGGTGCCGCAGGGTGGCCATTTTGATCCACCTGACCATCATTATTATTAGCATTATTATTATTATTATCCATCGCAGGATGAATAATATTCACGTTTCTAGCTTCTCTTCTGTTTTGTCTACAGGAGCGCTCGATTTCAGAATTCAAAGGCAATAATTCTACTTGCCTATACCTGGACATACACAGCCCAACTTCTAATGATTTAAAAAAAATAAACAAACAACAAACAAACAAACACCTGATCTCTAAATACTAAGGATTCACTAATATTGAAAGAAATAACACTAAATCAGTTGCACTTCCCCGGCAACGGCGCCAAAAACTTGATACGCCCAAAACAGATTTACGTAATAACGCAAGTGCACGTGCCGTAACAAGTAATAAAGTGTGAGAAGTGATCGTTCCCTCGAGGAAGTGATTGATTAGTGCTCACA
The DNA here is from genome assembly GCA_039583875.1 of Platanthera guangdongensis. NCBI lineage: Eukaryota > Viridiplantae > Streptophyta > Magnoliopsida > Asparagales > Orchidaceae > Platanthera > Platanthera guangdongensis. Next base: position 195,575,585 of record CM077153.1, read on the forward strand.
ATTACTAGCTCCTCCCATTCTTTAAATTCAGGCGAGATACTTAATAGCGAGAATTTTAGAGACAACAATAGCAATAATAATAATAATAAAAGAAACTAATTTAATCTTGTTTCATTTACTTTTTCCAAATTGGAGAATTAGTCTCGTATGTTGTTTTCTTAGACTATTGTGACGACTTTTCTTAATGACCTCTCATGATTGGTTGATTACTATCCTGCAACGATTTTTAAGATGGATGACATTATCTCTCGATCTCCGAAATCCGCTTATCATAATCCCCCTAGTTATCTCTAACTTAAGTAGATTTAGAATACCATGAAGGTTTAAAATCGATGTTGCTAACTCAAGACGGAATCTCTTCCTCTCTTGACGTTATATTAAGGGTTATGTTACACTTACACCGCTCCTCTCTCGAATCTTGTAGTGCAGTAAAAAGATGGAATTTTGACTAAAAGAATTATGCAACTCCTCTCTCGAATTTTGTCGCATAAAATGAGGATTCAACCCTAGACTAGCGAGACTCCTCTCTCGAATCTCGTCTCGCTATCTAAAAGAAGAACACTTACTCAAAAATTCCACAATTAAAGTACATAAACCCAATAAAAATAGATCGTCAACCAAACATGAAAGTAAAATTGAAATTAAATCATCACAATGAGTCTAATACTCACAACATACAAGACTCTTAAAATTTAGTTCATAATGATGGAGAAATCACACACTATGGTTGGAAAGTTCTTACAAAACATGGTAGAACATTAGTCCAAACCGCTGTAGAATCCTTTTCCCGAGGTTGCTCGCTTGATTCGTCCGGAGATTCGTCGTCTTCCTCGCGTAAGAAGAGCAACCCTAGGTTTTTCTCCTCCTTTCTCCTCTCCAATGGAAATCTGAATAATAATCCTTTAATGACTCCCTAATCAGCCAAGAAAAACGTCCAGCCCTTTCCCCAAAGGATGCATCTTTCCAAAATTGCAAATGGCGCCATATTTGAAATTTAAAATTTGAAATTCGTCCAGACGTTGCAACCTGTTTTTCTGGGCGTTGTGACCTGTTTTCCTGGTTATAATTCTTTGGGCAGATTTCTTTCTCCAATAGAATTCTTTGCCAATTCTCGCACAAATACATTGGAAAAAGACCGGATTAGCTCAAAATTAAATAAATATGAATTAAACTCTTATTTCTATTTTATTTAAACTTATTTTGAGCATTTATAATGGATATTAAGACATAAAATTAGGCTAGATAACTTCTATTTGGGAAGTTATCAGCGGGCTGGGGCGGTGTCGCTATCTCTTGGGCGGTGACCACACTCCTCACCTTGCCTATAAATAGGACCCACCTGGCACATCTACAATAACCTAAGTAATTTGAGTGAACAGTAAGTTGGGGTGTGCAAGGAGCTGCGGTCTGTGTTTTCCAGTCCGCGCGGATTATTTCAGGCTGACGGTTTGCTGTGTGCAGGTCACGCGGATAGCTTCAAGGAGCCAGGAGTTTGGCTGTGACTTCGGTCAAGTGCTTGGAAGTGTGTGGTCTCTGCGGACTCAGCAGGAGGTCGCTCTGTGGCTTGTCAGTTCTGTTTCAACTTTGCCAGCTTCAATAACCTGTCCGCCAGTTTCAGGCGGGTAGGGGTGTTCCTCAGTTCAGGTTCAGCAGGAGGCGAATAACGGTGTGTCCGCGCGGCCTCGCGGCTTCGGCAGACTCCGTGTCTATTCGGCGGATTGCAGCATAGCTTGGGCGTTGTCAGCGGACTCGGCGACCTCGGCGACCTCGCGGTCTCGGCGGACTCCGGTGCTGTCCGCCCGGCTTGTTTTTTGGTGCTTTCTGTTTACAGCTGTTATAGTAGCGAAATCATGTCTCGCTATGTATGCCTCGAATTGTAAAGAAGTGAATGTATAAAATACCTGCTTGTGCTTCCATTGTTTGTTGGGTGTAACCTTTGATCCTTGGGTTCCGCTGGTTCAACGTGAGAACTGGGTAGTTCCGAGGATATTAATTTGGCGTTTGGGCTATCTTGCTGACCACATTGAGAAAATTTAACATGATATCAGAGGGAGGTTTCTGAGGTTCAGTTGCGTGAGCGGAAGTCAGCCAGTGTTGTTACTCAGTGATTGAGTGGTGATCAACCTGTGTTGTTGCTCGGAGCTTCTGAAGGTTGCCAACAGGTGTTGCAATGGAAGGGAGTTTTGCAAGAGGTCTGGGCATTGAGCTCTTAACGCCGGCTAACTTCAAGAAGTGGAAGTCGTGCATGAAGAGTTATCTTCTTGGCGAGGAGCTGTGTGAAGTCGTCGGTGGTGACGACAGACAGGAAGTTACTGCTGCGTTCGGTACTGCTGAGCAGGTTAGGCTCTGGAGAAGAACAAATGCTAAGGAGGGGTTCATTCTGAAGAGAGCCGTGTCTCCGGAACTGTTTGATCACATCGTAGGGTGTGAGTCGGCTGCTGATATTTGGACAACCATTGATGAGTGGTTCAATAGGAAGAATATGACGCGGCTTCAGTTCTTGGAGAATGAGTTGGCCAGGGCAACTCAGGGAGACCTTTCCATCTCCAAGTACTTCTTAAAGATGAAGAGCTTGTGCGCTGAGCTGTCGGCACTGGATCCTGATGAGCCTATCTCTGAGGCAAAGATGAAAAGGCACATTATCCGCGGCTTGCGGAAGGAGTATGTGGCCTTTGTAACATCTGTTCAAGGGTGGGCTACTCAGTCATCGTTGCTGGAGCTGGAGAATCTGCTTGCCTCGTAGGAGAGCTTAGCAAGGCAGATGGCTGGAGTGAACCTGAATCAGGAAGGCAGCGAGGCTCTCTTCTCAGGCAAGAAGAAAGGATGGGAAGGGAAGAAGAAGAAGAAGAAGGTGCAGGCCGCTGGTGAGAAGGAGACTTCAACTTCATATCCGCCGGAGAGGAGCAATGCTCCTAAGGACTGGAAGAAGAATCTGAAGTGCTACCGGTGTCATCAGCGAGGGCACTTCAAGCGGGACTGCAAGTTCAAACTGCAGCCTGGGCATGCTGCGGGAAAGGAGGAAGCTTGCTCGAGAAGTGAAGAAGCAGGATGGAGCGGAGCTTTTATGATGGGCACTTGTGTCCGGGGCTTGTCTGCTGAGGACTTCAACAGCGAGTGGATCGTGGACTCCGGGTGTGGTCATCACCTCACCGGAGACAAATCAAAGTTCACCTCCATGCAGGCTTACTCAGGTAATGAAGCTATTATCACTGCTGATAATACTGTTTATGCAGTAGAGAAGGAGGGGTAGTGTCTTTGGGTAGTGATCGGGGGCCACTCACGTTAAGGAGTGTGTATCACGTGCCGGGCATGAAGAAAAACCTCTTCTCGGTGACCAATGCGGTGGACGCTGGGTATCACGTTCTGTTTGGGCCAACAGACGTGAGATTCCTTCGCAACGTATCAGCGATAAAGGCTGATGTCGCTCATGTTGGGAGGAGGGTGAAGAACTTATTTGTTCTTTCCACCAATGCTTATGTTGATAAGATGAGGGCCAATGATAGTGCTGCTATCTGGCATGAGAGGCTGGGGCATGTTGGAATGGACAAGCTGAAGACGATGGCTAGTAGAAGTCTGGTGAGGGGGTTGCCAAAGTTGTCCTCCTTTGGTGATGGGCATGTTTGTGCGGGCTGTCAATATGGTAAGGCACATCTCCTTCCGTTTGATAAATCACAAACAAGGAGCAAGAAACCATTGGAGTATATTCATGGCGACCTGACGGGACTGACTGTTACTGCCAGCCTTGGTGGAAGTAGATACATGCTTGTCTTGGTTGATGACTACTCAAGGTATACTTGGGTGTACTTCTTAAAGGAGAAGTAGGAAGCCTTCCGTTTGTTCGTGGAGTTCAAGGAGTTGGTAGAAGGTCGGCTTGGCTTGCGGGTTAAGAAGCTTAGAACTGATAACGGGGGTGAATTTGTTTACTCCGAGTTTTCTAACTTCTGCAGGAAGCACGGGATCCAACGAGAGCTTACTTGTGCTCATACTCCACAACAAAATGGGGTAGCAGAGCGGAAGATCCGTCATTTGACTGAGACCTGCAAATGCTAGCTTCATGCGAAAGATATCCCAAGGTCCTTTTGGGTGGAGGGAATGTCTTGTGCTGCTTATGTTATCAACCGGATGTCACTCAGCCCTATCAACATGAAGAATCCTATTGAGCTATTGTTGAAGGAGAAGCCGAGTGTGGGACACCTTAGGGTGTTCGGTTCAACTTGCTACGTGCATGTCCCGGATGCTTCACGGACAAAGCTGGATGCGAAGGCAAGGAAACTTGTCTTTGTTGGCTATGATGAGCGGAAGAAGGGATGGAAATGCATGGACCCTGTGACGAAGAAGTTCGTGGTGTCAAGAGACATTGTCTTTGACGAGCTGACGTCATATGGAGGTGGCTCGGTGGAGCTAACCGGAAGTTGCAAGGTTGATGAAGCACCGGTGGAGGCTGCTGAAGGCTTGGAAGAGGAGCTTGCTGTTTCACCAGCAGCTCCTGTTGCTTCGAACTCCGAGGCTGAGCTTTATGGCTCAGGAAGTAGGGGGAGCACTGCTCAATGCTTGCCCCAGGTAGGAGTGGAGCCTGAAGAAGCAATGAAAGATGTGAGAAAGGAGCCGTGTCTTCGGAGATCGAAGAGGGTGGTTAAGCCACCGGCTCGGTACTGTGATGGGAATGCAGTGAGCTTTGTCTCCTGCTTCTTTGCAGGTCCTCTGGATGAGTGAGAGCCTGCAAACTTCAATGAGGCCACTGGAGTGAAGGAGTGGGAAGGTGCCATGAAGGAAGAGATTGATGCTCTGAAGAATAATGAAACCTGGGACCTCGTGCCCAAGGTTGATGGCATTACTCCGGTTACTTGCAAGTGGGTTTATAAGTTGAAGAAGAAGGCTGATGGGAGCATTGATCGGTTAAAGGCTCGCCTGGTCGCTAGAGGATTCTCACAGCAGTATGGAGAAGACTATGAGGAGACATTCAGTCCAGTTGCGAAGATGACTTCTGTAAGAGTGGTGATTGCCTTGGCTGCTAGCAAGGGATGGTGGTTGTGGCAACTTGATGTGAAGAATGCCTTTCTTTGCGGAGAGATTGACAAGGACATCTTCATGGATCAGTCGCTTGGTTTTGTCTCTGAGAAGCATCCGGACTATGTCTGCAAACTCAGGAAGGCTCTCTATGGGTTGAAGCAAGCTCCTAGAGCTTGGTATGGGAAGATTGCAGAGTACTTGCAATTCTGTGGATACCTTGCTTCCAACTCGGATTCAAGCTTGTTCATCATGAAGAAGGGAGAGCTACGGGTCTTGGTCCTACTGTATGTGGATGACATGATCATCACAGGGAATTCGGAGGAGGAAGTAGCAAGGCTCAGAGCAGAGCTTGCTATACGCTTCGAGATGAAAGACTTGGGAGAGTTGCATCACTTTCCTGGTCTTGAAGTGGAGAGGAAGGAGTGTGGGGTTCTCATTAGCCAGAAAGGATATGTTGATTGTATTGTGAAGCGGTTCGGCATGGGCGAAGGGAAGAAGTTCTCTACTCCACTGGAATCTGGGCTTAAACTTTGACGAGATGAGGGAAGGGTTCTTCATGATCCCTTGGTGTTCAGGGCTCTTGTTGGGAGCTTGATTTATCTGACGATTACAAGGCCGGATATAGCTTATGCTGTTTGCCGAGTAAGTCGGTATATGGCTGAACCAAGGCAATCTCATCTAGTGGCGGCAAAGGGAATTCTGAAGTATGTCAAGACTTCTTCTGATATGGGACTCCACTATAGAAGGGATGCGGAGTTTGCGTTGCTCGGGTACACTGATGCTGACTATGGCGGTGATTCGGATGATTGAAGGTCTACTTCAGGTTATGTGTTCACTTGCGGTTCAGCTAGCATCTCGTGGTGTAGCAAGAAGCAGGACTCGGTGTCGGTTTCAACCACGGAGGCGGAGTATAAGGCTTCGGCCTTGGCTGCTCGGGAAGCCATTTGGTTGAGGAGGCTTATAGAGGATGTTCATGAAGAAGTGCAAGGACCTACTTTACTCCGGGGTGACAATGAGAGTGCTCTCAAACTGGTTAACAATCCAGTGTGTCACGCCAGGACCAAGCATATAGAGATTGATCACCACTTCATCAGGGAGAAGGTGTTGGAGGGGTCTCTGCTGGTCGGGCATGTCCGGAGTGAAGATAATCTTGCTGACATATTCACGAAGCCACTGTCGAAGGGGCCCTTTGAACGCTTGCGCAGCTTGCTGGGCTTGGTCACCACTTCCCACTTCAAGGGGGAGTGTTGAAATTTGTGAAGTGGAAGTGGGTGACGGGACAGGCCGGGCGGCCGGGGCGGACAGCATTGGCGGACTAGGCGGACTGGGCGGACTGTGATGTGTGGCCTGGTGGAAGGTCTAGTGGAAAGCCGGTTGTTCTTCTGAGCGGTTTGCACGGGTTGAGTCCACGGACTATGCGGCCTGGTGTCTGCGGATAGGGTGTTTGCTGATTGGCTTTGCCAAGGAGCGGCCTGAGCGGATAAAGGCTTGCGGACTGGTGCATTGCTCAGTGGCCGCGGGTGCAAGCTTGTGCTGATAGGCGGTTTGGCTCGTGTCCGCGGGTAGCTTGCGGACTGGAGTGTCCGCGGTGTGGGCTGTTGCGGACTGGGCTTAGAGCTTGGCTAAGGCCTTGTCGAGCTCTGGTGGCACAGCAGGCGATTTGCTGTGGAGATCGATTGGCGGACTGGGTTTGGAGTCCGGGGTTGGCTGCTGTTTTGGACAGAAGTGCGAGGAGCTCGCGGACTGGTGGCGGTCTGTGCTAGGGTGTTTGGCGGACGGGAATTTGAGTCCGCTATTCTCGCATTGGCCCTTGATGGTTTTGGACTTGGTCACACTTTTTGTCAAGTTCATGGTGTCCGCCAAGTCCGCTGTGACCGGGCGGACTGTTGCTGTCTGCCTTTGGTCGTGGACTTGTGGCGGATTGAGGTGTGAGTCTTGCGGACTGCCTCGGGTTGGTGCGGACTGCCATTAAAGGGGGTGCTGTCCTGCAGTGGTTGGAGCTTTGCGGGCTGATGCCTTGTCCGCATCGCTTGGGCGGACTGGAGGGTGTTCGTCGATGATTGCCTTGCTCCTGGCGGTTTTCCTTGGTATCCGGCTAAGTCCTTGCGGAATCAGCGGATGGAGGTTTGCTATCGCGCGGGCTGGGACGGTGTCGCTATCTCTTGGGCGGTGACCACACTCCTCACCTTGCCTATAAATAGGACCCCCCTGGCACATCTACAGTAACCTAAATAATTTGAGTGAACAGTAAGTTGGGGTGTGCAAGGAGCTGCGGTCTGTGTTTTCCAGTCCGCGCGGACTGTTTCAGGCTTACGGTTTGCTGTGTGCAGGTCGCGCGGATAGCTTCAAGGAGCCAGGAGTTTGGCTGTGACTTCGGTCAAGTGCTTGGAAGTGTGCGGTCTCTGCGGACTCAGCAGGAGGTCGCTCTGTGGCTTGTCAGTTCTGTTTCAACTTTGCCAGCTTCAATAACTTGTCCGCCAGTTTCAGGCGGGTAGGGGTGTTCCTCAGTTCAGGTTCAGCAGGAGGCGAATAACGGTTTGTCTGCGCGGCCTCGCGGCTTCGGCAAACTCCGTGTCTATTCGGCGGATTGCAGCATAGCTTGGGCGTTGTCAGCGGACTCGGCGACCTCGGCGACCTCGCGGTCTCGGCGGACTCCGGTGCTGTCCGCCCGGCTTGTTTTTTGGTGCTTTCTGTTTACAGCTGTTATACTAGAGAAATCATGTCTCGCTATGTATGCCTCGAATTGTAAAGAAGTGAATGTATAAAAGACATGCTTGTGCTTCCATTGTTTGTTGGGTGTAACCTTTGATCCTTGGGTTCCGCTGGTTCAACGTGAGAACTGGGTAGTTCCGAAGATATTAATTTGGCGTTTGGGCTATCTTGCTGACCACGTTGAGAAAATTTAACATTAACATGATCAGCTCAACAAGATGCATGATTCCAATCAGACTAATTTCACGTAATTTCAAGTTTGATCACTCAATGACTCATGGATCTATATCAAGGGGAAATCAGACTGACCCATCCCAGCCTAGACTGGTCTGACTCTGGTATGTCTTCTCCGTACTCATGCTTTGGTCAAGCCCTAGCTTCAGGCCCAATAGGTGGGGCTGTGTCCACTGTTATGGCCCCTTATTCTGGCTACCAATTGACAGTCGTACAACATGGAAAAAATTGTGTGACACCTTTTGTGGCCCTCCCTTCCTCCCTCCTCCAAGTACCTCAAACCTCCATTAATAGAGGTTGAAGTTTTAAAACTTTGGGAGTTCATATCTTTTCAATGGCATAATAAAATTTTTATCAAAAAGCGTCACTGTTTTTTCTCAAAAAATGTTGCAAGATAGGCCATTCAATTGAAAATTTAGGTGAAGTTTTGATGGGGTGGCCATTTTCACCCAAAATAACTTTTGCATTGTCAGAGATCTGGTCCTACGACGAGAAATCATCACCACCGCCAAACTAGTGGAGATGAGATAGAGAATTTTCATCAAGATCCGAGCACTTTCATGCAGCCGCCGCTGGATGCCCCCCTCTAGTGAGCCCGATCGGACTACCGGTTTCTACCCTTGGGTAAAGTAGTCTGACCACGAATGTTATTAATCCTGGGGAAAATAATTGTGCGTTTCTATTAGCTCGTCAAATAAATAAATGGATGACTTTTTGGTGCATCCCTCTTAAAATATATAAAATGGTGGCATATCCATTCATTTGATGGGGCGATAATTGACTGAAGAGTATGAATCTCGCTCTCTCGCATGAGAACACCAAAGAATATGTGATGCAAGACCACTAGCACCCTTACGTGATGCTCTCCCGAGTGCGCATATAAGCACAACTCTCTGGTGCGCCCCACCACTCCACTCTCGCCAGTGATCATGTTCAATACAGTAAACATATTCGCTCTTGTGAACTTATCTGCTTTAGTGAATATGCTTCACTCTATTTAACACACGCAATAATTATTTGGACATGCTCGTTTAGCTGAACATGCTAAGCTCATTTGGGTGCACTTCACTTAACTAAACACGCTTTGAATAGTAGAATGATCTTTGCTCAACTCCACATGTTTAATCGCAACAAAAATTTTTATCTATAACCTGATATTTGACTTGCCACACCCCATTATTAAAATATACATCAATCAATGAGTGGAGATCCCCCCTCTCACTTCCACTACGACAACTTTGGTGCCTGGATATGCTACCCCTGTGGATCAACCCAAACAAACACCAAAAGAGTTTGAACTGACCATATGGAGCTGGAAGTCACCAAAGAGGACCATCAATGACATAGTTTGGTCTCTAGATATCTAAACAGAATGCGGTGTCCAAGCAACTTGTGCACTAAAGTAAAATAAAAGGTGCCAATGGTTTTCCTCATCACCTTCACCTGGATGGGCCCTGGTCCTCCTGAAGTACGAATGAACAAAGGTTCTTTGGCAGCACCACCTGGATGGACCTCGGTTCTCCAAAGACACAAACGAACAAAGGTTCTTTGCCACCTGCACCTGGATGTGCCTCAGGAGTACCGGGGTACCCAGATACTCCTGAGGCACAAACGAATAAAACTTCTTCATCACCTTCATCTGGATGGACCCCGGTCCTCCTGAGAAATAAAAGTACAAAGGTTCTTCTCCACCTCCACCTAGATAGACCCCACTCCTCCTAAGATGTGTACAAATAATGGTTCCTCACCACATCCATCGGTACGGACCGCCAGTCCTCCCGAGGCTCGAACAAATAATGATTTTTCGCCACCTCCTTCAGACAGACCCAAGTCCTCCTGAGAAGCGAACAAACAAAGATTCTTCACCACTACCAATGTAATCCGACCATGTGATTTTTCACCCTTTTTGGGGTTTTCACAGTAAAAAAGGTACTCGTCATTATTGCTTGATTTTAATTAACAGTTTGAGCACCTGATCCAACTCCGAGCTAAGGCGATCTGATTCTCCGGGCCGGGGCAAAATCGGGTGACACGCAACAATGGTAATAAAGAAAAATTTGCACCTCTTATCAAATGAAATCTTTTAATTTGTTTTAATCAACAAGTTAACTTGCAAATTACAAAATTATTTCAAAACACAAAAATATTCTTTTCTTCATATTTGTTTCTGAATTTTTTTTGTATATGTTGATTATTTCATATAAAAATTAATATGATAAAAATAATTTTGAAGCTATATTGAGAATGACTAGCTTGAGTAGTTTAATATTTAAGAATTGACTATAATGTGTGCTTTTTCACTTTAATCCTTACTAAACATTGCAATTTTTTCTCATGCAATGCAAAGTATCATAAAAATACTATGTAAATCTTATATAGAAATTATAAAAGCTTAATTATGCATCTAAGTATAAATGATGTTTTATGTTAGACAATGATACACACGATCACATTCATTGATTTTAACTTTTATCTTTAATTTTGTTTTTGAATATATGTATAGTGTAAATGTGTAATAATGTAACAAATTAATATGCACAGATAAATTATCTACACAATATACATCATTATCATGCACCTATTCCTGGAGAAGTATGGATAAAATTAGAATTGAATAAAAACCACACTACTACTCTACTAGTCTATGCACCCCCCATGTTGCTCCCCAACATCCTTGATGATGCTTAGTATCACATATTATTTGTTGCTGCTCGTAATTAACTGTCTCGAACTTCTCCCTGCCACCTTCAACCTGCTTCTTTGTTCACCTCCGACCTCGATCACTTCTCTCGTTCTGTCGACTGAGTGACAATTTCTCCTCAACTTGTTTGGCCTATTTCGTTGGCTCATTCTGTATCATTGACCCATTACTTTTACCTCGTAAATTTGAAATTATTAAATAAAATGAATACAATGTACGTGACCAACGTCTGAATCAACAATTAAATCAAGCAAAACAAATATAATGGAATCCAAAAATAAAAATGAGTCCAAGTCTGTCCAAACGTATGACTTAACAATTAAATTAAGCTAATCAAATGTAATGGAATAAATGGTCAAACTGAATACCTAGCGGCCAAAATGTTCAAAGTATTAGAGGATCAAAACCCCCCAAAATTATAAATGAGTTAAATTTTTTGAGTTCTTTAATTATTATCTTATCATCCAATTTAGCTCTTTCATTTTTTTGGTATAAAATAAGCACCGAGTTACATGCATAATTAACTTAATCATTGATTAATGAATTTGCAATTTAAAACCATTTTTTATTTTTAATATATAATAAATTTAAATATTGATGGGTTTCCCAAAAATATTAAAGTGGTTGGATTGGGCCAACATGAATATGAGCGGCTCAACAAGATGCATGATTCTAATCAGACCAATTCCACATAATTTCAAGTCTGATATCTCAAATGATCCCCAGATTGAAATTCAAGGAGAAATTGACCTGACCTAGCACAGCCTAGACTAGTCTGACTCTGGTAGTTCTCCTCCTTCCTGTCAGCTTCAGGCCCAATAGGTGGTGATATTTCCACTACCGTGGGCCCTTATTTTGGATGCTAATGGGTAGTCGTTTAACATGGAAAAAATTATGTGACACCTTCTGTGGCCCACTCTTCCTCCCTCCTCCAAGGACCTCAAACCAACATTAATAGAGGTTGAAGTTTTAAAACTTTTGGAGATCGTATTTTTTCAATAGCTTAACAAAATTTTGATAAAAAGGTCACTGTTTTTTCTCGAAAAATGTTGCAAGATAGGTCATTCAGTTCAAGATTTAGGTGAAGTTTTGATGGGGTGGCCATTTTCACCCAAAAGCACTTTTGCGTGTGATTGTAAGAGATCCGGACCTGTGACGTGAAATTGTCACCACCACCACACTTGTGGAGATGAGAGAAAATTTTCATCAAGATCCGAGCACTTTCATGTGGTCGCTACAGATGCTTCCATTCTAGTGAGTCTGATCGGACTACCGGTATCTACCCTTTGGTAAAGTAGTCTGACCATAAAGGTTAGTAATCCTGGGGAAAATAATTATGTGTTTCTATCAGCTCGTCAAATAAATAAATGGATGAATTTTTGGCGCATTCTTCTTAAAATACATTAAATGGAGGCATGTCCATTCATTTGAGGGGGCGATAATTGAATAAAGAGTATGAATCCCCCTCTCTCGCATGACAACACCAAAAAACATCTGATGCAAGCCCAGTAGCCCCCTTATGTGATGCCCTCATCAGCGGTGAATATGCTTCACTCTATTTAACACACTCAATAATTATCTCGACATTATTGTTTAACTAAACGTTCTAAGCTCATTTGAGTGCACTTCACTTAACTAAACATGCTTTGATCAATAGGACTATCTTTGCTCAACTCAACATGTTTAATCGCAACCAGAACTTTTATCTATAATCTCATATTTGTCTTCCCACACCATGTTATTAAATTATACATCAATCAGTCAGTGGAGTTACCCCCCCCCCCCCCCCCGCTCGCTTCCACTATGACATCTTTGGTGCCTGCATATGGTGCCCATTCGGCTCAACCGAAATAAACACCAAAAGAGTTATGACTGAGCATACAGACCTGGAAGTCACCAAAGAGGACCATTGTGTTGGATCCCTTGTTGGATTTGGGCCAGGTTCACTAACTAGGATGACTGACCCACCATGTATAGCCAGGGTAATGTCTGTGTCCTAGAGTTTAGGGTAAGTCCTTAGATTTAACCTTACATGGACCAGCCAAAAGAAGACAGTAGAAGACTCAAGACTTATTAGAAAATCAAGTTCAGAAAATGAGTTCGACGTTCGTCGAACTCAGCTCGATGATAGTCGTGCTCCGCTCGACGAACTCAGAGTCAATTATCTGAGTTGAGCTCGATAATATTCGAGCTCTGTTAGACGCAACTCTGGAAGTTCAACTACAACACTTTATGTCCAGAATACTTTCTCTGAACTTAGGTCGACGAAGATAGATTATCAGCTCGATGAACTTGGACCACCGAATTGGGAAACTTTTCACAGAAAGTTGTTAGCTGAACTCAGGTCAACGAACTTGGAACATAGTGAGACGAACATAAATTCTCTGGTCGACGAACACGATTTCTCTGGTCGACGAACTTTTATCTCAGGTCGAGGAAATCTATTTTCTGGTCGACGATTTCTGTGCAGTTCCTGACTTAGAATTTTCGCACTTTTCTGTCCATATTACTTATATTATTTAGCAATTTTTCCCGAGTAATTAATGGATATATTCTCTAAATATAGCCATTACTGGCATCATTAATTATTGACTTCAACAGGATAATTACTTTCTTAATTAATTTGGTCAGTTGGAGAAATTCATTAATGCAAATATTCTCTCCAGCCATATTTCATTCTCTAGGCAGTCAGCAGTCAATGCACTGGAATTCAAAATTCAAATGAGAATATGACTGAAGATATAAAAGAGATTTTTCTCTCTTCAGAAGACAATACACAGGAATACAGAGCTATCAGTACACAGAGAAGATCTACAGTAACATATTCTGAACCTTCTCTATACAGAAGACATTTTGTTTTCTCCTTGACCTTACTAAAGAAGAAGAACAACAACAAATATAAATCAAGAGTCTTCTTCAAACTTCTACTCCAGTATTCTTCAAGGACAACATATTCATATCAGTCAGAAGTTCTTGGATCAACATTTTCAAGTCAAGACTGAAGACTGAAGACCTACACCCTGTGCAAGACTCCAAGTGATATTGAAAGGAGTTATTGACAACAGCAAATCCACTTGTCTTCTCCGTTGAATAGAGAAAGAGAAGACATCATCAATCTCTCTCCCCCTCTATACAAAGGGTTTATTAACTCCCTTCAAATGTTTATTTTGTTTTTTGAGCACCTGATCAAAAGCTCAAAGGTGGCAGTCACCTGATCAAAACCTGCTTGTGGATTCCTACCAGGGTGGTAGAAGAGTGGATGTACCCAGGTTGGGGAACCACTATAAAATTTCTTGTATTGTCTGGTAGCCCTTTTTCTTGTTGTTCTTGTTATGGCTATGATAGATTAGGCTAGCTGTGCTGTGTTAGATTAGATTGACTTAGATTGCTTTTGAATTCTGATAATCTTGGTATCTCTCCTTTTGATTACTCTGATAATATTTAAAACAGCAAAAAGTTTCTAGATTACCCTATTCACCCCCCCCCCCCCCCTCTAGAGTAAATCAGGTGTAACCCCATCTTTCAATTGATATCAGAGCAGTTTCCTTTGGTTTTGCAAGTTAACCCTTGAACCAAAAGATCATGTGTTAGATCTGATCTTTATTTCACTTAGGTTTATTTAGTTCACAGCATGGCACAGAATAAGGATTATGCAAGCACCAGACCTCCAGTCTGCAATTTGAATAAATTTGCTATCTGGAAGGTAAGAATAAGGTTGTATATGAATTCAATTGTTGAAGACATCTACAATTCTATTTTGACAGGTCCTCCATAACCAACAACTTCTATATCTACATTAACATCAAGCACTCATGATGTTCCACCACCTGAGTGCATAGATACACATAGAAAGGCCAAGATTGCAGATGCAAAGGCCATGAATATCTTAGCCCAAACTATGTCAGATGACAGTCCAGAAGGTGGCTGAGTGCACATCTGTAAAGGCTATCTGGGACTCTCTCAACCAGATGGTTGCTAGTTAAGTAGATGAGATAAGAGATAGAAGATCAACTCTCATCTCACAGTATGAGAACTTCAAGAAAGAAGAATTAGAATCTATTAGTGACATGTACAATAGATTAAGTTCAATAATCAGTGAGTTGAAGACCTTGGACAAAGACATCTCTCTCACAGAGGTGAATGATAAGATCCTAATGTGCTTCCCAAGCTCATGGTATTCCAGGATCTGGCCAATCAAGGAGGCCAGAATCTTAAATGAGATTTCCACATAATCTCTCCTGGGAAAGCTCAAATATTATGAGCAGTTGATCAAATTTAGGGAAGCTGCAGAACGGAAGACTCCTACAACATCAATGAATGAGCATAATATAGCATTCAAAGCTGCAGAAGAGACTAAAGCTTCTACAGTCATTTGAGAACCCATGAGTCTCTTTGCCAAGAGATTCTACAAAATGACTAGTAAGGACTTCAGGAGAAAGACATCCAGGAATGATGACAAACCCAGGTATGATAAAACACCCACTAAGGAAATTGTGAGCTTTGGATGCAGGAAACCAGGACACTTCATTTCTGCATGTCCTAAAAATTAATTGAAGGAGAGAAGAAAAGAAAATGACTTCAGGAAGCATCAGTACAGCAAGCCTTCTTCCAGCAAGTACAAAAGAAAGGAGAAGGGCTTTGTGGATGAAACCTGGAGTGACACGAAAGTTGAATCCACATCCTCCAGCTCCAGTGAAGAGGAAGAAGAGGCAAAGGCAAGGGAAGTCTGCCTCATGGCTACCAATGCCTCTTGCAGCCCATCAGATGTTGAAGAACAATCTGACAATGAAGAATCTGAATCTGAAGCTGATCAGGAACTATCTTCATTTGATTATCGTTTTGATAATTTTAAAGTTGAATTTAAATCCATGTGCATAGATTTAATAAATTCTGAAAAGGAAATTAAATTACTTAGGGAAAAGATTATTGATCAAGAAAACTTTGTCTCATAAAACATCAAATAAAAAGATGAATTAACATTAGCTCAAGAGCAAATACTTTCATTAAATTCTGAGTTAGTTGAGGCTAGGAAACATGAAGAATCCCTAAATGGGAGAAGCATCAAGTTAATGGACATCACAAGCACAGTAAATGTCAGATTAAATGGCAAGCTGGGCTTAGGTGCATCATCAAGCCAACCCCCACTAATTCAGAAATATATATATTAACAACTCCAATTAAATTTGTTCCTGAAAAAAGAAAAGAGAAGATAGAAAATAATACTAATCAAACTGAATTAAAATCTAAGAAAAAGAAAAGGAAAAAAAAAAGAAAAATCCCAACTTTAACAATGGTCAACAGATTTCGTCAAACGCAGATCAACGAAATGTTTACAGTTCGTTGAACTCTAGTCGACTAACTATGAACGCAGATTTATATGATAATTATTCATTGAACAACGATCTAAAGAACCAGTATGGTTCGTCGACCAGAGATCGATGATTTTGGGGCTCAGAAAATGACTATCTTCATTCTCTGAGTGGAGTTCGATGAACCCATCCCAATTCATCGAACTCAGGTCGACGAACTCACCAGAATTCATCGAACGCAGTTCAGTTCAGCAGAAATTTTAATTTTGCTAAAACTCATAACCAACAAAGAATATTTAATAATCAATTTAACCAATGGATCATTCCACCTAGGAAATATCACCCCTTAGGATACAAATTTCAACCTGATTACTCATTTATTTCTAGTTTTAACTATGTAAAGAAAGAAGGACCCAAGGTAACCTGGGTCAGGAATGACTTATCTGTTTCATTGCAGGTGAAAGACAATCCTACCACAGAGCAATAGTGGTATTTGGATAGTGGCTGTTCTAAGAATATGACTGGAAACAAGGCCAACTTAACTCATTACAACGCAAAGCTAGAACCAAAAGTAATATTTGGTGACTCCAATTGTGGCCAGACTGAAGGTTATGGAAAAGTCAAGATTGGAGCTGTCACCTTCAGGAATGTTGCATATGTAAGTGGACTGAAGTATAACCTTATCTCCATAAGCCAATTATGTGATGAAAGGTTTCAAGTATCATTTACAAAATTTCCTGCATTATTAGTTCTTTAGATAATCATGTAGTGTTGACTGGCACTAGAATACGAAATATCTACTTAGTTAATTTTAATTCTACCAAAATAGAAATATGCCTGTTTAATTTAACTAGCAACAATAATGACCTTTGGCATAGGAGATTAGGTCATGTTAACTTGAAAAATATTGTCAAACTCTCTAGGGACAACCTTGTCAAAGGATTGCCTTCTTGCCCCTACAAGAAGGAAAGCCTTTGCAGGGCTTGTCAATTAGGCAAGCAAACTAAAAGTAGCTTTAAATCATTAAATAAAAGTGACTCACCTAGGATATTGTACTTGCTACATATGGACCTTTTTGACCCTATTACAGTACAAAGTCTAGGAGGGAAATCTTATACTTTGGTGATTGTAGATGAGTTCTCTAAATTCACTTCGGTATTCTTTCTGAGATCTAAGCCTGATAATTTCAAGGTTCTTAGAGATTTTCTTAAGAACATACGTATTGAGTACTCTACTCCAGTTGCAATGATCAGGAGTGATCATGGTACTGAGTTTGAGTCTCTTCTTATGTAAGAGTTCTGTAGGAAGTAGGTATCAGGCACTGCATCTCAGCTTCTAGAACACCTCAACAAAATGGGGTTACTGAAAGGAAGAATAGAACCCTAATTGAATCTGCAGGAACATTACTTGCAGATGCTAATTTTCACCTTTCCCTTTGGGCAGAGGCTATAAGTACATCAAATTATATACTGAACAGAAGTCTTATACACAAACTGTTGAGATTATATTAGCCAGCATGACACGTGTGTGTGGGACCGCATTTTTGGGCTTTCCCCATCGCATTTCAGGTCTGGGTGTTGACCCCGGTGGGCCCCCTTGTGTGGCGGAATATCCCCGCGGTCATGTGGTTGGAGTTAATCCCACACCGCCTGCAGACTTCTCCCCTTTGTGTTCATGTACCCCGCCACCCTTCATCTCAACACCTGGGTTTTGAGATGAACTAATGGGTTGGCGGGTTCTAACTTGGTATCAGAGCCAGGTTGTCATGCTGCGGGGGTGTGTTGAGATTATATTATCCAGCATGACACGTGTGTGTGGGACTGCATGTTTGGGCTTTCCCCATCGCGTTCCAGGTCTGGGTGTTGACCTCGGTGGGCCCCCTTGTGTGGCAGAATATCCCCGCGGTCATGTGGTTGGGGTTAATCCCACACCGCCTGCAGACTTCTCCCCTTTGTGTTCATGTACCCCGCCACCCTTCATCTCAATACCTGGGTTTTGAGATGAACTAATGGGTTAGCGGGTTCTAACTTGGTATCAGAGTGGGTTGTCCTGCTGCGGGGGTGTGTTGAGATTATATTAGCCAGCATGACACGTGTGTGTGGGATCGCATGTTTGGGCTTTCCCCATCGCGTTCCAGGTCTGGGTGTTGACCCCGGTGGGCCCCCTTGTGTGGCGGAATATCCCCGCAGTCATGTGGTTGGGGTTAATCCCACACCGCCTGCAGACTTCTACCCTTTGTGTTCATGTACCCCGCCAACAAAAAATATTTACAAAAAAAACTAAATTTTTTTTTGAAATTTGTGTTTTATAATTTTTTTTGAATTTTTATTTTTTTTAAAAAAAGAAAGGAAAAAATTTTTTTGGAATTTTCATTTTACAATTTTTTATTTTGTTTTGTTGTTATATATTTTTTTCATATTTTTTAAATTTTTGGAGTGCAGAAAGTAGAAGTACAATGCAGAAAATAGAACACAAAAATACCTCATACTTAAGTCCAACATTGTCCCCAATGTTGCAACGTAAGTATGCGGAACAAAAAGAAAATGCAATATTTACAAAGAAAAAAAAGAGGGGGTGTAGAATCTTTCCTGACCGCGCTCGGGGAGGCCCATCAGAAACCCTTCATTTATTATAAAAAGAAGCAAACATAATAAATAAAGAGCGAAAAAGATAATCGTGGGGTGCCTCCCAGGAGCGCTTTGTTTATAGTCGTGTAGCTTGACTATTTTGGCGGTGTACAACCTCGGGCTCGCAAAGAGCCCTCAAGAAGTAAAAAGAGCGAGACAGGCAAAGGGTACCAAGAGGGCCCACTCGCAAGCGGCGAGATGATGGGCTCTCCAAAGGGCAAAATGCCCCCGCCTAGAGGCGAGAGGGCCCCCAGAGGCGAGAGGGGCCCCCAGAAGCGAGAGGACATCCAAGGGTGAGAGGCTCCGGCGAGACGGGCGGCGGGTCCTTCTCGCCGGCAGGCGCCTTTCCTCTCGCCAGGGGGGGAGGAGGTTTTTTTTTTACTCTTTCCTATCAAAGCAGGGGTTTTTACTTTTCTACCCCGGGTATTTTTACCCTTTTACCTTTGGTGGACTGCGTATAGCTCCTCAGAACAGCGGAGTTTGGTTGTTGGCAGACCCAGCCAAGGGTACCCCAGTAATTTCAGGCCGGAGCAGTTTTGTTATTTGCAGTTCAGATTCTGAAATCTATAAATAAGCCCATAGGGGTTCTTCAGAAGGGACCTTTTTTGGAGACTCGGGAGAGGATTCATTGGCACAGTCTTCTGAGGAACTGCAAGCCCAGCTTTTGGCTTTGGAGGGGAAGCTCTCTGTGACCTTCCGGGTAAGCGGTGGGACCTCCCTGCTGCGGCTTTGGGCCAGTTTTCTAATCCTTCACGACCGGTCGGAGGTCGGAGCTTGGGCTAAGTAGGAGTCGGCTACGCCCCTATTTTGTGAACATTCGTCGAAGTCAAATTTTGGCTTCAACAGTTCTGGTGCGGTGAGCGTGGAAGTAGCCGGTTCAAGAAAAGTTGGAGTTTGGTCCTATGACAGGAGGTGAAGGAGAAGGATCTGGTTCTGGAGGTTCCCCCTCCCAGGTAGAAGAGGCGACGAGGAAAATGCTGGAGGACTTCAGGCGAGAGGTCATGCAAACCATAAGCTTGGCCTTCTCGGCAAGGAGCGAGTGGGCGACACCTCAGGTCCCAATCGAGGTGGTCCTGCTTTTGGGCGAGAACGCCCCTGGACAGCGCCCGGGAAAGGAGGTCCCCACAGAGGCTGGCGAGAGGGACGTAGCGGCGTGAGAGCTCTTCCCCGGACAGCGCCCCGGGAAAGAGATCCCGGCAGAAGACGGCGAGAAGGAGGCAGCTGTGCGGGAGCTCTTCCCTGGGCACGGTCTCGCAGATCAGGCCAGTCAGCCGAGGCCGCGAGACGTGCCCTCTCGGCAAGCAGTCGGCGAGAGCCCGTTCAGTGAACTTGTCATCTCGGCTCCGGTGCCGGAGGGGTTCCGGGAGCCCGACATGTCCTACTACTCAGGAAAGGATGATCCGGTACAACATGTACAGTGGTTTGAGGATGTGGTTTCGATCAGACAAATGAGGGATGCGTTTAAGTGTCGGCTGTTTGCCATCACCTTAAAGGAGAAGGCGCGAGATTGGTTCCACCAGTTACCGGCAAGATCGATCTATTGCTTCGAGGATCTGCGGAGGGGCTTCTTATTGAGGTTTTCAACATCAAAGAAGCGTAAGAAGGAGGTGGAGTGCTTGTTCTCAGTAAGGCAGAGCCAGGATGAGACGTTGGGTCACTACGTGGATCGGTTTCAGGAAGAGATCCTCCAGGTCCAGGAGGTCCCTGGGTACACGCTGATGCTCGCGTTCACCCTGGGACTGAGGCCAGGCTTCTTCAGCATGGAGTTGAAAAGGGTGCCCCCCCTCTCTTTTGAGGAGCTCATGGAGAGGGCGGCAAAGGAGACTGATTTCGAGAGGGCCAATCCAGCGTTTGCAAGGAGGTTAGCCAGGTTGGCGGAGGATGACGCAAAGGAACCAGGAGCAGTGAAGCAGCCGGAGCAGAGGGAGCATAGAGAAGAAAGAAGGAAGGAGGAACCCCGAGGCCAGGGGCACCGGGACAGATTCATCGGGGGGCCCGAGAGCCGAACAACCGGATAGGTTGGAGGCCTCATGAGGGTCGCCCCCAGGAGTTGGGAGGAGGCTTCCAGGGAAGAGATAATTTCCGAGAGCCAAGGAGGTTCGATCAACCAGCATGGAGACAGGGAGCGAGGGATCGTTTTCAGCATCAGCAGGAGGCAATGGGGATCGGTCGAGGAAGGGGAGCCCGAGGAGGAAGGAGAGGAAGAGGAGATGGAAGAAGGGGTGGGGTGGCGTTGCCTTTCTGTGACTTCCATCAGGAGAGAGGTCACGCTACAGCCACGTGCCCAAAGTTTTTGGAGATGAGAGAGAACAGAGGTTTGAGGAGGCAAGATCCGTCGGTGAGGATTGAGGAAATGCAGCAGGGGGAGACGGAAGATAGGTGCGAGGACCGGGTGGATGTGGGAACCCGGGGGGGAATCGGGGCCATCCATGGCGGGATTGGGATCGAGGCCACCCGGAAGGGGAGCTTCCAGACTATGTTCCGAAAGGGGGTAGCCTCAACCTCCCAGACCCCACCCCCACTAGAAAAAATTACCTTCTCTTCAGAGGATATGCCGGAGTACGAGGACCCATTCTACGACGCCTTGGTGATCCAGACAGCGGTGGAAAACTTTACGGTCTCCAAGATCCTAGTGGATAACGGGAGCTCCGTGAATGTGATTTTTAAGAAGGCCTTCGATGAGATGCAGGTGGAAGCCAAGAGGGTGTTGGCCTCGGATGGACCGTTGTTCGGATTCTCCGGGGAGAGAAAAGAAGTCGAAGGGGGAGTAGGGCTGCACGTAAGGATGGGGGGCGTATCACGGAACTGTCGGTTCGTGATTGTAGATGCCCCGAGCAGCTACAGCGCCATCTTTGGGCGACCCCTCATCAGCGCCTTTCGCTGCATCCCCTCCTCATTCCATCAATGTCTCAAGTTTAACAATGGAGGGGTGCAGGTCAGGGTCAGGGGAGACCCAAAAGTGGCGAGGCAGGGTTACGTCACGGCGGTTAACACCATATCTTGGATAGCAGAGGCGGAGGAGTTGTAAAAGGAGATGGCGGCGCAAGAAGAAGCTATCAGGGAAGAAGAGGTGAGCCCAGAGGAAGCGAGAGGAGGAGCCGAAGAGGAAGTCGGGCAAGAGGAGACTAAGAAGCAGAAAGGAGGAGGTGTGCAGGAGGCGCAGGAGGATGTTGAGGTAGAGCAGCAACAGGAGAGTCCGGAGGAGGGAATGGAGATTGAGGAGGTGCAGGAGGGAGAAGATGTGCAGGAAGTCAGGAGGAGCGGGGAGTCGGAGCCACGGGAAAGAATGCAGGAGAAAGTGGGAGAAGAAGGGGCAGAGGAGGAAGCCCGAAGGGACATGGGAATTGAGCAGCAGCAGGATGAGATGATAGGAGTTAAGGGAGCAGGAGGGGAGGAAGAGATGGAAGAAGAAGCAGGGGACGGTTGGGAGCAGTCGCGGTTGGAGGTGGCCGAGGAAGTAGTGGAGGTGGAGGTCCGCACCAGCCAGGGGCAGGTACGAAGGGTACGGGTCAGCGGGGGCTTGAGTCCCAATGACCAGGAGCGGATGCGGGCCTGCATCCAGAGCAACATCGACGTCTTCGCTTGGAGCGCGGCGGACATGCCGGGCATTGATGCGGACGTGGCCTGCCACCGCCTAAATCTGGACCCTCGAACGCGCCCCATACGCCAGAAAATGAGGACCATCGCCACCAAGCTCGAGGAGCCCATTCGCGAGGAGGTCAAGAAGCTCCTGGAGGCGGGCTTCATCTCAGAGATCCAGTACCCAGGCTGGATCTCCAATGTTGTAATGGTGAAGAAGAGGGGAGGAAAATGGAGAATGTGTATCGACTTTTCGTTATTAAATAAATCATGCCCTAAGGATTTCTACCCCCTGCCTCGAATCGACGCGCTGGTTGATTCAGCCGTTGGTTTTTCTGTTATGAGTTTTTTGGATGCTTTTTCAGGTTACCATCAGATCCGGATGCACCCTCCTGACGTCAAGGACGTCTCCTTCATCACAAGGGAAGGGTGCTTTAGTTATAACATGATGCCCTTTGGGTTAAAAAATGCGGGAGCGACATACCAACGGATGATGGATCGAGTTTTACAGGGCCAGAGGGGTTGGAACCTAGAAGTCTACGTTGACGATCTTATGGTAAAGAGCAAGGGGGTGAACTCGCATCTCCAGGATCTGGAGGAGACGTTCGCCACCTTGAGAAAGTTCAAAATCAGGTTGAACCCCTTGAAGTGTGTTTTCGGGGCTAGTCGTGGGAAGTTTCTCGGGCACCTTTTGACCCCGGCGGGAGTAGAACCTAATCCTGATAAAGTAAAGGCCATCCTGGAGCTGGAATCACCTAGAAACGCTAAGGAGGTGCAGCGCTTGACTGGGAAGCTGGCCGGCCTTAGCAGATTCCTCTCCAGGTCAGGAGAGAAGTGCTCGCCTTTCTTTAAAGTGCTACGAGGGAATCAGAGATTTGAATGGACAGCGGAGTGCGAAGAAGCTTTTCAAAAACTGAAGGAGCAACTCTCTCGGGCTCCTCTGCTTCAAAGCCCTAAGGAGGAGGAGGATTTGACCCTGTACCTAGGAGTGGGAGCAGAGGCGGTGAGCTCCATCCTAGTCAGAGAAGAGGGAAAGAAGCAGCTGCCCATTTATTATGTTAGCAGGATCCTGAGGAAGGCGGAGCTTCGCTACCCTATCCTGGAAAAACTGGCATACGCCTTGGTTGTTTCAGCCAGGAAGCTCCGGCCATATTTCCAGGCCCATTCGATTAAAGTGGTGACGGACCATCCTCTCCGAAAGATTTTTGAGGGAGTAGAGCACTCGGGTAGGCTGGCCAAGTGGTCTGTTGAGTTGAGTGAGTTCAATATTTCGTTCATACCAAGGCTCTCCATTAAGGCACAGGTGGTGGCCGACTTCTTGGCAGACTACGTCGCGGAGGATGGGGCCGAGGAGCCGCAGCGGCCAGAGGCATGGAAGATCATGGTCGATGGGGCCCCGGGAAAGCACTCCCTTAGAGCAGGGGTGGTACTGACGAGTCCTCAGGGGGTGACCATAAGATAAGCGGTTGTCTTGCATTTCCACACAACCAACAACCAAGCAGAGTACGAGGCAGTGATAGCCGGCCTTCGCCTGGCCAAGGAGCTCGAGATCAAGGACGTTGAGGTTTTCACAGACTCATTGGTAGTGGCGTCGCAGATACGCGGAGAGTTCGAGGCGCGGGTGCCCACCCTTGTGAAATACTTGTCCAAGGTGAGGACGATCATCGGGGGGTTCCGGACGTTCTCCATCCAACACGTCCCCAGAGAAGAGAACACTGCTGCCGATCAATTGGCCAAGTTCGGACCTTGTGAAGGGGGTGCCCTCACTGATTTATTCCACCCAGCGATTGAAGAGGGGGAGCTAATGGAGGTGGATCGGCGGCCCTCGTGGGTAGATCCTTTCGTTACCTTTTTTCTGACCGGAACCCTCCCTGAGGGGGTCAAGGAGGCAAGAATCTTCCGCCATAAGGCGGCTCATTATCTCATGCATGAAGGAGGACTTCACCGGAGGATGCTCTCGGGTCTCCTAGCTCGATGCGTAACGGAGGAGGAGACCAGACACATTCTGGAAGAGGTGCACTCCGGGGAATGTGGTAGTCATTCCGGAGGGAGGACATTGGAAGCAAGGGTGGTCAGGCAGGGGTACTTCTGGCCCACCCTGAGGAAGGACGCGACAAAGTTTGCGAGGAAGTACCAGAAGTGCCAGCTCTACGCCCCCCTCCAGCTCTTGCCGGCTCAAAGACTCCGAAGCATCACAGCGCCATGGCCCTTCGCCATTTGGGGAATAGATCTGGTGGGGCCTTTTCCTCCAGCTAGTGGACAAAGAAGATTCCTCCTGGTCATGATAGATTACTTCTCGAAGTGGCTGGAGGTTAAGGCACTAGCAAAGGTGACCTCCCAAGTCATCAGGAACTTCGTCTTGGGGGAGATCATCTGCAGGCACGGGCTGCCTCAGGCCATCGTCACGGATAACGGCCCCTAGTTCGCTAGTGAAGAGTTCATCAGCTTCTGCACTCAGCAGGGCATCAACCTCAGGTTTGCCTCTGTCCACCACCCCAGGAGCAACGGTCAGGTGGAGGCGGCGAACAAGGTTATCGTTAACTTGCTAAAGAAGAAGGTAGAGAATCTGAGAGGGAACTGGGTAGAGCAGCTCCCCTCGGTCCTGTGGGCTCTAAGAACAACCCCGAACACGGCCACTGGTGAGACCCCTTTCAAACTTTCCCATGGTTGTGAGGCGGTACTACCAGTGGAATTCGAGGTCCGATCCCCACGAGTTGCGGCCGCAGGTGATGGAGACGAGGCATGGAGAATGGAAAATGAGGAAGGTCTGCGCCTCTCGCTAGACCTGGCAGAGGAGCTGCGAGATGTGGCAGCCATCAGACAGGAAGAAATCAAGCGATGAATGGCAAAGCACTTCGACAAGCATATCAGGATAAAACAGTTCGCGGAAGGAGACCTAGTACTAAAAAAGGTTGATGCGGC
This sequence comes from Platanthera guangdongensis, assembly GCA_039583875.1. Taxonomy (NCBI): domain Eukaryota; kingdom Viridiplantae; phylum Streptophyta; class Magnoliopsida; order Asparagales; family Orchidaceae; genus Platanthera; species Platanthera guangdongensis. The sequence goes on from CM077153.1 coordinate 195,600,679, forward strand.
AGGGAGGTCCGCCCCGGTGGGAAAGCTCAATCCAAATTGGGAAGGGCCTTATATTGTAGAAAGAGTGTTGAAAGCGGGGAGTTACTATCTCCAAGATGTGGAGGGTAGGACCTTGAACCACTCCTAGAGTGGGGATGACTTAAAACGCTTCTACCCATGAAAAGGGAGAGCGGTAGATGTGTACTTAAAGCATGAACAATATAATATATTTCTCAAAACATCTCTTGTTTTTGTTTATTATGACGTCCTAAAGGCGGGATCGAGGTATCTTCATCGGCACCCCGAGCTCGTCTCGGCCCCAGGTAGACCCGCTGCACAGGCTCTCATCTAGCTGGCAGGTCCGAAGGCTCGCCTGTGGGAGATAGGTTTTGAGTTGAGATCTTCATCGGCACCCCGAGCTCGGCTCGGCCCCAGGTAGACCCGCTGCGCAGGCTCCCATCTAGCTGGCAGGTCCGAAGGCTCGCCTGTGGGGGATAGGTTTTGAGTTGGGATCTTCATCGGCACCCCGAGCTCGGCTCGGCCCCAGGTAGACCTGCTGCGCAGGCTCCCATCTAGCTGGCAGGTCCGAAGGCTCGCCTATGGGGGATAGGTTTTGAGTTGGGATCTTCATCGGCACCCCGAGCTCGGCTTGGCCCCAGGTAGACCCGCTGCGCAGGCTCCCATCTAGCTGGCAGGTCCGAAGGCTCGCCTGTGGGGGATAGGTTTTGAGTTGAGATCTTCATCGGCACCCCGAGCTCGGCTCGGCCCCAGGTAGACCCGCTGCGCAGGCTCCCATCTAGCTGGCAGGTCCGAAGGCTCGCCTGTGGGGGATAGGTTTTGAGTTGAGATCTTCATCGGCAACCCGAGCTCGGCTCGGCCCCAGGTAGACCCGCTGCGCAGGCTCCCATCTAGCTGGCAGGTCCGAAGGCTCGCCTGTGGGGGATAGGTTTTGAGTTGGGATCTTCATCGGCAACCCGAGCTCGGCTCGGCCCCAGGTAGACCCGCTGCGCAGGCTCCCATCTAGCTGGCAGGTCCGAAGGCTCGCCTGTGGGGGATAGGTTATGAGTTGAGATCTTCATCGGCACCCCGAGCTCGGCTCGGCCCCAGGTAGACCCGCTGCGCAGGCTCCCATCTAGCTGGCAGGTCCGAAGTCTCGCCTGTGGGGGATAGGTTTTGAGTTGAGATCTTCATCGGCACCCCGAGCTCGGCTCGGCCCCAGGTAGACCCGCTGCGCAGGCTCCCATCTAGCTGGCAGGTCTGAAGGCTCGCCTGTGGGGGATAGGTTTTGAGTTGGGATCTTCATCGGCACCCCGAGCTCGGCTCGGCCCCAGGTAGACCCGCTGCGCAGGCTCCCATCTAGCTGGCAGGTCTGAAGGCTCGCCTGTGGGGGATAGGTTTTGAGTTGAGATCTTCATCGGCACCCCGAGCTCGGCTCGGCCCCAGGTAGACCCGCTGCGCAGGCTCCCATCTAGCTGGCAGGTCCGAAGGCTCTCCTGTGGGGGATAGGTTTTGAGTTGAGATCTTCATCGGCACCCCGAGCTCAGCTCGGCCCCAGGTAGACCCGCTGCGCAGGCTCCCATCTAGCTGGCAGGTCCGAAGGCACGCCTGTGGGGGATAGGGTTGGGTCAAGCTATCTCCATCAACATCAAACTAACAAGGCAGAATTCATTTTGGCGGAATAGGGTGAAAAGTCCCCTTGAGCGACACTACACCTTGGCATCCCAACTTAGTCCTAAGGTACAAAATAAACTAAGGAAAAAGGGGTGTGGAGTAGAGCAGGTGACAACACTCGCAGCGAATGACTCTCTGAGGATCGTCTCGCCGAGCGAAAGGGCACTCGCGAGGCAATCCATTTCGCCAAATCCGCGGACGATAAGCGCGTCGAGAACTCGTCTCGCGTAGGACATAAAACAGAAAAGTATATATACAGAAAGGTTACGCGGCGAGACGAGATAGTAGCATCGTCCCGCGGGCAAAAGGCAAACCAGAGATTAACTTCACAAAAATAAGAAATAAAAAATAGACAGCAAAATTGAGCACTCGCTCGTCACTTGACAGATGCCACAAAATATGGTTTAAAGTCTTTACATCAGGAGGAGGAGAGAGTGATTCTAAAACTTGGAGGTGGCGCATCAGTCCTCCTCGCCGGATGAAGAATCATCGCTCTCCTCGCTATAGAGCTCGGGGACCAAGTCCCGCGCGGTTACTGTCTCAGAGTCGTCCTTCACGACCCCCAGGTCTTTCATCATCTGCAGCACCAGCTCAGCCCCACGGACGCCAGCGTCTCGGCATTGTTCCTCGACTTCCTCATAAGAATAATGTGGCGGAGGAGTCTGGAAGGGCTCGCGGCGAGACGACGACGCGGCAGCCGCCTGGAGGCGCGCATTCTCAGTCGTTAGTGCCTGGACCTCCTCCTCCAAGGCCGCCACGCGCGAACGAAGTTGTCCCGCCGTCTCGGCATCCTGCGGGATGACCTAGCAATCAGCCAAGAATCGTGGAAAAGAAAAAACCCAAGGGAAAAAGAGAGTTGTGGCTTACCACACCGCCTTGGGCCTTCACGAGGAGTGACTCGGCATCTGACAGCCTACTCGCTAGACCGGCAGATTTCTCCCGTTCCGCCTCCAGGTTTTCCTCGTTGGCTTTCCATTTTGAATTGATGTAAATAAGACGGCAAGAGGAACGGTGCGAGAACTCCAAGGCCCGCATCTGATGGTGGCAGGTTCTCAGCACAAGGTCCTTGGTGGACTCGCTTTCAGGCGAAGAGGCGTCTAGGCCACCATAAAGACCGTACCCTATGGCGAAGGCGTGGCCGGAAGGGACCTCTTGCTCTTTCCATGATGGAAGGAGGGTGGAGATGGACACGCGGTTGGCATCCCGCCCCCACAGCAGAACCGGGTCGCCGACGGCATCGTGAACCAGGGGACCCAAGTTATAATTCATGTGAGAGGAGGGAGCGGGACGGCCAGAGGAGTCACCCTCGCGAGAGGAGGTACCGGCCACCTGTTCAGGAGCAGCAGCGCGCGGATCAGGAGCAGCAGCGTGCGGGTTGGAAGCAGTAGCGGGCAGGCTGGAAGCAGCAGCAGGTTGGCCAGGAGGCACCGTCTCGCTGATAGGCGAGACGGCCTGGTGATTAGGCGAGGGAGGCGGTGGAGTTTCCCCTAAATAGATAGGGCTCCCTTGGGGAGCCTTCCCCCTATCCTTGGAGATAGCTACGGCTTTCTTCATTTTCTTTTTTGGGGGGCTGGAGCGAGAGGGGACGGTGTCATCTCCGGGACGCTTCGGCGGGATAACCGCAAGGGAATCTCTCGCCGCCTCTGCCGCTGCATTGGCGAGATCAAGACCCTTGGAAGGGTGAATATTGCTCTTATAAGGAGGGGATGTTGGGATAATTCGCTCACCTAAAAGCGAGCGGGCAGGGGTTAGGAAAAAGCGAGACGATAAATAGCCAAGAGAGAGGAATAGAAGAATACCCTCGCCAGGGAGCACTGGGAGAAGCGAGTCGAGGCCTCACCGCAAGAAGTTGACCTCGAAGTTCTTGCCAGCAAGGTACTCGCACAGCAGCTTCTCTGGCCCGCTGACTTGGGGGGTGGCGTAGAAGCTCTCTGGCGGAGAGACCGGCGCGAGAGGGACGCCGCCGAAGTCCGCCCGGTCTCCCCAGATGAAGACAAATCGGGTGAGCCAGTGATGATTCTTGTTAGGCGTCTCGCATACCTTGAGCCCCTGCCCAGTGAAATACGAGACGCCATCGGCATTGGCGTGGTAGATGAAAAGCTTGCGGAAGGCCGTCAAGCTGAACTCGATGCGCTCTCGGCGCATGTAGCAGGCAAACGCAATCAACACCGAGATGGCGTTGGGATTGAACTGTGTCGGGACAACGCCAAAGTACTTGAAGACTGCTTCACCTCAGGCCAGAGGGGCAGTCGCAACCCCGCCTCGAAGTGCGAGACGGGGAAGGCGAGTTCCCCAGGGTAGTATGTGTTGATGCACTTGCCGACCATAGGGGGACGCGACTCGATGCCCTCCCCCAGATACTCACGGGCAAATTTATCATGGTCCTCCCAAGGGAGCCTGCCGAGCGGGAAGTCGTGGTCAGTAAACCTCTTCCCGCAGCGGCTGCGCCCCTCGCCCTCCTCCACTTTCTTCTTACCCATCTTCTTTGGCGAACTGGTCCTAGGCAAGACGAAGGAGTTAAGAGGCGAGAATGGGCCGGCGAGATGGAGAGGTCAGAGGGCCAAGACTTGGTTAACGGCGAAGGCGGAAAGTGTGGTATCTAGTCCAGCACTAGGCATATTTATAACTGATGCAAGGCCAATGATTAAAAGGGCGGGAAAATAAGGGGGAGAGGAAGAGTCGGCGTTTTTCTCTCTCCTATACCTCGAACGGCGCGACCCGTCACAGTCAGCAAAAATTATAAATAAATTTCTAGCATAAATTAAAAAGGAGGATTAAAAAAGAAAGAAAATCAAGCCTTAAGAAATATATATATGCGATCAGACATCATCCCGCAGGAGGCCAAACTCCCGGCATACTTTGGCGAGACTGCCATTATTACAAATCTTGCGAGAAGAAGAAAAAGATGAATAGTAGGACGGACATTCGTCAGTATGGGCGCCACTCCCAGCGGCCGCCGCGAGCTCCCCCGCGAGGAGGCCTACTCCGCGAGTGGAAGGAACGGATGGTTTGGAGGCCACGCCGCGCGAGACGGTGCTGCATATCGGTCTCATTGATGATGGCCTCGGGGTCGGTGCCGTCGACTTCCGGCTCTGCATGGGCTCCAGAAGATAGACGGGCGCACTCGCCCTCCAGCGACTCGATGCGCTTCTCCGCAGCCTGTTTATCTAAAGTCAAGGAGTGAATGAGGCGCGCGTGCTTCTGGAAGAGCTCAGCCGTCTTCCGCTTCATCTCCACTGGATCCGAGGGATCGCCCAGATAGTCTTCAATCCCGTCCGCAAGAGGAGGCGAGACGGAGAGTTTCTTTGGCTGCTCCTCAATAGGAGAGTTGGCTCGAGAATCTGCGCAAGGAGTGCGGGGGCAAGGTGGAAGAGGCACTCGCAGGAGAGAGTGAGAGTAGCGAAGGGGATTCAAAAAGGCGAGGGAGGGTCCCTTACCAGGATGGCGAGAGGTATCAGCAGCCGGGGAGGGGTCGTCCCTCCTCTCGCTGGGAGTAGTTGGAGGAGTAGATGAGGGTAGCGAATCAAGTTCCTCGCAACGGACAGAAGAACCATCTCGCAGACTCTTCGGGGACAGCGGAACCACAAGAGCCCCCTGAAAAAAGCGTTAGTCAGCAAAAGAGCACCCGGTCACGGAAATAACAGTAGTAATCGCGAGTGTCCACCTCTTTTTCTGTAGAGAGCGCACGGGGAGTGGGGACAGGTTTCAAAGAGGCGCGAGACGAATCTACTGCTGCAAGAGAAGGGCCCCCAGCCTTCGTCTTTTTCGAGCGAGACGACGGGGCGGGGGGACGAACCAGGGAAGAGGTGAAAGCAGCCACATTGGCCTTATGTTGCTCTCGCACCAGGGCGAGACGCTCGCGAAAACTTTGACTGTGCGTCATTCTGCAAGAACTCGAGGACAGGGAAGAAGAAGAATATGCAGAGCGGGGGCATCAGGAGTGCAGGCCAGGAGTCATATATTTATAGACCCCGGTGGGGGCCTCGGAAGATTCTTCATAAATACGTTTTTTAATGCACCTTGAATAACGAGCATCGGTTGAACATTCTTTTTGAGCTTAGAGTAATCTCAAAAAGAGCGGGGATTGTGTACAACCTCGGGCTAGCAAAGAGCCCTCAAGAAGTAAAAAGAGCGAGACAGGCAAAGGGTACCAAGAGGGCCCACTCGCAAGCGGCAAGATGATGGGCTCTCCAAAGGGCAAAATGCCCCCGCCTAGAGGCGAGAGGGCCCCCAGAGGCGAGAGGGGCCCCCAGAAGCGAGAGGACCTCCAAGGTCGAGAGGCTCCGGCGAGACGGGCGGCGGGTCCTTCTCGCCGGCAGGCGCCTTTCCTCTCGCCAGGGGGGGAGGAGGTTTTTTTTACTCTTTCCTATCAAAGCAGGGGGTTTTTACTTTTCTACCCCGGGTATTTTTACCCTTTTACCCTTGGTGGAGTGCGTATAGCTCCTCAGAACAGCGGAGTTTGGCTCTTGGCAGACCCAGCCAAGGGTACCCCAGTAATTTCAGGCCGGAGCAGTTTTGTTATTTGCAGTTCAGATTCTGAAATCTATAAATAAGCCCATAGGGGTTCTTTAGAAGGGACCTTTTTTGGAGACTCGGGAGAGGATTCATTGGCACGGTCTTCTGAGGAACTCCAAGCCCAGCTTTTGGCTTTGGAGGGGAAGCTCTCTGTGACCTTCCGGGTAAGCGGTGGGACCTCCCTGCTGCGGCTTTGGGCCAGTTTTCTAATCCTTCACGACCGGTCGGAGGTCGGAGCTTGGGCCAAGTAGGAGTCGGCTATGCCCCTATTTTGTGAACATTCGTCGAAGTCAAATTTTGGCTTCAACAGGCGGGTTTATAATGTTGATGAAAGTTATGGTTTCGTTAAAATCGATCACTGGGTCGTCTGCTATGTATAACTTTAACCGATGACCGTTTACTTTAAACGAACCCTTCTCTGGGTGGGAGATGAGTACGGTCCCATATGGCCAAACCTCTTCAACTTTGATGGGGTCGGACCAACGTGATTTTAGTTTACCCGGAAAAAGCCTAAGACGTGAATTATAAAGGACAAGATCGCTCGGAGAAAAACTTTTGGGGGACTTTCTTTTACGATCGTGATATAACTTAGAACGCTCCTTATAGATCTTATTGCTCTCGTAAGCATTCGCACGCCATTCATCGAGCTCGTTTAGGTGCAGTTTTCTATTTTGAGCGGCTAAGTTGGCGTCGAGGTTTAAGAATTTTAAAGCCCAAATAGCACGATGTTCTAGTTCTACAGTTAAATGGCACACTTTGCCATAGAATACCGAAACGGCGTACAACCAATTGCATGTAGAAACCTCCCTCTGATACCATGTAGAAACCGAATAAAAAACAAGCCGAAATGGTTTTCAACTGAAACTTTATTATCCGAAAAAGGTCTCTATTACAATGGTATAGCCTCCCTTTTATAGAATGGAGGAGATAAGAGAGATTACAAATAATCAATGTGGGACTAAAAATTTACAAGTGTATACGGCTTTACAAAATACAAACCGGACAAGCCGTGCGGTTAGACAAACCGGCTAATCGCCCGGCTACCAACAGGAGGAGAGAACAGACCGCCACAGGAGACCGCTAGACCGCTCGGTCTCCTAGTCTCCTGAGACACGTCGCCTGACTGCTGGGATACCAAACAGCAACAACCCGGTACACAGACCGGCTAGGAGAAACCGCCAGACTGCCGGTCTCCAAACAGCAATAGACCGCGCGATCTCCAACCTGCAACACTCCCCCTCAAGCTGGAGCATAGATATCAATCATGCCTAGCTTGTCGCAGATGTGGAAAAAGGAAGCGGACACCGGCTTGGTGAAGACATCTGCCAACTCGTTGTCGGAAGTGACAAATGGAGTGCAAATCTGTTTCTTCAATATTTCTTCTCGAATAAAATGACAGTCGACTTCTATGTGTTTTGTTCTCTCATGAAAGACCGATTTTTGGAAATGTATATCACGGCCTTATTGTCACAGAACATAGGAAGAGGATAGTTGTAAACCTCTCCTAAGTCAAGCATGAGAGCCCGTAACCACTTTAACTCACATGTAGTCGATGTCATGCTGCGATATTCCGCCTCTGCACTAGACCTGGAAACTACAGACTGTTTCTTGCTCTTCCAACTCACAAGATTGCCTCCAACAAACGTGCAGAAACCTGATGTAGATTTGCGGTCCCCTTTGTCATCCGCATAACTTGAATCAGAGCAAGCTTCAACCCTTAGGTGACCATTCTTCTGAAAGAGGAGTCCTTTCCCTGGTGCAGCTTTAATATACTCCAATATCCTCAGTGCAGATTGTAGATGACACTCCCTCAGAGCTTGCATGAACTGGCTCACCTTGCCAACAGCATAGGAGATGTCGGGTCTGGTTACCGTGAGATATATGAGCTTGCCCACCAGACGTCGGTATCTCGTGAGATCAGAGAGAAGAGGCGAGTCATCTGTCCAAGTTTTGTCTTCTCCAGCAGCCATAGGACAACGTGCAGGTTTAGCACCAGTCAGTCCTGCCTCCTTTAAAAGATCAAGAGCATACTTCCATTGGGAAAGGACCATGGAGTTGGGCTTTCTAGAGATTTCAATCCCCAGAAAGTATTTCGGGGAGCCCATATCCTTTGTGACCAGATGTTGACGAAGGTGTTTCTTGGTCATCAATACCCCATCCTGGTCATCGCTAGTAAGAAGAATGTCATCAACATAACTTGCAAGAACAATAAGACTAGAGGCAGTTTTCCGAACAAACAAGGAGTGATCTGCTGAGCTTCTTGTAAAACCAATGGCCGCAACTATGCCACTGAACTTGTTAAACCAGGCACGAGGACTCTGCTTGAGGCCATAGATAGCCTTCTTTAGCCGGCATACCCGTGTCTCCCCCTGAGCAACATACCCAGGAGGTTGCTCCATGTAAACATCTTCCTGCAGATCACCATAGAGGAAAGCATTCTTAACATCAAGCTGCGAGATGGGCCAATCCCTGTTGACAGCCACAGAGAGAAGAACCCTAATAGTGCTGAGACGAGCCACTGGAGAGAAAGTGTCAAAGTAATCAATGTCATAAGTTTGGGTAAAACCCTTGGCAACCAGGCGAGCCTTATAACGATCCACACTACCATCTGGGAGAAACTTCACCACAAAGACCCATCTACAACCAACAACATCTGTGCCGAAAGGAGGAGGAACAAGGGTCCAGGTACCCCGTTCAGTGAGAGTAACAACCTCCTCATCCATGGCAGCTTTCCAATGAGGAATAGTAAGGGCCTCCTGGTAGGAACGGGGGGTGGCAGTGGCCGAGATAGCCAGTGCAAAAGCTCTGCGAGAAGGGGTAAGACGATCGTAGGAAACAACTACAACAAGCGTGTGTTGGGTACATGCCCGAACCCCTTTGCGAAGAGCAATGGGGAGATCCAGGTCAGCAGGTGCCTCAGTATTCGGAGTATCCGTGGTGGAGAGAGCTGGCCCGGGAGTAGAGAGATGGCAGCGGAGTGGAGGGAGAAAGCGGAGTAGAGGGTGGAGATGGTGGAGATGGTGAAGATGGTGGAGAGGGTGGAGATGGCGGAAAATCAGTGGGAGCAGAGGGAATGGATGGGTTAGTATAAGAAGTAGGATCAAGAGGAGGAGAGGAGGAACCGGGAGAGAAGTAAGATGCATTGTCAAAGAAGGTGACATCCATAGAGACAAATTGCTTGCGGGTAACGGGGTCAAAGCAACAATAACCTTTCTGAGTGGGAGAGTAGCCCAGAAAGACACATTTAGTGGAACGTGGCGAGAGTTTGTCACGGGTGGCAGCGGGAGAGTGCACAAAGGCGGTGCACCAAAAGATGTGCAGAGGAAGTGGAAAGGGGTCCTTGTTCTGATAAAGAATGGAGAAGGGGGTAGCACCGTGGAGAATTGTGGAGGGAAGGCGATTGATGAGATAGCAGGAGAGGAGGACAGCATAGCCCCAATATGAGCGAGGAACATGCATTTGAGTCAGCAGAGTGCGAGCGACATCAAGGAGGTGACGGTTTTTGCGTTCCGCCAACCCATTTTGTTGTGAGGTGTAGACACATCTTGTTTGATGAATAATACCATGGTGAATACAAAAGGAGGAGAAGTCGTGGCTAAGATACTCCTTAGCATTGTCAGAACGAAGGATTTTAATAGACGTATCAAACTGAGACTTAACCATAGAATTAAATGAGGTCCAAACAGAGAACAGCTTGGAGCGATCCTTGAGAAGATACACCCACGTACACCGAGAGAAATCATCAATGAATGTGACAAAATATGAACTACCCCGACCGATGGTGAGTGTAGGAGCGGGACCCCATATGTCAGAGTGAAAGAGGTCGAACGGACGGGAAGAGCCCCGACTTTGTGTTGGAGGGAAGGACGAGCGGTGATGTTTGCCAAGTTGACATGCATCACAGTTTATAGGAGGATGATGAGGAGGAGGTGGGGCAGGAGCTGACGCAGAATTCGGGGAGGAGCATGTCCAAGGAGAAGATGTCATTGGAGAAGATCTGTAGAGGAGGAGGAGAAGGCTGATAGAGCAGAAATGTTGTCAAGAAAGTAGAGGCCACCACTCTCAGTCCCGGTAGCAATCGTCCGTTGGGAGTCCGGATCCTAAAAAGCACAAGAGGTAGGAGTGAATATGACAGAACACCATAGTTGCTTTCATAAAGAAGTAACCGATAATAAGTTGCACGGAAACTTGGGCACATAGAGGGTATCAGCCAGGCAGAGAGATGGAGTGACTTGAACCATGCCCGTCCCATGGACGGGTGAGGGAGACCCATCCGCAACAATGACTGGGGGTAACTGAGCATGTGTGTCAAGAAGAGAGAAACATTGAGGATTGCATGTCATATGATTTGTAGCACCAGATTCGATGAGCCATCTTCCGCGAGTAACAACGTGAGCACTACCAGAAGAGGTGACGACCGAGGTGGACAGGCTGGAGGAGGGGGAAGCCATGGAAGCAAGAGAGGAGCAAACCACGACGATAAGAACAAGCCGCGAGGAAGAGAAGAGAAAACCAAGCCGGGCGAACAGAAAACAGGTCGTGCGGCTAGGAAGGCCACGACCAAGAAGCAGATCAAAGTAAAGGGAAAGAAGTCGCATGGCTTGAAAAAGGCGGGCGAACAGAGGAGAACAAGTCGCACGGTTAAAGATGAGGCCGGGGCGACTAGCAAGCAGGAGTGGGTAGGAGGCAACAGTCGCGACGACTTAGAAGAAGATTTCTGTGAATAGAGGTGATCGCGAAAACAGGTCGCGAAAAAGAAGGAGAAAGCCGCGCGGACAGGTCGCGCGGACAGACAGGGATTCAAGCTGCGAAAGCAGTGAGAGCGCACACAATCAGGAGGAGTAGATCAAGTCCTCTGATACCATGTGGAAACCCCCCATCCCCCCTTACCATCACCTCGGGGTTTTGGGAAGATGTGTGGTGACAGGTGGTTTCCACACAAACTTAAGAATAAGACTCCTTTTGAGCTACTTAAAGTAAAGAAACCTAAAGTTGACTATTTTAAAAATTTTGGTTGCTTATGTTATATACACAACAACAATAAGAAACACATTTGAAAATTTGAAGCCAAGGCTGAAATGGGAATCTTTCTTGGATATTCCCAAGTAAGCAAGGCTTATAGGGTCTATAATAAATCAACCTTGAAAATTAAGGAATCAATTCATATCTCATTTGATGAAACTAACATGTTTTTCAAAGAGAAGACTTCTTCTACCAGTAATTCTTTGCAGCAACCTAATCTATGTGAGAAGTTAAATGTACTGACCTTCACCAAAAAGGCAGTTAGCCATCCTTCTCCACACATTGCTGAAGAAAGTGAAGAAGAAGACACTATAATCAGTGAAAAACCAACAACAGCTAATCCAATTCCACAAGAGGAATTAATTCCCCAAGCTGTTGAACAACCAACTCCACCTACTGAATTTGTCACACTTAGAGATCACCCTGTATCTCAAGTGATTGGAGACATTTCAGTTGGTGTGCAGATAAGGCATCAACTCAATCAAGACTTAATGCATGCCTGCTTCATATCTCAAATTGACACCCAATCCACAAAAGATGCAGAGCAAGATCCACACTATATTATTGCAATGCAAGAGGAGCTCAATCAATTTGAGAGATGCAGATTTCGGGACTTAGTTCCAAGACCCAAAGACCACCCAATCATTGGAACTAAATGGGTATATAAAAACAAGCTGGATGCCCAAGGTGTCATCATAAGGAATAAAGCAAGGCTTGTTGCTCAAGGTTATAAGCAAGAGGAAGGGATTGAGTATAACTAGACTTTTGCTCCTGTTGTAAGGATGGAAGCAATCAGGATCTTCATTGCATATGTTGCCTACAAGAAATTCAAGGTTTATCAAATGGATGTCAAAAGTGCCTTTCTAAATGGAGAACTTAAAGAAGAGGTTTATGTTGAAGAACCTCCGGTTTTCATCTCTCCAACTTATCCCTCATATGTTTTTAGATTAAATAAAGCTCTCTATGCTCTAAAGCAATCTCCAAGAGCTTGTTATGAAACTTTAGCTAGCTTTCTTATAGAACATAAGTTTTCTAGGGGCATTTTAGATAGAACATTATTCACTAGACACCATAAGGATCAAATTTTGTTAGTACAAATTTATGTAGATGATATTATTTTTGGGTCTACAGATTCCAAACTATGCAAGAGGTTCTCTGACCTTATACTTTCAAAGTTTGAAATAAGCAGCATGGGTGAGCTCTCCTACTTCCTTGGTCTCCAAGTGAAGCAGCTACGTGATGGCATCTTCATATCCCAGGCTAAGTATGCTAAGGAGCTTATCAAAAATTTTGGGATGGATGATTTCTCAGCAAAGAAAACACCCATGGCTTCTAATGCTGTAATTTACTCTGATGAATATGGCAAACCTGTTGATCAGATATTATATAGGGGCATTGTTGGGTCCCTGTTATACCTTACAGCAAGCAGACCAGATATAATGTTTGCTACATGTATTTGTGCTAGGTTCCAGGTGAACCCTAAAAAATCTCATCTAATTTTCTTAAAAAGGATTTTGAGATATATAAAGAGTTGTCCTAGTCTACGATTTTGGTATCCCACTAAGTCAGAGTTTGAGTTGATTAGATACTCAGATGTTGACTTTGTTGGATGCAGAGTCGACAGAAAAAGCACCTCTAGAACATGCCAATTCATTGGTGCTAAATTAGTCTCTTGGTTTTGCAAAAAATAGTCATCTGTGTCTACATCAACTATCGAAGTAGAAAACATAGCAGCTGGCAGTTGCTGTTCCCAAATGCAGTGGATTCAGAACCAACTCCTGGACTATGGGTTCAACTTAAATACTTCAACTCTACTATGTGACAACATAAGTGCAATTTCCAATGCACAAAATTCAATCCATCACAGTAGGACTAAGCATATAAACATTAGGCATCATTTCATTAGAGAGTGTGTAGACAAAAATAAAATTAATCTTGTCTATATCTACACTTATTTGCAAAGAGCGGATATCTTCACCAAACCTTTGGATGAGAGGAACCATTTGTTCTTCATAAATTAGCTTGGTATGATATATGAAGAAGCCTTAATTTAATTTCTGTCTATGATCACCGAAATTTTCAAAGTTCGTCGAACAGAGGTCGACGAACTGGGGGAAGTTCTAGAGAAATTCGTCGAACGGAGATCGACGAAATCTCTGTGAGTGAAGCTATTATCATCGAATGGAGATCGACGAATTTGCTTCAGAAAACTTTCGTTGAACGGAGCTCGATGAAATGTTTTCGCATCTTCTGACAGAGATCGACGATTTCTTTTGACTATAAAATATTTCGTCGAACTCAGATCGAAGAATTTTTATTATTCGTAGAACGGAGTCTCATGGTTCATATTCTGAAAACCTTATATCTAGGTTTTCTTCGAGCTCCGTCCCACGCTTTCAGTTCTCTTGCACTTGATCTTTGGTTTTCTCTTGCAGGTGAACTCATGGCGAGTCTGCCGAGCACTCTTTCCGCAATGAAGTTTGATATGGGTTTTGATATTAACTTCGACTCCATTCAACATTCTGACCCGATCTTTGTGGAAATTCTGAAGTTATTTGAAGATCAAAATCTGAAGCAGTTCATGACCCACAGAATCAAGATAACCATGATAGAGATAAAAGAATGGGTCTTTACATCTACAACATCTGAAGATGCTATGACGGGAACAATATCTGGTAACAACATTTCCCTTTCACCTACTGTACTAACCGACTTTTTTGTTCTACTCAATGGTGATGAAGAAATAGAAATGGATAATGAGGAGTATGAGAATATGCTGATCAAAATGGGTCACTATGGAGAGAACCCAAACATGTTGTTAAAGAAAAACTAATCTGTCGAGTATATTTCTTAGCAGATGTAGTCAAGAAAGTGCTAATGGGAAAATACACCGCCCACGACTACATAACCAGGTACCAGTTCATAGTGATGGGTGCTCTGGTAGAGAAGAAAGCAGCAAATTCGGGCAAGCTGTTATTTGAATTAATCAAAAAGAAAAATAATAAGAAGGAAGTGTGTTTTGGACAAATTCTGGAAATCGTCCTTCATGAAAAGGCTCCTGAACATCTAGTCTCTATGACCGTGTTCATAATAAATTCATCTAAAAGGCTTACCTCTACCCTGTTTGGCAGATGGGAAAGGAAGATCACCAAGCCCTCCAAGGCTTCCTCATCTTCAAGAACTTTTGAGAGCACCAGGGCCGTCATAGCCGCTCCTCCACCAACAGAAGAAGATCCCTCCTCCTCCACCATTCCTTCTCCTCCTCAAAATCCACAACAACAACAACAATAAATTCATCTTCCAACACCAGTTCCATCTCCTGAACCCTCTACACCACCACCATCTCCACCTCCACATTGTTCTCCCCACATAAATGTTTCTGACATACCATCCTCCTCCATCCAATAACCATCATTCAATCTTCTGTCATCTCCACATCAATATCCTTCACCATCACCACACCAATCTCCACATCAATCTCCATATCAATCTCCCGTCTAGGAACATATATCCTCCCCCACAACAACAATTCCCCTTTCTACTACTGCTACTCCCTCTATCCCTATCCCTCCAGCCACTCAAAATGACATTCCATCCACTACTCCTGACTACATCCATACTGATTTCTCCAGTGCCTTCTCTGTGTGTTCCCATTATGGACATCACACCCCCTACTCCACTTCTTCTCCAGAATCCCTCTATCTTAACTTATATGACATTACTAAAGATCTGTTAGCATTCATCTCTCCCACCCTTAATATGCTTCTAGCTGATGTTTTAGCACCTCTTACTGCTTTCATCAATACTCTCTTTGCCAAAATTGCTGCTCTATCCCCAGTCTCTTCTTCTAGGGGACTGGCTACAGGACCCACTACAGACAGTCAAGGGGAGATGATCCATAATGAAGAAGCTCCAGTGGCAACAGTAGCAGCAAAAGTAGCAATAGATTCAATAATGACAGATTCTTCAGAAAAAGCAGCAACTCCTACTGATATAATAGAGTTAATTGATTCAGATACAGATATGGATGAGCTAGTTATAGCTGGAATTGACACTATTAGTGATTGTATTATAAATCCCACAGTTAATCTGAATTATATATTAGAGTTATTTAATTTTGTTCATAGAGATATTCTATCCAGCTTTTCTTATCAACATTCTTTGGCTATTGTACCATACAGTGCACCAATAAGCCCCACAGTTATCAAGCAACTTAAGGCTAGTTTTGCAGTAATAAAGCTACCAGTTGTACAATCCCCCTCCAAGGACATTTCTTCTCTATAAGATATCTCAGCTCCAACATATAAGATGGATGACAGTCCTCTGCTAGATTTGGATGAAATCATCATGGTAGATATTGAAGAAGAAAATTTATTAATTGCTGAAAAAGTTGCGGAAATAGTTGTTCTAGAAGCTCCAGAACCTCCAGTACAGCCTCAGGCTGAAAAGCATATTTCTAAAGATCTTTTGAAAGCTTTGGATGACTTATATGATAATCCTCAGGAATCCTCTTCTGATAAAGATGATGATGACAATGATTATTCTGATGATGATGATAGTTCATCTGCTAAGAAGAAAATCTCTAAGAAGAGAAAGGTTGCTCCAGTTGCTGCTCCCAAACCAAGTCCAACACATGACACACCTTAATATATCCTACAAAAAATCACTCCATACCCTGGGATGCCAGCCTGGATGTGGTTTTCAATGAATCAGCAAAAGGCTAGAAAGAAAAGCAGGAGGTACTCTCCTCCCCCTCCTCAAACAAACTAGAAAGGTGCTCCTCCTCCTCCTCCACCTACTGCTGGTGCATCAGGTAAAACTCCTCAGAGTTCTACCTCTTATGCTCAAACCTATCAAAGACATCAGGGTAGATCCTCAACATCTCAAGGAAGTAGCCAGCAGAGGTATTCCTCCAGCAAGCAACATCAACAATAGCAACATCAACAACAACAGCAGCAATAGCAAGCTCTTGAGACAGATAAAGCTGAAGATCCTAAAAGGCCAGAAACTTTACCTATTCCCTTTGTGGATCCAGAAACTGATATAACTTCTAGAATGGCCAGGTTCCAGGAACTTGTTGGATTATCAATGATCAATAAAGCAAAAGCTGAACGAAGAGATCCATCCCAATACTCTATAATGACTACTTACAGAAAAGAAGAGTTAAAAATGTATAAAACGGCTAACAAATTCTTTAATGTAGATGCTTACGTGAATCTACATCCAGAGGCTGTTGTGCCCAGAGCTACGTCTCTCAATATAATTGGAGCTGCTGATATGACAATGTCCAAGATGCAAGCAGCTAATCCAAATAGAGAAATCATATTTACATAGCCTTCTGACAAAGAGAAAGATGACAAGCAAAAGGAAAAGCTGAAGAAGAAGAAATGAGAATATTTTGTTTAGTTTCTGTTTGTCTGAACACTATTTTTTGTTTACTGTCACAAAACTACTAATTGTAAATATCTGCTGAATGTTTCAGTTTTCTGCCAGATATATTTTTCCTGCTTTGTGAATGTTTTTCTTTTTTATATTATTAGTGACCTCACTCAAATAAGGGGATATTATTGGATCTCTAGTTGGATTTGGGCTAGGTTCACTAACTAGGATGACTGACCCACCATGTATAACCAGGGTCATGTCTGTGTCCTAGAGTTTAGGGTAAGTCCTTAGATTTAACCTTACATGGACAAGCCAAAAGAAGACAGCAGAAGACTCAAGACTTAGAAGAAAATCAAGTTCAAAAAATGAGTTCAACGTTCGTCGAACTCAGCTCGACGATAGTCGTGCTCCACTCGACGAACTCAGAGTCAATTCTCTGAGTTGAGCTCGATGATTTTCAAGCTCTAGTCGACGCAACTCTGGAAGTTCAACTTCAACACTTTATGTCTAGAATACTTTCTCTGAACTCAGGTCGATGAAGATAGATTATCATCTCGACGAACTTGGACCACAGAATTGGGAAACTTTTCACAGAAAGTAGTTAGCTGAACTCCGGTCGACAAACTTGGAACTCAGGTCGACGAACATAAATTCTTTGGTCGATGAACACGATTTCTTTGGTCGATGAACTTTTACCTTAGGTCGACGAAATCTGTTCTCTGGTCGACGATTTCTGTGTAGTTCCAGACTTAGAATTTTCCCTCTTTTCTGTCCATATTCCTTATATTATTTAGCAATATTTTTTGAGTAAATAATGCATATATTCTCTGAATATATCCGTTACTAGCAGCATTTATTATGGTCTTCATCAGGATAATTACTTCCTTGATTAATTGGGACAGTTGGGGAAATTTATTAATGCAAATATTCTCTCCAGCTGTATTTCATTTTCCATGCAGTCAGCATTCAATGCAGTGGAATTCAAAATTCAAATGATAATTCGACTGAAGATATAAAAGATATTTTCTCTCTTTAGAAGACAATACACAGGAATACAGAGCTCTCAGTACATAGAGAAGATCTACAACAACACATTCTGAACCTTCTCTGTACAGAAAATATTTTGTTTCCTCCTTGACCTCACTGAACAAGAAGAAGAAAAACAAATACAAATCAAGAGTCTTCTTCAAATTTCAACTCCAGGAATCTTCAAGGACAACATATTCATATCAGTCAGAAGTTACTGGATCAACATTTTCAAGTCAAGGCTGAAGACAGAAGACCTACACCCTATGAAAGACTCCAAGTGATATTGAAAGGAGTTCTTGACAACAGCAAATCCACTTGTCTTCTCTGTTGAATAGAGAAAGAGAAGACATCATCAATCTCTCTCCCCCCTCTATATAAAGGGTTCATTAACTCCCTTCAAAACTTTATTTTGGTTTTTGAGCACCTGATCAAAAGCTCAAAGGTGGCAGTCACTTGATCAAAACCTGCTAATGGATTCCTACCAAGGTGGTAAAAGGGTGGATGTACACAGGTTGGGGAACCACTATAAAATTTCTTGTGTTATCTGGTTGCCCTTTATCTTGTTGTTCTTGCTGTGGCTGTGATAGATTATGCTAGCTATGCTGTGATAGATTCTATTGACTTAGATTACTTTTGCTTTCTGATAATCTCTGTATCACTCCTTTTCATTACTCTAATAATATTTAAAATAGCAAAAAGTTTCTAGATTACTGTATTCCCCCCCCCCTAGAGTAAATCAGGTCTAACCCCATCTTTCACATTGTCGGCATAGTTTGGTGTCAGGAAATCTGAATGGTATGTGGCATCCAGCCAACTTGCCCACTAAAGTAAATTAAAAGGTGGCAATGGTTTTTCTCATCACCTCCACATGGATGGGCCCCGGTCCTCCTGAGGCACAAACAAATAAAGGTTCTTCGCCACCTCCACCTGGAGGGACCCAAGTTCACCAATGGCACGAATGAACAATGGTTCTTCGCCACCTCCACCTAAATGGACACTGTCCTCTTGAAACGCGAACAAATAAAGATTCATCGTCACCTGCATCGGGAGAAACCTCGATCCTCTTGATGCACGAACGAACAAAGGTTCTTCATCACCTCTATATGGATGGACGACGGTCCTCCGGAGAAATGAAGGTACAAAGGTTCTCCTCCACCTCCGCCTAGTTGTACCCCGGTCCTCCTAAGATGGGCACACACAAAGGTTCCTCGCCACGTCCATCGGGATGGACCCCTGTCTTCCATAGGCTCTAATGAACAAAGATTTTTTTCTACCTCCTTCGGACAGACCTCGGTCCTCCTGAGATGCGAACAAAGAAAGCTTCTTCACCATTACCAATGAAATTGACGTTGATTCCTTATACAATGTGAATGAACAAAATTTCTTCGAATTTTGAGACCATCCAATTCTCCAAGGCAATGTGGGCAAATGTCCCCACTTATCAAGCTTAAGAAGTAAGTCCCTGACACTAACGCTTAGCGATAATCGCTAGAGATATGGCATGACGTGCAAGGAGCGTAAAACATCAGATACTTTATGGACCATCGTAATGCACATAACCCAAAACATGAGGATATCTTAATAAAACACTATAAGGGTCGCCAAACATGCAAAAGCACGTTGCGGCGCTAAGCCATGCCCGCAATGATGAGGGAAAAACATTAGTAGAAGAGACAAAGTGTGAGCATGGCATAGATGCAATCAAGTACTCCCCCGATTTCAACACCATCTTTCATGGCTTCGCCTATTCAAGGGGTGGGATGCCTCCACATATTTCACATTGCATGAAGTTGCTCGTCAACCGAATGATATAGCTTAATAACACACTCATCCTATCGTGATGGACCTACAATTGTAATTGTCATCTCAGGGCCCACTAAATCGATTCAGCACTGCTCCGCACCAAGACCCTAGGACTCCTTGAGTTCTACATTCATGAAAGCCCACATCATTTTAATATCCTGAGGCACCAACCTAAAAAAAGGCTCTGTTTTTACTTTCGATAAGAACGAACACTAAGTATTTATATGCTTCCATGCGAGAATGAACACCAAGTCCTTCCCTAATTCTTGGATAAGGGGAAAATCATTCCTCCATGTCATGTCCAAGAGCCTGTCAGCATCACTAATGCCTCGCAGAAATAGCTCAAGCTGACACACAATGTCAAACTCACAAGTTCATATAAGGAGGAACGTGAAAAGCAACACACTTCAGCACCAACACAGCGCACAAAGAAGAAAGAAGCAGGATGTTACTGCAATGCACCGCATGCGCCACATAACAAGCAAAGGAGGATCATAAGCAATCAATTATCGGACTCACGGTCTAGGAATCCACCGTGGAACCTTTAACTCGCAAAGCTGACATGAGTGGCGCAAAGTGATCACCGCAGGCTTCTGGGACAAACGAAAAGGACTTCTCACCCCACAAACAAAATAAAAAATAACAAGAAGTTCCTTACAGCAAACACTTGGTAAAACAACAAAAGTATATGACCCCATGGCAAAAGAACTAAGGAAAAAAATTTTCAGACTTGTTGCTTTGTGAATCACGACCCGCGAAATTTTGGGGTCATATAATGGGGCTACATCTGAATTTTCTAAGTCCAACCAGAAACACTCAACATAAAACTTGGAGGGGAGCCAACCTATTGAGCTTGATTTGCTAGTAGGACACGTGTATGTGGGACCATGTTTTGGCTTCCCCTCCGTGTTCCAGGTCTGGGTGTTGACCCTGGTGGGCCCCAGTGACAGAATATCCCTACGGTCCTGTAGTTGGGCTTAATCCCACATCGCCTACAGCTTTGTCCCCTCTGTGTTCATGTACCACGCTACCCTTCATCTCAATACCTGAGTGTTGAGATGAACTATTGGGTTCGAGGGTTCTTTCACAACCCAACCAAATGAGCTGCACGCACAAAGCTGTGCTCACACTGAGACACAGAAGCATCCTGAATGAGGGTAAAGCAATGTGCGAATGAGCGAGCAAGTGAAAATCATGTACTCAAGTAAATGGCGCCCACGAGTGGGTAACGTGCCCGTGCATGGGAGGCTAACCCACACACGTGTGCGACCAATCCGTGCGGCACACTGCCAACTTTGCACGCACGCTGCCTCGCACAAGAACTTGTGGTGGTTCCCACTGCTGTCGGCCGTCTCCAGTAACCCCTGATGCCTCCTGTAACATCCAATTTCCTTCTAGAACCCCGTAACACAAATTAGGGTACGACATGTGGTGATGATGATGAGTTAGGCTAGGTGATGACCTTAGGACCCAATGAGTTAGGGTGAACTCACATGGGGCCAAATATAGTGTACAAGTCAACCTTGGTCAAACTTTCCCAAATTGAACTCACAAGTGCAAATTGACCTCACCACTATGTCCCTAATACTAAAGGAGATTCACTTGACCATAAGACCCGTGGTGGGGTCAACCAAGTTGGCCAAATAGGCCAAAGTCAAACCTAGGTCTAGTCAACCCTAATTGGCTCAATTAGGCATCACATGGAGAAAGTGACCCAACCACAATATTACAAATCCTAATAAGAGTGCATTGGATTGAAAAGCTCCTTCACTTGGTCACTAAATAAGTCAAATTGACCAAAATCAACTTTGGGTCAACATAGCCTAAATTAACCCAATTAAGTATCAATTGGCCTTCAATTGGACAAATTGACCTAAACCTCAACCCGATAACATCATTAAGGACACAAAGGACCTAAAATCCCTATCATTGGTCAGCCAATTCACCCAATTTGATCAAAGATAAACTTAGGCCAATTTTGGTCAAAATCACACCTTTTGAGTCAATTGGCCCATATGAGGCATCACCATGACGTAACCCACATTAGGTGGTCTCACTAGATTCAACACCAACACATAGGACCATTACACACATCAATTGACCAAGTCAAACCCCCAAGTCATCTATGGTCAACATAAATCCTAAAAGAGAAAATTGAGAATTAAACCCAATTCCACAGAGTTAAAGTCATGACACATTCAGATTCCCACATGCAAGATTACACCCCATACCCTCTTGTTCCAACATGCAAAGACATGAATGGGGGGGGGAACTGAAGAAATCCCCAATTTTTATAAGGGATAAATGAGGATTTTGTGGACTGAGAGCCACTTTCCCTCTTCTACTTTCCCCAAGTCTATATCTGAGGCCCTCATGAACGTTCCAGCTAATTTCTAGGAAAGGAGGTGCCACTTGGAGCCAGGGAGGTGCATCCAAGGTGGTGGCTGAAATCCCCTTAATGGTATTCAGTGATATAGCCACACTCACCTCATTTTAACCTCACCACCATCTTTAGAGAACTACCATGAGTCGAAATGGTAAATTGGATCAAAGGAATTGGTGGAGAATAGAGAGATCAGGCTAGCTCATCGGAGGTGAAGATTTCCATGGACAACTGCCACAATCGCCGCAATCGGGCCCCAATCAAAGTCCATTTCTCCACCCATCGCATTGTGCTAGTCGTCTAGATCAATTAGGAGAGACATCAGGCTCAATTGAGCCCGATTTCAAGTGAGCTTGGTTAGAAAACCTCAAACTTTCTTTCTTGCTTGGGATCACTGGGAGGAGTCTTCCGACCGCTATTTCATCGCCAAACGATGGTCACCACCACAACGGAGGTGGTGGTGGTAGTATCTGGCTGTGGAGGCCAAGTGGTGGCCGGGAAATTAAGTTGGAATTGGATCCAGGTTAGGGAAATCTCATCCCTTAGTTGGAGGAAGAAGATGAACAGATTATATTTGTTTTTGCTTTAAGATCCGTGGAAGATCATTTATATATTATATAGTTTTATTTAATTTGTCACATATTATATAGTACTTAGAATAATTAAATAAGTGTACTTGGAGGCATTTATAGGGAAAATGATCAACATGAAAATGGTATCCCCAGGTGTTTATTTTAATTAAAAATTTAAATCAGACCATTTGGAATCCTGCTGCACATTATAAGGCTGTTTTACTGAGGTGTGTCCTTAGGAAGTGACATACCATATTTTTGTTAATATCTTTTAAATAGTTAGGTTTATTAACTTGAAATTTGGGGCATATGCGAATGTACTACTAATACACCTTCATTCCAAAAATGAGAATTTTTGGTCAAAAATATTCAATTGTTTTTGGAAAATTGTTGTTTTTTCTATTAATGAAATTTATGTGATTTAAATAATCCCAATGACCCAAAATTTTGTGTGGAATGTTCCATAGGAAATTATAAGTCCATGGTAAAAATTTAAGTCATTTGGACCTATGCATGTTGGTGTATCCACTTGTATGTGGAGATAGTGTAAAGATCTTGGGGTGCAATTAGCAAAAAAGGGGAAAATAGAGATTTTAGCCCATTTGACTAGTGGTATGCCAATGAAACTTTGTCCATAGGTTTATTATGATGACATACATCATCCATAGTGTTTTTCGGATTTTTGGGACAAAACTCCTAGGGTTTTAGATTTATTTTAATTATGTAGCCTTTTTAAATTAAAGAAATAAAAGTGAGCAAAATAATTAGGAAAATTCTAGTTTTCTGCCACAAGTTTATAATGGCATGTTACACATCTGGTAAATTATTTGTAATTTTTGGAAATCACTACATATGTTGATTACCAAAAATTACAAATATGACCATTAATTGCTTTTGTGTAAATTATAATTTTTATAGCTTGGAAAATTCTGAAATTTTGACTTGAATATTTTTATAGTAATTTAAAGCTCTGTGAATGTTTTTAGAATTTTTGGGTGAATAATTATGGTACTTCATTTGAATAATGTTATTTTGATAATATTGTTATTTTATGGAAATCATGGTTCATTATACCTTGGAAAATTTTGAATCTCCGTACAATGTGTTATTTCACCATAATGAACTTTTGAAAATTTAATTTGACTAATTGGACCTTTGGACTTGGTACTTCATCAACAAATTGATTTAGGCCATCTATTTATATAACTTTAATTATGCTCAATTTTAATTAGGAAAATTATGACCTTCTGATAGTCCATTATATTCAACATGATGAACCTCTGGTAAAAAATTATAGATCATTTGTGAACAACCCGTATTCATCGAGGGTGGACACCTCTAGAGCAAGGTCAATAGAAGTCAAAGTCAACAGGTCAAGACAGAAGTTAGAGTCAACGCTCCATGCAGCAGAAGCCTAGGCGAGTATGACGAGCTACTCTCACATACTCTCCAGATAGTCGACTAGGCATGATACTCGTTGAGCCATGCTAGTTCCTCGAGGAAGCCTCCTAGACACCAGGGGTGGGGCTATAAATAAGACCCATCCCCTCCCCCAGGATTTCACTATAAATAGGACTCCAGGGGTATGAGGGGAGACACCTTGGAATCTCGCCGAGATATCAGACTCTTTTCTTGGATGCTTGCTTAGCCTGTGAATTCCTTTTTCTCAAAGAACATGTCGCGACCTAGCGAGTATCCTCTCTGAGCCGTCGTGACTTAGTTACCAGTTAGTCTCTCACATACCCTGCTCGACCATTCTTGGTTGTGGAGGGATTACTTCTTCTAAGCTGCAGGCTATGTGGTGGGACCTTCCTGCCACAGCGCCTGGGGTCCTGATTGTTCTGTGACTTCCGTGCTTTAGCCCTCTAGCCGTCGAGCCTATCTGTTGAGTCGGTAACCTTAGGCTGCTTTGATACGATTTTTGGAGTAGGGAATTTTCCCAGCTTCAACACTTGGTGCGGTCAGCATGGATCACAGCCGAGGAAGTAAAGCTTTGCTGGCAGGTAAGATGATGAGTGCAAGCGAGCAAGGCGAGTTAGTCGGCAACTAGGTAGGAGATAGTAACTCAACACGAGGAGGCGAGTATGTGATGGTAGCTCCGTTTGAGTAGGTTGCGAGGAGGATCGAGAGGACCATTCTCTCAGGGCTCCCTCATTGCCCTAATGTCACGTCGACCTCTCCCCGTCGCATGACACTGTTGGATGAGGAAGCATCATCGAGGCGACCTAGGTAGGAACGAGCTAGGTAGAGAGTGGAGCGACCGATGCAGTCACGAAATTACCTGGTGAGTAGCCAAGGGATAAGGTTCTGAGATCCAGAGCCGCCGACATGGTGTCATGATACTCTCCCATGGATTGAGTATGAGGACGATACCAGCGACGATGAAACTCATCACTGTCGGGGAGGGAGGTACCCCTTCTGTGACAAGATCCTGACAGCCCCAATTCCCGAGGTGTTTCGATAGCCAGTCCTCACCTATTACTCTTGCAGAGATGACCCGATCAGGCATCTCCAATGGTTTGAGGACGTGGTGTCCAACCGCAACATTTCAGATGCCTTTAAGTGCAAGTTCTTCTCGATCACCTTCAAGGGAAATGCAAGTGACTGGTTACACCAGTTGAAAGCTGGTTCCGTCTACTTCTTCACAGACCTGCATCGGGGCCTTATGGCAAGGTTCGCGACGTCCAAGAAGAGGAAGAAGGAGGCAACTATTGTTCGGAATATTGCCCTAAATGTTCCATAGATTGATTTGAAGAGGCATAACCCACAATACTAAGAGAATACTGTATTTGATATTGTTCAAGTTCAGTATATATAGGATGTTCCTGGGAATAAGGTTGGATAGGTGGACACAAAGATAGATGGTGGGAAGGCTGGAATTTGCCTAAGTCCACAGCCATTAAGTGAAGCAAACTCACTCAAATGCTAGGTGCATGAATTCGGTTAAGTCCATAGGCATTGAGTCAAGCAATCTCACTCAATGCCAGATGTGAGGGAAGATGTTGGATAGTCTAGAAATCGCATAATTCCACAGGTATTGAGTGAAGTGTATTCACTCAACGCTAGGTAAGTAAAAGCGTTGACTGAACCTTAGTCAATCAGAGACTATGATTTCACATAAATTTGGCTAAGTTCAAATGCATTGAGTGTAGCTTACTCACTCGACACCAGATAATAGAAGAATACCTGTTAAGTAGTTTGGCGTTGAGTGAAGCTTACTCACTCAATGCCAAGTGACAAAAATCTGTCTAAGTAATATGGCATTGAGTGATGAAAGTTCACTCAATGCCTAGTAACACAAAGTCTGGCCAAGACAAAAAAGGTTGAGTGATGAAGACACACTCAACACTCTAAATGCCAGAGAAGCATGAATATTTTCTAAGATAAAAAATAGTTAGTGGACTCAACACTTTTAATGCCTAGATATAGAAAGATTGTCTAAGTGTTATGGCATTGAGTGAAGCTTTCTCACTCAATGTCTAATGACAAAAAAACTTTCTAAGTGTTTTGGCGTTGAATGAAGATTGCTCACTCAAAGCCTTGTGACAGAATGTTTGGCTTAGGCCAAAAGCATTGATTGAAGCTTATTCACTCAACGCATGAGATAGATAGAAAGTTGTGTAAGTGTGTTGGCATTGAGTGATGCTTACTCACTCAACACCTATATTAATGATGTTTGATTTTGGCTAACTGTACAAATTGTGACATCAATAAAGTCAACAAGTCAACAAAATTCAAATTAGTTGGGGGAAGGCTAGACATTGCAGGCCTTCAGTAAAACTCTTCGCTATTAAAGTAAAACAACAGCTATCAATCTCAGCGAGGCCCACGGGTCAAAGTAGTCGTTGATTGGCGAAATATAAAAGGAAGTCATGAGATTGAAGAAAGCAACTTTTGGGAAAAAGGCCTGTACTTCATCTTCCTCCTCGGCCATTTGTTACTAAACGTTGGAGAAGTAGTACCAACTTCAGATATAAGAGTTCTAAGAGATAGTCGGTGCCATTATCTTCTGCACCAGTAAGATTAAAGATATTCTTTGAAGAAGTAGAAGCAACTAAGGCCTGAGGAAAGCTGCAGCTGATCTGAAAGCCATATAGGCTTAGTTGGTGCCATTCTCACCTGCACCAGCAAGTTCAAAAAGTTTTCTTTCCGAGGAAGAAGAAGAAGTTGCTGGTTGTTACCCAAGCTGCAACAACAGGAAGATAATCAAGTTGATGTTGTCATCTCCATCATCAGTAGCAGTTCAGAGTAAATCTCTGAGAGAGAAGGTGCAGTAAAGGATAACCCTTGTGGCAGACACTTCATAGTTCCAGCTGTACTGTTCTGAATAATATTTTCTAGAGGCTGTGAAGAAGAAGTTAGGGCTGAATCTCCTCAGCCCAGGAAAGAAAGAAGAAATAGAGCAGTTTTTTATAAGTTTCTTCGAGCACAAGACAAATCAAGATCTACATCCTTAATGCTGAAAAGAAGTTAGGGCTAGGATTCTCTCTGCTCAAGTAGCAGCAATTAGATGCAGTTACTTCTCAGTTCTAGCAGGAACACTTTCTGGTGCTGAGAAGAATTAGATAGGGCTGAGTATATCTCAGTTTAGGTAATAGTAGGCTCCAGTATTATTTCCCTAGAGTCAAAGTTGGGTTGAGTTTATCCCAGCCTAGAGAGATTGGCACAGAGAAACATCTCTTGTGCTAAGGCCACCTCACCAACCATCTTCCACCCTGTAGGAACCTTTTGGATATGAGTGGTAGGAACAAATTTGCTCTGAGATAAGATCCAAGTTTGGATCAGAGTTGTAGGGATGTTTAGCCTGATGTAGGATTCTATTGAGAATTTGAGGTAGGTGATCATTTGATCACTGAGAGTAGGATCTTGTTTGGATCTGAGGAAGGACCTTTAGGTATGAGGTAGGAGAGTCATTCTCTCTGAGTGTAGGGAACTTGTTCCTGAGTTGTATGATCTATTGGATCTAAGGTAGTGCCTTTGTGCCAGAGCTGTAGGAGAGTCATTCTCTCTGAGGTTGTATCCATTGTGGATCTGAGGTAGGGTTGTCCTCCCATCCTAAGTTTAGAGCATTTGGGCCTGATGTAACGGCCTCCCCATCCCACGACTCAAAAGGATGGCTGTCTATACCCCCAACATCACGCTCGAAAGGGTTCAGTCTAACCAGGTCTGCAGACCATGCACCCAAACCCCTCTCCATCCACAAGCAGGTTGTTGTGGCCGGGGATCGAACGCGAGACCTCCTTGATAAGGAGTTTTCAAACCACTCCTTATCACCAACTAAGCTATGGAGGGTTGTTGAGGACGGGGATCGAACCCGAGCTGCAGCTCAATTGGTGATGGGGAGTGGTTTGAAAACTCCTTTTCAAGGAGGTCTCTGGTTTGATCCCCGGCCTCAACAACTCGCATGTGGATGGAGAGGGGTTGGGGTGCTTGGTCTACAGAGCTTGTTAAGCTGAACCGTTTCAAGCATGATGCTAGGGGTGCCGGCGACCGTCCTTTCGAGCCATAGGCTGGGGAGGCCGTAACAAAAAGTGCACTTTTTGTAATGACCACCCCAGCCCACGGCTCTAAAGGACAGCCGCCGGCACCCCCAGCATCACGCTCGAAAGGGTTCAGCCTAACCAGGTCTGAAGACCAAGCACCCCAACAAATCTCCATCCACAGGCGGGATGTTGAGGTCATGGATCGAACTCGAGACCTCCTTGATAAGGAGTTTTCAAACCACTCCTCATCACCGACTGAGCTGCACTTTTTGTAACGGCCTCCCAGCCCACGGCTCCAAATGACGGCCGACAGCACCCCCAGCACCACGCTAGAAAGGGTTCAGCCTAACCAGGTCTGCAGACCATGCACCCCAACCCCTCTTGAGCGTGATGTTGGGGTGCATGGTCTGTAGACCTGGTTAGGTTGAACCCTTTCGAGCGTGATGTTGGGGGTGCTGGCGGCCGTCCTATCGAGCCGTGGACTGGGGAGTTTGTTACAAAAAGTGTTTGTAACATCTCTCAAACAACTAGACCCTCTAGGAGTGGTTTTGTCATGACTTGGTCATGACAAAACCCTAGGAAGCCCAAGAAGACCAAGTGGACCTAGGAATGTAGGTGAGATCACTATGGACTACAAATAGTAGAATTGTAAACCCTAGTTTAGGATGATCATGGGGCTTCACCATGTCTCCAAGACCACACCATGACCTCACCAATCTATTGAAAGGCCTTAAGGATCCATTGGAGTCAACCCAGGTTGGCCAAGTTGACCTAGGACCATCCTAGGCCTAAAGTCGGCAAGGTGCCCTAACTAAGGACAATGTGCCCCTAATAAGCCCAACATACCCTAGCAGGGTCTTCCTAGACATAACGTGGGGTCAATGAGTAACCAAACATCCATTAGGGTCAACTCTAGAGCCTGAGTTGACCCAAGTCAACCCAAGCCCTAAAGTGGTCAAAGTGCCCTAACTAAGGGTCAAGTGATCTTCAGAGTGCAAAGGTAACCCTACACAACTCTTCCTTGACTTTAGGGGAAGCAATGGGGTCACCAAGGACGCCTTGGGGTCAACCCAAATGGTCATGTTGACCAAAGTCAACTCTAGCCCTAACTTGGTCAAAGTGCCCTAACTAAGGGTCAAGTGACCCCCAAGATTCCCAACCAACCCTACCCAAGCCTTTTTAGACTTTAGGGGAGGTCAATGGGTCACCAAGGAAACATTGATTTTGACTCAAAAGGCAAATTGACCAAGGTCAACCCTAGTCTAAGTTTAGGTTAAATTAGCCCAAATGGGCTAACCCAAGCTCAAACTCATTTCCCCCACTTGGGCTAACCACATTTTTATTATTCATATGGGTCAGTAGGGTGCCAATAGGCTGGAGGAGAGATCAAAATTCGGCCATGGTGAGTAGGAGAGATAAAGCTCCATTTTTCCCTTTAATGGAGGAGAGAGAAAGTGAGAAAAAAGGGCCATTCATGGCCAAGGGAGACCAAGGGCCTCTCCAATTGGTGGATACATTCTCCCTCATCAGTGTTGAGGAGTTGAATAACCATAACCACGCACCAAAGTGGCTGAATTTAATTTCTCCCATAAGTAAGAGAGAGAAAGCCATTAATGGCCATGGGAGAGCAAGTGTCCCTCTTCATTTGATTCCAAAGTCTTGATTCATCTTCCCCTCATTATTTAGAGGAGACCAAAGGTTTTTCTCAACCTTTAGGTGGCTGAATTCAGAGAACCACCTTGGCGAAAATGAGAGTTTAGTGGCCATTAATGGCCATTGCATGCTAGACCCTTCCCCTCCCCCCTTTTTGGCTCTATTAAAATCTTCCCCAAGGTTAAAGGAGACATTTCCACCCTTTACCTGGAAAAACCGAGCAAGTTGGCTGTATAGTTGCAGAGCACCGAAAAGCTCCACCACTGGCCATGGTGCACCACCACCACACTCATTGCCAAGCTTGCTTAAAGGTCCTCTTCTACTCCTCTCTTGGTGGTCTAGATATTTAGATCGATTAGGAGAGAAATCTGGCTCAATTGAGCCCGATTGGGTGAGCAAAGTTTTTGAAATCTTGTGGATTTTACACCTTGTGAGTTCTCCGGAAACCACCCCTCCGGCGGCGGTGCCACCGCCCGGCGATAGCCCCCACCTCAACGAAGGTGGTGGCGGTGGTGGCAGGCCAGGGAGGTGGTGGGGTGGCCAGGAAAATGACCTGGAGTAAGCTCCAGGTCGGGCTGATCCCAGCCCGTGGCTGGAGGAAGAAGATGTTAAAATTCAACAACCTGGCACTACTATCACATTGAATTCTCTCCAGTTGGTCAGCAAGATAGCCTAAAGACAAATTAATATTCTCAGAACTATCCAGTTCACAACTTGATCACGCGGAAATTCCCTGAAACCTGGAGTGATCAGGGGTTATCTCAACTGAAGTCAATCAACCAGCAACACATGCAGCACAAGAGTCTTATTTATTTACAACAATCTTCTTTACACAGCGAGACATATATGGCGAGACATGCTTCACCAACCAACACCCAAGGGAAATCAGAGACTACAAAAAAACAGACAAGAGAAACAATCCGCTTGGACTTAAATACAAGCTGCAGGTCTACTGCTGTGGAGTTCGCTCAGTCCGCCAGGTCGCCAGACTGCAACCCAAGCTGCGCGGACAACCCCTTATTCCAATGCTTGCTCTAGCTGCTGATCTACAAGCCGCTTGACCGCAAGGTCACCTAGCTACCAGACCGCCCAAGCTGCAATGCCGAATAGAACAGTCTGCCTGAAGCAAGCGACTTCTTGAACCCCGAACAAAGTTGCCAAAGAGAAGACTGTCTGGTCGCTATCCGCGACCTGCTGTTTACCTCCTGTTGCTTATCCGCAGAGTCCGCACTATCCCTAACTACAGTGAGAGCCAAGTCCTGGCTTTCTAGCACTATCCGCACAACCTCCATAGCACAACCCGGACAACTCAATCAAACCGCACGGACACAAAGGTTCAATCCGCAGCAACTGTTGCGAGCTCAAGGTACTGTTCACTTACGCATGGAGGTTCCTTGTTCCTGATGTGACATGGGTCCTATTTATAGGCACGATGATGAGTGTGGTCACCGCCCTAGCCGATAGGATTACCGCCACATCCCACAGCAAGAACATGTGTATCTGCAAGACCCGCGGACACACTCCAGTCCGCCGGTACCTGTGCAGGATAGCCAGTCCGCCATTGCTTCTCCAATGTCGGACAGCAAAACTAGTCTGCCATGTCGCATGGCCAGGCCAAGACCACCAAAGCCGAACTCCATAGCAACAGTCTGCTAATCCGCAGACACAACACTTCAGTCCGCCTATCCCGAGCCCACGGCTTCACCACCAAGGCAAATGTCGGACACGCTATTCTAGTCCGCCCAATAATATGGATAGCACTAGTCTGCATATCCCTACAGACAACTCCAGTCCACAAACCGAGTCCATAGCCTTGTTACCAAGACACCTTCCGGACTCAGCGGACTCCAACTCCAGTCTGCTTATACAGCAAACTTCCAGTCCGCATATACCGTAGACTACTCCAGTCCGCATATCCCGCAGACTGCTCCAGTTCGCAAATCCCAAGTCCACAGCCACGCCATCAAGTCAGCTGTCAGACTCAGCGGACACCCAGCTTCAGTCCGCATATCCCGAGCCCACAGCTTTTCCATAAAAACTCCTGCCAGAATCAGCGGACACCCGTCTTTAGTCCGCACATCCGGAGCCCACAGCTTTACCACAAAAGCTCCTGTCGGACTCAGCGGACACCGGGCATCAGTGCGCCCATAGTTGTAGACACAACCTCCAGTCCGCTCATCTCCAAACTCGCAACTAAGGCAAATACACTTCTGCCAAGCTTGGCGGACTGAGAAGCAGGTCGCACTCCACTACGCAATCTCCCCGGACTGAGCCAAACATGGACTTGGTTCAGAACCAACCATGTCCACCACTGGCTATAAGGGTTAGTCCGCACTTACTGGCAGACACTGGATCCAGTCCACCTGTACCGGCGAACTCCAGTATCAGTCCACACTAACTGGAGGCCTCCGCGGCTTTCACTTGCCGCTGCACCAGAGCAAGACCAAGACAACAGCCAAACCGGTCTGCCGAGCTCTAGTTCTTCAGTCCGCTTCATGCCGGACTCCATGGATAGAGTTCCTATCTTCTCGGTTACTTCTTAGGATCCAACTACCTGCTGAGCACAAGCCGACCTGGCTAACCGCCACTGCTGTCCGCGTATTCCTCGCGAACAGACCGCCCAGGCTGCTATAGAGCAAACCGTCTGCAACATCCCTGCCAACTTAGCAGTCCGCCAACCCTATCCGCGTAGTCCGCACGGATAGGTCCAAGTGCTCCATTCACCCACTTTCACTTCACAAATTTCAACAGAAGATTACCAGGAGCCCAACTATTTTGCTTTAAGATCTATGCTGGATCTGATTTTATTAAATCCTATTATTTCAATTTCTGTCCTGTTGACTTGTTTGTTTTAAGTTAAATATTAAAACTACCTAGGTTCCCATACAGAAATAGTGACCAACATAAAAATTGTAGCCTTGAAGTCTACTTTAATTTAAAGTTAATTTCAATCAATTTGAGTAAGTGGTTAGACCACGACACTCATTTTGGTAAGGTCTATATCCAGGCTAGATCAGATATTGTTTTGACTGCCCCCATCAATTCAGCCATCCAAATGACTTGAAATTTTGTATGGGTGTTACTCTTACCTATACATAGAACATATCTAAAAATGGGAATTTTTGGAGATATTATTTCTATAGTTTTTGTAATTATTTAATAATTATAGAATAACTTAATTAGGGGGCCTAATTACTTTCAAATTATCTCAAATTTTGGTGAAATGTTATTGGGGTCAATATAGGACACTTGATAAATTTACATCCCATTTGGGGATGATTTAGTTTGGAAAAAAGTAAACCCTAAGTTGGACCAAAAAGTGGTATTTAGGTCAAAGTGTCCCTTGTGGGTTTAAGTGGACAAATCACCTCAACAGAGGTTGAAAATTGGGCCACTGATTTGTTATGTCAGTAAGCTCCCTCACATGGATTATGGGGTGGATTAGGGTGGATTTGCCCTAGGACCCAGGTTCAAACCAAAAGGTTGAACTTTGGGGGCTTGTGAGGGACATAGGGTGTTATGTGCTTGGATGGACTTGGAATTTAGTCCATGTGATCCAAGGGTGGTGAAATGCCCTAGGGAGAGATATGGTGGTAATTGGACGCATGCACCCAACTTATACCCCTTAGAAAGTATTTAGGTTCTTAAACCCTAGAAATTATTTAATGGGACATATGACCTTGAATCTTGGTGGTACTTTGGTAAGGTCAATTTCATAGTATTATTAGCCTCTGGGATTTATCTTAGGTTATTTAGATATCAGTAGCTCACCCTTGTAAGTTATAGCTTCCACAATGCCCTTTTTGATGATAATGATGTATTTATGATTTATGTGTCTTAGAATCGTTTGAAACTATGGAAAAGCTAATATGATCTCGTGTAGTTGCACTAGTAATTTATTTGTTATGGTTGATGCTTTCTTTGTAGTACTTCATTTGTAAAGAAAATTAGTGCATCTTACCTTGATAAATAGGAAATGAATACAATGTCTTGCTGGAATATTGTGATACTTAGCCAGAGAAAATTTTAGGGCATATAGAAGAATGGAAAAATTGTTAAATTTTATTTAATTGAGATTACAAGGGTGTGTCTTCATAAAGTGTCTTATGATGGTTTTCCTTCGGATAATCTTTTACCTAGTTTGATTACTTGGGAAGTTCATGAAACTTAGGCAATAAAGCTTTATGATCATAATGTAGCTCTGTTAATTTTTGAGGAATTTTTGGACAAATATTTTTGGTACTTCCTTCAATACCCCTACTTATATGAATTATTTTGGATTAAATAATTAGACGTTAAATGATTTGTAAAAGTTTATGATATTTAGTATTCACTGATATCCTGTTATTCTATAATGTTCATTATTTTTGTATGGTCAAACCATAAGTAAATCTAGTGCTTCATGTTCAAATCACCCATGGATTAATTTTGGAAAACAATAATTAAATATCAAATTTAATTGGAAAATTATATATTTCTGGATTTAGACCGCATATATAAGGGTAGACTCTCAATAAATATCGTAGGGAATTTGGATGAAAATTTGGAGTACCTCCTCTCATGTACATCATATAGCATGAGTTGGTCTGCATTTAGTAAAACTGCGAAAATCGTGTTAACATGGGAAATGGTCGTAGGGTGGTGGGATTGTGGTTTACTGATTTTAGTGAAGTGGATTGGAGTATACCATTGGAAGATGGGATGAGTAGGTTGTAGAGTTGTCTAAGATTTGGTGGTGCTCGGGATTGACGAAAGATCGTCTTTCCTGTGGACGGAGAAAGAGATGGTCAAAACACATTCGGGTTAGAACCAGTGTAATACTAAAGGGATTGGGAATCGAGTATTAACCAATAATAATAAGTGCCTTGCGAAAGGGAACGATGGGCTTCAGCTACCATCATAGTTCCTAGTTCCCTTTGAGAGCCCTTCACGGGGAATATCGGGGGCAGTCCTGGGCTAACCTAAACTGTTGGCAAAATAAATTGCAAGAGTAACTAGTATAACTAGGTATACACTTTCACTCACCTCGATGTCTCGGGATGTTAGGTTGGGTCACTCGGGTAGTAGGTTCGGTGGATTTGGTGATGGGCTGGTTGGCCCGGTGAGCTTTGGCTCCGTTATTGTTTGTGATGGACGGGATGGTCCGGGGAGCTTTGGCTCTATAGCTGATACATAAGGTTGCATGTGCATAAAGTATAAGTTGGTGGGTCTTCGGTATTGGAGGGTCGATGCACCGACGCTAATACATTGACTCGGCAAGTGTGGTTTTTCACTTCGCCAAGTTAAATACGGTGGAATTGCCGGCAAAGAGTACGCAGGATCTCCGCTCAGTGCACCAGCATCGAGGCGTATGATAGGTCTGAATGGTTGTACTATTACTAGTTTAGAGGTGGGCGAGGCCCAACCCACCGCTTTTGTTTGCCACTACGGAGGTATCCTGGGATGTTAGGCTCCAGAAAGGGGGAACTAAAGGTCTGTGTGCATAGAGTCGAGTGGGTGTGTTGCACTTACATGATTCACATCATAGCATAATTGCATGTCATAGCATAACCATTGCATTTAACCCTTGACACCTATTGTATAAATTGGTATGAGACTTTTTGTACAATAGGCACTGCAAAACGACCCCTTAGTTTATAAGCTCGCGTTAGCGTGCTTATAAGTTAAGGTTTTTATTCTGTAGATATATACATGCTTGCTAGAAAACCGACACCCTATCGTATAAATTGGTATGGGACTCTTTATACGATAGGATCATTGCAAAAGATCTCTTAGCTTATGTGTTTTCATATAAGTTAAGGTTACCTATTTCTTGTTTAGATTTTCATACCTTTATTACTGTCATGTTTACTTATAGAACTTTTAGATTAGTTCCGTTGTCACCTGCTTCTTGTTCATTCTCCACCCTCACTACCTCTCCTTTCCTCCTCCCCGCTCGGTGTCTAGGATCCATGGGGGAAGGAGTGGGGAATGATAGGACATAGTCTTTTAGACTAAAGGTTTTTGAACCACATCATTTTAGGGTACTGTGGAGCCCAGCATGGAGGAGCAGCCCCGAAGGTCGGCACGCTTGGAGATGGGACAGTCTAGCACCGGAGTTCATACAGCTGGGAATGTGAGTCCCGATCATTAGTAGATGTTTAGTTTTTTTTGCTTCCGCGGTGAGTGATATGTATTGAGGATTTCGATGTACCGGTCATGAGCCCTATTTTGAGTACCTTTATTATTTCTGTGGACACTCTCTTTGTGGAGATTATTTACTATATATGTGATTTCTGTGGACATTTTTATTTATTATCTTTTTTGTGATCAATTTGGCTGGAAGGATCGGCGTTTTGTACTGATGACCTTCCCGGGCATGAAGGTGTCACCGCAAAGCGGAGTTCTGGACCTAACACCCCGTGGTTCTGAAAAGAAAAAAAGGGGGGTCTTACAAGTGGTATCAGAGGAGACCTCGATCCAAAAGTAGCAGTCCACAAACCCTGGATAACCCCCGCACAAGTTTAGTTTGGGGACAAACTAAGCAGCGGAAGCAGTGGTGTTACCATATGGGGGATCACATGTAAATTGTCCACTTTTAATTAGGTTTGAGTCGATTACTTAAAAACAACTTTTGTTACGCAGCCTCCGGCACAGCCTACACCACAGGGCGCAGTTTAGCAGACTTCGAATGTTGCACCACCTCCCCCAGTTCCCACTCCGTTCCTATAGTTAAAGATGGGGCAGACTCTGACAGCCATACTGGAGTCTTTCAGGGCCCAGCATGTTCCGGCTCCGCAGCCATACCCGGAGGCCAATTGGTTGAGTATTTTCCGAGGGCTTTCTCCCCCATCCTACGTAGGGACAGAGTCAGTCGTTCGGACGGAGGAGTGGCTGGACATCATGTATGAGATGCTGACCGGGATACGGTGCTGATGGGAGGAGAGGGTGCCTTTGGTGGTCTCTTGCTTGGAGTCTCATGCCAAGAGATGGTGGAAGACTTCGCTGGACACGATGTTTGCTAATAGAGAGGTTGCATAGATTGCTTGGGAGTAGTTCAGAGCTGTACTGTTGGAGCATTTTATTCCGCTGTCAACTAGAGATGAGTTGGAAGATAGATTTCTACAGTTGAGGCAGGGCAGCAAGACAGTGGTGGAGTACCACCGGTTGTTCAATCATCTAGCCCGGTTCGCAAACTCCTATCAGTTGGATGAGGTAGGATACACCAAGAGGTTTTATAAGGGCCTACAAGAGGATCTGAGAAAGGCTCTTCTGTTCGTATTCGACGGGCCTATTCCTCGGATATTGGAGATGGCAAAAAGAACTGATGCAGATTGGCACACTACTCGAGGCTGGAAGCGGACAACTGAGGATCAGGGTCGGGGAGACAGGAGCCGAGGGAGCTAGTGGTAATGGATCCTCAACCTCTCCAGATGCGGGAGCAGCAGAGACCCAGGGGTATGGCATATCCCCCTCCCGAGTGCTACTACTTTCATCAAGTGGGGCATATCCGGAGGAACTGCCCCATGAATGGGGCACCTCTACCAGCACCACCGGCTGCCTCTCCTGCTCAACAGTTTGGAGGTCGAGGACATGGCTGAGTACATGGATACTAGTGCGGAGATCGCAGGCAAGAGAGGGATCAAGTGTATGTGCTAGATCTGGCTCAACCTCGAAACCCGGAGCAAGTGATCACAGGTACGCCAGTAAATTTTAAGTTCTTTTTTTTTCCTAAAAGGCTAGACTCATGGATATAGAATTGATAGACTAGGAAGGAAAAACCATAACTAGATTTCTAAGATATTTAACTACCCCAGGCATAGTCTTCATCAGCGGCAAGCCAGCATATACGTTGTTCGATATGGGTGCTTCACACTCGTTCGTGTCGGAGGCCTTCGTGGAAGGACTAGAAGGCGTGGAACGATTTATTGGCTTGGTGAGGAGGGTCCGTCTACCCAACAGATCAGAGCTATTCACCTCTGCCCACAGCAACATGGAGGCGGAGATCGGCGGAAAGGCATTCGAAGCACTAGCAACGATCCTAAGGAAGCCAGTCTTCGATCTAATCCTGGGCATGATGTTGTTGTAGTGGAACCATGCCCAGATTGACTGCCTAGCGAAGAGGGTCACCTTGAGGCATGAGGATTCCTATGTCGTCATCGAAGGTATTACAGTTACCACCCCTCTCCTGTTATCGTCCGTACAGGCCGTCAAGGCCCACCTGCAGGGAGAAGAATTATATTAGGTGCTGTTTGAGATGGCTGAGGCCAAGGATTCCATTTCTAGTATTCCAGAGGTGCGGGATTTTGCCGATGTGTTCCTAGGTAAGCTGTCAGGGCTACCCCCACATCGTGAAAAGGACTTCCAGATACAGCTAGTATCGTGAGATAAGCCGGTGTCAAAGGCTCTCTACCAAATGGCTCCCAAGGAGCTGGTGGAGTTTAGGAGTTAGGTGAAGTAACTGGTGGAGGCTGAGTTCGTTAGACCGAGTTCCTCGCCTTGGGGAGCTCTGGTACTGTTCGTCAAGAAGAAGGACGGATCGCTCCGACTATGCATCGACTACCTGGCTCTGAATAGACTGACAGTCCGGAATACCTATCCACTGCCAAGGATAGATGAGCTGTTTGATCAGTTGGAGGGAGCCCACTGGTTCTCAAAGTTGGATCTGAGATCGGGTTACTACCAGTTGCGCATTCATGAGGATGATTTCCCGAAGACAGCCTTCAGTTGTAGATACAGACTTTATGAGTTTACTGTGATGCCCTTCGGGCTCACGACTGTGCCCTCAGCCTTCATGTGTTTGATGAACCGGGTGTTTGATCCATACCTCGAATAATTTATCATAGTATTTATAGATGACATCCACATCTATTCAAGATCAAAGGATGAGCATACACAACATCTGCATTTGTCGCTGGGGAAGCTCAGGAAGCATCAGCTTTACGCCAAGTTCAGCAAATGCCAGTTTTGGCTGAATAGGTTGCCTTTCTGAGCCATATTATCAATGGAGCGGGACAGGCGGTAGACCCCGCAAAGATTCAGGTAGTGCGGGACATGCCTCAATTGAAGACGGCCACAGATGTCGGAGTTTCCTGGGATTGGCCGGATATTACCGGAAGTTTGTGCAGGGGTTTTCTCAGATAGTACTCCCACTTACATCATTGATAAAGAAGGACGCTCCATTTGTTTGGACACCGTGGTGTGAGGAGGCCTTCCAGGAGTTGAAGAGTCGGCTTACATCGGCCCCTATCCTCTCCCTTCCATCTGGGAAGGAGGGCTTTCAGGTGTATGTGGATGTGTCTTTTCAGGGAATGGGTGTTGTGCTGATGCATCATGGTCATGTGATAGCAAACGACTCATGGCAGCTGAAGAAGCATGAGCAGAACTACCCTGTTCATGAATGGGAGATGGGGGCAGTAGTGTTCACGCTGAAGATTTGGAGGCATTTCCTCTATGGAGTGCACTGCGACATATTTTTGTATCATAAAAATCTGAAATATGTTGATACGCATATGGAGATGAACGTTCGCCAGAGACAATGGGTTGAGTTCCTTTCATATTATGAGTACACGATTCACAACCACCCAGGGAAGGCGAATGTGGTGGCAGACGTGCTGAGCCGGAAGGCTACAATCTCAGGAGCAGTACTTCAGTTGATGGCCATGGAGTTGGTTCGGATGTTAGACAAGATGCAAATATCCTTAGTGTTCGAGGATCACCCAGAGCTATACCGGGAATACCTATCGTCGTTGGTTGCCAATGATGATATTCGGGATCATATCAGAGCTGAGCAGAGGAAAGATGGCAAGCTGGAGCCAGTGTTCAGATCCTTGGAGGCAGGCATGGATGGGAAATATACAGAGAGAGACGGGCTGATATGCTTTATAGGCAGAGTGTACATACCGGCTTGGGACAGAATTCGGGAGGACATCATGACTGAGGATCACTACAGCAGGTACTCAGTGCACCTAGGCATCAATAAGATGCCGGCCGACCTGAAGAAGCCGACGTACTGGCCGAGCATGAAGAGGGGCATCACCTACTTCGTGACACACTACGAGGTCTGTCAGTTGGTGAAGGCAGAGTGTAGGAAACCGGCCAGACATTTGCAGCCACTTCCGGTGCCGGAGTGGAAGTTCGATGATATCGCGATGAACTTCATACATGGGCTTCCCCGATCACAGATGGGGAACAATTCTATCTGGGTGATCGTCGACCGGCTGTCGAAGGTAGCCAGATTTATCCCGATCAGAAAGGATGACTCGGTTGGTGTGCTGATTCGGAAGTTTGTGGAGCAGTTCGTCCGTTATCATGGCATACCCAGGAAGATCGTATTGGATCGGGATGGATGGTTTATATCCAAGGAGTGTCGATAAGTGCAGACTTACTTGGGCACTCGGATGATATTCTGTACAGCTTTTCATACCCAGACTGATAGGCAGACAGAACACACCAATTGGACTTTGGAAGATCTACTGCGACTTTGCATATTGGATCGCGGTGAGCCACGAGAGAGGCAGCTACCGTTGATAGAGTTCTCATAAAATAATAGCCACCAGTCCAGCATCGACATGGCCCCTTATGAGGCTCTATACGGCGTAGATGTAGGACTCCTCTGTCTTGGATACAGGACGAGGATCCAATGGTGCTGGGCTCAGATTTTGTTGAGGACACCGAGGCTCAGTTGAGGCTAATACGGGATCGGATGTTAGAGGCTCAGAGCAGACAGGCTAAGTATTACGACGCTCGGCTTCGTCAGGTGGAGTTTCAGGTGGGGGACCAGGTAATCTTGATGATCCGACCGATGCATGGATTATCACGGGTGCATGGTCGGAAGAAGAAGCTCAGCCCAAGATATATGGGGCCTTACAGGATCTTGGAGCAGATCGATCCCTTAGCATAAAGGCTAGAGATGCCGCCAGAGCAGGAGGGTCACGGATGTGCTTTAGGAGGGCTCTACTATGCCCGAATTAGCAGGTTATGGCCACGGATGTGCTTTAGCATCTGATTGGTCAGTTCACCTAGAGCAGGTCCAGATTGACGACAAGGGGATACGGGTCTTACGACGTAAGAAGGTCCCGTTGGTCAAGGTCTTGTGGAGAAATCATGGGCAGGAGGATCACACATGGGAGCCACAGGACTTGATGCAATAAAGGTACCCGAAGCTCTTCAGTCAGGTATTCCTTACAACCTCTCGGGATTTTACAATTTATTTTTCATACCTGAAAACACGTAGGCCTAACTCGAATTTCGGGGACAAAATTTTTTGTTTATGTATTGGGATTTGTAACATACCTCAAACAACTAGACCCCCTAGGAGTGGTTTTGTCATGACTAGGTCATGACAAAACCTTAGGAAGCCCAAGAAGACCAAGTGGACCTAGGAATGTAGGTGAGATCAGTATGGTCTACAAATAGTAGATTCCTAAATCCTAGTTTAGGATGATCATGTGGCTTCACCATGACTCCATGATGCCTCCATGACCTCACCAATCTATTGAAAGGCCTTAAGGATCCATTGGAGTCAACCTAGGGTGGCCAAGTTGACCTAGGACCATCCTAGGCATAAATTGTGCAAGGTGCCCTAACTAATGGCAATGTGCCCCTAATAAGCCCAACCAACCCTACCATGGTCTTCCTAGACCTAAAGTGGGGTCAATGGGTCACCAAAGATCGAATGGGGTCAACTCTAGAGCCTGAGTTGACCCAAGTCAACCCTAGCTTTAAAGTGGTCAAAGTGTCTTAACAAAGGGGCAAGTGACCTTCAGAGTGCATAGTTAACCCTACAAAACCCTTCCTAAACCTTAGGGGAATCCATGGCATCACCAAGGACCCTTGGGTTCCACCCAAATGCACATGTTGACCAAAGTCAACTCTAGCCATATCTTGGTCAAAGTGCCCTAACTAAGGGTCAAGTGACCCCCAAGATGCCCAACCGACCCTACCCAAGCCTTTATAGACTTTAGGGGAAGCCAATGGGTCACCAAGGACACATTGATGGTGACTCAAAAGGTCAAATTGATCAAGGTCAACCCTAGTCTAGGTTTAGGTCAAATTAGCCCAAATGGGCTAACCCAAGCTCAAACCCATTTCCCCCACTTGGGCTAACCTCATTTTTATTATTCATATGGGTCACCGGGGTGCCAATAGGCTGGATGAGAGATCAAAATTCGGTAATGGTGGGTAGGAGAGAGAAAGTTCCATTTTTCCCTTTAATGGAGGAGAGAGAAAGTGAGAAGAAAAGGGTCATTCATGGCCAATGGAGACCAAGGGCCTCTCCAATTGGTGGATACATTCTCCCTCATCAGTTTTGAGGAGTTGAATAACCATAACCAGCCACCAAAGTGGCTGAATTTAATTTCTCCCATAAGGAAGAGAGAGAAAGAGTGGAGAGAAAGTCATTAATGGCCATGGGAGAGGAAGAGTCCCTCTTCAATTGATTCCAAAGTCTTGATTCATCTTCCCCTCATTATTTAGAGGAGACCAAAGGTTTTTCTCAGCCTATAGGTGGATTAATTCAGAGAACCACCTTGGCCAAAATTAGAGTTTAGTGGCCATTAATGGCCATTGCATGCTAGACCCTTCCCCTCCCCCCTTTTTGGCTCTTTTAAAAGCTTCCCCAAGGTTAGAGGAGACATTTCCACCCTTTACCTGAAGAAACCGAGCAAGTTGGTTGTGTAGTTGCAGTGCACCGAAATGCTCTACGACCGGCAATGGCGCACCACCACCACACTCGTCGACAAGCTCGCTTAAATGCCCTCCTCTACTCCTCTCTTCGTGGGCTAGATCTTTAGATCATTTAGGAGAGAAATTGGGCTCAATTGAGCCCGATTGGGTGAGCAAAGTTTCTGAAATTTCATGGATTTTGCACATTGTGAGTTCGCCGGAAACTGCCCCTCCGACGACCGTGCCACCGCCCGACGATAGCCCCCACCTCAACGAAGGTGGTGGCGATGGTGGCCGGCCAGGGAGGTGGCTGGGTGGCCGAGAAAATGATTTGGAGTAAGCTCCAGGTCGGGCTGATCCCAGCCCTTGGCTAGAGGAAAAAAAAGACCAGGAGCCCCACTATTTTGCTTTAAGATTCGTGTTGGATCTGATTTTATTAAATCCTATTATTTCAATTTATGTCCTGTTTACTTGTTTGTATTAAATTAAATATTAAAAATACCTAGGTTCTCCTACAGAAAAAGTGACCAACATAAAAGTATACCCTTGAATTCTACGTTAATTTAAAATTAATTTCAACCAGTATGGGTAAGTGGTTAGTCCACGACACTCATTTTGGTGAGGTCTATACCTAGGCTAGATCAGACATTGTTTTGAGTGCCCCCATCAATCCACCTATCCAAATGTCTTGAAATTTTGTATGGGGGTCACTCTTACCTACACATAGAACATATCCAAAAATGGGAATTTTTGGAGATACATTTTCCATAGTATTTTGTAATTATTTAATAATCCTAGAATAATTTAATTAGGGGGCCTGATGACTTCCAAATTCTCCCAAATATTGGTGAAAGGTTAATGAGGTCAATATAGGTCACTTTATAAATTTTCATCCCATTTGGTGATTATTTAGTTTGGAAATAAGTAAACCCTAAGTTGGACCAAAAAGGGGTATTTAGGTCATAGTGTCCCTTGTGGGTTTAAGTGACCAA
The DNA here is from genome assembly GCA_039583875.1 of Platanthera guangdongensis. NCBI lineage: Eukaryota > Viridiplantae > Streptophyta > Magnoliopsida > Asparagales > Orchidaceae > Platanthera > Platanthera guangdongensis. The sequence goes on from CM077153.1 coordinate 195,643,808, forward strand.
ATGACATCAACAGAGGTTGAAAATTAGGCTACTGAATTGTTATGTCAGTAAGCTCCCTCACATCGATTATGGGGTCGATTAGGGTGGATTTGCCCTAGGACTCAAGTTCAAACCTTAAGATTGAACTTTGGGGGCTTGTGATGGACATAGGGTGTTATGTCCTTAGATGGACTTGGGATTTAGTCCATGTGATCCTAGAGTGGGGAAATTCCCTATGGAGAGATATGGTGGTAATTGGACACATGCACCCCACTTAAACCCCTTAGTAAGTATTTAGGTTCTTAAACCCTAGAAATTATTCAATGGGTCATATGACCTTGAATCTTGGTGGTACTTTGGTAAGGTTAATTTCAAAGTATTATTAGCCTCTGGGATTTATCTTAGGTTGTTTAGATATTAGTAGCTCACCCTCGTAAGTTATAACTTTCATAATGCCCTTTTTGATGATAATGATGTATTTATGATTTATGTGTCTTATAATGGTTTGAAACTATGGAAAAGCTAATATGATCTCATGTAGTTGCACTATAATTTATTTGTGGTGGTTGAAGCTCTCTTTGTAGTACTTCATTTGTAAAGAAAATTAGTGCATCTTACATTGATAAATAGGAAATAAATACAATGTCTTGCTTGAATATTGCGATACTTAGCCAGAGAAAATTTTAGGGCATATAGAAGCATGGAAAAATTGTTAAATGTTGTTTAATTGAGATTACAAGGGTGTGTCTTCATAAAGTGCCTTATGATAATTTTTCTTAGGATAATCTTTTACCTGGTTTTCTAACTTGGGAAGTTCATGAAACTTAGACAGTGAAGTTTTATGATCATAATATAGCTCTGCTAATTTTTGAGGAATTTTTGGACTTGTATTTTTGGTACTTCCTTCAATACCTCTATTTATATGAATTATTTTGCATTACATAATTAGAGGTTAAATGATTTGTGAAAGTTTATGATATTTAGTATTCACTGATATCTTGTTATTCTACAATATTCATAATATTTGTATGGTCATACCCTAAGTAAATCTTGTGCTTCATGTTCAAATCACCAATGAATTAATTTTGGAAAAAATTAATTAAATATCAAATTTAATTGGAAAATTATAAATTTCTGGATTTACATTGAATATATAAGGGTAGACCCTCAATAAATATCTTAGGGAATTTGGATGAAAATTTGGAGTACCTCCTCGCATGTACATCATATAGCAGGGTTGGTCTGCATTTAGTAAAACTGCGGAAATCGTGTTAACATGGGGAATGGTCATAGGGAGGTGGGACTGTGGTTTATTGATTTTAGTGAAGTGGATTGGAGTATACCATTGGAAGCTGGGATGAGTAGGTTGTAGAGTTATCTAAGATTAGGTGGTGCTCGGGATCCACGAAAGATCATCTTTCTTATGGAGGGAGAGAGTGAGGGTCAAAACACATTAGGGTTAGAACCAGTGTAATACTAAATGGATAGGGAATCGTGTATTAACCAATAATAATAAGTTCCTTGTGAAAGGGAACGATGGGCTTCAGCTACAATCATAGTTCATAGTGTCCTTTGAGAGCCCTTCACGGGGAATACCAAGGGCAGTCCTGGGCTAACCTAAACTGTAGCCAAAATAAACTGCAAGAGTAACTAGTATAACTAGGGATTCACGTTCACTCACCTCGATATCTCGGGATGTTAGGTTGGGTCATTCGTGCAGTAGGCTCGGTGGACTTGGTGATGGGCAGGTTGGCCTAACGAGCTTTGGCTCGGTTGTTATTTGTGACGGACGGGATGGTCCGGGGATCTTTATCTCGGTAGCTGATACATAAGGTTGCATGTGCATAAAGTATATGGTGTTGGGTCTTATGTATTAGAGGGTTGATGCACCGACGCAAATACGTTGACTCGGCAAGTGTGGTTTTACACTTCGCCAAGATAAGTCCAGTGGACTTGCCGGCAAAGAGTATGCAGGAGCTCCGCTTAGTGCACCAACGTCGAAGCATACGATAGGTTTGGCTGGTAGTGTTATTACCGGTTTAGAGGTGGACAAGGCCCAACGCACAGCTTTCGTTTGCCACTACAGAGGTATCCTGGGAAGTTAGGCTCCAAAAAGAGGGAACTAAAGGTCTGTGTGCACATTATTGAGTGGGTGTGTTGCACTTGCATGATTCATATCATAGCATATTTGCATGTCATAGCATAACCATTGAATTTAACCCTTGATACCTATTGTAAAATAGGTAAGGGACTTTGTATACAATAGGCCCTGCAAAACGACACCTTGGTTTATAAGCTCGTGTGAGCGTGCTTATAAGTTAAGATTTTTATTCTATAGATATATACATGCTTTGCTAAAAATGGACACCCTATCGTATAAATTGGTATGAGACTCTTTATACAATAGGAGCCTTGCAAAAGATCCCTTAGCTTATGTGTTTTCATATAAGTTAAGGTTACTTATTTCTTGTTCAGTTTTTCGTACATTTATTACTGCCATATATACTTATAGAACTGTTAACTTAGTTCTGTCATCACCTGCTTCTTGTTCATTCTCCACCCTCACTACCTCTCCTTTCCTCCTCCCCGTCGGTGCTTAGGAGCCATGGGGGAAGGGGTGGGGGATGATAGGGCTTAGTCTTTTAGACTAACAGGTTTCTAACCACATCATTTTCGGGGACCGTGGAGCCCAGCATGGAGGAGCAGCCCCGGAGGTCGGCATGCTTGGAGATGGGACGGTCTAGCACCGGAGTTCAGACAGCTGGGACTGTGAATCCCGATTGTTAGTAGATGTTTAGTTTTTTTCTTCCTCGCTGAGTGATATGTAGTGAGGATATTGATGTACCGGACTTGAGCCCTATTTTCAGTACCTTTATTATTATTTTTGTGGACTCTCCCTTCGTGGAGATTATTTACTATATATGTGATTTTTGTGGACATGTTTATTTAATATCTTTTCTGTGATTGATTTGGCCGGCAGGATCAGCGTTTTGTAGTGATGACCTTCCTGAGTGTGAAGGTGTCACCGCAAAATGGCGGTTCTGGGCCTGAGACCCCATGGTTCTAAAAAGAAAAAAAAATGGGGGGTCTTATACCTGAGGTAGGTGATCTTTGGATCACTGAGTTATAGGGCCTTGTGCCTGAGCTGTAGGTCTTGGAGGAGACCGAGTGGCCCTGTGGGATTGTGTTGTGAGCTTTTATGAGCCGAGATTGGAGAAATGCCTTGTTTAATCATAAGTTAGAATGGTGGGAGGGAAAGTGGACTTACCCATAATCTGGGGAACCACTATATATTCTCTGTGTGCTTCTTTGTGTTATTTCTTTATTTCAGGTGTATGTCTTGAATGCTTAACTAATAACTAGCAAAGCACCTCAAAGGAAGGAAAATCAAAGATAGTCACAAGTAACTAAGGAACCTATTCCCCCTATGTTATTTAGCTATCCTTGAAAACAAAGACTTTCAATTAGTATCAGAGGGATGTTATACAAAAAGTACTTAACAGTCTCAGTAGACCTCAAAGGATAGCTAAAAGGTTTGCACTTGTGGGTTCAAAATAGAACCATAAGGAGTAGAGCTCAATGGAGCCTCAAGTCTACAGAAAGGAGAACTTTGAACATGGAAGGAGAGGATCAGGTAGATCATGGAAGCCATTGATCCTAGGGTCTTTGTAGTAGTTCAAGAAGTACCTTTCATCCCCATGAAGGTCTCTATCTTAGATGAAGAAGTCCTGACTCCAAAGAGTTATGCTGAAATGACTGAAGATGAAGTCATCTTGACAACTATGGACAAGAGGGCACAACACATCATGGTAAGTGCCATGTATGACTCCACCTTCCAGATCTTGGTACATTGCAAGAATGCCAAATAAATGTGAGACACATTAATTATCCACAAGGAAGGAAAAAATGATGATAAGGAAGAAGATGTCATCAGCCCATCAACTAGTGTCTATCCTGATGCTAGTCTAAAGATCAGGGCCCCTCTATCACACTCAGATAGTGATTTTGAGGAGGATGATGATGAATTTGATGACTACTGATGTTATGGGCTAATATCCATGGCAGAAGAAGAATCCTGACAGGATCATCCTGGCACAAAAAAGGTATATTCTCTGTCTAGTTCTACCTACTGTTTAGATTTTGAGGCCAGTGTAGATTCTGATACATCCTCATCCAGTGATGAAGATGACTCTGAATCCGAGGTATATGTCAATCAATTGATTGACAAGTATGGTAAAATTTTGGATGCTTTGAGAAGAAGCAAGGAGTTGGCCAAGATGCAGGCTGGGGAGATTATCTCTCTACAGCTAGCTGCCGCCCAGAAGTTTTAGATAGCATCCTTGCTAGATCCGAAAGTGAGGTAAGTCGGCCAACTGAAGGCCATCTCAATCATCCAAATTAAGACCATAAGCCAAAAGAACAAGATAATTATGGATCTTGAAGAGAAACTCCTAAAGGAGAGAAAACTTGGGGCTGATTTCAATAAGCCCTAAGTTATATAGCCACTAATTGACTCCTTTACCTCCAAAAAAGATGAGAGAGGTTTAGTGTCTAAGTGGAATTCAAGAGTTGACCTTCCCAAAGGGAAAGTCAAAGCTCCTGTTGAGCCTCATTCCATCTTTCACAAGGTAATTCTCCCTTCCCACAAGTATGACCAAGGATGCATGCATGGTCACTGGGAGAATAGAAATTCTTCTTGTAAGAATATAGGAGTCACCTTCTAATGGAAGACGAAGGGTAGGAGAATGAGTGCTTGTAAGGCTTCCCATGATGAAATTCAAATGACCCATCATGGACCATTTGTATTTAGTGCACCAGCCCCCTCACTCATTAGTAATGCAGTGGCCTTTTCTTAAGATCTCACTGCACACACTCTGACCATGAGAAATTCTGCCAATAAGTTAGACTTGTGAAATTCTAAGGCCATCAATAGTGTGACTTCTGCCAAGAAGACTGTTGTTGGTATACCTCATGAAAAACAAAACTCTTCTATTGCCAGACCTATTCTCAGCCAGACTGTGGCTGAGAGAAGTAAGAACAAGGAAGTTGCTCTTCCTTCTATCCAGTTTGTCGTCTATCATGCTACCAGACCTACATAGAAGAGAAGATATAATATTCATGAGTGTTGGTGCTGTGGCAAAGTGGGCCACTTTGCCATAGATTGTTCTCACAACCTTAGAGTGCGAAGGGCAAGGGTAAATCTTCTTGACAGGACTGCTTTAGGTAGACATGTGCATGTTTTTGCTAACAGGAACATAGGACCAAATTTATGTTGGGGTCCTAAGGTAAGGTAAACTTTGTTTTGTAGGATAGTCCAAGTGCCCTTAACCCCATGTGGTACTTGGATTGAGGATGTTCCAGACTTAAGACAGGAACAACAAGAAGGATAAGTGCACATTCATGTATGAAGACCATCTGAATACATCGATTAAAGGTCAAGATGCCTGAGCGATAGGACAAAGTGTAGCTGCCTCCTTAGCAAACAAAGTATTGCACAAGTCTTGGTCAAAGACCAGCTAGATCCAGCCAGCAGAAATGTCTGGTTGGATAAAGTTTTGCTGCCACACAAGCAAATCAGTGAAGAAAAAGCAGACTGTACTCATTACTGAGGAAAACAAAGGTTGCTCTTCTGAGAGTAGTGTTGAAGTGGCAGTTGATCCTTAGTTTTTGGTACTTCTATGGAAACCAAAAAAGAAGTGTTCTCAGGCTTTCCTATCATCTGAAGCTATAGCAAAGGATGTCTATGTCAATGGACAATGTGGACAGGATCTTTTCAATGAAATATCATTCAAGGCTAAAGTGGTATCAATTGGCATAGGAGAGCTGTGTCAGTGGTATCAACTCAAGAGATATGATCTCTAGTCAAGTGGTATACTCACTATGGGAGTGGTAATTGGCAATGATCAAGGGGGAGAATGATGTTTGGGTTGCCAATGCAAGTAGTTCAATGTGGCTTGAACAGTATGCATACAACATTCCTCCTATTAAAGAAGGACTGTATGATATCCAATGTGATTATCAAGAGGGCAGATCAATTTTATGATCAAGATGGTGCTCAGTGGGCTGAACACTCATGTGATGCTGATCAAAAAGCTGAAGCTAGAGGCAAGTCTCTTGCTAAAGGAAAGGAAATGACCTGGCTCACCAAGAAGAGACCTAGCATGGTGCAAGGGGGCTGTTAGTCTCAACTGATGTGGATCCAGCTCCAGCTCCAGGTCCATAACCTCTAGATAAGTAGAACTCATTCATATTATGATTTTACTAGTGGAATATCAATTGCTAGGTATCCTATCCCTCATAGCAACACTATTCTTATTGAGATTAAGTATCATAAAATTATGGAGCATAAGGAAGAACTCAATCCTGAGTTTGTCCTTACTGACAAGTGACTGACATGTTTGTCATGCCACTTGATGAAGTAATGTTCAACACCCTCTAGGTTGATTTGGGTATATGGAACTTGGGACAGCTTCAGTTGCTCCAAATTTTAGTGTGTGTTGCAGGATTTACTTTTCTCGAAGGTAGATAAGTCCTTGATGTGTTATCAAGACTATAAAGACCATTAAGTGGTATCAAGACTTAAATGGACTCATGTGTCCATTAGAGATGATGATAGTGATGCTCCTGTTGAGGTGGAGAAAGTTCAGCACCTGCATAAATGATGCTAGGAACTGCTCCCATTAAGGGTGACCATGTCCAACACTTGTTGGTGTTGGAGTTACCATGATGATCTAGAAGTGGTCAAACATGTAATCTCACTGCCAACGCGATATGAGCCTGCAGGGTCGCACATAAGTGATGTGGAGAAGTTGGATGATTGACTGTGTTGGTAAAGGTTACCAATCACCGACCTGAATGGGGTTGTGGGCAAAGTGTTGCCTTAAAGGAGAGTCGGGTTGGGCAAAGTGTTGCCTTGGTGGATTGGTGCTCGGATTCTCGCCGATCGACGAGAATCGTCGAGTAGTGTACTCTGATTCTCGCCGATCCTAGTCGATACTCGCCGATCCTTAGTGATTCTCGTCGATCGATTCTCACCGATCGGCTGGTGATTCTCGCCGATTCTGGAACCCTTATTCTTGGGTGGTCTGCGGATAGCGACACTCCTAAGTCTATTTTATACTTTTGGTATAAAAGGGACACTTAGGGTTTTCGGGTTCTCTCTCGATTTCTCTCTGTTAGCTGATCGAATCACGCGACGGAAGCGTTCCGCCGTTACGCTCGTTCCGCTGATCCCGAATCCCGCCGCCGACGGAAGTATTCCGTCGCCGCCGTGTTCGCTCCGTCGACCTCCTCCTCTCCGGCGATCGTCGTTGGTGTTGCTATTCCTGGCGCGGACCTAGCAGTCCGTGGAGAAGCAAGGTGCGGTCTTTCTCCATCCCGTTTTTCCGTGTGACGGAAAGTTCGGCGTTCTCCCGCTCGTGTGGATTTCTGCAGAGACATGGACATTATTCCACGTAGAACTCGCCACCAGCAAGAACCGGAAGCTTGGAGCATCTCCGTTGAGTTGTGACTCAACGCCACCGAGGTAATTTTTGCCTAGTTGTTTGTTAACTTCTTGATTCAACAGTCATGGCCCGATCCCATTTCTTTTGGGTTTTCTTGATGTTTTATTCTTCCGCTGCGTGCACAAGTGTTGTGCCATCCTCATAGAGAAACCCAACAGTGGTATCAGAGCGAGGTTTCGGTCATGATTGTTGTTTTGGAAGTTTTGTTATTCCAGTGCGTGTAAACCTAGGGATTTAGAAGTGTTCTAAATGTCTAAATTTAGTCTTTGTTCCCCGCCAAGAACGTCTAGAATTTCGTGGTAATTTCTAATTTTTAGAAATTGTAGTCTCCTTAGCAGTAACCATCCCTCGATTTTGTTTTGGATTTTGAATCCAACATAGAGAGATGATCTTGTCTACTGCTTTAAGTTGAGTTATCTTTGCCTTTGTCCAATGCATGTAAATCTGAGGATTTGAAAGTTTCCAGATGTTCAGATTTAGCCCTTCCTTCTATCAAATGTTGATGGTGTCAGGTTGTGCACATAAGGGATGCATGTGGTTTTAGAAATTATTGTTTTTCTATGGATGTGCACATTGGTCAAATGTTGATCATGGTTAATTGTTAACCTATAATTGAAAATCCCTTCATCAAATATTAAGTGTTCGGATGCCTTCCGATGGATGACACTCTTCCTGCCTCGATCGATGAAATGTGGGCTTGCCAAAGCAAGGTGCATTAATCTATCTTGGTAAGGGTGCGAGCGGATAATTGTGATATCCCACTGTCGACATCGGGTCCATCTTAATTAGGTGACCTCAAAGGTTGAGTGCCTAGATGCATAGGGTTGGCATGCACCATATGATGGATGCGAGTAAGGAGTTATTCACCAACCATACAAGAATTGCATGAGGATGCAATTGGCAAGCGTTGCCTACCTAAATAACCGCATCGTGAGAGGAAAGCCAAAGCCGACTCATTGTGTTGGTGAAATACGGATCTTGTCCACTAAGAGAGTAGCTCGCATGAACTCTCTGAATTGTTAGTGAGGGCTATCATTTCGAATAAAATAGTGGTAGTATTTTAATTGAAGTGCAAATTAAAATAAATTGTATTTGAAATTTTAGTACTGATTTTATTCTGCATAAATTCTTGTAGAATTCCATGGCAAGTGTTTCAGACTCCACACTGTCTCTGAGAGCCATCCTTGAGAAGGATAAGGTCAGTGGGACTAATTACATGGACTGGTATAGGAACCTGAGAATTGTTCTCAGGCAAGAGCGAAAGCTCTATGTATTGGAAGAAGAAGCCCCCGAGGTGCCGACCGGGAACTCTTCCAGTGCTGAGAAGGATACTTATAAGAAGTATACTGACGATGCTTTAGATGTCGAATGTCTTATGCTTGCCACTATGAACTCTGAGCTTCAGAAGCAACATGAGAACATGGGGTGCAAGGAGATTGACGAGCATCTCAAAAAAATGTTTCAAGGGCAAGCTCGTCAAGAGAGGTTCGACATCACAAAAGCATTGTTTCAGTGCAAGATGGGAGTTCGAGACTCAGTAGGGACTCACGTACTCAAGATGATTGGGTATATAGAGAACCTTGAAAGGCTGGGTTTTCCTCTTGGTCAAGAGTTGGCCACAGATCTGATCCTGCAATCGTTGCCAGACAGTTATGAGCAGTTCGTCTTGAACTACAACAAGAATGAAATAGACAAGATAATGCCCGAACTCCTAGGCATGTTGAGAACTGCTGAAATTAATATGAAGAAGGTCAAGCCTGCCAGCCCCATACTGATGGTGCATAAGGGCAAGGGCAAGGCCAAGGGCTCTAAGAAGACGAAGGTGGGACCTAAGTCATATCTTGAACCCAAGTCTTCTGCACTGATGAAAAAGAAAAGCACGGTGAAGGAAGGGAAATGCCACCACTGTGGCAAGGCTGGTCATTGGAGGAGGAACTGTCCTTCGTACATTGAGGGTCTGCAGAAATTGAAGGGATGTATGACTTCCGCTTCTAATGCTTACGTTATAGAGATAAACCTTTCTGCTCCTTCATCTTGGGTATTGGATACCGGATGTGGTTCTCACATTTGTACAAATGTGCAGGAACTGAGAAGGAGAAGATTGCTGAGTAAAGGGGAGGTGGACCTCCGCGTCGGCAATGGAGCAAGATTTGCTGCTATAGCCGTAGGGGTTTACCATCTTTCTTTGCCCAGTGGGCTTGTAATAGAACTTGATAATTGTTATTTTGTTTCGACCATAACTAGAAACATTATATCTATTTCATGCTTGGACATGATTGGATTTTCTTTTATAATTAAGAACAATTGTTGTTCTATATTTAAGAATGATGTTTGTTATGTTGTAGCCCAATTGTTTAATGGTCTTTATGTTTTGAACTTGGACCATCTGATCTGTAATGTAGAAAGTAATAAAAGACTAAGAACAAATGACTCGAACCCTACTTTTCTCTGGCATTGTCGTTTGGGCCATATCAACGAGAAGCGCATATTCAAGCTCCATAGAGATGAACTTTTGGACTTATTTGATTATGAATCATTTGAGCGATGCGAATCTTGTTTGTTAGGCAAGATGACTAAAGCTGCTTTCACTGGTTATACTGAGAGGGCTGAGGATCTCTTGGGTGTTGTACATAGTGATGTATGCGGACCCATGAGTTCCATGGCTAGAGGTGGATATTTCTACTTTGTTACATTTACTGATGATTTCAGTAGATACGGATATGTGTATCTTATGAAGTGCAAATCCGAGACCTTTGAAAAGTTCAAAGAGTTCAAGAATGAAGTAGAAAACCAGTTGGGTAAAAGGGTTAAAGCACTTCGATCTGATCGAGGTGGCGAATACCTGAGTCATGAGTTCCGTGATCATCTGAAAGAGTGTGGTATTGTATCATAGCTCACTCCACCTAGAACACCACAACATAATGGTGTGTTTGAGAGGCGAAATCGTACTCTGTTAGACATGGTACGTTCGATGATGAGTCATGCAGACTTGCCTGTTTCCTTTTGGGGTTTTTCTTTAGAGACTGCTGCAATGACATTGAATCGCGCTCCAACGAAAACGGTTCTGAAGACACCATATGAGATATGGACTGGGAAGCATCCTAGTATGTCGTTCATTAAAATTTGGGGCTGTGAGGCATACGTGAGACGTCAAATGCCTGACAAGCTGGAACCCAAATCGGATAAATGTTATCTGGTGGGATATCCTAAGGAAACGAAAGGGTATTACTTTTACCTACCGTCTGAGGGCAAAGTGTTTGTCGCGAGGACTGGTGTCTTCTTGGAGAAAGAGTTCTTATCAAGAAAGACTGAAAAGGTAGAGCTTGAAGAAGTTCAAGAACCACATGTAGTGAATGAACCGGAATTGGATTCTGAGACAGGACTACAAGATGTTGTAGCTAGAGAACCTGCTCAAGGAACACAAGTCCTACGTAGATCTGGTAGACCGAGGTTTGAGCCTGAGAGATATGGATTTCTCGTGTCTCAAATAGGTAATGTGTTGCTTATGGATCATGATGATGAACCAGCAACCTACCAAGAGGCTATGAATGGACAGGACTCCGACAAATGGCTTGAGGCTATGAAATCCGAAATGGACTCCATGTATGCAAACCAAGTTTAGAACTTGGTGGAACCACCTGAAGGGGTACGACCCATAGGGTGCAAGTGGGTCTTCAAGAAGAAGACCAACATGGATGGGAATGTACAGACATTCAAAGGGCGACTGGTGGCTAAGGGTTTCAATCAAATTCATGGTATTGACTATGATGAGACCTTTTCCCCTGTTGCTATGGTAAAGTCTATAAGGATATTGCTTGCTATTGCTGCGTATTATGACTACGAGATCTGGCAGATGGATGTCAAAACGGCTTTCCTTAATGGAAATCTCCTTGAGGAAGTGTATATGACACAACCCGAGGGTTTTGTATCCCCAGATGAAGCCACTAAAATATGCAAGCTGAATAAGTCCATCTATGGACTGAAACAGGCCTCTCGAAGTTGGAATCTTCGTTTTGATGAGAAAATCAAAGAGTTTGGTTTCATCAAGAATGAAGATGAGCCTTGTGTTTACAAGCGAATCAGTGGGAGCATTGTTGTCTTTCCGATATTGTATGTAGATGACATACTGTTGATTGGGAATGACATTCCTACCCTGAGAGTTGTTAAGAATAACCTAGGGAACTGCTTTTCTATGAAGGATTTGGGTGAAGCGACTTATATACTCGGTATTAAGATCTATAGAGATAGATCAAAGAAGTTGCTGGGTTTGACCCAGAGTACGTACATCGAAAAGGTGTTGAAGCGGTTCAACATGCTTGAGTCCAAGAAAGGATTTTTGCCCATGTCTCATGGTGTGAATCTCCCTAAGGACCAGTGTCCAAAGTCTTGTGAAGATAAAGACCGCATGAAGTTGATTCCATATGCTTCGGCAATTGGATCAATCATGTACGCGATGTTATGTACTCGACCCGACGTCTCCTTTGCTTTGAGCATGACTAGCAGGTATCAGTCAGACCCCGGTGAGTGTCACTGGATTGCAGTCAAGAATGTCCTGAAGTACTTAAGAAGGACTAAGGATGTGTTCTTGGTGTATGGTGGAGAGGAAGAGCTCGTTGTAAGTGGTTACACGGATGCTAGCTTCCAAACTGATAGAGACGACATCAAGTCTCAGTCAGGTTTTGTGTTTTGCCTGAATGGAGGAGCTGTGAGCTGGAAGAGTTCCAAGCAAGAGACAATTGCTGATTCTACAATAGAGGCCGAGTATATCGCCGTAGCTAATGCGGCGAAGGAGGCTGTATGGATTAGGAAATTCATCGGCTAGTTTGATATAGTTCCTAGCATTGTTGGTCCCGTAGTTCTCTACTGTGATAACAATGGTGCAATTGCACAATCTAAGGAACCTAGATCCCATCAGCGCTCCAAGCATATACTTCGGCGGTTTCATCTTATTCGTGAGATTATCGAACGAGGAGATGTGAACATTTGCAGAGTGCCGACTGAGGAGAATATTGTGGATCCACTAACAAAGCCTCTCGCGCAGAGAAAGCATGATGGTCAAACTAGATCGATGGGTATACGATACCTAAACGATCAACTCTAGTGAGAATCTTGTGGATTGCATGTAAACGTGTATTTTGTTGGCTATTTGTTCATATGATGAACATTGTACCTAGTTTTTCTCTTACAATTAATGGCAAATTCTTTTATTATGAATTTTTCTATATGATAGTTAAATGTTAACATAATAGATACCCTTAGAATGTTCGCTTCCATGGGACATCAAGTACGTGACTTGAATGTGAGAGCCTATGATTTATTTGAAGCTTCATTCTTAAAGGTCCCTGGTCGAGTGTCATCATAGGAGCTAAGGGTGATGATGATACATGGAGGCTAGCACGTGCGTTGACTGATGACCGGTTCTCACAGGTCATGATATTGTGATATCAAGTCATCACGTGGGTACTTGTTAGTGAACAAGTTGTACTGGACAGACCCAACCTAAGACAACTCTGTGGATTGTCATCCAATCATGTCATGAGTAGGTCTCAATTGACAATGGTGTTGTGGTCCTTTGACCTGAAGTCACAGCATTCATCAAGTGAGGAAGAGCGTGCTTTGATGCCATCTAAAGTCTTCCTTGAGAAAGGTTGATGATAAGGGTGGTTGTTGGGCATGTTACGAATCATTTGGGTGTTTGTGTGTGAGCAGATATGGAATTTGTCCTCCTGTATAATAGGAGTTGCATCCATGGGCCCCTTGATGGAACTGGACTGAGAAATGCATGGCCATGCTTGGTTGAGTCAATATGTGATATTGGACTCACCATTCTCTGGAAGTCCGTCCTGGATCAAGAAACTTGGATTGAGCTATTACGAGGGTGACATGGTCCATGCCTCTAGTTCTTTCCGGATGTAAGGGGCAAAGGGATAAAGACAACGCTGATACATTGGTCATACAGGCTTATGAGTTATAAACTCTTATTGCTTGGGGAGCAATGATGCATTGCTAGATGCCGCTCATTGTTTGTGAGGTTTTTGGTTTGATACTTTCAAGATCAAGTGGGAGTCTGTTGGAGTTACCATGATGATCTAGAAGTGGTCAAACATGTAATCTCACTGCCAACGCGATATGAGCCTGCAGGGTCGCACATAAGAGATGTGGGGAAGTTGGATGATTGACTGTGTTGGTAAAGGTTACCAATCACCGACCTGAATGAGGTTGTGGGCAAAGTGTTGCCTTAAAGGAGAGTCGGGTTGGGCAAATTGTTGCCTTTGTGGATTGGTGCTCGGATTCTCGCCGATCGATGAGAATCGTCGAGTAGTGTACTCTGATTCTCGCCGATCGACGAGAATCGTCGACCCTGTTCGACGTGTATCGTCGGTGATTCTCGACGATCGACGAGAATCGCCAACCTACGGTTCGACATGAATCATCGGGCATTCTCGCCGATTGATTCTCGTCGAATCTGCTGGTGATTCTCGCCGACCGATTCTCGCCGACCGATTCTCACTGACTGGTTCTCGCCGATCCTAGCCGATACTCGCTGATCCTTAGTGATTCTCGTCGGTCGATTCTCACCGATCGGCTGGTGATTCTCGACGATTCTGGAACCCTTATTCTTGGGTGGTCTGCGGATAGCGACACTCCTAGTCTATTTTATACTTTTGGTATAAAAGGGACACTTAGGGTTTTCGGGTTCACTCTCAATTTCTCTCTGGTAGCTGATCGAATCGCGCAACGGAAGCGTTCCGCCGTTACGCTCGTTCCGCTGATCCCGAATCCCGCCGCCGCCGTGTTCGCTCCGTCGACCTCCTCCTCTCCGGCGATCGTCGCTGGTGTTGCTCTTCCTAGCGCGGACCTAGCAGTCCGTGGAGAAGCAAGGTGCGGTCTTCTTGATTCAACAGTCATGGCCCGATCCCATTTCTTTTGGGTTTTCTTGATGTTTTATTCTTCCGCTGCGTGCACAAGTGTTGTGCCATCCTCATAGAGAAACCCAACAGTTGGAACATGATCAGCCTCCTGTTGAGAAGGAGCAAGCAGCTACTGCAATGGATCAAAGATCCTCACTACTGATTAGTTTGTCCTAAGGATAATACACAGACTAAGGCGGAGATTATTTATAATATAGTCATAATCTTCTCCTAGTCTGAGATGGACTGCTGCTACTAAGGAGACAGTGTTGCTGCAGGAGAAGAGGAACAGCTAGCATCTAGTTCAAGTGCTGCAGTGTTGTGTTGTATCAATGTATTAACACAAAAGGTATGACTCCTAATCTAGTGGTTTGATTACTAGGCTAATTTCCTTAGCATTGTCGACATGGGACTTTGGCTGGGATCAAGAGATAAATTCTTCCATGATCCTTTCACCTCCCTTAATTTTCCCATAAAAGAAGCCAGGAAGGGGGTGATGTGTGGTAATACTGGAGAAAGGTGGAGAGGTGTGGTAACACCTATAATGGGGGAGATTGGAGATATAGAAGTAATACTTGGCATGAATAGGTCATGTTAAGTCTGTTCATAATACTTGGAAAGATTCAGGCAGTATGAGGAATACAATGACTGACTACATGGTGAGTTATGATTTTGTCAGTGTATATTATGAGATAAGTGCTTCCAGTGATGCTCCATTTAAGTATTAAGTGGTATAAAGGAAAGTGAATATTACTTGAGCAATTGTTTAAGTGGTATGAGGATGCATTGACTTGACGTGTTGAGTCAATGCAGTTAAATGGAGTACATTGAATCGAAATGCTGAAATTCATATAGCATAAGCTAGTAGATATAGCAAACATAGCTTACAGCTACATTATATTAATATGATTTTTACGATAATGCTTCTTAGTATTGCTGAGTGTTCTGCCTTCTTCAAATAGGGGGAGATTGTTATGAATATTGCCTTCAATATTTCCTAGATTTGATTTGAAGAGAAATAACCGACAATACTAAGAGCATAACTGTATTTCATACTGTTCGAGTTTAGTATGCGCAAGATGTATCATGGAACAAGATTGGACAGGTGGGCACAAAGATAGATGCTGGACATGCAGGAATTTTCCTAAGTCCACAGGTGTTAAGTGAAGCAAGCTCACTCAATACCAGGTGCAGGAATTAAGTTAAGTCCATAAGCGTTTAGTGAAGCAAGCTCACTCAACACCAGATGCAAGGAAAGATGATGGATAGGATGGAAATCACCTAAGTCCACAGGCATTGAGTGATATCTATTCACACAATGCCAGGTAAGTAAAGTGTTGACTGAACCTTAGTCAGTTAAAGACTATGATTTCACAGAAATTGGGCTAAGTCCAAATTCGTTGAATGTAGCTTACTCACTCAATGCCAGATAACAGAAGAATATATGTTAAGTTGTTTGGCATTGAGTGAAGCTTACTCACACAACACCGAGTGACAAAATCTGTCTAAGTAATATGGCAATGAGTGGTGAAGGCTCAAACAACTCCTAGTAACAGAAAGTCTGGCCAAGGCAAAATGCGTTGAGTGATGAGGACACACTCAACGCTCTCAACGCCAGAGAAGCATGAATATTTTATAAGGTAAAACCTGTTGAGTGGACTCAGCGCTCTCAACGCCTAGAGACAGAAAGATTTTCAAAGTGTTTTGTCATTGAGTGAAGCTTACTCACTCAACACCTAATGACAGAAAAACTTTCTAAGTGTTTTGGCATTGAATGAAGGTTGCTCACTCAACGCCTATTGACAAAATGTTTGGCTAAGGCCAATAGCGTTGAATGAAGCATGTTCACTCAACGCCTAAGATAGACAAAAAATTGTCTAAGTGTTTTGGCGTTGAGTGATGCTTACTCACTCAACGCCTATACTAATGATGCTTGATTTTGGCTAAGTCTAGATATGGTGACGTCGGCAAAGTCAACAAGTCAACAAAATTAAAATTAGTTGCAGGAAGGCTACAGTACATGACAAACGGCACTGTATGCCTTCAGTAAAACTCTTAGCTATTAAAGTAAAACTACATCTATGAATCATAGTGGGGCCCATGGGTCAAAGAAGCAGTTGATCGGCAAAATAAAAAGGAAGAGATGAGATTGAAGAAAGAAGCTTTTGGGAAAAGGTCTGGACTTCATCTTCCTCCTCGGCCATTTGTTGCTGAGCTTTGGAGAAGAAGTTCAAACTTCAGATCTAAGAGTTCTAAGAGATATCTGGTTCCATTATCATCTGCACTAGTAAGATCAAAGATATTCTTTGAAGAAGTAGAAGCGGCTAAGGCCAGAGGCAAGTTTCAGCTGATTTGAAAGCCATCAAGAGTTAGCTGGTGCCATTATCACCTACACTAGAAAGTTCAAAAAGTTTTCTTTTTGAGGAAGAAAAAGAAGAAGTTGGTTGTTACCCAAGCTGTAGAAACATGAAGATAATCAAGTTGTTATTGTCATCTCCATCATCAACAACAGTTCGGAGTAAATCTCTTAGAGAGAAGGTGCAGTAAAGGATAACCCTTATTGTAGCACCTTTACCGTTCTAGTTGTACTATTGTGAAGAATATTTTCTGGAGGTTGTGAAGAAGAAGTTAGGGCTGAATCTCCTCAGCCCAAGAAAGAAATAAGAAGTAGAGCAGTTGTCGGAAAGTTGCTTCCAGCATAAGCTAAAGTAAGATCAACATCCTTGTTGCTGAAAAGAAGTTATGGCTGGGATTCTCTCAGATCAGGTAGCAGCAACTAGCTGCAGTTGCTTCTCAATTCCAGCAGGAACACTTTGTGGTGCTGTGAAGAATTAGATAGGGCTGAGTATATCTCAGTTCAGGTAATAGTAGGCTCTGGGATTATTTCCCTAGAATCAAAGTTGGGTTGAGTTTATCTCAGTCCAGGGAGATTGGCACATAGAAACATCTCTTATGCCAAGACCAACTCACCAACCCACTTCCACCCTGTAGGATCCTTTTGGATCTGACTGGTTGGAGCCAATTTTCCCAGAGGTAGGATCCAAGTTTGGATATAATGTGTAGGGTTTTGTAGCCTGAGGTCAGATTCTGTTGAGAATCTGAGATAGGTGATCATTTGTTTACTGAGGGTAGGATCCAGCTTGGATCTGAGGAAGTACCTTTGGTTTTGAGGTAGGAGAGTCATTCTCTCTGAGTGTAGGGCACTTGTTCCTGAGTTGTAGGATCCATTGGATCTGAGGTATGGCCTTTGTATCTGAGCTATTGGAGAGTCATACTCTCTGATGTAGGATTCTTTGTTGATCTGAGGTAGTGTTTTCCTCCCAGCCTGAGTTGTAGGGCCTTTGGGTTTGAGGTAGGTGATCTTTCTATCACTGAGTTGTAGGGCCTTGTGCTTGAGCTGTATTTCTTGGAGGAGACTGAGTGGTCCAGCGGGATGGTGTTGTAAGCTCTTAGGAGCCAAGATTGTAGAAGTGCCTTGTCTAACTATAAGTTAGAAACGTGGGAGAGATAGTGGACGTACCCATAATCTGGGGAACCACTATATATTCTTTGTGTGCTTCTTTGTGTTGTTTCTTTATTGCAGGTGTGTGTCTTAAAAGATTAACTACTAACTAACAAAGAACCTAAAAGGATGGAAAATCAAAGATTTTCACATGTAACTATGAAACCTATTCACCCCCCCCCCCCTCTAGGTGATTTAGTTATCCTTGAAAACAAAGACTTTCAACTGCCCTCTTTAAGATCGCTCAAGGGCAGCTTGAGAGTCTTGGCCACTACATTGACCATTTATAAGAGGATATCTTAGATGTGGAGGAGGTGGATAGCTTCACTCTGATGTTGTCCCTGAAGTTTGGTATGAAGCAGGGTCTCTTCAGCATGGAGATGCGGTCCAAACTCCCGAGGTCCTTCAAGGTGATGGTGGAGAGGGCGAATACATTCGTCTGGGGAGAGGAGAGGAACATGGAATTCTTGGCATGGCTGGATGGAGATGAGACTTTAGGAAGTGGAAGAGGAGGACCTTTGGAGGCGAGAGCTAGAAGGCTAACGGAGTGGTAGGTTGAGAAGAGAAGGGAGGAGCCGAGGAGAAGAGAGAAGTAGAGGAAGATAGAAGATCCCAGGAGGGCAGAGGAGAAGTGGAGGTAGGGGAAGCCTTAGAGGTAGGAAAAGAGTAGGCCCGTGGAGGCTCAAGAGAGGAGAACAGAAGAGAGGCGATTCTAGTACCCTACAGATCGTCCTTAGTGGAGGCAGCCTGCTAAGCCGCAGTTCTAGTAGCAGCGGGAGAGGAATGTTTTCCAGCAGGGTGAAGGCCAGAGAGGAGCTGGAGGAGAAGTGATGGCCTTTGTCAGGCTAGGTAATAACAGTCTAAGGCAGGAGGCGTGATGGGCGGGGTGCCATGAGGTAGAGATTACCCTCTATTGTGACGTACATCAGGTAGAGGGGCATGAGACGATGGCCTGCCTAGAGTTTTGTGAGGCAAGGAGGAGGCAGGAAGCTGGAGCAGCCGAGAGGGAGCAGCCCAGGCAGGAAGCACCCGCAGGACCGGTGGGATTCCATGCTCCGGTGAGGAGGACGAATGAAGACCAGATCGACCATGGAGGTCACAGAGAGGTGATCCACAAACCAGGAAGTGGGCAGGTTGGAGTGATCAACAGTGGGCCCGGACATGGAGCTTCTCGCAAGGTAAGCCTCCACCAGATCTATCGGAAGAGTGTTGCCTCTCAGAACATCACCTCGACCTCTCATGTTTCGACTTTGTTGGACGTGATCACCTTCTACGAGGAGAACATGTTAGGGAATGACAACCCCTTCCATGATGCCCTAGTCATCCAAGCTGCCATCGAGCACTTCACCATCGACTGAATCCTTATGGACAACGGGAGTTCGGTGATCGTCATCTTCAAGAGGACCTTCGTCGGGCTTCAGTTAGAAGCTTCCATGGTCCAAGCTGTGGACGGACCCATTTTTGGCTTCTTTGGAGAGAGGAAAGAGGTGGAGGGAGGAGTGGACCTTCTAGTCACCATTGGTGGGACTTCAATCTGATGCCTCTTTTTCATCGTTGATGCGCTAAGCTGCTATAGGGCCATCTTTCAGCATCTCCTCATCAACTACTTCAAGGTTGTCCCCTCTTCCTATCATCAATTCCTAAAGTATTATTCAGGAGATGTCCAAGTGAGGATCAGGGGCAATCCGAGAGTTGTCAAAGAGTGCTACCTGAATGTCATCAGTACCATCATATAGATGGAGGATGCTGATTGGATGGAGAAGCTGCTAGAGAGTGAGGAAGGCCTGACGGCTATTGAGGAGCCAGAGGTGCTGGAAGTGATATCTTGTAGGGGAGATCTAGCGTTGCAGAAGGTCGAAGGATCCCTGATGATGGAAGGGAAGTTGGAGATGGTCGTGTGTATGCAGGAGAATGTGGACATCTTCTCCTGGAGCGCTGCAGAGATGTCAGTGATTGACGTCGATGTTGTCTGCCATCGCCTCAACCTGGATCCCAAGATTGCTCCTGTTTGTCAGAAGCAGAGTGAAAGTCTTTGAATATAAGGGTAGCTAATCAACTAGAGGGGGTGGTGAATAGGCTATTAAGGTCTTTTTAAGTTCTTTAAAACCTTTTACTATTTTAGGTCCTATTGTGTTTGCTTAGCTCTGCTTTCAAGAAAATACACACAACACGCCAGATATTTATAGTGGTTCCCCAGTATATGGGTACATCCACTGTCCCTCCCACCTTTCTAAAAGTATGTTAGACAAGGCACTTCTCCAAAAACTTGGCTCCTCAGAGATTACAACACGATCCCACCGGATCACTCAGACTCCACTGAGACTTACAACAAAAGCACACAACCCTACCACACAGTAATCACCTGATCACCTAACACAGACACAAATTCCCTTCAACATGGGCTGGGAGATCAGCCTAACACATAAATCCTCACTAGATCATACTCTCAGCCTTTATAACTTAGGCTTTACAACACTGATCTCACAGATCCACACACAGCCTATATAATCTAGGCCTTACAAGACAGATCTTGAACAGATCCACAGAATTTTAAAGATTAAAATAATTTTGACTCAAGATATTTTGTTCTCTGAATCAACTGCTTCCTGAGTTGAGTGAATCTCAGCTCTATCCTCTTCTCAGAAAGAACAAAGACAACCTTCAATTATCTGCTACTTGTGGTGGAAGTTAATCAGAATCTTGACTCTGATCTTGTTGATGAAGGAGGAAAGAATGTGAATGACTGTCTTCGATTAGCTAAACTGTAAGGCAGAATACAATTGCTCTGCCTTTCCTTCTGTCCTGAGAAAAACCCAGATCAGTTTTCTTCTTCACTGATCTAGAGATTTATCTTTTGATTTGGCTCTCCTTGGATCAAGAAGCATCCTCAACTAGGGCTTGCCTAGACTGATTCTTATTCCTCAGAGTAACCCTCTGATCTTGCTGTAGCAAATGATGATTGCAGCAGCTAACTCAGAGACTCTTCAGATTTGTCGAATTGAAGTTCTTGTCTCTACAATAATGGCAGGGGAAGAAGAAGAACTCTCGCTCCTCTTTTGCAAAATGAAATGATCTGTCAGAATGTTCATTTGATCCATATCTCATCCTCAATTTATAATCTCGCCATCCAGCGATATGATTGACACGTTTCACTGCTTAATCGGCTAATTATATCCTTAGTTTTACAAAATAAGACTGAAGACGCAGTTAGTAATGGATTACAGCTCTTCCTTAGTCATTTTAAAATTTGTTGACTTTTTGTTGACTTTGCTGACGTCAGCCATTTTGGACTTAGAAAATTTCAAACAACTACACAGGCGTTGAGTGTGTTGAGTGAAAAGCATTACTCAATGAATTTGGACTTAGAAAATTTTCAACTCTGCTAGGAATTGAGTGAGTAAGCTCCACTCAATGCTTTTTGACTTAGTCAACTTCTCAGCTTGTCCAGGCGTTGAGAACATTGAGTGTATAAGCTTCACTCAGCTCTTTTTGCCTAAGCTTGATCTTCAGCCCTTTCTGCATCCTTGGCGTTGAAAGCGTTGAGTGAACTGGCTTCACTCAACAATTCTGGACATAGAAAAATTCTGCTCTGTATGAAGGTGTTGAGTGTGTTGACTATACTCAATGATTATGGACTTAGAAAAATTTTGCTCTACATGAAGGCATTGGGTGTGTTGACTACACTCAATGATTCTGGAATTAGAAAAAATTCTGCTCTGTATGACGGCATTGAGTGTTTTGACTACACTCAACGCTTTATCCCTTTGGCATTGAAAGCGTTGGGTGTAGCTTTATCACTCAACACTTTTATACTTGGCCGCAACTGCTCCACTACATGGCGTTGAGAGTGTTGAGTATAGCTTCATCACACAACGTTTTTATACTTAGCCATTTTTCTATTTCAGACTTTCCCGTTGGTTTTGACTGCTAGAGCTTGACTCAAAGCTTTCTATCATCTGGCGTTGTGTGAACTGGCTTCACTCAATGCCTGTGGACTTAGACAAATTTTTCAGTCTATCTTTTATGGCATTGACAGAATCAGTATGGAGTTGAGTAAACTAGCTTCACTCAATGCTTCTAGACTTAGCTTATTTTTCTTTGACAGAAACTCCGTGGCTTTGACTTAGGAAACAATACTTGACGAATTATGTTGCATGTCGTTGAGAGAGTTGACATCACTCAATGCCTGTGGACATAGCTATTTTTCTGGCTTCCACTGCTTTGGCTTTGGCAGACCCACCTTTATTCAGCGCTTTTTGTGCAATGGCATTGAGTGAACTGCAATCACTCAATGTCTGTGGTTATAGCTGCATTTCTACATCCAATTTCCTTCCTTAAGCGAACTGGCGTTGAGTGAGCTTGCTCCACTCACTGCCTGTGGACTTAGGCAATTTCTGGCCTATCCAACTAACTTCTTTGTGTCCATCTGTCTTATCATTGTAACTAGGACTAACCTGCATACATTAACTTGCAACCATATCAAATACAACTTGGTGTATATCATTGACTTGTTTGACTTCTTACAAATCAGGATCATTG
Organism: Platanthera guangdongensis; assembly: GCA_039583875.1. Taxonomy (NCBI): domain Eukaryota; kingdom Viridiplantae; phylum Streptophyta; class Magnoliopsida; order Asparagales; family Orchidaceae; genus Platanthera; species Platanthera guangdongensis. The sequence continues at coordinate 195,666,244 of CM077153.1, forward strand.
GGATCAATGGACCCAACAATCTCCCCCTATTTCAAGAAGTCAAAACCTCACTTCAATTTCTTAGTCAATGACATACACACCATATTTGCAGCAATAAAACCATATAACAAGATAGTTACAGGAAGGTTACCTACTTCCCCTATTTAGAAGCATCCCTGCACCCCATGTCTTACTGCCATAGTCCCCACATCTAAGCTTGCTTGATCAATCCTTTTGGCCATTAAACCACTTGATCCATAACCTTATCAACTCCTTCTCTCCCCCCTTTTGACTTCTGTAGAATAGTTAGGGAGGTCTGGCTTCCTTTGATCTTCTTCTCCCCCTAGCTGTGTGTAGGAGATCAACTGATATAGCTGCTAGCTTCATCTCTTTATAAGGTTGAACCTACTTCTGCAGCTATTTTAATTACTCCCCCCTCAATAAGAGCATCTTCTATCACATCTTCTTGATAGACACTTTGGTCTCCACAATATTTATACTATATAAGGTCTTCTCATACTACAAGAAAAAGAACAAACCTGCAACCCAAAATACTATAGGGAGTAAATGAAGCAAAACTAAGTTTGACATACCTAATTCAAATTTTAAGGTGTTGAACTTTGCTTCATCTAGTGGCTTAGTGAAGATGTCAGCCACTTACTTGTAAGTGGGAACAAACTCAAGACTAATATCCTCACATTACACATGATCTCTTAGAAAGTGATATCTAATCTCCATGTGCTTAGTCCTGCTATGTGATACAGGATTTCTATCGAAAGAAATAGCACTAGTAGAATCACAAAGTAAAGTGCTTCTACTTATCTTGAGGTTATTATCCTTGTGTTGATGTTGTATCCACAGTAACTATGCACAGTGGCTACTTATAATTATATATTCTGACTCTATAGTAGCAATAGTAATACTAGTCTCCTTCTTGTTGTTACAGGACACTAGTCTTCTACCCAGAAACGGACAGGAACTTGATGTACTTTTTTGTCCTCTCTACATCCTACAAAGTCTGCATCTGAATACCCTATTAGTTCAGAATCCTTATTCCAAGGGTACCATAAGCCAAGATCTGGTGTGCCCTTTAGATATCTCAAAATCCTCTTAGCAGTAGAGTAATGAGTCTCTTTAGGGCATGCTTCATATCTTGCACAAATATATGTAGCATACATAATGTTTGGCCTACTAACAGTGTGGTATAAAAGAGATCCAATTATCCCTCTATATAACTTCTGATCAACCAGTTTCCCTGGCTCATCTTTGTCTAAAGACAAACTTGATCCCATGGGAGTTTTCATGGTCGAAGAATTCTCCATCCCAAATTTTTTAATCAACTCCCTGGTAAAATTAGAATGGATATGGCTAATCCATTGTCAGTTTGTCTTACTTGGAGACCCAAGAAGAACTTAAGTTCACCCATGCTGCTAATCTCAAACTTCTCTTGCATAAGTTTGGCAAACTTTCTGTAAAGTTTGTCATCATTAGATCCAAAGATAATTTCATCAACATATATCTGGACTAGGATGATCTTGCCCTTAGATTCCCTTATAAATGGGGTCTTGTCTATCTTCCCCCTTGAGAATTTATTTTCAGTGGGGAAGTTATACAATGTCAAATACCATGCTCTAGGGCTTACTTTAGCCCATATAGAGCTTTCCTTAGTCTATAAACAAAACCAGAATGGTTAGGAATAAGAAAACCTGGAGGTTGTTCAATATAGACTTCTTCCTTCAAGTCTCCATTCAGAAAGGCTGACTTCACATCCATCTGGTAGACTCTGAAACCTTAGTATGCAGCATATGCAAGGAATAGTCGGATAGTTTCTATTCTTGCTACAGGTGTAAAGGTTTGATCAAAGTAAATACCTTCTTCTTGTCTGTACCCCTGAGCTACCATCCAAGCTTTTTTTAACTAAGTGTCAATTTCTTCAAGTATATTGCTGTAGATCCACTTGGTTCCAATGAGTGGATCTAATGACATTATGTCATTGATTTCTGGGAACTAGCTTCAAGAACTTATACCTTTTAAATTGGTCCAGTTCTTCCTGCATAGCCAAAATGCAGAACTGGTCTTTGTTAGCCTCTTCAAATTTCTTGGGCTCCACTTGTGACAGGAAACTGAAGTACATTATCATGTTAAGACATCTGCTCCATCTCACTACTCCTTGGCTTGCATCACCAATAATCTGGTGGCCTGGATGATCTCTCAGATGTCTTACTGTTGGAGGCTGTCTTGATTCATCATCATGCTCTTCATGATGCAGATCTTCATACACTTCTTGTGTGCCTTGTGTTTTCTCTGGAATACACACTCCCTCAACTTTGTCTTGAATTGGTAAAGTAGCTTCCATGAATGTGAGCTTATCCAACAAGAGTTTAGTACCTGCAGAACTAGAAGAAGAGCTTGACAGCTCATTGTTAATCATATTTGACTCATCAAATACTACATTAACTGACTCCTCTACAACTTGACTTGTCAAGTTGTAGATCCTATATGCCTTACTATGATTATTGTACCCAACAAAGATCCTCTCATAGAACTTGGCAGCAAACTTAGTTATAAAGGATTTCACATTGTTGGTCGCAAAGAACTTGCTCCCAAAGATTCTAAGATATGCAAGGTTTGGTTTTCTTCGCTTCAAGATCTCATATGGAGTCTTTTTGTGGCCCTTGGTGAAATAAGCTCTGTTGAGGACATGACAAGCAGTGTTTACTGCCTCAACTTGAAAATATTCTTCGAGAGATGTGTCATTTAGTAAAGTCCTTCCATCTTCTATGAGTCCTATTCCTCCTCTCAGCAATCCCATTTTGCTAGGGTGTTCTTGGAGAGGAAAACTCTTGCTAAATCTCATGTTCTTCATAGATTCTTGTCATGCATTCAGATTGAAATTCAGTCCCTTTATCACTTCTGATTTTGACCACAGTACTGTCCAGCTCAATCTATATTTGCTTGACAAATGTCTTGAAGACATTAGAGGTTTCAGACTTTTCTTCAAAAAGAAAACCCAAACAAATTTGGAGAACTCATCAACAACCACAAAGGTGTAGACTTTCCTACTTAGACTATGAACTAGAATTAGACCAAACAAGTACATATGCAAGAGTTATAAACACCTCACAGAATCTTTAGTCTGAATGATTTTGAAGGAAGCTTTGGTCTGCTTGCCCTTTGGCATGCAGAGAAAATGCATTCCTTAGTACAATTCATGTTAGGAAGATTCCTGACCAACTCTTTACTATAGAGCGTACATATAGTCTTATAATTCAAATGAGCTAGCATCTTGTGTCATTTGACACAATGTCAACCTTTCTCATTTGCAACTAAGCAAATGGGAGAGTCTGAAGTTAGACAAAAAATTTAGACAATAAGCAATCTCACTCCTAATGCAAGTCAAAATGAACTCTTGGTCACTTGATCTCCTAATATGGCACTTATCCTTATGGAATGATATGACATAGCCAAGATCACATAATTGTCTTATGCTTATAATGTTGTGTTGCAACCCTTCCATATAATCCACTTTCGTGAAAGTGACTAAGTCATTAGTAATCTTCCCAAATAGCAATTTGGGTCCATCCTTTACTAGATTGAACACATTTAGATTGCTCTTTGTTCCATTCATGTGCCAGGAACAACCACTTTCCAAGTACCATATAAGGGTATGGATACTTGGACTAACCTACAAAACATATTTATTTTACCTTAGGACCCAAATATTTATTGGGTCCTAGTTGTATGTTAGTCTGTTAATGCCTACCTGTAGCTCTTCTGACAGGCAAGCTAACATTAGCTATCTACATACTATGATTGTGTCAGCAATCAATAACAAAGTGTCCTAACATACCGCATCACCAACACTCATGGATGTTGTATATTCTTTTCTAAGCTAGTCTAGTGGTTGTTTTGACAACATCACTTGGTCTAGAAGGTATAACAATAGACCTATTCTTTTGTTTCCCAAACCCAGTATGACTAGTGGTGGGCATGGCAGTGGAAGTGCTTGGGATATCTTGAGCCCTACCAGCAGCTGCTTTCTATTCAAAAAGCACACTCTTGATGGCCTCCGACATGTTCAAGTCTGTTCTACCAACAGACTTTCCCATAGTCTTAGAGTGGGTGGAATATTCTAAGAACAGTCTGCAACTTTACCTATGAGAGAAGGGGTTGGTACACCAAAAACAAATGGTCCAGTATGGGCCATTTGAATTTCCTCGTGGGGAGCCTTGAAGGAACTTGTCCCCCTACTATATCTTCCACCATGTTGGAGAACACCTTTGTTCCCACTAGTGGACCTACCATTCATCCAGTGACCATGGATGCTCTCTTGGTTATACATGTTTGAGGGTAGTAGTACTATATTGAATTGAATAGGAGGCTTAGAGGCTAGTGGCTGCATAGGAGCTTTGCCCTTTCCCTTGGTATTGGCAGCTCTTATTCTTCCCTTGAAACCCAACCGCTAATTACCCTTTTGGGAGGATGATAAGTCTATCAAAGGCAGCATTGAACTTATCTTGTAGTAGCTAGCCACTATCCTCCTCTCCCTCCCAAGAAATTCTTCCAAGTCCCATATTTGGTTCTCCTGATACTCAATGGTGTCTATCTGAATGAAGGAAATGGTTTCTAGTTCACCGATTTCCTTTAATTTCATATCCAGCAATTCTACATGCTGGGAAGCAGTAAGCTGAAGGGAGGATATTTCCTTAGCCTGCTTATTGACAAGCATCCTTCTTTTCTTGAGATCATTCAGCAAGACACCATAATGGTCAATAACTGAATTAACATCTTCCTCCGATTCAGACTCATCTTCATCACAGGATTGACATGCTTCTGAACTAGGACCAGTCTTATAATTAGACTTAGATGAAGAGCTGGACAGAGAGTAAACCTTAGACGGTCCAGGCTTATCCTTGCAAGATTCCTCATTTAATCTAGCCTTCAGCCCAATGTAGGCTTCATCTTCATTATCTGACTCAGAGGAGGATGAGTCAGTTCATCTTTTCTCCTTCTTAGCAATGAAGGTCTTCACCTTGTTTACCTTCTTCTGGTGGTGATTTTTCTCATCACCCTCCTTCTTCACAGGATAATCTGCCACAACATGCCCTGGCTTGCTGCAACAAAAATAGATAACCTTATTAGAAACATGTTTACCAGGTTTTGGGTCATACCTGCCCTCTTTGTAGGGTTTCTTCTTGGTTCGGTAATAGTCCTCCTTGTATAAAAAAGAAAGAGGTAGGTTTACTCCTCCACCCCTTCTTCTTCATCATCTTCAGAAACTGCCTTGAGAAAGCAGCAAACTCTTCATCAAACATATTACAGCCTGATGTCTCTTGATCTGAACTTTCTGACTCAGTTGGGCTTCTTGTGGGAGAAGGATTCTTCTCCTTGCTCCTCTTGGAGCTATCATCCATGATGGCCACGGTAGATTCTTTGGCCTGGACTTTGTTGGTCTTCTCTTCCTCCTTCCTTGCAGTCAACTGCATTTCATATGAAAGAAACTTACCAAACAGTGTGGATGGTGAAGTATCTGCCAACTTTGCCACTTCTCTAATGGTACATATCTTATTATCCCCGTCTCTAGTAAGGGACCTAAGGAACTTATCATTTAGCTCATAGTTGTTAAAGCCCCGGCCATAGGTCCTTAGCTCATTAATAATTCTGAAAAATCTCTCGTAGCAGCTAGAAATGGTATCCTCCCTAATCTGTCTAAAGGCTTCATACTCTTGATTGAGCATTGACTTTCTATCATCTTTGACTTCCTTAGTAACTTTCATTTAAATTACCAAAGTGTCCCAAATTTCCTTTGAGGTCTTGCCGTGCACCAAGTTATGAAAGGTGGAGTCATCTATGGCACTAACTATAATATTTTGTGCCCTCTTATCCATTGTAGCTAAAATGACTTCATCCTTAGTCATTTCAGTATGCTTCTTTAGAGTCTGAATGTTTGTATCAAGGACAGATGCATTCATAGGGATGAAGGGCCTTTCCTGAACTGTTATGTAAATCCTAGGATCAGATGCCTCCATGAACAATCTGACTTTTTCCTTCCATATACCAAAATTCTCCTTCCTGTGGAGAGGATGTTTCATAGATCCTAGCTCTTTGTGATTCTCTCCTGAACCCATCTGAACCTTCTAACAACTACCTTGGAGATCTACTCAGACTGTTAAGCCTTTCTTGAGTAACCTCCCTCTGATACCACTTGAAAGTCTTTGAATATAAGGGTAGCTAATCACCTAGAGGGGTTGAATAAATTATTAAGGTCTTTTTAAGTTCTTTAAAACCTTTTTACTGTTTTAGGTCCTACTGTGTTTGCTTAGTTCTGCTTTAAAGCAAATAACACACAACACACCAAATATTTATAGTGGTTCCCCAGTATATGGGTACATCTACTGTCCCTCCCGCCTTTTTAACAGTATGTTAGACAATGCACTTCTCCAAAAACTTGGCTGCTAAGAGATTAAAACACGATCCCACCGGATCACTTAGTCTCCACTGAGACTTACAATATAGGAACTCAGCCCCACCACACAGTAATCAACTGATCACTTAACACAGGCACAAATGCCCTTCAACACAAGCTGGGAGATTACCCTTAACATGCAAATACTACACTAGATCCTACTCTCAGCTTTTATAACCTAGGCTTTACAACACTGATCTCATAGATCTATATATAAGCTATATTATTTAGGCCTTACAACATAAATCTTGAACAGATTCACAAAATATGAAAGATTAAAATAAATTTGGCTCAAGAGATTTTGTTCTCTAAATCAACTGCTTCCTAAGACGTGTGAATCTCAGCTCTATCTTCTTCTCAGCAATAAGAAGGACAACCTTCAATGATCTGCTGCTTATGCTGGAAGTTAGTCAGAATCTAGATTTTGATCTTGCTGATGAAGGAGGAAAGAATGTGACTGATTGTCTTCGATCAGCTAACCTGTAAGGCAGAATTCAATTGCTCTATCTTTCCTTCTATCCTGAGAAAAATGCAGAGCAGATTTCTTCTTCACCGATCCAAAGATTGAGCTTCTGATTTGTCTCTGCTTAAATGGAGAAGCAACTTCAGCTAGGGCTTGCCTAGACAGATTCTTCTTCCTCAGAGTAACCCTATGATCTTGCAGTAGCAGATGATGATTACAGGAGCTAACTTAGAGACACTTCAGATTTTTCGAATTAAAGTTCTTGTTTCTGCAACAATCGCGGGGGAAGAAGATGAACTCTCGTTCCTCTTTTGCAAAATTATTTGATCTGTTAGAACGTTTATTTGATCCAGATATCATCCTCTATTTATAATCATGTCATCCAGCAAGATGATTTACACATTTCACTGCTTAATCATCTGATTATATCCTTAGTTTTACTGAATGAGACTGATGGCGCTGTTAGTAATGGATTACTTCTCTTCCTTAGTCATTTTGAACTTTGCTGACTTTTTGTTGACTTTGCTAACATCAGCCATTCTGGACTTAGAAAATTTCAGACAAGTACCTAGGCGTTTAGTGCGTTGAGTGAACAAGCATTACTCAACTAATCTGGACTTAGAAAATTTTCGGCTCTGCTAGGCGTTGAGTGAGTAAGCTCCACTCAATGCCTTTTAACATAGTCCACTTCTCAGCTTGTCTAGGCATTGAGAGCGTTGAGTGTATAAGCTTCACTTAATGCTTTTTCCCTTAGGTTGATCTTCAGCCCTTTCTTAATCCTTGGCGTTGAGAGAGTTGAGTGAACTAGCTTCACTCAATGATTTTGGACATAGAAATATTCTGCTTTACAAGAAGGCATTGAGTGTGTTGACTACTCTCAACGATTCTGGACTTAGAAAAATTCTGATCCGCATGAAGGCGTTGGGTGTGTTGACTACACTCAATGATTCTGGACTTAGAAAAAAATTTGCTATGCATGATGGCATTGAGTGGGTTGACTACACTCAACACTTTCTTCCTTTGGCGTTGAGAGCGTTGAGTGTAGCTTCATCACTCAACGCTTTTGTACTTGGCCGCAACTGCTCCACTGCATGACATTGAGAGCATTGAGTGTAGCTTCATCACTCAACTCTTTTGTACTTAGCCATTTTTTGTTTCACTCTTTCCCATGTGCTTTGACTGCTAGAGCTTGACTCAAAGCTCTCTATCATCTGGAGTTGAGTGAACTGGCTTCACTCAACGCCTGTGGACTTAGACAAATTTTCCAAACTATCCTCTATGGCGTTGACAGAATCAGTATGGCGTTGAGTGAACGGGCTTCACACAATGCTTCTGTACTTATCTTTTTTTTGATAGAAACTCTGTGGTTTTTTACTTAAGTAGCAATACTCGACGAATTATGTTGCATGGTATTGAGAGAGTTGACGTCACTCAACGCCTATGGAATTAGATATTTTTTTGGCTTCCACTGCTTAGGCTTTGACAGGCCCGACTTTATTCAGCTCTTTTTCTGCTATGGCATTTAGTGAAGTGTCTTCACTCAACTCCTGTGGACGTAGCTGCATTTCTTCATCCACTTCCTTCCTTAAGCCATCTGGCGTTGAGTGAGCTTGCTCTACTCAACGCCTGTGGACTTAGGCAATTTCGTGCCTATCCAGCTAACTTCTTCGCATCCACCTATCATATCATTGTAATAAGGACAAACCTACATGCATTAACTTGCAACCATATCAAATACAACTTGGTGTATATCATTGATTTGTTTGACTTCTTACAAATTAGGATAATTGGGATCAATGGACCCAGCACAGAGGAAGAGCGCCACCATGTTGGAGGGCACGATTAGAGAAGAGGTGTAGATGCTGCTGGAGGCACGGTTTGTTTCGAATATCTAGTATCCAGGCTAGGTATCCAAAGATCTAATGGTGAAGAATTCCTAAAGGGGATGGCATCTATGTATTGATTTTTCTATGTTAAAAAATCCTGCCCAAAGGATTGCTACCCTTTACCTCAAATCGACGCGCTAGTTGATTCAGCCATCAGGTTTCCTGTAATGAGTTTCCTTGATGCTTTTTCTGGGTATCACCAGATCCGGATACACCCCCCTGACTGCTGTGATGTCTCTTTCATCACTAGTGGTGGCTGTAATAGCTATAAGATGATGCCCTTTGGGCTAAAGAATGCGGGCACAACCTACCATTGGATGATGGATCAAGCCTTCAAGGAGTAGAAGGGGCATAATCTGGAGGTGTATGTTGATGATCTCCTTGTCAAAAGCGAGAACGTCGTGAATCACATAAAGGATCTAGCGAAGACCTTCGCCACCCTCATGAAGTACAAGATGTGCCTCAACCCGACCAACTGCATCTTCGGAGCAGGAAGGGGAAAGCTCTTAGGTCACCTCCTTACTCTGAGGGGGGTATAGCCTAACCTCGATAAAGTAAAAGCCATTCTGGAGATGGTGTCCCCGAAGGATCCCAATGAAGTGCAGAGGTTAACCGGAAGTTTGGCAGGCCTAAGCCATTTCCTATCCAAGGCAGGAGAGAAGTGTTCTTCGTTGTTCAAGGCTTTCCGAGGCTACCAGAAGTTTGAGTGGACCGCGGAGTGTGAGGAGGCTTTTGGAAAGCTCATGCTATAGCTAACTCAAACTCCTCTCCTCCAAGGCCCATAGGGAAGCGAAGACCACCTCCTCTATCTTGGACTAGGAGCGGAAGCGGGCAGTTCTGTGTTTGTTAGAGAGGAAAGCAAGAAGCAGTTCCCTATCTATTATGTGAGTAGAGTGCAGTGGCAGGTAGAGACAATGTATCCTATCCTGGAGAAGTTGGTTTTGGCCTTGGTAGTTTCTGCTCAAAGGCTTCACCCATGTTTTCAGGCCCACTCCATAGGAGTATCTTGGATGGTGTGGAGCATTCTAGCAGGCTGGACAAGTGTGAGGTGGAGATCAATGAGTTTGACATTTCCTACTCTCTGAGGGTAGCAATCAAGGCGCATGCAATGGCGGACTTCCTGGACGACTTCTCGGTCGAGGTTGGAAGAGATAAAGGATCTTTTACCCCAATCTCTTGGAAGATGTTCATGGACGGGGCTTCAGGCAAGTATTCTGTGGGAGCCGGAGTAGTGCTAGTGACCCTGCAGGGAACTAGGATCGAGCAAGCGGTTGAGATCTTATTCCCCGTCATGAACAATCAGGCGGACTACGAAGCCATGGTGGCAGGCTTGTGCCTCTCTAAGGAATTTAGAATCCAAGATCTCATAGCCTTCACTAACTCAATAATGGTTGTGTCATAGATCAGATGAGGGTTATAGGTGCATTATCCCATCCTGCTAAAGTACTTGGTCAAGGTCAAAGGTCTGATCGGGGGGTTTCAGTCCTTCTTCGTCCAGCACGTGTCCTGAGAGGATAATTTAGAAGCGGATTATCTGGCCATGTATAGTCCCCAGGCTGGGGTAACAGAGACCGAACTGTTTTGATTGTCCATGGAGGAAGGGGAGATTATGGAGATTGAGCAGAGAGCTTCGTGGAATAAGTTATTCATTGTGTTCATAACAACGGGTCAGCATCTAGTCGGTGAAGGGGATTAAAGGAAATTTCGTTACAAGGTTGCTCACTACCTACTACAGGAAGGGAGCTATACTACAAGACCATATCAGCCCCCTTGACCAGATGCCTGTAAGAGTCTGAAATTCCTCGAGTCTTGGAGGAAATCCATTCAAGAGAGTGTGACACCCACTCGAGGACTCGTGCTTTAGAGCAGATAATTATAAGGCATGGCTACTTCTGGACGACTATTCGGATGGATGTCGAGGTTTTCTCGAAGAAGTGTTCAAAGTGTCAGCTCTTCGCACCTCTTCAGTTGCAGCTAGATCAGCATCTTCATTCGATCACCGCTTCCTGGCCGTTCGCCATCTAGTGAATGGATTTGATCAACCCTTTCCCCCAAGCTAGCAGATAGAGGAAGATCATTCTCGTCATGATCGACTACTTCTCCAAGTGGATCGAGGAAATGGCCCTTGCCAAGACCACTTATCAGATTGTGAAGAACTTCATCTGGGTTGAGATTGCCTGTAGGTTCGGGATCCCTCTGGCCATCATCACTAACAAAGGTCCACAGTTTGCCAGCTTGGAGCTAGAGGACTTCTGCAAACAGCTAGGGACGGATCTTTAATTCACCTTTGTGCGTCATCCTCGGAGTAATGTACTGGTGGAAGTCGCCAACAAGTTGATCATCAACCTCTTGAAGAAGAAGGTCACCAATCTAAAGGGCAACTGGGCAAAGCAACTCCCCTTGGTCCTATGGGCTATGAGAACAACTACTAACTCAGCCATGTGGGAAATGCCCTTTAAGTTATCCCATGGGTATGAGGCACTCATTCCAGTGGAGTTTGAGGTTTGACGTCCTAGAGTCATAGAAGCAGGAGAAGGCAGCGAAGAGTGGCACTTGGAAAATGAAGATGCTCATAGGCTTTTGCTGGACTGTATTGAGGAGCTCCATGACTTAGCCTCTGTCCACCAGGAGGAAATCAAGAGGTGCATGGAAAAACACTTCGACAAGAATGTTTGCCTCAAACATTTCCTTGCAGGAGACCTGGTCATGAAGAAGGTGAACACCTAGGGAAAAGGAGCTGTTGTTGGAATGTTATATCCCAACTGAAAAGGATGTTTAATTATCCAGGAAGCCCTACTCTCTGTGGCTATCGTCTGCAAGAACTGGAAGGAGAGTAACTAGGAAGTACTTGGAACGGGGATGACATGAAAAGGTTTTTCCCTTTGCGGTAACCTGTAATTATTCTTGTAAATAACTTTTCAATATATGCATTTCCTCGCCCACAGAGCCACCAGAGGTTGTGAGTCTTCTTTGAGTTGTGACTCGTTTCAGTATAGCTAGGAACAATGAAGTCCGACTACACAATCGGGTTAGGAAACGAGCATTCGACCTGTTTCTTTTAAAAAGCCCGGGATGGACGAAGGGACGATGTCTCGGGATTTAGTCATCCTAGTAAGACAGATCCCCTGCTTTGACGTCTGAGATCAGCTCCCCCCTTACATGTCGGCCAAGCTTCCGCCGATTGGTTCTCTCCTCCGACCGGAGGAACTATAAGAAATAGTGTTGGGGCCATTGCCCACAATGTCCTAGATTTGAGGAAGTCAATCTTGTCAATGATATACATAAAGTTGTATTTTATGTATGTCTAAGTTCATACATGCATGGATGTCCTAGCAACAATGATGGGACAGGTAGCCTAAGTGATTAGGTCAGGTAAACAATTTCCTAAGGTGTAGATAAATAGAAAACTATTTATGTCCACAAGTGTTGAGTAAAGGTCACTCACTCAACTCCAGATGACTTATAGCTCTGATTGAAGGCCATACAGTTAGTGCTAAGTAGTGACAATGGGCAGAAAAGTGGCTAAGTACACAGGCGTTGAGTAAGTATCACTCACTCAACGCCATACCTATATTCGTTGTGTATTGCCTTGTAAGTCATAGCCATAGAAAAACTGTTTTGATATTTGACTAGGTTCATAAGTGTTGAGAGAGGCAAGCTCACTCAACGCCATATGATAAAGAATTGACAATATCTCATCCAGTCAGTTTAACGTTCCAGCCCACCGGATTATCTACCGGCCCACCGGGCGCGTTACAGGGCTGTAGCCCAATACACCCCAACGCCTCTCCCGCCTGTTTATCAGCAAGGAGCGTTGTTGGCGCTAGGTATCAAACCCGCAACCCTTGATAACACTCTCTTCCAACAGAGTTCATCACCAACTGAGCTGCAGCCCAGTTGGTGATGAACTCTGTTGGAAGAGAGTGTTATCAAGGGTTGCGGGTTTGATACCTAGCGCCAACAACGCGCCTTGCTGAGAAACAGGCGGGAGAGGCGTTGGGGTGTATTGGGCTACAGCCCTGTAACGCGCCCGGTGGGCCGGTAGATAATCCGATGGGCCGGAACGTTACATAAAAAGTGCACTTTTTATGTAACGGCCCGTCCTAGAGCTCAGAGGCTACCGCACCCGAATGGGCCTCATAGCTTGTCTCACCCGTAGGCCCGCTACAGGGCTGCAGCCCAATACACCCCAACGCCTATCCCGCATGTTTCTCAGCAAGGCGCGTTGTTGGCGCTAGGTATCGAACCCGCAACCCTTGATAAGCAAACCATCCAATGTCCTCATCACCAACTGAGCTGCAGCTCAGTTGGTGATGGCCTCTGTTGGAAGAGAGTGTTATCAAGGGTTGCGGGTTCGATACCTAGCGCCAGCAATGAGCCTTGCTGAAAAACAGGCGAGAGAGGCGTTGGGGTGTATTGGGCTGCAGCCCTGTAACGGGCCTATGGGTGGGCCAAGCTATTCGGCCCATGATGGGGGTGCGGTAGCCTCTGAGCCCTAGGTCGGGCCGTTACATAAAAAAGTACACTTTTTTGTAACGGCCCGGCCCACGGCACGCTCGCCGACCCCAAGCGACATTACAGGGCTGCAGCCCGTGCCACCCAAACCCATCTCCGACCTGTTTCTCAGCACGGCGGGTTTTTGAGAATGCCAGGTTTCGAACCCAACACCTCCTTAACAAGACACCTTCGAAACCTGGCATTCTCAAAAACCTGCCGTGCTGAGAAATAGGCTGGAGATGGGTTTGGGTGGCACGGGTTGCAGCCCTGTAACGTCGCTTGGGGTCGGCGAGCGTGTCGTGGGCCGGGTCGTTACAGTCAGTGTCTGTGTATTCAGACACAGAAATTTGGCTAAGTCCAAATGTGTTGAGTGGAGCTTACTCACTCAACGCCAGTTAAACAGAATAAAATCTGTTAAGTAGTTTGGCGTTGAGTGGAGCTTGCTCACTCAATGCTAAGAAGCATAAAAATATGGCTAAGGCAAAAAGCATTGATTGAGGCATGCTCACTCAACGCTCTCAATGCCTAAATTACAAAAAACATAGCTATAGTACAAGGCATTGAGTGAGGCATGCTCACTCAATGCTCTCAACGCTAAGCACGCAAAAAGGGAGAAAGATAAGCTAAGGCAAAAGGCGTTGAGTGAGGCTTTCTCACTCAACGCTGTCAACTCCTAGATAGATAGAATTCTATCTAAGTACCTTGGCATTGAGTGAAGCTCATTCACTCAATGCTTATTCTACTGATGCTCAACTTTGGTTAAGTCCACAGGTGCTGACATCAGTAATATCTGCAAAATCGACAAAGTTAAGTAATTTCAAATCAAGTGCGGAGAAGTTATAGAACACGACAAACTCAGCCGCGAAGCTACTATACGTCTTCTTTCATTAAAGCAAGGTGCATCTGGATGCTGCAAGTTGGCCCCATTGATTTCTTAGAGCTGTTGATCGGCGAACTATAAAAGGAAGAGAGTGGCCAAGACGACTACAACTTTTAGGGCTTTATCAATTTCAAAAGTTGTGGCTAGACTTCTTCTTCCTCGCCATTGCTGCCGAGAAAAAGCTTGAAGTCTTCCTACAAGAACCAAAAAGTTCAGTTAGATGGTTCCATCTTCACCTACACCAACAAGATCAGAAGGACTACCTTCTGAGGGATAAGCAGAAGCAGAGAACAAGTTCTGCAGATCAAGTTGCTTCTCAGTTCCACAAGCTCAAATTAGAAGATCTACTTCTGAAACTGAGAAGAAGGAAGAACAAAGTAGTTGATTTGTCCTGGGATGGAAGAGGAAGCAGAGCAGTTTACTGCTAGTTACTGCCAGCTCAAGATCCTTGTAGCTATGAAGAAAGTTTGAGCTGAGATAACTCAGCTCAAGGTTCTATCACAGAGAAATTTCCCCGTGATAGATATAAATCTATTACACCCTTGTAGGATCCTTTTGGATTTGAGTTATAGGGCTCTCTGAGCCTGAGGTAGTGCAAATTTGCCTGATTTGTAGGATGCAGTTTGGATCTGAGGTAGGTGGTCAATTGTTCACTGAGCTGTAGGAGAGGAATACTCTCTAAGGGTTGGACCTTTGGGTCTGTGGTAGAATCGCTAGTGGATCTGAGGTAGGGCTATCCTCCCAACCTGAGTGTTGGTCCAATGGCCTAAGGTAGGTGATCTGCTAATCACTAAGTTGTTGTCCTTTGTGGCTGAGCTGTAAGTCTTGGAGGATACTGAGAGATCTATGGTGTAAGCTCTTTGGTGCTGAGGTTTGGAGAAGTGCCTTGACTAATAGGAAGTTGGCAATATGGGAGGAGAGTGGATGTACCCAAAAGTTAGGGAACCACTATAAATCTGTCTGTGCTTTTCTGTGTTTTTTTCTTTTTGCAGGTACTTGAAAGCTAATTACTGCCAACATACTAAGTACTAAGGAAGATAAAATTAAAAACTAATAATATCAGTAATACAACCTATTCACCCCCTAGGTTGTAAATTACCTTGCAAATAAAGAATTTCAAGTGGTATCAGAGGAAGGTTACTGAAAAAGTATATAACCATCTGAGTGATCTTCCAAGGTAGCTACAGACTGTCCTTATGAGTTCTGGAGTAAACTAAATGGAGCTGGGTGCCATAAAGCTTCCTATCTGTAGGATGGATGGATTTGGCATCTAGAAGGAGAGGGTTAGGCTGTTCTTGGAATAAGCTGACTCTAAAATCTTTATTACTGTTAAAGAAGGACCTTTCATCCCCATGCAAACATCCAGACACCAATGATTTATGATGAAATCATAAATCATAAGATCCTCAGGTCTCTCACCATAGACTGGGACACAAAGATATCTACCATTAGAGAAATGGCTAAGCTGGGTGACACTCCACCTCACACCAATTTGGAAAACTGCTCTCTTATGAGATGCAGCAAACAGTCAGGAAAGAGGAAGAGAACAACTGTAAGTCTCAAGCCAAAGAGAAGTAAGTGGCTTTCAAAGCTGAAGTTACAAGCAAAAGCATGAGAAAGACCACTTCTCCTCCAAGAGGACCAGCAGATTCAGACTACTTTGAATTAGAAGCATCAGACAACAATATGTCTGATGAGGACTTTGCTGTTTTCTCCAGATAGCTTCATAGGCTGATGAAGAAGAAGTACTGGAAGAACAGGCCCTCCACCTCAGCTTATCACTGGAAGAAAACCTCCAAGGAGAATAGGTATGGCTTTAAACCCAGTAAATAGAATTCATTTAACAATATTTGTTACTACTGCAGCAAGCCAGGGCATATCATTGTTGATTGCCCTCTGAAGAAAAGAGAGGATGGTGAGAAGAAATCTCACCAAAAGCACAAGTGCAAAAGAAAAGTCCCTTGTGGCGAGAAAAGAGAAGAGCTGGATAGACTCATCTTCATCAGAGTCTGAAGAAGAGGAAGCCTACATTGGGTTAGTTTCTATTGCTACTAAATATGAAACTATTTCAGTAGATGAAAACTATCATGCTGCAAGGATAGGAGTCAGGGCCCCTCTAACACTATTGGACAGTGACTTAGAGGAGGATGTTGAAGAAATAGATGCCTGCAACTTTCATGGGCTAATGGAAATGACTGATAAATATGGTAGTAGGGATCATCCTGGTCAAAGTAGGGTACATTCTCTATCTAGTTCTGTGTCTCGGCATGAGGCAAGTCCATATGCAAAAGCCTCTTCATCTAATAGTGAAAATGATTCTGGCTCAGAGGTTGATGTCAATCAATTGATTGACAGATATATTGAACTTCTGGATGCCTTTAGGAAATGTAAAAAGTTGACTAAGAAGCAGGCTAAGAAGATTTTGTCTCTTCAACCTGCTACTTGTCAGCTTACTGAAATAGATGTTGTGCTGAATCAGACAATGAGGGAACTCAGTTAATTGAAATCCTTGTCAGCCTTCTCGATGGAGACTATCAAGAGCAAATATAGTCTCATTAAAGATCTTGAAGAAAAGCTCCAGAGGGAGAAAGGTATTGTGGCCAGTTTCTCTCAGCCCAATATAGTGTTGCCCATGATAGATTCCTTCTCCTCACAGGAGGGTAAGAAGGGGTTGGGCTTCAAGGGTAACACAAGACATACCAATCTCAAAGGAAAAGTCCAGTTGTGCCTATTGCATCTTGTCCACCTAACCCATTCAAGTTGGTGATATTCCCTTCTAATAGGTATGACCAGGAAAGTATATATGGTCACTATATGAATGGTGCATCCACAAGTGGTACAAAAGATGTTCTCAACCATTGTGGAAGGAACAGTAGGATAAGTGCCTTTAAGGATGCCCATGAAGAGATTAAAATATCCCATCATGGACCATTTGTATTTGGTGCCACAGCGCCCCCCCCCCCCCCCCCCCCCCCCCCCCCCCTCACAAAAATGTGGCTGCATCCAGTTTTTAGAACATGTCAGCACAGAATCTGACTAAGGGTCAGTCTGTTAGCTTTCCTGATATGGTTGTTTCTAATGCTATCAAAAGCACACTCTCTGAAAAGAACCATGCTGCTGATAGAATTCAGAACAGGCCACACAAGCTAGCAAGCAGACTAACCTTCAGTCAAATACTTACTGAAAGGAAAGAGAAAATGGCTGCTGCAACTCTTCCTTCTATCAAGACTGCAGTCAAACCAACTGCTAGGCCTACACAGAAAAAGAAGATATAATATATATGATTGTCGGTGTTGTTTCAAGATAGGTCATTGTGTCATTGACTGCTGGCACAATCCTAATGTTGTTAGAGCTACAGTGAGTCCACCAGTCAGAAAACTTACTAGTGGACATGTTCAATTTCAATTTAATGTGCACCTAGGAACCAATAGACATTGGGGTCCTAAGGTAGAGTTATCTTCTTAATGCAATTTAGTTCAAGTGTCCATACCCCAATATGGTACTTGGAAAGTGGATGTTCCCGGCACATGACTGGAACAAAGAGCAACTTGAAAGAGTTCACCCCAGTGCAAAATGGACCCGAGGTTATCTTTGGTGGTTCTGATTGAGGGGTAACTAGAGGTTATGGTAAGATTACCAATGGCATAGTCACTATCACAAAAGTGGCTTATTTTGTAGGGTTGCAACACAACCTTATAAGCATAAGCCAACTCTCTGATCTTGGCTATGTTATTGTCTTCCACAATTATGTGTGCCTGATTAGAAAGTCAAGTGACCAAGAATTCATATTGACAGGCACTAGGAGTTAAAATGTTTACTCACTTTCTCCTTTTTTATTTATAGGGATCACATATGTATACGAAGGAATGGTATATTCCCATGACATGATGTAACCAAAATGGAAAATTTGCATATGTTTACCTGGGGATAATGAATTTTATCATCTTATCCCTATGACATATGATCTAATAAGAAAAATTAAAACAGAGGAAAGACTAGCGAAAATTTAGATTAAATTAAAATAGTTAGAGAGCAACTATAGTAAATTAATATTTCCTAAGAATTTTAATGCATAAGTGAATATAATTAAAATAAAAAAATTGTTAAAGTAAGTACTATAAAATTGAAACTAATTAGAATTCGAGAGAAAAAACTAAATAAATTTCTCTAAACAAATATACTTCATAAATTTATTTCTTAAAATCAAATCCCCTAAAAATTTAAATATAACTAACTATGATGAAATAAAAGAATAGAAAATCAAAAATTATATAAATTCTTTAAAATAAACTCAAAATAAATTTCTAAAAATCACAAAAAGATTAATTAGGCCTTTATTATAATTTTGTATTTACTTTTAAAATAAAATCCTGATTTTTTTGATATTCTTGCACTTCCCGAGGGCTACCTAGTGATGGGTTTGTAAGATACTAGGCGGTTTTGTGGAATGAAAGCCCAACACGGCCCTTTCCAAGAAATTAATTTTCGATTTTCTCTTTTTTGTATTTTTGATAATAAAAAGAAAACAAATTTTTTTCTATTTTTAAAGATTTTTTCACTTTTTTTGGATTTTTAAATAAAAACAATAAATGAGAATCCACCCACATACTTAAAAGTAAACATTGTCCCCAATATTTATAAGTCAAGTAAGAGGGGAGAAAAGAAATAAAATAGCATAGAAAATTAAAAACACGAAAATAAAGGATAACAAGGTGTGTCTCCCAAGAGCGCTTTTCTTTTTTTTTTGTCTTTAAGCTAGACAGCTATTGCTATGAAAAAGGAGAATAAAATTTTAAGTTACCGGGCAACTCCCTTAAATCCCGTTTGGGTGAATACAACAAAGTCGCTTGCCCGGCTACTCCTCCGCTTACCTCTAAATTAGGAAAAATATTCAAAACGAATATTTTCCATTACTAGCGCAGAGCGATAAGAAGATAGCACCCGACAGTAGGTCAGTCTCAACACCTCGAAGCGTTGGGTGGACTCAACGCCTCGGAGCGTTGGGTGGACGCAACGCCTCAGAGCGTTGGGTGGACGCAACGCCGCGGAGCGTTGGGTGGACTCAATGCCTCGGAGCGTTGCGTGGACTCAACGCCTCGGAGCGTTGGGTGGACTCAACGCCTCGGAGCATTGCGTGGACTCAACGCCTCGGAGCGTTCAGTAGACTCAACGCCTCGGCGCGTTCTGTGGACTCAACGCCTCCGCGCGTTCTGTGGACTCAACGCCTCCGCGCGTTCAGTGGACTCAACGCCTCGGCGCGTTGAGTGGACTCAACGCCTCAGCGCGTTGAGTGGACTCAACGCCTCGATGCGTTCAGTGGACTCAACGCCTCCGCGCGTTCAGTGGACTCAAAGCCTTCGCGCGTTCAGTGGACTCAACGCCTCGGCGCGTTCAGTGGACTCAACGCTTCGGCGCGTTGAGTGGGTTACCGTAGTGCGGTAACAAGCTAGCGCTGAGCGGTATGCTTGTCTCAACTTACTCAATGCCCTGGAGCGTTAATTGGACTCAACGCCCTGGAGCGTTGAGTGGACTACCGCGACGCGGTACCATGTTAGCGCCTTCGCGGTAGGATGCAGAGAGGTTTGTTCAATTAATTCATCGAGCTAGCGTGGGCGGTAGAACTAGCGCAGAGCGGTAGGTTCCCGAGCGCTCTGTCCAATTAATTCACGGCTACCGCCCGATGGAAACTTCTATCGCTCGGCATTAGCATCCATATGAGACTTCTTTTATCTGCTTGAACCTGTCAATCTGCAATCTCTATCAACTCAAGACGTGATCAAATACAACCTGTGATTTGCTATTCTCAAACATAGGGAATGCGAAACAACGGTTCATCACGATCCACTGTGCTTCATCGTCAGTCTCGATATCATCATCACGATTAGACCGAACGGTGTAGAACATGTTTAGGCACTTCATCCCAAATTGGGTGTTCAACTTCCAGTCGTTGAACTGTTGCTGTAAACTTCTACAATTTTATCATAGGAACATGAGATGAGAAATTGTTCCCTTTCATCATTATGAGTCCCTTTCCAAAAAAGGAGTTGGGGCTACTGTTTGCCTTCTATCTGCAGTGCTAGGTAGAGCAGAAGCAGATCTCAGATCCTCTTCTCACAATAGGTTATGCAAAGCTTCAACAATGGCTACAATTTATTTTTCCTGAATCTATTTCTTGAATCTCTAATTCACCAGACAAAATCGTCTGGAAAAATTTCTCCAGAAAGCAATGCTAATCTCTTAAGGCTCCAAGGTCCCGAGGTTAAGAATAATGGGTACCAAGTGGTAGCGACAGGAAATCAGATGGGAGGAAATCGACCCTGATAGGGAAGAACACCAGCTTCTTAGTGAATCTAGAATACTGAATCTATTTAAAACCAGTGAAAGGGAGACATAGGTGGCTGACGACAGTAAAGATCAGCCTCGGACTTGGTCAAGGCGGTGGAAAAATTGTCGCCAAAAATTGGATCAAACAGCGAGATTTAGCAGATCTGTTGCCAATCTTTTCTCCATCTGTGGCAGGAGGGGCCTGAAAATAACTAAGACAAACTCCGGCAGCTTTTCCTCTTCTCCAGGATGTGCACAGGAAGAACAACCATGAGAAAAATTTCCCTATTCCCGATCGGGTGCCGGGACGGGAAAGCACCGGTGGGTTCCTACTCTTGTAGGCGGTAGCGGGATTGGAATCCTGAGAAAAACTGGAGCCAGGTCGTTCTCCTTCTCGCGATCCATACGGCGGAGGTAGAAAATTTCATTGGGAAATGAAAAATAAGCCCACAACGGACCTCTTTCTAGGCGGCAGAGCTCTTCCCTCTACCTGATCTCCTCTCAATCTGAGCGGCGTACTGGAGATGCCAGAGAATAGAATCGGCTGGATGGAATTCCCTTTTCATCCTCCACCAACAGCCGAGAGACCAAAAATCAGCGAGATTTTTTTCTTGTGCGCAATAGCCAATGAGAAAGACCAGGAAATGAAAACGAAAAAAATGGGAGCGGGATTCCAGCGGCCAGGGCGTCTACTTGGAAATTGTTATATCGCTCGAAGCATCCCAATTGGTGGTCTAAGTAGAAGTACCTCTCTGTTGCCCCTAGCTTAATTTTATATAGAAAATATTAGGATTAATACAGGTATTACATATCAGTGTATGCAGACCGACCGTTAAGCCTCCAAGCACGTTATATGTCATAATATACATTATCTGACAAAACAATGCAAAATCCTGAAAAATTGTTGTAAAGTCATTGCAACAAGCTGTAATCTGAAAATTTAAAGTTTAAATTCAAATTTTGGTGACATTTGGAAAATTCGAAAGATGGGAGCCTTAATTCAATATTGTCATAGAATAAATGAGCAAAATACCACCTCAAAGGAGGTGTATTAAAAAGATTTTTCATTAAAGAGGTCAATTTATATAAAAAGAAAAAGATCTTTTGGGGATCCCTCTCTGGAATCAATATTGAGGTGCTGATTTAGAGGGCTCAACTAGCACATGAAGAGCATATAAAGGGGAATTTCGGCCAGCATAAAGGAGGATTCTTGATCATCATTTTTGGAGGATGAATGATTAGAGGGGAAAGAAAAAATCTGGCGAAAAATTCCTATAACATTTGATTCTAATCATCATGTTTTTAAGATCTTTTTAATTGTGTGTTGTTTTTTGACAAGTAAAAACTAATTATCCTTAGTCTTATATGATGATAGTACTATGCATGTTGTAATGATTGATTTATTTTAAATCTTCAAAATGTTTGTTTATTTAACTTTGTTGGTTTATGATTTTTAATGAAATTTTGGTTCTTCATCTTTTTATTGCGTTTTAGGATTTGAGAGAGGAGAAACGTTAGTATACATTGAAGATTTTATTCCTACGTTGCAAGATTCGAGAGAGAAGTGACGTAGGTTTTCTTAACTAAGTTTCTGTATTTTACTGCATTTCGAGATTTGAGAGAGGAGAGACGTATGTGTATTATAAATTTAACATAACAAGCGAAGGGAGAACGAGATTTCCCTTTCTTACTACCAATATAGATTTTTATTATTATCAATATTTTTCATTTCACTTGAGTTAGAGATAATAACGGAAAAGAGAAATATAGTGATTTCTGATATCGAGTGATTCAAATATCTGCTTTAAAATTATTGCATGATAAATTATTCAAATATTTTCATAAGACATCATTTTAACCATACATCACAATAAACACAGGAAATCCGAGAATAAGACTATTTTCTCATATTGATAAAAGTTATTTCTGTATGAAATCATTATTTAATTTTATTAGTATTTTAAATAATTTTAACCAAAACTTTAATTAATTTGGCTTGAATTTTTAAAAAAAGTTGAGTTAGTACTTGCAAGCGTTAGATTAGTAACTTCCTCATGGGAACTATCTCTACTCTCATTTTATTACTTGATCTGACACGTGCACTTGCGTATTATATACATATATTTCGGTAGTATTAAGCCGCATGACCAGACTAGCCCACTTATGTATCTTTTTCAAGTATCAATACAATAAACTTTGATCTGGCCAATCACAATGACCAAAGCTTAGGCGAGATATGTAAAAGCCTTTCTGCACCTCTTAGGAGAGATCGGTAAAAGCCCATATGTACCTCTCAGGGGAGATCGGCGAAAGCCCTTCTCCACCTCTTAGGTGATTGGTGAAATCCCTTCTGCATCTTTTGGGTGAGATCAATGAAAGCCCTTCTGTACCTCTCAAATGAGATGGACTAAGGTCTGTATGCACCTCTTAGGAGAGATGGACAAAATTAAATCTACACCTTCACAGGGATGGACCCCTACCTTCCTGAGGCGCGAGCGAACAAATGTTCTTTGCCACTTACACCCGGACAGACACCGGTCCTCTTGACGCGTGAATGAACAAAGGTTCTTCACCACCTCCACCTGGATGAACCTCAATCCTCCTGAGGAGCGAACAAACAAAAGTTCTTCACCACCTCCATGCGAAAGAACCCCGGTCCTACTGAGGCGCAAACGAACAAAGGTTTTTTTACCACCTCCACCCGGAAGGATCCTGATCCTCCTAAGGCAAGAACGAACAAAGTTTCTTCGCCATCTCCACTCGAACGGACCCCGATCATCCTGAGGCATAAATAAACAAAGGTTATTCTCCACCTCCACCCGAATGGACCCCCGGATCTCCTGAGGCGCCAAAGAACAAAGATTCTTCTCTACCTCCACCCAGACGACCTAGATCCTCTTGAAGCGCAAACGAACAAAGATTCTTCGCTACCTGCACCTGGACATACCCCGATCCTCCCGTGGCGCAAATGAGCACAAGTCCTTCGCTACCTCTACCCAGATAGCCCCTAGTTCTCCTGAGGTGCAAACAAACAAAGGATCTTTTCCCCTCCATCGGGACAGACCCCGACCCTCTCGAGGAATGGACAAACAACGGTTCTTCGCCACTTCCACCCGGACGGCCCCCAGTCCTTTTAAGGAACAAATGAAGAAAGGTTCTTTGCCACCTCCACCCAGACGGACCCTAGTCCTCCTAAGGTGCGAACAAACAAAGGTACCTCGCCACCTCCACCTGGATGGAGCCCAATCCTCCTGAGATGCAAACGAACAAAGATTCTTCATTACCTACACTCAAACGGATCCTGATCCTCGTATAGCGTGAATGTAAAAATGTTCATCGCCACCTCTAATCGGATGGACCCCTGCCCTCCTGAGGTGCGAACGAACAAAGTTCTTCGCCACCTCCACCCAAATGGACCTCGGTCCTCTTGAGGTGCAAACGAACAAAGATTTTTCTCTACCTCCACTCGGACGAACCCTTGGTCCTCCTGAGGCATGAAAGAACAAACGTTTGTTGTCACCTTCACCGGGACAGACACCGTTCCTCCCAAGGCGTGGATTAACAAAAGTTTTTCACTACACCCACCAGGACGGACACTTGGTCATCCTAAGTAACGAACGAACAAAGGTTTGTTGCCACTTCCACCCTGTAGAACCTGGTCTTTCTAAGGCACAAATAAATGAAGGTTCCTCGCCGCCTCCAACGAAACGGACCTCCATGTCCTCCCACGATGCCAAGATAAAGAGGATGAGGATATCCCTTTGTATCATATCCAAGGATCCACCACCATCACAGACGCTCAACGACAATCACCCAAACTATTGCATGATGCCACACTTGTGTACTTAAACAAGTAGGAACACAAAGAGCAACCAGATTCCACACCAATGCAGTGCACATAATATGAGAAGTCATATCTTACATACACACCGCAAACACTCCATAAAACATAAGGTCAATGTACGAGCAACTAGTCCCAATGTGAGACAACCGACCTTTGAAATTTCCGGGCTCGTCTGTTTGCGGTTCAGAATCCACAAAAAATTGGGGCCATTTGATGGGGTTCCACCTAAATTTTTTAAGTCAAACCGGGGAGTTTTTGACCAAAAACACAAAGGGAATCCAACCATTCCGGACGAGTCGCGCGCACCATGACGCACTTGCCTAGGGACCATAAAATCACCTCAAAAGAAGGGCAAAAACCAAGCACGGACACCCAAGTACACTGCAAGCGAAAGTGCGCGGTCCCTGTGCGCGCGCACAGTGCACTGCCGGGCATCCATCTCGGGCCTCCTAAACCGCACGGTGGGGGGAGGGGTGGGGTTCTTTCGTCATTTTGCTAAATTTGGTGTTCTAGTTGACCAAAATGGAGTGATACCATTTGTTAGCACTAATCCCTCCCAGACGCAATTACCGATGTGACACTCCAAAAAACTATAAAAGGGCCCTTGAGCCTTCATTTGAGGACAAGCAACTCCAGAGGGTAAAAAGAGCTTTGAGGTTTTCCTGCGTGAACGCAGTGTAAGACCCCCCCCCCCCCATCCCGGATCCCAAAACACGGCATGAAGGGGGAGTCTTATGCCCGGAACAGCTGCCTTGCGGTAGCATTAGCACACGACCTAACCTGTACCACACGACGCCTATTCCACCGGCTGCAATAATATCAATAGAACATGCCAACCCAACCAAATATAGTAAGCCAGAAGTCAAATCCACACTAAGTAATAATGTCTAGATACATCAATAATGGAGAAGCTAGAACATGCTTCTACGATATATCAGAGTACAGCTAAACATTGCCCAAACGGGCTACATCAGAGTATCAAATACTAGCATCAGTAACTGACGGTATCGACGGCACCGTCACTTCAGGCCCTATCGTCCTGGCCTGGCTGTCCTGCTGCGTAGTCTGTGGCTGCTCCACCTGCGGCGTGACCTCCTAAAAAGGGAGACATAGCAACCGTTAGTCGAAACGACTAAGTGGTTTCACATCTGCTCACCCGACGACTCCTCGACACCGGGCGGGGAAAAGGAACAAGAGTACAATATATATATAAAAGTATAACAGGTACAAGCAGGTGGCAATAGTGTGAGAGTAACAGTATCATAATCAGCAGTTATTTAAGAGTTATACTAAACTATCAAGTATAAGTAACAGCAGGAAAGTAACTTAATTTATAAGAATGCTCATTCAAACTTATAAGTTAAGGATCGGGTTACATAAAAGTAACTCATCGTATAAGAGTGCTCATACAAACATATACGATGAGGATCTAGTTGTGCAATATTATGAAATGTCATGTATGTTATGCAATGACTCACCCATGATCACACACATGCAATTGCTATGTCGACACAGACTTTAGTTCCCACTTTTCGAGCAGGTATCTAACCTCTCAGGCATCAGCCGCCGTGGCCAGGCGGTGACAGTAGAACGGGCACTTCTACTACTAGGCGGGTATCCACACTACTTCAACTAGGCCTCCGTACGCCTCAACGCTAACAACACAACAGCGGAGCCCATGCGTACTATGGCACAGCGGGAGCCTTGGGTAGATGTGCACCGAGGACCAAGCCCCGAACTGACCTCGTGTGACCCGGAAGGAGCCTCGTAGTGAGAACGAGTACCAAGCCCAACCGTTCACCTGCACGGAAGGAGCCCCGGGACGTGAACACCGAGGACCAAGCCCAACCGCCCAAAGTCTAACTGTCGACTCCTGTCGGTGTGACGACTGGCGAGCCCGTAGACCTGTCACACTATCCTTAACCCAGGATTACGAAACCGCGTGTCGACTTATACCACATGCAAATACCACATCAACATAACATGGAAGGGGCCTCAGAAGTAAGCACGAGGTCACATCCCAACCATCCATCATACCTTATCTCAACACCACCAAAACAAATGACGGTCATCACCACACTTATATTCCTTCACAATACTACCCGTAGGGAGACGACACTCTAAGTATTGTACTACTAGACTCATTACACTAGTCAACCTTACTCATGGCCATAATTTATTCCTACACATGACTTTCCAAATGATAACAACGTAATATAAACATGATGCGCATATAAGATCTATCACACTTTCCATATGATAATGTCATAATATAAACATGAAGTGCACAAATATCAATCTTTCAATTCCTATCAAGTCAATTCGTTTAAATAAGATTGCTTCGTAATTTGATTGTATGAAATCTGATTAATAAGCTACATCAATCATGCAACAAATAATTATTCATAAGGGTTCATCCAAGCCAAGTCACTTGCAATATTAATTCCACCGAATCCAAATCCATCTCCCATTAAAGCCCAAAATTTAGGTGCAGGTTGAATCTGGATAGCAACTTCGACCGAAGATTCCTGAAGCTACATGAATCCGGTGAAGACGTGTAACCCCACAATGGAAAGGTCTTTGCATAGGCTACAACTTTCATATTCAGACCTTAACCCAGATTTGACATTATCCTATTTGAAATCGGACTTGAAGTCCGCTGCGTACAGAACACAATTTCTGCATGCAGGATTTATTGAACACCATTTTCGTTTAGCCTTCCCCGTGGCTACAGACTTCGCTAGAAGTCGTGCAACAATTTGTTGGAAAGGTATTTTCAAGGGCTTCAACTTTCGTGTTTAGCCAAAAGACCAGATCTGGCCATATCACCCCTAAAGAATGTCCACGAAGTTCGCTGCGTGCAGAATACAGATTCTGCACGCATCTTAAGGCGGAATGAACGGCATCGGTTCATCTTCCTCCTCACGGCGATCTTCCCAAATCATTCCAGAAAACCTCCTCCCTTATTCAACCTCAAGAGGCCAATACTATTCACGAAACCATCCCTTATCATCACATTGAAGAAGGGCGTGGTTGAAGGGATCTACAACCTATTACACAAGTCCTAGCATGGCCTTTCCTAGAAAACTCCTCCTCTCCATCAAGACTCTCTTGAGTCGATGTCTCGCCTAGGAAAATAACTATAGATCTAGCACCACTACTAGAAAAGTGAGTATTGGCTACACGTTTTTTGGACAGGGACTAAAAATCGTGACAAATAGTTAAGTATTATCCACGGTTCATATTTTATGGCTAATAATTTAGTATTAGCCACGGATAACAAATTTGTGGCAAAAAAGTAATATTATATATATAAATATTATGGGAATGATAATTAGGGCATTCCGAAATCGGGAGAGCATCGAGTCATTCCGAAATCGCGGCAAGCTCCAGTCGAGAATCTTCCTGCCATCTGTTCTCCGGCGAACCCCCTCCCCATTTGCAGGGTTTGCATATTCCTTGTGAAGAGAAAAGACGGCGGGACAGGCTCGAGAGAGAGAGAGAGAGAGAGAGAGGAAGAGAGAGGAAGAGAGAGGAATCGTTTATGGGCTGGTGAGGTAGAAAGGGGCGTTGCAAGATCCAGTTGATCGAGCAGGAAGCAAATGTTATTGTGAAGATCTCGGTGGGAAGTTGTTGAAGCAAAGAAGATTCTGGGAGGTACGAGGCCATGGCGGCCAATGCTGGGATGGTGGCCGGGTCTCACAAAAGAAACGAGTTCGTCATGATTCGACGCGAAGGAGATTCAGGGGTATGTTTTCATATTCTAATTTGTTCCTCTTTTTTTCGTTGAATCCTTTCTCTGGAGTTTTTTTAATTATCATTTTGGCATTTGGATCTGTGGTTAGACTGAACGATAATTTGGGATTCATATTTTTTTCTTGGCTTACAGTGATGAGTGCTGATCAGATTGGTCAGATCCAAAGTGGATCTTGCATTTATTAGGGTTATGTGTGCGTTCCTTTTTTTTAGTGAATCTGATTGTAGAATTCAATGGGTTAATGAAGTTAATCCTATCGCTTCATTTTCAGTTGATCCTGGTTAGATTTAAACACGATGTTGATATTAATCAGGATGGTAAGCGGTCTGATGAACATGATCCTATAGTATCCAAAGGCTTGCTAAGTGATTAAGTTCTGAGCAATTATCATAGAAATATTTCCTCATACACTCTTTTTTAGGTTGCTTGGAATGGAATTTTTGTTTATGAATTCCATAACTGGACAGAAATTGCTTTTGGCATCTTCAATTTTTGATTCAAAATCAATGATTAACACTCAAAAATTGACACCTTTAACCAAACACAAAAGCAGTTTTTGATTATTTTCTCACAATATAATTGCTATTCGTAAGTGCTCCAATTGGGCATAATTTTTACATTACTAGACAGCAGTTTTTGAGTTTAAAACTGTTGTCTGGAATCTAGGACAGCTGACCCGGATGTGCAAAACTGATGTAATTACTTCATGGCAGTAATTTTGGAGGCTAAAACTGCTATTTGTATGGAATTCCAGGCATATTACACCTCCGGACAGGAGGTTTAAGCCTTGGACAGCAATTTTGCACAATATAATTACAGTCCAAAAGTGTTTGGACCTTCGGACATAATTTTTACATTGCTGCAGAGCAGTATTACGGTTCACACAATATAATTGCTGTCCGGAAGTGCTTGAAACATCGTGTATAAATTTTACATTGTTGGACAGCCGTTTTAGGGTTTAAAACTGTTGTCTGCAGCAGATAGATCAAGGGAGTTGGGTTTGTCCAGCTGGTCAGATCAGAATATTTTGGATGTTGATATTATTCAGGATGGTAAGCGGTCTGATGAACATGATCCTATAGTATCCAAAGGCTTGCTAAGTGATTAAGTTCTAGCAATTATCATAGAAATATTTCCTCATACACTCTTTTTTAGGTTGCTTGGAATGGAATTTTTGTTTATGAATTCCATAACTGAACAGAAATTGCTTTTGGCATCTTCAATTTTTGATTCAAAATCAATGATTAACACTCAAAAATTGACACCTTTAACCAAACACAAAAGCCAGGGCACTTGGTTGCTCAGGAGTTTAGCTTGATCATCTATCAAACAATATATTGCTAATACGTAATGATTTTAAAGATTGTGTCTAGCCATGCTTATGCCTCTTTTTTAACTTGAAACATGTAACTGTAACCGTGAATTGCATCACTCTTCTTCTTTATATCTTCATGTTGGATATTTAATACTGAAATGCAATCTTTCAGCACTCTTGTCTTTTCAATTCTTACAGAATTATATATTCTTGTGTGCCGGTGATTTGGTGCTAGGGCAATACTGAAAGAGCAATACTGAGCTCAACTGCACTGCTGTAATTGTCTCAAGTAATTCCAAGTCTCCATTTTACAATCAAGACCAAGTGCTGCCTGGGAGCTGCTGCGGTTTTATGCTAGGGCAATACTGAAAGAGCAATACTGAGCTCAACTGCACTGCTGTAATTGTCTCAAGTAATTCCAAGTCTCCATTTTACAATCAAGACCAAGTGCTACCTGGGAGCTGCTGCGGTTTTATGCTAGGGCAATACTGAAAGAGCAATACTGAGCTCAACTGCACTGTTGTAATTGTCTCAAGTAATTCCAAGTCTCCAATTTACAATCAAGACCAAGTGCTGTCTGGGAGTTTTTCAATGTTTTGATGGCTGGATTTTTTTTTGCATCTAAACTTAGCTCGTAGCTCTGTAACATCTTCAAACTTATTCATAATGAGTATTTTTTCCTATACGAAAGCAGCCAAAGAGAAATTGTATGAAACATGCATAGTTTATGCTGAGAACTTGTCTATTTCCGATCTTGTTATGTAATTACTTCTGTTGCTTGAATTCTCAAAATCAAAGTGTGTTTATCCCTTTTTAAGCCCTCAAAAAATTACTTGTTGGTTACATTTTTTTTAAAAAACATAAATTTGTATTTTCCACGGCTTGTAACTGTGCCAAATAGTTTTTTAAAAAAATGATGAATTTACTTTTAGCCAGGGTTTCATACCATGGCTTATAGTTGGCTTATTTGCCATGGTTTTTTTTACCATGGCTAAAACTATTTGCTACGGCCAATTTGTGGCGTAAACGTTTTAGCCACGCCGACTTTAGCCACGAAATTTTCCCGTAGCTAGACCGTGACTAAAACTTTTTAGCCACAGTTTTGGACTTTTTGCCAGGGAAATTTGCCCTGGCCAAAAGTCTGTTTTTTAGTAGTGCACCAAGGGAGAGGGTAGGAAACTCACCTCGGTTCCAGCAGTACCACCATTTCCGGCCATGGATCGCGTAGTTCTCCTCGGCGGCATCTTCTCTTTCACGGCGGCGGCTGATCTCCTCCGGTAGAACTTGCTCCAGCAGTTTTCCCTCTCACCAGGAGTTCTCACAGGAAATAGGGAATGACATGAGCATGAAAACGGCTAAGATTTTCTCTTTCCCTTATATATAAAAGGTGACATGGGTAGGGACACGGCCATGTCCTTACCCGTGTCCAGCTTGAGCGAAATGACAACGACGGTTTCCGTGTCGATTCAATACTTGACACGGGTAGGGACACGCCCGTGTCCCGACCCGTGTCCACATGACACGGCCGTGTTCCTGGCCGTTTTCTTGGTCGTGTCCTTCTCGGTTTGCATCTTGACGAACTCAACTCGACACACACGGAACACATGTGGAGACACGCCCGTGTCTATACCCGTGTCATACAATTCATCGATCTCGACACGGAGTTCGTCGATCTTGACACGCCTCGTCGAGTCCAACTCGACATACACGGGTAGGGACACGCTCATGTCACTACCCATGTCATACGATGTCGACACACCTCGTCGATCTCGACACGCCTCGTCGAGTCCAACTCGACACACATGGGTAGGGACACGCCCGTGTCACCACCCGTGTCATACGATGTCGACACACCTCGTCGATCTCGTCATGCTTCGTCGAGTGTAGCTCGACACACATGCACACGGGTAGGGACATGCCCGTGTCTCTACCCGTGTCACTTGACACGGGTAGTGACACGCCCGTGTCACTACCCGTGTACTTCTCTGGACAAACTCGAGTCATCGACTAGAGAGCCGGCCACTCCCACACAAGTGCAGTCCAATTCCCTGCACTTTCCAGGACTCGAGTCAACCCTCCTGACTCAAAAACACACGCGAGGGGCCTAGAGCGATTCGGGACGTTACAAATCCTATAAACAAAATAAAATATTTCGTCCCCGAAATCAGGCTTGGGCTAGGGGAGAAAAGCATAACAAGAAAAATTAACATATGCTTTTAAATAAAATTACCTTGAGCAAACAACTCCGGGTCGCGTTGTTGCATCAAATCCATTGGCTCCCATGTGTACTCCTCCTTCCCATGGTTGGACCATAGTACCTTCACCAATGGAACACTTTTGCGGCGCAATGTTCTTGTCTCGCTATCAACAATCCGCACCGGCTCTAATCGCACAGACCTATCTGACGCCACTGCACCATCAGTAGTAGGAATATATTGGTTGGGTCGCAACAGTGTTTTCCGAAGCGACGACACATGGAACACGTCGTGGAGATTCTCTAGTTCTGGTGGTAACTCCAACCGATAGGTCAACGGGCCAATCCTTTCTAGTATAGTATAAGGCCCAATATACCTTGGGCTGAGCTTTTTCACCCCACGCACCCACGACACTCCATGCATCGGCCGAATCTTGAGGAACACTTTATCACCCACTTGGAACTCCACCATTCGGTGCTTGGCATTAAAATACTTCGCCTGCCGACTTTGAGCCTCCAACATGCGATCCCGTATCAATCTAATCGACGCATCAGTATCATCTATATATTCATTTCCCAATGCCTTCGGGTCTTCGTCTTGCACCCAAGACAAGGGAGTCCTAAATCTTCTTCCGTAAAGGGCTTCATGGGGCGCCATACCGATGCTCGCCTGATGGCTATTATTGTAGGAGAATTCCACCAGTGGTATGAGTCTTTCCCATGGTTCTCCTCTGTCCAGCACACACAACCTCAATAAATCCTCCAGTGTTCTGATGGTCCGCTCAGACTGCCCGTCCGTCTGAGGGTGAAATGCAGTACTAAAGGTTAGGCGCGAGCCCAAATACTCCTGTACCGCCTTCCACTCCTTGGATGTAAACCGACCATCCCGATCCGAAACAATTGTCTTGGGCACGCCATGATACCGTACAAATTGCTCCACAAAAAGGCGTACCAAAACATCCATATGTGCTTCCTAGTTCATTGGAATGAACCGGGCCACCTTTGTTAGTCGATCAACAATAACCCACACTGAATCATTCCCGGAGCGGGAACGAGGTAGCCCATGGACAAAGTCCATGGAGATGTCCTCGAACTTCCATTCGGGGATGGGAAATGACTGCAACAAACCACCGGGACTCCTGCATTCAGCCTTCACTCTTTGACATGCTTCACAATGAGTAACATAATACCGGACATCCTTCTTCATTCCCGGCCAAACATGATCTTCCGCAAACCGGCGTACATCTTAGAAATACCCGGGTGCACTGAATATTGAGAGGAATGTGCCTCTCTCAAGATATCCTCCTGGATTTTGCCGCCCTTGGGAATATAGAGCCGGCCACGAAAATAAACGAGACCGTGTTTTAGTGTGTACTCATCGGTGGTCCCATCTTCAATTGCCTTGATTGTTGGGTCCAAGGCCGCATCCATGCCTTGCTCCACCCGAATCTGATCCCAAATATCACAAACTATACTCATGCTTGCCAAAAACTCTGCATACTCTGTCGAAGGAGCCTTGAATACCAAAGTAATATCCATCTCCTCAATCATCCGAGCCAACTCCATACTCATCAACCGAGACTCTGGGCTAGAGCCTGACACTTTTCTACTCAGTGCATCGGCTACCAAGTTCGCTTTCCCGGGGTGGTAGTTCATGGTGAACTCATAATCACATAGAAATTCCAACCACCGCCATTGTCTCAGGTTCAACTCCTTTTGAGTGTGGACATACTTCAAGTTTTTGTGATCGGAAAGGATCTCGTAGTGGAAGCCATATAAATAATGCCTCCAGACCTTCAAAGCGAACACCACTGCTCCTAACTCTAAATCATGAACTGGGTAATTGATTTCATGTTTCTTTAACTGACTTGAAGCATAAGCGATCACGTGCCTGTGCTGCGTCAATACCGCTCCCATCCCTTAATATGACGCGTCCGTGTAAACCTAAAATCCTTCCTTCCCTGACAGAAGTGCAAGGATGAGGGCGGAGGTAAGCATATCCTTCAGCTCTTGAAATGCCGCTTCACATTGAGGTGTCTACTCAAATGGCACACCCTTCTTCGTCAAGGAGGTAAGAGGAAGGGAAATCTTGGAAAATCCATTCACGAACTTGTGGTAGTACCCAGCAAGTCCAAGAATGCTCCGTATATCAGCCGCCGACTTCAAGGGCGACCACTCCTTCACGGCTCGCACCTTTGCTGGATCCACTGCTAATCCTGCTCCACTGATCACATGTCCCAAGAAAGCAACCTCCTTAAGCCAGAATTCACACTTGCTAAACTTGGTGTACAAGGCGTGCTCCTTCAATTTCTTCAACACCAAGGTTAGAGGCTCTACATCCTCCTCCTCTGCCTTTGAGTAGACCAAGATGTTGTCGATAAAAAAAATGACGAAGATGTCCAAATACGGTTCGAACACCTTGTTCATCAGGCTCATGAAGGCCGAAAGGGCATTTGTGAGCCCAAACGGCATTACCGTCAACTCATACAAACCATATCTTGAACTGAAGGCCATTTTCTGGATGTTCCCTTCTTGTATCCTCAACTGATAGTATCCAGAGCGCAAATCCAATTTAGAAAACCAATGTGCTCCCACTCGTTGATCGAACAACTCGTCGATCTGAGGTAGCGGATAAGTGTTCTGCACCGTCAACCGATTGAGTTCCCGATAATCTATGCATAAACGCAGGGTTCCATCCTTCTTATTCACGAACAGCACAGGGGCTCCCCAGGGTGATGAACTGGGGCAAACAAACCCTGACTCTACCAGTTCTTGCAATTGAACTCTAAACTCCGCGAGTTCTTCCGGGGCCATTCTGTACGGATCCTTGGATACAGGCTTGGCACCTGGTACTAGATTAATCTGGAAGTCAACCTCTCTATGCGGGGGCAATCCTGGCAGCTTCTCAGGAAATACCTCGGGAAAATCCCGCACTACCCGTACATCCTTCACTTCCAATGCTTCTTCCTTCAACTCGAACCAGACCATGAAGACCTCGTCCCCCTTCATATGGGCTTTTACAGCCTGAACAGAAGATAATATCATATGCGGTGCGAAGCCAATACCTTGGAAGATGACGTCGGAGTCTCCATGTCTCAAATAGATTCGCTTCTCTGCACAGTCGATCCTCGCGAAGTGCCAGTCCAGCCATGCCATGCCCAAAATGATGTCGAACTCCGGCATTCTCAGAACCGTGGCCGGCGTATCAAAGGCCCTACCTTCAATAAATATCTCAAACTCGCACTTGGCGGTAGCGATCATCTCCGAGCTGTCCAGTAGACGCACTCGTCGAGCTACACCGGTAAAGTATTGTACACCTTCTAGGTTTTTAATGAAGTTTGCAAAACCAACGACTGTGTGGCACCGGTATCGAATAGAGAGTAGGTCGGTTTCTCACTAACCATTATGCCTAAGTATCAAGATTGTGAAGAGTCAATCCAGATTCCTAGAAAAACTTAGGCAGACTAAGGACGAATGCTTAATTTCTTCCTCGTAGTCCTCGTCCTCGAGCTGGGTCCTGCTTCAATTACTCCTTCAGCGAATCTCTTAACGCTTGTCTGAACACCCAAAAGACCCGCTTCCAACCACTTTACCATATCCATTATCTCCACCAAGCTCAAGTCTCATATAAACAAAAGTGGTTGCCCAAGGAAATCTGCCATGTCTATTATCTCCGTTAGATTCAAAATCCGCTATAAACAAAAGTTCTTGCCCTAGGGGATCTCGCAAGACTTTATACCATAATCTTACATACTTGGGGTCGTCCAAACTTGTAAGATCGACGTATAAAGGTATGTACCTAAGGTCAGGTTGGCTAATCGTAGGGTCAAAGTTGGACAAACTTAATGTGAATTACATATGAGCACACCACTGCTTCCGCTAAGTCAGTTTGTCCCCAAGCTGACTAATCGAACGGGAGTGGAACCATTGTTGAATGACTTCTTAGTTGAGGATCATGGCAAACTGATACCATTTGTAAGACCCCCCCCTCCCGGATCCCAAAACACAGCACGAAGGGGGAGTCTTATGCCCGGAACAGCCGCTTTGCGGTAGCATTAGCACACGGCCTAACCTGTACCACAAGACGCCTATTCCGTCGGCTGCAACAATATCAATAGAACATGCCAACCCAACCAAATATAATAAGCCAGAAGTCAAATCCACACTAAGTAATAATGTCTAGATACATCAATAATGGAGAAGCTAGAACATGCTTCTACGATATATCAGAGTACAGCTAAACATTGCCCAAACGGGCTACATCAGAGTATCAAATACTAACATCAGTAACTGACGGTATCGACGACACCGTCACTTCAGGCCCTATCGTCCTGGCCTGGCTGTCCTGCTGCGTAGTCTGCTGCTGCTCCACCTGCGGCGTGACCTCCTAAAAAGGGAGACATAGCAACCGTTAGTCAAAACGACTAAGTGGTTTCACATCCGCTCCCCCGGCGACTCCTCGGCACCGGGCGGGGAAAAGGAACAAGAGTACAATATATATATATAAGTATAACAGGTACAAGCAGGTGGCAATAGTGTGAGACTAACAGTATCATAATCAGCAGTTATTTAAGAGTTATACTAAACTATCAAGTATAAGTAACAGCAGGAAAGTAACTTAACTTATAAGAATGCCCATTCAAACTTATTAGTTAAGGATCGGGTTACATAAAAGTAACTCATCGTATAAGAGTGCCCATACAAACTTATACCAAGAGGATCTAGTTGTGCAATGTTATGAAATGTCATGTATGCTATGCAATGACTCACCCATGATCACACACATGCAATTGCTATGTCGACACAGACTTTAGTTCCCACTTTTCGAGCAGGTAGCTAACCTCTCAGGCATCAGCCGCCGTGGCCATGCGGTGATAGTAGAACAGGCACTTCTACTACTAGGCGGGTATCCACACTACTTCACCTAGGCCTCCGTATGCCTCAACGCTAAGAACACAACAGCGGAACCCATGCGTACTATGGCCCCGCGGGAGCCTCGGGTAGATGTGCACCGAGGACCAAGCCCCGAACTGACCTTGTGTGACCCGGAAGGAGCCTCGTAGTGAGCACGAGTACTAAGCCCAACCGTTCACCTGCACGGAAGGAGCCCCGGGATGTGAACACCGAGGACCAAGCCCAACCGCCCGATGTCTAACTGTCGACTCCCGTCGGTGTGACGACTGGCGAGCCCGTAGACCTGCCACACTATCCTTAACCCAGGATTACGACACCGTGTGTCGACTCACACCACATGCAAATACCACATCAACATAACATGGAAGGGGCCTCAGAAGTAAGCACGGGGACACAACCCAACCATCCATCATACCTTATCTCAACACCACCAAAACAAGATATGGTCATCACCGCACTTACATTCCTTCACAATACTACCCGTAGGGAGACGACGCTCTAAGTATTAGACTACTAGACTCATTACACTAGTCAACCTTACTCATGGCCATAATTTATTCCTCTACATGACTTTCCAAATGATAACAACGTAATATAAACATGATGCACATATAAGATCAATCACATTTTCCATATGATAATGTCATAATATAAACATGAAGTGCACAAATATCAATCTTTCAATTCCTATCAAGTCAATTCGTTTAAATAATATTGCTTCGCAATTTGATTGTATGAAATCTAATTAATAAGCTACATCAATCATGCAGCAAATGATTAATCATAAGGGTTCATCCAAGCCAAGTAACTTGCAATATTAATTCCACCGAATCCAAATCCATCTTCCATTAAAGCCCAGAATTTAAGTGCA
This sequence comes from Platanthera guangdongensis, assembly GCA_039583875.1. Lineage (NCBI taxonomy): Eukaryota > Viridiplantae > Streptophyta > Magnoliopsida > Asparagales > Orchidaceae > Platanthera > Platanthera guangdongensis. Next base: position 195,703,634 of record CM077153.1, read on the forward strand.
GGTTGAATCTGGACAGCAAAGTCGACCGGAGATTTCCGAAGCTACATGAATCGGGTGAAGACGTGTAACCCCACAATGGAAAGGTCTTTCCATAGGCTACAACTTTCGTATTCAGACCTCAACCTAGATTTGACATTATCCTATTTGAAATCGGACTTGAAGTCCGCTGCGTACAGAACACAATTTCTGCATGCAGGATTTATTGAACACCATTTTCGTTTAGACTTCCCCGTGGCTACAGACTTTGCCTGAAGTCGTGCAATAATTCGTTGGAAATGTATTTTCAAGGGCTTCAACTTTCGTGTTTAGCCGAAAGCCTAGATCTGGCCATATCACCCCTAAAAAATGGCCACGAAGTTCGCTGCGTGCAGAATACAGATTCTGCACGCATCTTAAGGCGGAATGAACGACATCGGTTCATCTTCCTCCTCAAGGCGATCTTCCCAAATCATTCCAGAAAACCTCCTCCCTTATTCAACCTCAAGAGGCCAATACTCTTCATGAAACCATCCCTTATCATCACATTGAAGAAGGGCATGGTTGAAGGGATCTAAAACCTAGGACATAAGTCCTAGCATGGCCTTTCCTAGAAAACTCCTCCTCTCCATCAAGACTCTCTTGAGTAGATGTCTCGCCTAGGAAAATAATTATAGATCTAGCACCAAGGGAGAGGGTAGGAAACTCACCTCGGTTCTAGCGACACCACCATTTTCGGCCATGGATCGCGTAGTTCTCGTCGGCGACATCTTCTCTTTTACGGCGGCGGCGGAACTCCTCCGGTAGAACTTGCTCCAGCAGTTTTCCCTCTCACCAGGAGTTCTCACAGGAAATAGGGAATGAAATGAGCATGAAAAATGGCTAAGATTTTCTCTTCCCCTTATATATAAAATGTGACACGGGTAGGGACACGGCCGTGTCCTTACCCGTGTCCTGCTTGAGCGATACGACAACGACGGTTTCCGTGTTGGTTCAATACTTGATACGGGTAGGGACACGCCCGTGTCCCGACCCGTGTCCACATGACACGACCGTGTTCCTGGCTGTGTCCTTGGTCGTGTCCTTCCTGGGTTGCATCTCAACGAACTCAGCTCGACACACACGGAACACGGGTGGAGACACGCCCGTGTCTATACCCGTGTCATACAATTCGTCGATCTCGACACGGAGTTCGTCAATCTCGACACGCTTGTCGAGTCCAACTCGACACACACGGGTAGGGACACGTCCGTGTCACTACCCGTGTCATACGATGTCGACACACCTCATCGATCACGACACGCCTCGTCGAGTCCAACTCAACACACACGGGTAGGGACACGCCCGTGTCACCACCCGTGTCATACGATGTCGACACACCTCGTTGATCTCGTCATGCTTCATCGAGTGTAGCTCGACACACACGCACACGAGTAGGGACACGCCCGTGTCTCTACCAGTGTCACTTGACATGGGTAGTGACACGCCCGTGTCACTACCTGTGTACTTCTCTGGACAAACTCGAGTCATCGACTCGAGAGCCGGCCACTCCCACACAAGTGCAGTCCAATTCCCTGCACTTCCCAGCACTCGAGTCAACCCTCCTGACTCAAAAACACACACGAGGGGCCTAGAGCGATTCGGGACGTTACACGCTGGACTTAGATCATTCCTCTGCTCGGAATTCCCTCTGTTCCCTCTATAGCACGAAGACGTCTCAAGACTTCAAGAAGACGACTTTTCCTTCTCCAAAGGAGCGCTCCCATGAAGGCCCCAACTCAACAGGATAGTTTCAACCGAGGCTCCAAGAACTTAGAGATTTTCACCAACATAGCGCTTTCATTGAGACTCCATGGACTTAGAGATTTTCACTTCCAGAGCGCATCCACCCAGGCTCCAAGGACTTAGTTTTTTCTCTGTTATTTTCAAATTCTACTCTTGTAATGGAGAGGTGACCGGTCACCCTTCGAGGAACTGTCCCTACTCTTGCAATCTCTAACAAAATAGTAGATCTTGGCCCGTCATAGATCCGAGCATTTGGTTTTTCACCCTTTCTAGGTTTTCCACATCAAGAAAGTCTTTTGTCATTTGCTGTTGTTTATCTTTGACTGTTTGCGCACCCAATTCAATTCCGGGCTAAAACGGTCTAATTTTCCAGGTCGGGGGAAAAACGGATGACCCGCAACAATTTCTATGTAGATAAGAAAGATCATTAACTAATTTTAATTTATTAAATAAGATCTTCATTTTTCTTCAGAAATTATATTAAAAATTGAGTATCATATTTTTATTCATTTTTAAATTTTATATGTTTATTGCAACAAAATTTTAATTATAAAATATTACTAATAGTAAGAAAAATTTATTTTTCAGAAATACTTTCATGGTGTTGTTATAATTGTCACTTATTGTGAGAACACTTTAATATTTATAACGTAAAATTAGTTTTTGTTACAAATGTTTTTATTTATAGTAACACATTATTTTTTATTATAACAAAATAAAAAATACTTTTTACAAAAAGTACTATTTTGTAATGACTGAAAAATCTCCTTATTAAATATAACTATTAGAAAACAAATTATGTTTTAGTTGTAATCTAGTCCTTATTAAAGGTGTAATTTGTTGTAGACACCTGCTGCCACCTCCGTGTTTGTCGTGACTTGCCAAAGCTGTGTTGCCAATGAGCACCACTCATTTGAGTGCCAAATGGGGAGCTCCCTTGCTGATTCATTCATAGCCAACACCTGTGTGGAGGTCAATTATTTAGGCAATTAGCAGAGAGGCCCCCCTTTCTCCAATTCATACAATCCGGGGAGGAGAAATCACCCGCACTTTAGTTGGAGAAATGGACCAGAGCAAACACAGTGAGGACAAGCCAGTGGAATCCAACACCAACAGTAATTTACACCACCCCCATATAACATGGGCAAGTCAGTCGAGAGGGCACCATTAGAGGATAAGTTGGATTAACACATTGATTACACTATATCCTTTATCTCAAATCAAAATGCCAAGGTAAAGAGCCTTGATACCCATATTTCCCAACTTACCAAGCCTATAACTGAGAGAATGGACTGTACTCTCCCAAGCCAAAAATAAAAAAACCCACGTGAGCAAGGACAAATTAAAAAAGAAAGTCCGCGATAAGCGCGTGGCTCGTACGACTGCAATTTTCTTGTGTAAAACCAGGTGAGGAATTTTCTCATCCGTGTTGATGCACCAACACTGTGCCATCCCTTCCTTCCAATCCAAGATCTATCAAGTAATCTTTTAGCTGTTTGCTTCCAAATCTGGACAATCTGAGTAATTATGAGTAGGAATTGACTAACTTAATTTTGTTTTAGTGCTTTAGCTCAGAAACTATATAAACAATGCTTAATATAGGTGATAAGATCAGCCCCAATTTATAGGAAAACTGGGCTGCACATAGTCAAACTGCCCTCTCCCCCCACTAAAGTTATGGAAGTTACGCGAGTAACCACTGCACGCGGGATCTGCATTCCAGATCCATGAAGTAACTACTGCTCACTGGATCGTGTGCGCGACCCAACCGTAGCCTCGGCAGACTGTCTGCGTGGACTGTGCGGACAGGGATGATAGCTAGGCAGGTTGGCAAGGGTGTTGCAGTCAGCTTGTTCCCTGGAGGTAACAGGGTGGATAGGATGTTTATCAGCGGAGTTCGCCGAATCTGGCAGGTTGCGGAGTAGACTGGAATTCGCTGAGTCCGGGTTGCGCACTGGATTGGAGCTCGGGAGATCGGTATGTTTGATTCCTTGGTCTCGCTCTGGTGGTGAAGTTTGGTGTAACCGTGCAGTTCGCTGGTTAGTGCGAACTGGTGTAGGAGTCCACCGGTTTGTGCGGACAGGCCCTCGTATCTGCTGGTGCTGTGTCCGCACCAGGGATGGCTGGTTGTCTGGACATGGTCTAGATCTATACCAAGTCTAGGTGTGCTCAGTCCGGGTGATCGCGCGGTTAGCGTAGACTGTTTTCACTATCCTTCGAGTTCGGTAGCTCTCGGCCTTGTGCTCTAGTTGTGGGCTCAGGCTGTACGGACTGGAGCTGTGTCTGCAGATGTGTAGACTAGTGGAGTATTCATAGTTTTCACTAGTGTGGCAGACAAGTCCTGGTTGGCCTTGTGTTGACAAGGTGGTTTGGCTGTCTATCCAGCCTAGTCGTGGAAACAAGGAGGACTGGCTTTGTGTCTGTGCCTATACAGATTCTCTCAGTACTCGCTGCATGATAGGGTAGTGATCCTATCGGCTAGGGCAGTGATCACACTCCTCTCCGTGCCTATAAATAGGAGCCCATATCACATCAATAGTACAACCAAATGAATTGCAAGTGAGCTCGGGCGATTGCAACAGACAAGTTTTTGTGTTCGCATTGTTTGAAGGAGTTGAACGGTTTTTTACTGTGAAGATTTTGTGGAGAGTGCTAAGAAGCCAGAGACTTGGTTCTGACTTCTATTAAGGATCAGTGCAGACTCTGTTGTTACAATCAGCAGTTAGCAGCAGGTCGCGGCTTGCAGCTAGGCGGTCTTCTCTTTTGCAATCTTTTCCTAGTTCAATCAGCTGTCCTCTTCTGGCGGCTTATTCAGTTCGGCAGCAACAGTTCGTTTTAATCTGCCGGCTATACGACCTCGCGGTTAGGCTACTAGCAGATTGCAGATAGAGTTCAACATTGGAATAATGGGGTGTCCGCGTGGCTAGGTTGCGGTCTGACGACAAAGTGGCTTCATCAAATTTCGTAGTGTAGCTCGGTAGAGTCGGCAGTTACTCTGAAACTTAGCGAGATAGAACTTAACTTAACTAATTAGAGTTATATAAAAATATATCACAACACAAAGAAAATAAAGACAAAAATCAAGCAACACAGAAGAGACACAAGGATTTTATAGTGGTTCCCCAACCTGGGTACATCCACTCTTCTACCACCCTGGTAGGAATCCACTCAGGTTTTTGATCAGGTGTCTGACACCAATGAGCTTTTGATCAGGTGCTCAAAAACCAACCTAAGTCTTTTGATCATGAGACTTGCAACAAAGGAATCACTTTTGAAGGGAGATGACAACCCTTTATAGAGGTGGGGATGAGACAGTGATGGAAGTCTTCTTTTCTCAATCACAATGAGAAGACTATGTGGATTATTGATTATAGCAAAAGCCCCCCCTGAGATGTTGAATGGTTCAGGTTTGCAGGAAGCTTTGCTGCAGGGTGATAGACCTTCACAGTGATGATGATCTCTAGTAAGCTTTTAGACTGATATTGATTAGTTGTTTGATGAAAGCTTAGAGCAGATGAACTCTGATGATTATCTTCTTTGATGATGCAGAGTTCCTCTCTCTGTCGAAATCCTTCACTGTCGTTCTACCGTTTTTTTTGTCGTGCACTGTTGCTTATGTATCTTGTCTGATTCAAAAACATTTGAATTGATTTATCTTTACTGTAATGACGAATTGATTCCCGAGAATGGTAATTGCTTTGGGAATCACTTAGCATTAAATCCTGATTTACTCCATAATTAATGCAGTCTCCAAACGGCTATATTCAGTAGAATATTTAGCATTAATTCTGATGGCAATAATCTGCTTTAATTAAGCATTAATTAATTCCGCCAGTTGTAACTAATACGCCTGAAAACTCTGCACAGAATACGTCGACTGGAGCCCGCAGTTCGTCGATCTCAGCTTCTATTTCGTCGAGCTGGGAAACTACCTTGAGTTCACCGATCGTCGACCTGAGTTCGACATTCGTCGACCTGAGTTCGACATTCGTCGAACTAAGATGGATTTCGTCGAGCTGACCGTCTTGCTTGAACCTTGAGTTCGTCAACCTGAGTTCAGGGAATGAACTCAGAATTCATCGACCTGAGTTCGCCGTTCGTCAAACTGCGTTCGACGATCGCCGAGCTAATTTTCTGACTACTGCATTACTTGGAATTCTTCTGAGTAAATCTGGAGATAAACCTATGACCCATGACTATGAAAGTGAGAGTTAGATCTGAAATACTCTAGAGGGGGGGGGGTGAATAGAGTATGCTTAAAAAATTATTAAGAGCTATTACAGCCTTTGCTGTAAATTAAAAGTACAGAATTAATAAACTACCAAGCAATAAACCTAAAGCACAAACATAGCAAGAACACAAGAAAATGAGGCAACCAGACGACACAAGAATTTTATAGTAGTTCCCTAACCTGGGTACATCCACTCTTCTACCACCCTTGGTAGGAATCCACTCAGATTTTTGATCAGGTGCCTGACACCAATGAGCTTTTGGTCAGGTGCTCAAAAACCAACCCAAGTCTTTTGATTAGGAGACTTGCATCCAAGGAATCACTTTTGAAGGGAAATGACAACCCTTTATACAGTGGAGGTGAGAGATGATTTTGTCTTCTCTTTCTCAATATACAATTGAGAAGACTGTGGATTGATTATAGCTTATGGCTCCCCCTGAGATGTAGAATGGATCAGGAAAAAATAAGAGCTAAGCTTCAGGGTGATAGGTCTTCAAACTGAGTCCTTGACCAGCAATAATCTTCAGGGACTTCTTTGACAGATTGAACTGAAGTTGTCCTTTTGAAGTGTCCTGGAGTACTTGAAGAAAGAAGAATCTTGATATAGGTATTGTTGTTCTTCTTCTTCAGGTCCTTATGAGCTTCTCGTCAAGATCTTCTGTGTATCAGAAAATGCTTCTTGTTGACAGAGTAGATTATTCAAGACTGAATATTTTTTCTCTGTGTCTCTGTATGCTTCTCAGTAAGTTGTGCTCTGTGTGAAGCTTTCTCTATGATCTTGATTCTCTCTGTTAGTCTATGTGTCTGTGTATGCATTATTCTCTTCTTCTCCGTCTTTTGAAAATTTGAATGCATCTGTAATTAATGCAGACAGCCTTGAGAATAACCGGTATTGATTTATTTCCCCAACTGTCCCGTGGAAAAACGGCAAGCAATAATCCAGGAGAAGACCATAATTAATGCTCCTTATAACGGATACATTCAGAGAATGTTAGAGCATTAATTACTCAGGAATTATTGCATTAGAGTGGGGACAGAAGGTCAGAAATAACTAAGTTTGGAATCATCGAACAGTTGGCAGAATTCGTCGAACTGAGTCCACAGTTCGTCGAGTTGAGATGTTGTATTCGTCGACCAGATGACTTCTGTTCGTCGAGCTGAGTTCCATGATCGTCGAGCTGGAAACTGAACTGCTGTATCTTTTGATCTTTGCCTATTCGTCGAGCTGGTAAATGTGTTCGTCGACTGGAGTTCAGCAACTATTCTAGAGTTGTCAAATATTCTGTGTGTTGACTGATATCCTGCGTGTCGACACAAGTCTTCTGTGTGGTGTCGACATAGCCTTTCCACAATGTCGACTGATGATCTGACTGTCGACACAAATTCTTCTAGTGTCGACTTATTTGATGTCGATATATACTCTGAGTGTCGACAGAAGTCTTCTGGTTCCAGAATTCGTTGGGCAGAGAACTGAGTTCGTCGACCTTAGACTAGAGAACATAGTCTCGACAAAATGCTGTAATAGTCCAAAGATTCGTCGACCAAAGAATGGTGTTCGTCGAGCTAAGTCTGGAGAACCTTGAATTCGTCGAGTTGAAAATGATTTTGGACTTAGAGAAAAATTGTTGAACCTCTGGCAATAGAGTTGAAGTGGAAGTCCATAATTCGTCGAGCAAAGAATGAAGTTCGTCGACCTGAGAACTAGGTTCGTCGACCTGAGTCTAGAGAACTGTCTGGACTTAGAATGCTGAAGGTGGAGTCCACGGATCATCGACCTATGACTGAAGATTGTCGAGCTCAGCTCAGAGAAAATATCTCTAAGATCGTCGAGCTGAGAACGACTATCGTCGACCTGAGTTCGACGAACGTTGAACTCATTTTACTTAGTCTCTTGAGAAATCTCTGAATCTTTAGGAAAACTCTATGTCTTGAGTCTCTGGCAGTCTGATGATGGCTTGTCCATGTGATGTTGTTAATGAGGACTTGGCCTAGACTCTAGGACACAACTTTGACCCAGGCTATACATGTTGGGTCACATCATCCCAAGTTAGTGAACCTAGCCCAAATCAAACTAGGGATCCAACAATCTCCCCCTATTTGGGTGAGGTCACTGATAGACTCAAAATAAAAACATAAAGTAAACAAAGCAGGAAAAAGATATATCTGGCAGAGATAATTAACACATGCAGTAGATATATTTGCACAAAAGCTTTGTTCAGACAATATGACATAGTTTAAGATAGAAAAACAGAAATAAAATGGTTCATATTTCAATTCTTCTGCTTCTTCTCCTGATCCTTTGCATCCTTGCCCTTGTCTCCTGACTTGGTAATGGCTATTTCCTTGTTTGGATTTAAAGCTTGTTCCATAGTCATTGTCATGTCAGCAGCCCCTATAATCTTCAGAGATGTAGCTCTAGGGACCACTGCTTCAGGATGTAATTTCATATAATCATCAACATTAAAAATTTTGTTAGCCTTTTCAAACCTTTTCAGTTCTTCTCTCCTGTATTTTGACATTGTAGTGTATTCAGAAATATCCTTTCCTTCAGCCTTTGCCTTGTTAATCATAGAGAGGGCTACTAGTTCCTGGAACCTGGACATTTTAGATGTGTTGGCTGTTTCTGGATCTGCATAAGGAACGGGAGGAGAGGGTGGTCTTTTATGACTTTCAGCTTGTTGATGCTGTTGTTGTTGATGTTGTTGTTGCTATTGATGTTGTTGTTGCTGTTGATGTTGTTTTCTTGAGGGTTGTTGTCTGTGCTGGCTGCTTTCATGATAATATCTTCCTTGATGTCTTTGATATGTTTTAATAGGGGCAAATCTTTGAGAACTAGAACCAGAAGCACTAGCTGTAGGAGGAGGAGTAGGTGGTGTATATTTTCTATACCTTTGAACTGGTGGAGGAGAGTATCTTTTACTCTTCTTCCTTTCCTTTTACTGATTCTTAGATATCCACATCCATGCTGACATCCCTTTGTATGGAGTTATCTTTTGAAGAATATAGTAAGGGGTGTCATTGTTTGGATTAGGCTTAGGAGCAGGAGGAGGAGCTTTTCTTTTCTTTGATACTTGCTTCTTCTTCTTTGTATCCTCCTCATCTTCATCATCATCATTGTCAGAACCCTGAAGGTTATCATATAGATCATCCAAAGGTTTCAAATCTTTAGCAGAAATAATAACCTTTTCTGGAGCAGGAGCAGGAATTTCAACAGGAGTTAGAGTTTCAGCAGGAGTTGGAGTTTCAGCAGGAGTTGGAGGAGAAGCTACACAAAAATCAGGACTAACTTGGACAGATCTTTCAGCTGCTGCCTTATTTTCATCTGTAATATTAGGCAAGATCAGTTCATCTAGATCTAGCATGGGAGAGTCATCCATTACAAAAGTTGGTGATGAAGACATTATTGAAGAAAAAGGAATAGCCACTACTTCTGGAAGTGGTGTGACTACTGGCTGTGTAATAGCAAAACTGTCAGTAAGTTGCTTAACAACTTCTGAAGAGATGGGGGAAGTGTATGGTATAATAGCCAACGATGGCTTAGTAATCTCAGCTGGAAGGTAATGCAAATGTATAGTATCAAAAATTCTCAACAAATGTTCTAAATTAACTGTGGGATTAAGAATGAAATCACCAACAGTATTAGGTTCTTCAGAGTCTGATTCATCAAAATCCATATCAGTTTCAATGAAGTCAATCTAATCTTTATCTATGTATTCTGTACACTCTGCTGCTGTTATTGGAGCATCTGGTGCTGGAGCTGGAGCTGAAGCCTCTAGAGCTGTAGCTGCTACTTCATCATCAGGCATCTCCCCTTACCTGGATTCAGTGGAAACTGAGGCCAGGTCCCTAGCTGAGGATGGGGCAGCAGTAATAAAAGAGATTTTGTTAGAGAGAGAGGAGATGGTGGTAGCAAGAGGTGTAATGGCCTCTGCTATAAGGGACTTGAGGAGGGGAGTGATGATGGAAATGATAGAAGAGATGGTGGAGTGGTCCAATGATGAAGTGGTAGATGGTGTTGCATAAGGTGTAGAAGTGGGAACTATGGGAGGGATAGAAAGTGGAGCAACAGGTATGTAAACATCTGGAGGGATGGTAGATGTTGATGGGGATGGATGGGTGGCATTGTCACAACTCGCATTTTCTCAACGATAAAATCATATCAGAGCAAGAGAAAACACGTACTGTGATGCCCCGTCGTGCAGGGGATAACTGCACACGTTCAGGCAAAACTCCAGACTTTAGATATTTAAGGAAAACCATGGATTAATATGAAAGAAAACCAGTTATGTTGAATGGCCGTATCCCTCGGCACGGTGGATTAGCTAGTCCATAATTAAAAGTATATTTATACGCAGCAGAAAATACTTTGGTTCAATTAAGCTGACACCCTAAATGAGCATAAGTGTCCCCGAGGGACGACTCATGGTATGCACGACTATAATGTGTATATAGTATATATGAAAGATACTCTTTTACGCTAAGGAAAATAGTGTCTTGGGTTTATAAATATGATATGCATGAGATACATATAGTAATGCCTTTAGGGTTTAAAATATCTAACATGCAACCTAGCATAAATCCTTCCCAGAAGCAAGTAAACACCCGCAAGTAGGCCAAAATAGCAGTTTAAATTCATACCCAGCATCGCAAGAAGCCACCAGTGGGCGTCAACAACATGACACGAACCCACTGATGAGTATGTATGTCTATACAAAAAGGTAAAGAACTACCTCATAAAAAAAATGGGGATCAGCTATCTCATCTACCCAAGAGGCCACCAACAAGCCCCTCCAAAAGAACTAGTCGCTGAACTGGCTACAACCTGGACCTGAGGCATTCAAGAAAAGAACACCTCAGCAAGAAAATAATCAATAAGGGTAAATAGAGCATTAGATTTATGAGCAAATAAGATGGGTTTACCAACCCGGCAACAACTTCTATAAGCAAAAGAAAGGGGATGACAGTAAGAAAAGAGCACTGTCTAAAGTACAGCAAAGCACACCAAGTGCGAGTAATAAAAGCAATATGCCCTACCAAAAGAGCCTGCAACAACATCAAGACATATACATATATGCCAAAAGAAGAAGCCATAGAATAGGGAAGGAACTAACAGTCCTAACACGTGGGTTAATGACAGTGGTCAAAACATGGATCCGATTACATAACCAAGACCAGATCCAAAAAAAAATAAAGGCTAAGGGGTCAAACAGTGGCAGCACTAGGGTCCCACACACGCCAACCCAAACCGGGGCAAAGGCGGTGGCCACAGCTCTCCACATAAAACCACCCCTCCAGAGGCCACCAAAACTCCACCACTTGCCACAACCAAAGAGTCGGCTTGCACAAACTAGCCGAACACCCATTCCCCCTCCCCTAGGGAAAAGTCACACTAACAATCCTAAAGAAACAGACGAACCCAAGGCGAAGACGTCGGGTTCAACCGACGCGGCCTTGCACGCCTAACTCGAACTAACTCTGAGCCTTACCTGCCCCAAAACCAGCACGGCAACCGGTGTCGACACAATGTGTCGACATCACAACATGCCGGTGTCGACACAAGGTGTCGACACGATGTGTCGACACCCTGACTGGCCGTTGTCGACACGATGTGTCGACACCCTGACTGGCCGGTGTCGACACAATGTGTCGACACCGTGACTGGCCGGTGTCGACACAATGTGTCGACACCCTGACTGGCCGGTGTCGACACAATGTGTCGACACCCTGACTGGCCGATGTCGAGTCCCACTTGACATTGGCGCCAGACCCAGCAACCAACCAAAACAAGGACGAAACGCCCCCTCTAAAATTCATCAACTACCGGCAATTGCTAACTACTCAACCCGAACCGTACCAAATCCGTCCCCATTAGACACATTCTCTCAGGAAAAACTGAGATTTAACTGGAACTTCTCTACACTAACAACATTATAATCGGGGATGATTCCTAGAGTACACTTAGGATCTAAGCAGGAGAGATATAAAATTTAATCAAGAAGAAACAAGGATAAGGCTTGGCAAGGACGAGGGAGCATCACTTGCCTCAATACCAGCAAAGCTTGGTCGGCCACTTCCCTCACTCTCGGATCTAGCCGCAGAGCACCAAGCCGAGGAATTGAAGGAATGCAGATCCAAGCGAGAGCAATCCAGATCCACTCTCAAAATCGAATTTCGACTGCTAAATCTCAAGGAATCGGCGTCCGAAGGCTAGGGTAGGCCGGCGGTTCTCTTCCTCTCGTACAGGCGGCGGCTTCTTCCAAAAAGAGACTATCAAAAGGGACAATGAACCGAGCCCTAATTTCTAACCTAAGGCTATTTATAAGCATCAGTTTTAATAATAAACAAATCAATACATAATATTACTTGCAATATCAAAACGACGCGAGAACGAAACATCTCGGAAATTGATTAAATTCACATCGCAGCTAAAAACCCGCGTTACGAACACAACTGCGAAGTCGAAATTAGCACTCGACGAACAAAACTCGGGATATCACGACCCGAAGCCAAAACACAAGCATTCCCTAAGAGGCCCAACCGAGTCACCAAACAGACTCCGGCTAGCTGGGTAATCTTGCAAACACGCTACAACCAGGCTACACAAGGAACCCTAAGAGCTAAGAACACACTCTACAATGGCAAAAAGCCGGAAATACGTCATCGTAATGCCAGCCAAAGATCAAACAAAACACAGAAAAACTGGGGGCGTTACAGCCACTCCCCCTAAAAGAAAGTTTCGCCTCGAAACTTTACTCACAACACCCCTATCAAGGAGAGAGAAATAGCCAAGAAGGGGCTATATATAAAAAAAAGTAGAACTTACCAGGCACAAGATCAAGGAAACAGATGAGGGTGAGCCTCCCTCATAGCCGACTCCAATTCTCAAGTCGCGCTTTCCACATCCTGATTCCTCCATAAAACTTTAACCATATGAATAGTCTTTTTCCGCAATGCACGAACTTGAGAATCCAAAATGCGGATAGGCACCTCCACATAAGAAAGATTCGGCTCCAACTGAGGCACATAATCCAAAACCTGCCTGCCATTCAGCACACATTTCCGCAGCTGACTGACGTGAAAGACATCATGCACGCCATGGAAATTTGCGGGCAAAGCCAGCCTATAAGCTGATAACCCAATCCGCTCAACAATCAGAAACGACCCCATGTACCTCGGGTCCAACTTCCTGTTCTTGCCAAATCGCTTAACTCCGATCAACGGGGAGACCTTTAAGAACACCGAGTCCCCCACAACAAATTCCAAGTCCGATCTACGCCGGTTGGCGTTCTTCTCATATCTCTCCTGGGCTATCCGAAGCTTTTCCCGAATAAGCTTCATAGCGGTTTCCATTTCCTCAAGCGCTTCTGGACCCAACAAAGGTATCTCGCCAACCTCAGCCCAAAACAAGGGAGTCCTGCAGCGCCTCCCATACAGAGCTTCAAAAGGAGCCATTTGTAAGCTTTCTTTATAACTGTTGTTATACGCAAATTCCATAAGCCGCTAGCGCTCATCCCACGCTCCTCCGTGGTCCAGAATATAGCATCGGATCATATCTTCCACAATCTGATTTACTCGCTCCGTCTGACCGTTGGTCTGCGGATGATAAGCTGTGGAATACCTCAAGTCTGTACCCAATCCCTCTTGAAGGCTCTTCCAAAAACGAGACGTGAACCTAGAATCCCGATCCGATATGATACTTACGGGTACACCATGCAATCTGATAACCTCTTCCAGATACAGCTCGACTATCTTCCTCATCGGATAATTGATCTTAAATGGTACGAAGTGAGCACACTTCCTCAATCTATCCACGATCACCCAAACTGAATCATGCCCCTTAGGAGATCTCAGTAAGCCTGTACTGAAATCCATCGAGATACTCTCCCACTTCCACGTCGGGATCTCCAAGGGAGTCAGCTTGCCACCAGGCCTCCCATGGTCGGCTTTCACACGGCTGCAAGTGTGACACTCAGAAACAAATCTGGCTATACCTCTCTTCATCCCATACCACCAGGAAATCTGCTTTATATCATGATACATCTTGGTAGACCCTGGATGGTAGGCAACACTAGATCCGTGGTCTTCTCTGCACACCATATCCCGGATATCTCCAACGACGGGGATGCAAAACTTGCCACGATACTTCAAGGTACCTGCATCATCTATAGAGAAATCTGGTAATTCACCTTTTTCAGCTCGATGGTACAATTGCAAAAGTTCGGGATCATCCTTCTGATGCAGTCTCGTAAGCGCAATCCACGAAGGTTCTGCCACTGCCAAACTATTCTACGAATCGCAGCTTCCCACAGAAATGTCCATCAAAAGAAACTCTTCCACTAGGCGCTCGGCGGAGAGATTGAAAATCTTCCCTGATTTCCGACTCAGGGCGTCGACCACCACATTCGCTTTGCCCGGATGGTACTGGATTTCAACATCATAGTCGGAAACGTACTCCAACCATCGCCGCTGGCGTAGATTCAATTCTTTCTGGGTGAAGACATACTTTAAACTCTTGTGATCAGTAAAAATCTTGCATTGCGCGCCATACAACAAATGCCTCCAAAATTTCAGCGCATAGATTACAGCTGCAAACTCCAGGTCATTGCGTAGGGTAATTCCTCTCGTAAGTCTTTAGATGCCTCGACCCGAACGCAATCACCTTCCCGTCCTGCATCAAGACACAGCCCAGTCCGACAAGCGACGCATCCACATATATATCATACTCACTACCCTCCTTAGGCAAAGACAAAATTGGAGCCGAACATAACCTTCTTTTTAGTTCCTCAAATGCCTCCTCACACTTGCCATCCCATATGAAGGCTACATTCTTCTGCGTCAACTTGGTCAACGACACAGACAAGGTAGAGAATCCCTCTACAAATCTTCTATAATAGCCAGCCAAACCCAAGAAGCTTCTGATCTCTCTAGGAGTAACAGGTCTCGCCCATTCCATAACAACAGCGATCTTTTCTGGGTCCACCGAGATTCCCTCCTTATTAACCACGTGACCCAGAAAAGAAACTTGGGGCAACCAAAATTCGCATTTGTTCAGCTTGGCGTATAGGTTATGGTCTCTCAGAGTCGCCAAGACCAGTTGCAAATGCCGATCATGCTCCTCCGCATCTTTAGAGTACACCAAAACATCGTCTATAAAGACAATCACAAACTTACCTAGAAAATCCTTGAAAACTCTGTTCATCAAATCCATAAAAGCTGAGGGCGCATTAGTCAATCCAAATGACATAACTAAGAACTCAAAATGCCCATGACGAGAGCGGAACGCCGTCCGCGGAACATCTGACTCCCGAATCCTCAACTGGTGATAGCCCGATCGAAGATAAATCTTGGAAAATACGGAACTACCACGCAGTTGGTCAAACAAATCGTCGATTCGCGGCAAAGGGTACCTTTTCTTAATAGTAACCTTGTTCAGCTCTCTATAGTCGATACATAGCCTCATCGACCCATCTTTATTTTTAACGAACAACACTGGTGCACCCCAAGGCGAAGAACTCGGCCTTATGAAACCTTTTGCCAACATCTCATCCAGCTGGATTCGCAACTCTTCCAGCTCTCGCGGGGCCATCCGGTATGGCGCCTTTACAATAGGACGCGTGCCTGACTCCAAATCTATAACAAACTTGAAATCTCGATCGAGTGGAAGACCGGGAAGATCGTTAGGGAACACATCAGATAAGTCACACACTACAGGAATCTCTTCCAAACGCGGCACACTAGCAGTTGTCCCTACTAGAGCGACAACACAGGCAAAACAACCAGAATCAAGCAACTTCCGAGCACGCACCGCAGAAATGACTGGAGACTCCTGGAGAGAATACCCATAAATGCTCCCTGGTTGATCGTTGTCTTTGACGAAGTCCAAGCGCTTACCCTTGCACTGGATAACTGCATCGTACCTCGACAACCAGTCCATGCCCAAGATAACATCGAAGTCCTCCAGGTCAATCACCTTCAGATCTTCCTTTGCTAGAAAATCCCCCAATAAAATCGGACAATCAAGGACACCCAGGTCCGTAACCACAGAGTCACCAGAGGGGAACTTAACGCAGAAGGCACCACCAACACGATCAAGGCCCAAACTGAACTGCTCCAAGAAAGCTCTAGCCACAAACGAGTGGGTAGCGCCAGAGTCGAAGAGAACGCGCGCCCAGCGGTTCTTTACCTTAAATCGTCCTACGAATAGCTCACGCATCTAAGGCAACAAACGCTAAAATGAAAACTACAACCAAAAAGGGAACATAAAGAAACGACTGGGGAGGGGTCGAACCTGAGATAACCTGGGTCGAAGTCTGCGCTTCGTCTGCCGAAAGCACATTCAGCTTCCCCTTTCCTTTCTCCATTTGCTGAGGCGGTGGTAAATCCTGGAGGGGAACTGGCTGCAGAATAAGCTGGGTCTGAGGGCACCTTGTCTTGAGATGACCCTTCTGCCCACACTGAAAATAGACTTTATCTTTCAGCCAGCAATGGGCAACATCATGCCCCTTCCTTCCACACAAGGCACATACCAAGTCTCCTCTGGGAGAACCCTGAATTGCGTGCACCTGTTCCTTCTTTTGCGCTCCCAAACTTTTGAAACACTTCTCAAAGGGGTGGCCTGGCCGGCCACAAAAACTACAAACCTCTTTGATCTTCTTTCTCGAGACAGCATCAGGTTCCGGAGGGCTCTTCCCTCCATCGGACTTCCGCTTATCCTTCCTCAACTGCTGGCCTTTATTCTTGGAATTCTCAATGGCCTCAACCCTCAAGGCAGCTTCAACCACGCCGGCATAAGTGACTGCACCGTGGCATTCACTAACTACTGAATGTCGCTTCTTAATCCACCCAGAAACCGCTTAACTCGGTCTGCTTCAACACTCACCAAACCAGGAGTAAACTGACTCAACTTACTAAACTCAATCTCATACTCACTAACCGTGAGTTTCCTCTGCTTTAAATGTAGGAAGTCATTCATTAGCCGGTCCCGCTCGACTGAAGGCAGAAACTTATTTAACATCATCACCTTAAATTACTCCCAAGTGCATCCTGCCACCAAGCTTTCTTTCTCCCTCAACCACCAATTCTTTGCTAAGCCCTTGAGCTGGTAGGCAGCGAGCATCACTCTCTGATCGTTCGTAATCCCTGAGTAGGAGAATATCTCCCCAATGGAAATCAGCCAGTCATCCAACATCATGAAATTTGCATGCCCATCATAAGTAGGGGGCCTTAGCCGCTGAAACTGGGATATGAACATCATCTCCGGGGGCACCACAATCAAAGGTACAGGAGGAGCAGGAACAGCTACCCCCACAGCGGGGTCCTGAACTCTCGGAGTCTGTCCCGCCACCACTGCTATGAGAGACTGAATCTGAGCCTGCATCGCCACTATCTGCCTCGATAAGGCCTCATTACTCTGCCACAGGTTTTCTACCAACGCCTTGCTCTGCGCTCCTGACGTCTCACCCTCGGATTGGGGGGTCGATCTCGTCGCAGGACGTCTCACCATCCTATAATCGCACAAGCTTTAGACAAAACCTAGCCCAACAGCTAGAACAAAACTACCCGGTACGGACAAACACACTTAAATATGAACTTCAACCGCAAAACTTGCTCTGGGAGTTGTTTTTACCATGATGATGTTATTCTTAATCTAAGATGGTTCACCACCATCATGCTAACTCATGTGCCTAAACCATGAATGCATGTATTTGTATTCTGCTTGACTCAAAACCATGCATGTACATATGTCATCATGCAAATATTTAGCTTGGCACGTTGTGCTTATGAAATGTTATGTTATGCATGATGTGCTATGCATTCTAAAAAGGACTTAATGCATGCCATGGGCGGCGTACATATGAGAATGTTATGCATCCCATACTACATAACATTCCCATGCAACGAAAAAAAGAAAACGTGCTAGCCGCATTCATGTGGTGACGTTATGCATCCCATACTACATAACCCTCACATGTTGCGTCCTATGGTTGATCCATATACAAACACATATTATGCATCCCATACTACATAATATGCCTCGTATACTTCTTCATGCTCATGAGTGTAGTGTTCGAGCTTCAGACAAGACGTGCTGATGACATATCGGTGTGTGTATGGTATGACGCGAACCACTAATGCAAATAAGGGAAAGGTTGCCCGACCATTTGTCAAGCAATCTCCCTCTGATACCAACTGTCATAACCCGCATTTTCTCAACGATAAAATCGTATCAGAGCAAGAGAAAAAAAGTGTTATGATGCCCTGTCGTGCAGGGGATAACTGCACACGTTCAGGCAAAACTCCAGACTTTAGATATTTAAGGAAAACCATGGATTAATATGAAAGAAAACCAGTTATGTTGAATGGTCGTATCCCTCGGCACGGTGGATTAGCTAGTCCACAATTAAAAGTATATTTATACGCAGCAGAAAATAATTTGGTTCAATTAAGCTGACACCCTAAATGAGCATAAGTGTCCCCGAGGGACGACTCATGGTATGCACGACTATAATGTGTATATAGTATATATGAAAGATAGTCTTTTACGCTAAGGAAAATAGTGTCTTGGTTTTATAAATATGTTATGCATGAGATACATATAGTAATGCCTTTAGGGTTTAAAATATCTAACATGCAACCTAGCATAAATCCTTCCCAGAAACAAGTAAACACCCGCAAGTAGGCCAAAATAGCAGTTTAAATTCATACCCAGCATCGCAAGAAGCCACCAGTGGGCGTCAACAACCTGACATAAACCCACTGGTGAGTATGTATGTCTATACAAAAAGGTAAATAACTACCTCACAAAAAAAAACGGGGATCAGCTATCTCAGCTACCCAAGAGGCCACCAACAAGCCCCTCCAAAAGAACTAGCCGCTGAACTGGCTACAACCTGGACCTGAGGCATTCAAGAAAAGAATCAAAAAGGGTAAATAGAGCATTAGATTTATGAGCAAATAAGAAGGGTTTACCAACCCGGCAACAACTGCTATAAGCAAAAGAAAGGGGATGACAGTAAGAAAAGAGCACTGTCTAAAGCACAGCAAAGCACACCAAGTGCGAGCAATAAAAGCAATATGCCCTACCAAAAGAGCCTGCAACAGCATCAAGACATATACATATATGCCAAAAGAAGAAGCCATAGAATAGGGAAGAAACTAACAGTCCTAACACGTGGGTTAATGGTAGTGGTCAAAACATGGATCCGATTACATAACCAAGACCAGATTCAAAAAAAAATTAAAGGCTAAGGGGTCAAAGAGTGGCAGCACTAGGGTCCCACACACGCCGACCCAAACCGGGGCAAAGGCGGTGGCCACAGCTCTCCACATAAAACCACCCCTCCAGAGGCCACCAAAACTCCACCACCTGCCACAACCCAAGAGTCGGCTTGCACAAACTAGCCGAACACCCATTCCCCCTCCCATAGGGAAAAGTCACACTAACAATCCTAAAGAAACACACGAACCCAAGGCGAAGACGTCGGGTTCAACCGACGCGGCCTTGCACGCCTAACTCGAACTAACTCTGTGCCTTACCTGCCCCAAAACAAGCACGGCAACCGGTGTCGACATAATGTGTCAACATCACAACAGGCCGGTGTCGACACAAGGTGTCGACACTACTGCGGTCGGTGTCGACACGATGTGTCGACACCCTGACTGGCCGGTGTCGACACGATGTGTCGACACCCCGACTGGCCTGTGTCGACACAATATGTCGACACCCCAACTGGCCGGTGTCGACACAATGTGTCGACACCCCGACTGGCCGGTGTCGGCACAATATGTCGACACCCCGACTGGCCGGTGTCGGCACAATATGGCGACACCCCGACTGTCCGGTGTCGGCACAAAGTGGCGACACCCCGACTGGCCGGTGTCGACACAATGTGTCGACACCCTGACTGGCCGGTGTTGACACAATGTGTGGACACCCTGACTGGCCGGTGTCGACACAATGTGTCGACACCCAGACTGGCCGGTGTCGACACAATGTGTCGACACCCTGACTGGCCGGTGTCGACACAATGTGTCGACACCCTGACTGGCCGGTGTCGACACAATGTGTCGACACCCTGACTGGCCGATGTCGATACAATGTGTCGACACCCTGACTGGCCGGTGTCGAGTCCCACTCGACACTGGTGCCAGACCCAGCAACCAACCAAAATAAGGACAAAACGCCCCCTCTAAAATTCATCAACTACCGGCAATTGCTAACTACTCAACCCGAACCGTACCAAATCCGTCCCCATTAGACACATTCTCTCAAGAAAAACTGAGATTTAACTGGAACTTCTCTACACTAACAACAGTATAATCGGGGACGATTCCTAGAGTACACTTAGGTTCTAAGCAGGAGAGATATAAAATTTAATCAAGAAGAAAACAAGGATAAGGCTTGTCAAGGACGAGGGAGCATCACTTGCCTCAATGCCAGCAAAGCTTGGTCGGCCACTTCCCTCACTCTCCGATATAGCCGCATAGCACCAAGCCGAGGAATTGAAGGAATGCAGATCCAAGCGAGAGCAATCCAGATTCACTCTCAAAATCGAATTTCGACCGCTAAATCTCCAGGAATCGGCGTCCGAAGGCTAGGGTAGTCTGGCGGTTCTCTTCCTCTCGTACAGGCAGCGACTTCTTCCAAAAAGAGACTATGAAAAGGGACAATGAACCGAGCCCTAATTTCTAACCTAAGGCTATTTATAAGCATCAGTTTTAATAATAAACAAATCAATACATAATATTACTTGCAATATCAAAATGATGCGAGAACGAAACATCTCGGAAATTGATGAAATTCACATCGCAGCTAAAAAACCGTGCTACGAACACAACTGCGAAGTCAAAATTAGCACTCGACGAACAAAACTCGGGATATCACCACCCGAAGCCAAAACACAAGCATTCCCTAAGAGGCCCAACCGAGTCACCAAACAGACTCCGGCTAGCTGGGGAATCTTGCTAACAGGCTACAACCAGGCTACACAAGGAACCCTAAGAGCTAAGACCACGCTCTACAACGGCAAAAAGCCGGAAATACGTCATCGTAATGCCAGCCAAAGATCAAACAAAACATAGAAAAACCGGGGGCGTTACAGGCATCTTGCATGATGGTGTCTGTTGGTAGATGGTAAGATGGTATTGAAGAGAGATGGGGGGGAAGAGGAGATTGTGGTGGTGTAGGAATGTAGGTGTCATTGGGGGAATCATGAGGTGTTGGTGGTTGATTATCTTGAAGAGGGGAAGATGGAATGTCAATGATGTCAATTGGTGGAGATGGAGCTGGTGAAGCATGTTGAGATGGAGGTGGAGTAGGAACATGAGTAGGTTGTTGTGATTGTGGTGTTGAAGAGATAATGGGAGAGGAAGAGATTTGTGTTGCTGGAATGGGGGCTGGAAGATATGGTGCTGTTGAATGAAGCTCTTCAGTAGGTGGGGGAGTGGCTTTAACAGCCCTGGTACCTTTAGAAGCTGGGGTGGAAGAGGTTGAAGCCTTGGTTGGCTTGGTTATTGTCCTCTCCTACCTACCAAATAAGGCACATGTGAGCCTTTTACTGGCATTGATGAGTATGGACTGGGAGACCAGTGATTCAGTAGCCTTCTCTTGTAAAAAGATCCCTAGGATCCCTCCAAAGCATACTTCCTTCTTATTATTTTTCTTCTGTATCAAATCAAAAAGAATCTATGCCCAATCCACTAGTTTCTTGCTTATAATTGCACACATGACCAGAAATTGGTGTCTGGTGATGTAGTCGTGGGCAGTATGTTTCCCAAGCAGAACCTTTCCAACCAAATCTGCCAAAAACTTATAAGGGGCAGAGAGGTGTTTCTTCAAGAGTTTGTTAGGGTTATCTCCAGTATAACCCATTAGGCTCAACATCATGTCAGATTCCTCTATTTCAATTTCCAGTTGCTCTTCTCCATTCCTTAATCCAAAAATTTCTGTTAAAATTGCGGGAGTTAAGGAGACGGAGTTACCCGCAATAGTGCCTGTCATTGTATTCTCCTCTGTTGGCGATAGGGTGTAGACCCATTCCCTGATTTCAGTGCTGTGTAATTTGATTCTTGTAGTCATCACGGTTTTGAGTTCTTGTTCTTCAAGGAGTTCCAGAATATAAAGGAAGATGGGATCAGAGTGTTGAAATGAATCAAAATTGAAAGTGCAACTAGATCTGATATACTCTAGAGGGGGGTGAATAGAGTATATGGTGCTTTAATAACTTTTACAAGCTTTTACAACAATTGTTGTAATATGTGTGAGCAGGGAAGCAATAAAAAATCTAACCACACTACTAAGTTAAATATAACACTAAGCACAGACAAATCAAGGCCAGAAACAAAAATGAAAGCAAGCCAAAACCAGATGACACAAGGGAATATAGTGGTTCCCCAAACTTGGGTACATCCACTCTTCTACCACCCTAGGTAGGAATCCACTGCAGGATGAGTTGATCAGGTGTCCTGGGCACCAATGAGCTTTTGATAAGGTGCTCAAAAACCAAAGCAGATTTTTTGATCAGGTGTCTTGCCACCAATGAGCTTTTGATAAGGTGCTCAAAAACCAGATTCAAATTTTTGAAGGGAGTTTAAAAAACCCTTTACAGAGTGGGGGTGAGAGATTGATGGAAGTCTTCTCTTTCTCAAGCAACTGAGAAGACTATATGGATTGATGTCAAAGCTCCCCCTGAATCCTTGAAATCTTCAGGAAGAAAAGCTTTGCTGAGGGTGATAGGCCTTCAAAGGTTGAACTCCAGCAATGGATGATTTCAGCAATAGCTGAAATGTTGAGTTTCTGGAGTCTTGAAATGATGTTGGCCTTGAACACTTTGAAAACTGAAGAGATCTGAAGATTTTTAGAAAGCTTGATCTCTTTGAATGAGTGTTCTTCAGAATTCTTTTTGACAGAAGATTTTTGAGTATTTTTCTGTAATCTGTATTCTCTCTGTATTGATGCAATCCTGTATTTTTCTGTAATTCTGAGAATAAAACATTCACACTTTTATTCTCTGTTCCAGAATAGAATATCATTCTCTGTCAAGGATAGTCGTTGGTCTGCATTGATTGCATCCTTAATTGCATAATCTCTTCTAGAGGAAAGTCCACAGAATTATTCCTTGAAAAATCCCTTGAAACTTGGTCCAGAATTAAATGAAAACGGCTAGCAAATCTCTGAATTAATTGCAGAATAACTCCTAACTGATTTGAATTTGAATTTTGGAAGTTATCTGAAATCGTCGAACTGAGCTCTGCTATCGTCGATCTGAGCTCAGCGATCTGGAAATCTTAAGCAGCAAAATAATCGTCGATCTGAGCTCAAAGATCGTCGAACTGAGCTCAGAGATAAAGTTCCAAAGCAGAGTCCAAATCGTCGAACTGAGCTCACCGATCGTCGAATGGAGTTCGACGATATTATGAAGTTGAGCTCAACGATCGTCGAATGGAGTTCGACGATCTGTCGAAGTTGAGCTAGACGATTGTCGACCGGAGTTCGACGAATCGTCGTGCTGAGCTCGACGATCAGACTTAGTCTCCAGACAGAAAATCTTGGACTTCTGGGCAGCTTCCAAACCTAGACTTCTAACCCTTAGACTCAATTCTAATTGACCTTTTAAGCTATACAGGAGGTCAAGCAAAGGTCCCTAGAGACATAGTGATCCTGACCCAAATTAGTAATAGGGTGTTCCAACAATCTTCCCCTATTTGGGTTAGGATTACTATTTACAGACTTTGGAAAATTCAAATAATAACATACAATCAGTAAAACATGAAAACAACAGCTAGACATTGCAGAAACATCACAGATATATATATGTCATCCAGATAATCAGAAATTCCAGAAATTGTCACCTTACAATGTCATTTCTTCTCTTTGCCTTTGACAAGTTTAATTTCTCTGTTTGGATTTAGAGCTTCTTTGTTGGACCTGGTGTCATCTGCTGCACCCAAATAAGTTTGCTTTGTAGGCCTGGGAACCACAGCAGCAGGATGTAATTCCATGTATCTCTCAGCATCAAAGAATTTGCTGGAAGCATATTTCTCTAATTCTTTTTGTCTTTGCTCAGACATTGTAGAAATGTTGGAAGTATCTAATCCTTGATCTCTGGCCTTCTTAATCTGATCTAGTGCAGCCAATTCCTTTAACCTGGCAGTCCAAGCAGCTGGGTTATTCTCAGGGTCCTCAAAAGGTACAGGTGGCTCATACCTGTTGGAAGGATTGTCTTGAGGAGGCCTGGCAGACACAGTCTCTTTTAGCTTATAGGGGAAAGGACCTGATGATGTATCAGAAAAACCATGTCCTCCCCTGGAATATGGGTGCTGCCTGGAGTACCCTTTAGAATAAACTTGAAAATCTCTCTAATTACCCCTGTATCCTCCTCTCCTAGAATATGAACCCCTAGATTGGCCTTCCCTTTGGTAGGATCTGGCATGGGGTTGATAGGGAGCCTGGCTTCTGGCTGGGGCTTGACTTGCAGAGCTTCCACCTGCACCTGCATTAGGAGGAGGTGGTGGAGGAGGATGAGGGTGCTGGAATTGGGATGAGCCCTTCTCATATTTTCTCTTTTTCTTCATGGCTTTCAGCTGGTTTTTAGAATATTGCATCCAATGTTCAGTGATAGGGCAATTATGAAGGATGTAATAAGGAATGTCATTGTTATCTTTGACTTTTGCAGGAGGAACCCTTTTCATTGCCTTGCTCCTTGCCTTCCTTTTCCTGGCAATAGTAGCAGAAGAATCATCAGAGTCTGTTTTGAACTCATCAGATTCAGAACTCTGGTCATCATATAGAGCATCTATTCTCTTCATCAAGTCTTTCTTCAGCTGAACAGAGGCAGATGAGGCAGAAGCTGAAACAGCAGCAGCAGAGACAGCAGCAGATGGAGGAGGTGAGGCAGAAACAACAATAGCAGCAGCAGGAGTGGTGACAGCAGCAGTAACAGTCTCACTTACAGCAGAAACAACAGATTCACTCTCAACAGCAGATTCACTAACAGCCACAGAAGCTGGAGAGGTGATAGCAGCAACAACTTCATTGATAACAGCAGTAACATCATCAAAATCTGCAGCAGGCTCAATTTCAGTGGCCTCTGACATCAGAAAGTCCTTGGATATTGGCTCATCAGAATCAGTTGGAACTTCAGCATCAATATTAACAATCTCAGCAGCAGTATCAACAATTCTTTCTTCAGTAGAGGCAGCATCAGCAACATCTCTAGTAGCAGCAATCACTGAATGTACAAAAGAAGAGATAATGCTAGGGTCACAGCAAGAGAAAGGCACCAGCGCCTTGGATAAGTCTTCTGTGGGCTGTACAGCATTACTCTCTGGCAGACAGCTGAAGAAGGCAGTATCAAAAGCAGATAGCAAAGACCTTAGGTCAATTGCAAGAACTGCAGTAGGAGGCTCAGCAGCAGCAGCAACAAGAGGAGGAGCAACAGAAGAAGCAGAAACAGCAGCAGCAACAGCAAGAAGGCTTTCTTCATGTGGCATCTCCCCTTGCCTAGATGCAGAGACATCTGGATCAAGGCACACTGCTGTAGGTGCTGCCTGAGGAAAGAGGGAGGAAAGCCTGGCAGAGAGAGCTGCCACTGACAGGTGTAGAGGAACCAAGGAGGTCTCCAATAGTAGAGAGAGCCTGGGGGCAATCAGCTCATACAGCCTGTCAGCTAGGGCTGAGAGGTCTACTTGCTCAACAGCTGAAGCAGAGGTAGAAGGGATGGAAACAACTGGGGATGCTGGAAGGGAAGGGCTGGAGAAGTGTGGAATGGAGGGCTCAGGTGTGGGTAGGGTGGATATGGAGGACAGGGGAATGGATATGGATGGGGTGAAAGTTGGTTGATCAATGATGTGGTGTAGGAGATCTTGGAATGAAGTGGAGGAGGAGGGTAACTCAGGAGGAGAGGATGGGGAATCATCCATATAGGAGTCATCCAGGAGGGTGAAGGATGGAATGGATGGTGAAGAGGTGATATCTGGTGGAGGGTATGAGAACAGTGGGTGGAATTGGTCTGCTGGTGGAGGCAGAATGGGTTCTGGAGATGGAGTTGATGTTGGAGATGGGCTAGATATGGTGATGGTGGATGGAGCTGGAATGGTGGATGGTAGGGGAAGGGTTGGAATTGGAGGAGGAGAAGAGGCAGCAACAGCAGCAGCCAGGTCATCTGCAGGAGCAGAGACCTGTGGGAGAGTGACTCCTTGAGTCCTTGTGCCTGAAGGAGCACTTGAGGAGGGCCTGCCAGGCTTGCTTATTTGCCTGTCCCACTTGCCAAAGAGGGCACAGGTTAGTCTCTTGGAGGCATTTATGTGAACTCCAGAGGAGACCAGCAAGGCAGGGCACCTGGTCTGCAGGAAAACTCCAAGAATCCTTCCAAAATTAACAAAACTTTTGTTTATTTTCTTTTTAATGAGGTCAAAGAAAACCTCTCCCCAGTTCAAACTTTTCTTATCCACCAGAGCTCCCATGAGACAGAGCTGATGTCTGGAGAAAGTATCATGGGCTGAGTGCTTTGCCAGCAGCACTTTCCCTACCACATCTGCCAGGAACCTGTATTCAACAGACAGGTTCCTTTTGATTAGCTTGCTAGGGTTTCCCTCTGGATGACCCATCCTGGCAAGTAGTTCAGAATAATCCTCTCCAGATAACTCAGCAATATCATCTCCATTTCTCAGTCCAAAAACTTCTGTTAAAACTGTGGGGGTCAAGGGTACCTGATTTCCAGCAATAGACCCAACTATTGTGTTGTTGTCTTGATTATGAGCAGTATAGACCCACTCTTTTATCTCATCTGAAGCCAGCTTGATCCTGGTGGTCATGATAGCAGTCAGATTCTGGTCTTTGAACAAACCCAGTATGTCTTGGAAAATCTGATCAGTGGTGCTGAAGGATTCCAGATCAATGTCGAACCCAGCATCGAACTTCATTGCAGCAAGAACAGCAACAGACACAGCCATTGTACCTGCAAAAACTCAACAAATAAAACGACCAAGCGTAGAACTGTTTGGAGGGAAGAAAATTCTTGGAGAGAAATCGAAAGTGCAAGAGAGAACAACGGCGAAAAATGAGTTTTATATTAGGGTTCGACGCAGAATTGGAAAGATCGTTGAACTCAGTTCGACGATCGAGGCTTCTAAAGGAATCTGAAGAGTCTTCCACATCGTCGATCTCCGTTCGACGATATTGGAGAGCGTCGAGCTCCGTTCGACGATCGTTCAGTGAACAAAATCGTCGAGCGCCGTTCGACGATCGTTGACCAGAAGAGATAGTTCATACTATCTGAGAGGCGCTGAACTCAGTTCGACGATTTTTGGAAATCGTCGATCTCCGTTCGACGATCTTAGGGGAAATCGTCGAGCGCAGTTCAGAGATCAGAGAAATTCTAGACACTAATAAAAATCAGAATTTTTGCCTATTCTTGGTCAATTTTGAGCTTTCAAAATCTTGGATATTATTTAAGGCTTCCTCCATCTAACATTCCTAACTGATTTAGGAAGAAGGTGTGCTTCTTTTCATCCAAAGGCTTGGTGAAAATATCTCCCCTTTGTAAATCAGTTGGGATATATTGTAATTCAATTTTATTCTTTTCAACATTATCCCTTAAGAAATGATGCCTAATCTCTATGTGTTTTGTCCTACTATGGAGGACTGGATTTTGAGCTATGGAGATAGCACTTGTATTGTCACAAAAGATTTTAGACTTCTCTAAGTTGTAACCATAGTCTAGGAGTTGGTTTTGAATCCACAAGATTTGTGAACAACAACTGCCTGCAGCCATATATTCAGCTTCAGCAGTTGAAGTTGACACAGATGTTTGTTTCTTACAAAACCAAGAGACAAGTCTGTCACCAAGGAACTGACAAGTTCCACTGGTGCTTTTCCTGTCAATTCTGCATCCAGCATAATCAGCATCTGAGAATCCAGTTAAATCAAATGCTGAATCTTTTGGATACCAGAGACCTAGATTTGGACAACTCTTAACATACCTGAGAATCCTCTTTACTAAACTTAGGTGTGACTCTCTAGGGCTTACTTGGAACCTAGCACATATACATGTAGCAAACATTATATCTGGTCTACTAGCTGTAAGATACAGTAAAGAGCCAATCATTGCTCTATATGTTGTCTGATCAACAGGTTTCCCATATTCATCAGCATCTAATACAGCATTGGTAGGCATAGGTGTTTTCATACAAGATGCCTCAGACATACCAAATTTCTTAACCAGTTCATTAGCATATTTGGTTTGAGAAATAAAGATGCCTTCAGCATGTTGTTTGACTTGCAATCCTAGGAAGAAGGATAACTCACCCATGCTACTCATCTCAAATTTAGAATGCATTAGGTTAGAAAACCTTCTGCACAATTTTGAGTAAGTAGAACCAAAAATGATATCATCTACATAAATTTGTACTAGTAGGGTATGGGACTTATGGGTTCTAATAAAAAGAGTTTGGTCTACTCTACCCCTTATAAAACCATTTTCCAAAAGAAAGCATGCTAGGGTCTCATACCATGCTCTAGGAGCTTGCTTGAGACCATATAGTGCTTTATTCAGTCTAAAAACATAATCAGGATAAGTTGGAGAGATAAAACCTGGAGGTTGTCTGACATAAACTTCCTCTTTGATGTCTCCATTCAAGAAAGCACTTTTGACATCCATCTGATATACTTTGAAGCCTTTGTGAGCTGCATAAGCTAGAAATATCCTGATGGCTTCTAATCTTGCAACAGGTGCAAAAGTCTGGTCGTAGTCAATTCCTTCTTCTTGAGAATATCCCTGAGCAACTAGCCTTGCCTTGTTCCTTATAATTACTCCTTGATCATCCAGTTTGTTTCTGAATACCCATTTTGTTCCAACAATGGAATGATCCTTAGGCTTTGGCACTAGTTCCCATACTTTGTTCCTCTCAAATTGATGCAATTCCTCTTGCATTGCAATGATCCAATGTGGATCTTGCTCTGCATCTTGAATGGACTGAGGTTCAATTTGAGATAGGAAGCAGGTGTGCAACAGGTTTTGGTTGACCTGATTTCTGGTTTGCACACTAGCTGAGATTTGTCCAATTATTTGGGAAATTGGATGGTCTCTTGATGTTACTAAATCAACAGGGGGTGTTGATTGTTCACCAACCTACGTTGTTGTTTCCTCTTGTGGTACAACAACTGGTTCTTCAGGTTGTGCTTCAATGTGTTGAGCATTCCCTTCATCTTCACTGCTTTCATCCTCTTGAGTAACCTGTAACCTGTTCAAGTCTTCAACTAGAGAATGTTCCTGCAAAGGTTCTATGGTAGAAGAAATCTTCTCCTTGAAAGACATGTTAGTTTCATCAAAAGAAACATGAATAGATTCCTCAATTTTCAAAGATGATTTGTTATAGACCCTATAGGCCTTGCTGATCATGGAGTATCCCAGAAACACTCCTTCATCAGCTTTGGCTTGAAATTTTGCTAAATATTTCTTGTCATTATTGTGAATGTAGCAAATACAACCAAAAACTCTAAAATAGTCAACTTTAGGTTTCTTCCCCTTGAGTAATTCATAGGGAGTCTTTCCCTTTAGTTTATGTATCAGACTTCTGTTCAGCACATAGTTGGAGGTGTTCACTGCCTCTGCCCAAAAGGATAGAGGTAGATGAGCATCTGACAACAATGTAGTGGCAGATTCAATAAGGGTTCTATTTTTCCTTTCAGCTACCTCATTTTGTTGAGGAGTTCTAGGGGCTTAGAAAGTATGCCTGATCCCTTCACTCTGACAGAACTCTTGTATAAGAAGAGAATCAAACTCTGTCCCATGATCACTTCTGATCAGGGCAATGTGAGTATTGAACTCAATCTGTATACATTTGAGAAACTCTGTCAGACACTTAAAGTTATCAGACTTCTTCCTTAGAAAGAACACCCAAGTGAATCTAGAGAAGTCATCTACAATTACTAAAGTGTACGATTTCCCTCCTAGGCTTTGTACTGTGATGGGTCCAAAAAGATCCATGTGTAACAGATACAATATCCTAGGTGAATCACTCTTATTAAGTGACTTAAAACTGTTTTTAGTTTGCTTGCCTAATTGACAAGCCCTGCAGAGTCCTTCCTTCTTGTAGGGGCCAGAAGGTAGTCCTCTAACAAGGTTGTCTTTGGATAGCCTAGCAATAGTTCTAAGGTTTGGTTGTCCTAGTCTCTTATGCCATAAAACATTTGGTCTACAGACAGAGTTAAACAGGCAAATATCTACATCAGTTGAAAGAAAATCTACTAAGTAGATGTTACCTTTCCTTTTACCTGTCAACACAGTTGTGTTGTCCTCTGACTTGATTTTGCATAAGGTTTTGCTGAAGGTCACCTAGTAGCCTTCATCACACAGCTGACTAATGCTAATTTGGTTGTGCTTCAGTCCTTCCACATAAGCTACCTTCTTGAAGGTTACTAATCCAATCTGGACTGCACCATATCCTTTAGTCTGTCCAAAGTTGGAGTCACCAAAGATAACTTTGGGTCCAAGCTTGGCTCTGAAGGAAGTGAGGTTGTCCTTGCTCCCTGTCATGTGCTTAGAGCACCCACTATCCAAATACCATTGCTGGTTAGATGTTGGATAGGTCTTCACCTGCACATAAAACAATTCATTTGTTTTTGACCCAGTTTACCTTGGGCCTAGGTTGATAACCTCTAAATTCTGAAATGAAAGACATCCCAGGTTGACTCTTATATCCTTCAGGATGATATCTCCTTGGAGGTAAAATCCATTCAGTATAAGGGTTAAAGGTTTGGGATGAAGAACCCTTAGGATTCAATTTTGATTTGCCTTTGAAAAAGTTTCCAGAGTTCTGACCTCTGTTCGACGATCTTGGAGCTGCGTTCGACGATCTTGGGTCAGATCGTCGAGCTCCGTTCGACGGTCGACTATGGGTGAGGTCAGGTATATGAGATCGTCAACCTGCGTTCGACGACTTTGGCTGAGATCGTCGATCTGTGTTCGACAATTTTGCCTGAGATCGTCGAGCTGCGTTTAGCGATCGTCGATCTTCATTCGGCGATCGTCGATCTCCGTTCGACGATTTCTGCTAGGACTTAGTTTTCTGAGGCAGATCAGAATTTTTCCTAACAACCTCTACAACTCCCTTTCCCTTGTCAGAAATGAATTTGATGGGAGTTGTTAGGACTATAGGTTGGCTGGATGAAGCACCCAAGCCCAGTGTACTGTTGAATCTAGAGTTCACTGTGCTTGTGATGTCCATCAGCTTGATGCTTCTCCCATTAAGGGATTCTTCAAGCTTCTTGGCCTCAGAGAGCTCACTTTTCAGTGAAGCTATCTGTTCCCTACAGTTCTCCAACTCCTGAGAGAGTTTGAGGTTTTCTGACTTTAGAGTATTGTGTTCAGATAATTGATTTCTGAGAGAGATAATCTCTTTCTCAGACTTTAGTAGGTCTAAACACAGTGCTTTAAATTCAGATTTTAAATCTTCTGAAGTAAAATCAAAAGAACTGATTACCTAATCTTCTTCAGGTTGAGTCTCTGAGTCTGACTGTGACTCTTCTTCCTCTGAATTGTGCTGTGAGGCATTAATTGCCATCATGCAGAACTCCTTTTCTTCTGCATCATCCTCATCATCACTGGAGCTGGATGAGGCTTCTGACTCCTCTTCTGTCTCACTCCAGGATTCAGCAACAAACCCTTTTCTTGTATGCTTATTTTTGCTTGAAGAAGGTTTTCCACTTCCATTCCTTTTGGAGTCTTTCTCCTTTCTTCTTTCTTTTCTGTCCCTTCTGTCCTTGTTCTTGTTCTCTGGACAGTCAGGAACTATATGCCCTGGTTTCCTGCAACCAAAGCAGATAATGTCTTTATTGTTTCTAATGGACTTGTCATACCTTGGCTTGTCCTGCTCCTTGTATGATCTTCTTCTGAAGTCCTTTCTGGCCATCTTGTAGAATCTTTTGGCCAACAAGCTGAGTAGTTCATCATTGCCTGTGCTTTTATCTTCAGGCAGATCCTCAGTTGCCTTAAAGGCTATGGTCTTCTCTTTCCTTGTGGCTGGTGAAGCAGCCTTCTGTTCTTCCTCTCTATTCTTGATGAGCAGCTCATAAGATTTAAGCTTACCCAACAAAGCTTCAGTGGTGATCTCATTCAGACTTCTGGCATCTTTAATTGGCCAGATTCTTGAATCCCAAGTGCTGGGGAAGCACATTAGGATCTTGTCATTAAGTTCTGTTAGAGAGATCTCTTTGTCTAATGTCCTCAGTTCACTGACAATTAGACTTAGTCTGTTATACATGTCTCCCACTGACTCAGTCTCTCCCTTCTTGAAGTTCTCATATTGAGAGATGAGATGGGATCTTCTGTCCTTTCTTTCATCAGCTGAGCCTGAGACTATTTCTGAGAGCTTGTCCCAAATTTCCTTGGCTGAATTGCATTCAGCTACCTTTTGAAATATGTCATCTGACATTGTCTGGGCTAGAATGTTCATAGCCTTGGCATCAGCTACTTTCCATTTTTTGATGTCAGCATCTGTTCCTGATGGAGGTGGAACAACATTTGTACTTGTATTCTCTGGGGGTCTTGGACACACTGTCAAAACAGAATTAAATATATCTTCGTCAATAGAATTCATGTAAAGTCTAATCCTTGCTTTCCAAAGTGCAAACTTTGACAGATTGCACACTGGAGGTCTGGTGCTAGCATAATCTTTGTTTTGGGCCATGATTTGTGCAAACAAAATCTAATAATAAAATACAAAAGAAAAACAGATCTAGTTTGGGATCTTTGGGTTCAGGTGTTAGCTTGTACAACCAATCAGGAATGGTATGTTTAACCAACCTCCCTCTGATACCAATTGAAAGTGCAACTAGATCTGATATACTCTAGAGGGGGGTGAATAGAGTATATGGTGCTTTAATAACTTTTACAAGCTTTTACAACAATTGTTGTAATATGTGTGAGCAGGGAAGCAATAAAAAATCTAACCACACTACTAAGTTAAATATAACACTAAGCACAGACAAATCAAGGCCAGAAACAAAAATGAAAGCAAGCCAAAACCAGATGACACAAGGGAATATAGTGGTTCCCCAAACTTGGGTACATCCACTCTTCTACCACCCTAGTTAGGAATCCACTGCAGGATGAGTTGATCAGGTGTCCTGGGCACCAATGAGCTTTTGATAAGGTGCTCAAAAACCAAAGCAGATTTTTTGATCAGGTGTCTTGCCACCAATGAGCTTTTGATAAGGTGCTCAAAAACCAGATTCAAACTTTTGAAGGGAGTTTGAAAAACCCTTTATAGAGTGGGGGTGAGAGATTGATGGAAGTCTTCTCTTTCTCAAGCAACTGAGAAGACTATGTGGATTGATGTCAAAGCTCCCCCTGAATCCTTGAAATCTTCAGGAAGAAAAGCTTTGCTGAGGGTGATAGGCCTTCAAAGGTTGAACTCCAGCAATGGATGATTTCAGCAATAGCTGAAATGTTGAGTGTCTGGAGTCTTGAAATGATGTTGGCCTTGAACACTTTGAAAACTGAAGAGATCTGAAGATTTTTAGAAAGCTTGATCTCTTTGAATGAGTGTTCTTCAGAATTCTTTTTGACAGAAGATTTTTGAGTATTTTTCTGTAATCTGTATTCTCTCTGTATTGATGCAATCCTGTATTTTTCTGTAATTCTGAGAATAAAACATTCACACTTTTATTCTCTGTTCCAGAATAGAATATCATTCTCTGTCAAGGATAGCCGTTGGCCTGCATTGATTGCATCCTTAATTGCATAATCTCTTCTAGAGGAAAGTCCACAGAATTATTCCTTGAAAAATCCCTTGAAACTTGGTCCAGAATTAAATGAAAACGGCTAGCAAATCTCTGAATTAATTGCAGAATAACTCCTAACTGATTTGAATTTGAATTCTGGAAGTTATCTGAAATCGTCGAACTGAGCTCTACTATCGTCGATCTGAGCTCAGCGATCTGGAAATCTTAAGCAGCAAAATAATCGTCGATCTGAGCTCAAAGATCGTCGAACTGAGCTCAGAGATAAAGTTCCAAAGCAGAGTCAAAATCGTCGAACTGAGCTCACCGATCGTCGAATGGAGTTCGACGATATTATGAAGTTGAGCTCAGCGATCGTCGAATGGAGTTCGACGATCTGTCGAAGTTGAGCTAGACGATCGTCGACCGGAGTTCGACGAATCATCGTGCTGAGCTCGATGATCAGACTTAGTCTCCAGACAGAAAATCTTGGTCTTCTGGGCAGCTTCCAAACCTAGACTTCTAACCCTTAGACTCAATTCTAATTGACCTTTTAAGCTATACAGGAGGTCAAGCAAAGGTTCCTAGAGACATAGTGATCCTGACCCAAATTAGTAATAGGGTGTTCCAACAAAAATCCACATCAAAACCGGTATCGAACTTCATGCCTGCGAGAATGCTTACCTAAATCACCATGAAATCACCTGCAAGAGAGACACAAAAACGGCGATCAAGTGCAAAGGAATAGAAAGCGCGGGAGGGAGGTCGAAGAAAACCTAAATATAGGGTTTTCAAGAATATGAATCGACAGACTCCATTCCACGAAAATAAAAATAATTCTTTGAACTGAGTTCGACGAAATAATTTGGACTGAAATAATTCGTCGATCTTATCCAAAATAATTGAAGACAGTTCGTCGAACTCCGTTCGACAAATATCTTCAGAAACAAGTTCGTCGAACTCCGTTCAACGAAAATTATTTCACTCACCGAGAGTTCGTCGATCTCAGTTCGACGAATATCTCTCAAACCTTCCACAGTTCGTCGATCTCCGTTTGACGAACTTTGGAAAATTCGTCGAGTGCAGATAGAAATCAAATAAAGTCTTTTCCATTGATGATTCCAAGTTGATTTACAAAGAACATATGATATCTCTCATCCAGAGGTTTGGTGAATATATCAGCCCTTTGTAAATCAGTGTAGATATAGACAAGCTTGATTTTATTTTTGTCTACACACTCTCTAATGAAATGATGTCTTATATCAATATGTTTTGTCCTACTATGGTGAACTGGATTCTGGGCTATGGCTATAACACTTGTATTATCACAGAGTAGGGTTGAATTATTTAAGTTGAACCCATAATCTAGTAGTTGATTTTGTATCCAAAGCATCTGTGAACAACAGCTGCCTGCTGCAATTTATTCTGCTTCAGCAGTTGAGGTTGACACTGATGTTTGCTTTTTACAAAACCAAGATACTAATCTCATACCCAGGAACTGGCAAGTTCCTGAAGTACTTTTTCTATCTACCCAGCATCCAGCAAAATCAGCATCAGAGTATCCAGTTAACTCAAATTCTGATTCAGCAGGATACCATAGGCCTAGATTAGGACAACTCTTTATATATCTCAAAATCCTCTTTAGTAAAATTAGATGAGATTCTTTAGGGTTCACCTGGAACCTAGCACAAAGATATGTGGCAAACATAATATCTGTCCTACTTGCTGTGAGATATAATAGGGACCCAACAATGCCCCTATAAAGTTTCTGATCCATAGGTTTCCCTGGTATATCAGAGTCCACAACAGTATTGGTAGCCATGGGAGTTTTCTTTGCTGGGCATTAGCCATCCCAAACTTCTTTAGAAGTTCTTTAGCATATTTTGCTTGAGATATGAAGATGCCATCAGGGAGCTGCTTCACTTGGAGACCAAGGAAGTAGGAAAGCTCACCCATGCTACTCATTTCAAATCTGGAATGCATGAGGTCAGAAAACCTCTTGCATAATTTGGAATCTGTAGAGCCAAATATAATATCATCCACATAAATTTGTACTAATAAGATTTGGTCCTTATGATGTCTAGTGAAAAGAGTTTATCTATAGTTCCTCTTGTAAATTTATGCTCTAATAGAAAACTAGCTAAGGTCTCATACCAAGCTCTTGGAGCTTGCTTTAGACCATAACGAGCCTTATGCAATTTAAAAACTTGAGAGGGGTAAGTTGGAGAAACAAAACCTGAAGGTTGTTCTACATAAACCTCTTCTTGTAGCACTCCATTTAGAAAAGCACTCTTCACATCCATTTAGAAGACCTTGAACCTCTTGTATGCTGCATAGGCAAGGAATATTCTTATGGCTTCCAACCTTGCAATAGGGGCAAAGGTTTGATCATAATCAATTCCTTCTTCTTGCATGTATTCTTGAGCAACAATCCTAGCCTTGTTTCTCACAATGACTGTAGGATCTTGTGGCGCCCTTAGAGGGGGGGGGGGGTGAATAAGGGCTCTTTAAACTTTTATAAACTTTTTTTATAAAATATGAAATTAGATAAAATGTTTAAGACAGATCAATGAAATGAAAATCAAGATTTTATTTCTCCAAAATATATATGTAAAATGATTCCAATAAAGCTTGAAATCAAGGCTTACAATGACAATAGTTTTTAGCTTTTTCACCGATCCTTCTCACAAGAACCGGTAGGCTATAGTCAATATCTCCCTAGATATGGCTACTAGCCTCCCCCTAAATCAAACCTATGATCTAGACGCTGCACAAAACGCGGCGATTTACTCCTAAGCCACACAAGGACCTACACACCACATACAAGGTAGTGATTTGCCCCTAAGCCACACACGGACTTAGACACCACACACAAGGTAGTGATTTTCCCCTAAGACACACACGGACTTAGACACCATACACAAGGTGGTGATTTTCCCTTCCCAATTACCAAGACAAAAAGTGAAAATGAAAGTACAATAGTAAAACTTAAAAACTCCCTCAAAATCACGAGCTCTGAAGATGATGATGGGCCGATGAGAAGATCTCCAATCTTGAACGCACGGTCGTATCTCCTTCGCTCTTGAGATTTCAACGGACCAAGGGAGTTCGTCTGGAAAACGGAGATGAAGGCTCTGAAGATTCTCTTGGAAAACAAAGCTTTACTCGATCAATCTCTTCCCTGAAATTTTTGGCCGTATATATCACTTCATGCTATCGCCGGCGGTAGCGTTACCACCCCGCGATAGTGATAACTCTCCGTTGCTTGACACGTGGCACACGTCGCGCGAATTTTCAGATCTGAGAGGAGAACGTGACGATCGTGGGATATCGCTCGGCGACATCGGTATCGCCCTGCGATATCGCTGAACCGTGACTTCGTGCGCGACAACGTGCGGATTAAGGCTGACGTCAGCAAGAACTGATTATGCTATCGCCCGCAGTAGCGTTATCGCCAGTGATAGCGCATTTTTCCTTTTCATCAATGCCATGCTCAGCCATTCCTTTGTACATAAAAAATCTGTTATCCCTGCACATTTAAAACACATACCAAGATCAAATACATCTGGGATTTGTTATTCTCAAACTAAGAAGAGCGGAACACATGCTCCAACAATGTCCCCCTTTTGATAATAACAAATCCACTAAGAAAGTAATTGCGTGAGATCAGGAGAATGTGAAACAATTCAGATAATCATTATGTATCAAAGCGCATAAATAGTTATAATAAACTCCCCATAGAATAAAGACTATGTTAATAAACTCCCCATATAATAAAGACTATTTTCTCCCCCTATATTTTCCCCCTATCAAAAAGAAGAAATAATTACTCCCCCTAAATGTGCTAATCAATTGATTTTGTACTGAATCTCCCCCTTTTGTTATTAGCAAAAGACGGTGGGGAAAAAAATGTAGCGAGGTGGAAATGCGGAAGCTGAAAGAAGCTGAGAGAGGATAAGGTAGCAATAGAATGAGTAGGATATGGACATGAAAAACCGTGGAATAGTATTATCATAAGATTTGGAATTTTATCATAAGATTTGAAAACCATGTATGCTATGGAAAAATTAATTTAAGAGTTGAATTTAAACATTGAAAATTGTCAGGGCATGATATCGAAAACAGGACAAGTGATGAAATAGAAGAGAAGATCTATGACCGGTCCAATGCTCATGAGAAGAAATTTTATAAATGATAATGATGTGTACTTGTGAAGAGTGATTTAGTATACATATTCCTTAAGAAATAATGTTACATGAAGGTTTGCAATATATGGATACAAGAAGCTAACATCTTTACATAAATAACTTCATGTCATAAAGATTTTCAAAAAAACAATGGCCAAGTTTGTTTGCACAAGACACTTTACAATCCTTGTCAAGGTGCTCAACCTCACAATGCTCATTAAGACTTATCAGGAGGGTGAGTAGAGCTTGATTGGAGTATCCTAGTCATATGTATTTGTTTTTTTTTTAAAGTTATTTTGCATGCATTTTTGTTTGTGTAGAAACTTGGACTTAGGACTCCGAATTCACTTGTATTGCAAACAAAAAATGTTTTTCTCAGAATGGCCATTAGTTTTGAAAATCAATTTGAATGAGGCATAAATGAAAGGTTTAGCGATGTATTCGAATCTGTGAAACAAACCAATAGCATGTAAGAAGAAACTTAAGTATGTGTAATTATAAGCTCGTGTCAGTGTGAGCACATTATCAAGTATAAAATGTTACTCATACTTAGAGGCATGCGGAAACAAGTCTATTCAAGTTCTAGTCATCAAGGATATAGGTAGATATCAAGAGCAAGACAAGTTAAAAGCAATGTTCAAAGAACTGATAAACTAATAATCACACATGCACTAGGTATCGTATCCTGATAAGCATCCAAAACTTTACTGTAACACTAGAAACAGGTGTTTTTAAAAAAATTCCAGAATATTTGGAAATTGTGGCGGAAAAATGCATTATCACCAGCGGTAGCGATACCGCGCGGTGATAGCGGTTTTTGATATAAAAGTTGAAAAAACCGGATGGGGCTGACACATCTCCTCCTTTTACCGACCCTAGACTGTTTGCATCGTCTTCTTCAGCGGAAACTCTCAATAACTCCAAAAAGTAAGGTCAGATCCCTCTTTATGGTTGTGTTTTACCTTAAAAAAATATAGATCTGGACTCTAGATTATGAAAGGAGATAGATCTAGCAAGAAAATTTGATTTTGGTCATACATTTTGTTAAGGAAAAATTTTGAAGAAAAAATGTCATTTTGATGCAAAAAACCTTACAAAAAATGAGTTATAGGTGGTAGTTCTTTGAGATGTAGTTAATTTTAGTAACTTTCCTGAATTTACTAGAGGAAATCTACACGAAATTTCAAAATAGGAGAAGTTTTTACACTATCGCCCGACGATAGTACTGTCGCCGGCGACTGAAAAGAAATCGGTGTAAATTAATTTTTTTTGAGTTAACACGATGTTTTTATAATGGTTTCAGGAAATGGCATCATCATCCCGTGCAAGAAAAATTGCCAGCCGCAACCCACATGCATCATATCAAACATACCCGGGGATTGAGAATGCGTCAGTTGGTATTGCTAAACTGTTGGATGAATCATTGCCACCACATATCTATGAACTACTTGTGGAGTCAGGTATAAAGTCTCTCATTGTACCGAACACTTTTAGCTCCATCTTTGTACGGGATTTTTATAATAATTTGGAAGACCCTAAATATACGGGGTTGAATGGAGGAGTAAGGTCTCGAATCCAAGGAGTTGAAATAGATATTACT
Organism: Platanthera guangdongensis; assembly: GCA_039583875.1. Lineage (NCBI taxonomy): Eukaryota > Viridiplantae > Streptophyta > Magnoliopsida > Asparagales > Orchidaceae > Platanthera > Platanthera guangdongensis. The sequence goes on from CM077153.1 coordinate 195,743,134, forward strand.
CATGCTGATTTAAGACGGGAATATAATCTTGCCCACTGGTGAGGAACATTTCATGGATATAGTGGAGAATTATCGAAAGGATCGTGATTGGAGGATATTGAACCAAGTCCTTCATGGAAAGGAAAATATGAGTTTGATTCAAGACGTCTCATCACTCTCTCGCGATGCATTTGTGATTCAAGATATATTACGAAACACGATTATGTTGAAGTCCGGGGACACAAGGAAGATCACGGCTCAATTGAGCTTAGTGACGTACTATGTATTAGAGAGAGTCAAGTTTGATGTGGCGGATTTTGTGTTATCCATTATACGATATACGTATAAAATGAAGCATCCCCTTAGGAGGAAACTGAATACACTTCCTTTAGGAAGTGTTATTCAAAGGATCGTATATCCGAAATATAATTGGATAGATCAAGAGTTCTACATTGATGATTGTATCCCGGCGATACATACCGTAGAACCAGCTAGAGGTCCATCTCCTAGGGCTGCCTTGTCATCAAGACAACCACTCCAAAGAGGAGGTTCTTTGTGTGAATCTATTGAGGATCTAAGAGAGACTGTAGAGGAGATGAAAGATGAGCAAAAGCATAGTCATTCCGGTTTTCGAAAATTCATGAAGTTTCTGGTAAAGGGGCTGAAACTAAAGCCAACTCCGCAAGAGGAACGAGAATGGGGGTGTCCAGTCGAGGATCCTCCACGACATTCGATAAGGCGGACGCGAAGGCCTAGAGAACCAACTCCGACTTCCAGTGAAGATGTGAATGTGTCTACTGAAGAGAACATGGATGAATGACTTTTTATTGTCATTGATGTAAGATTTTTTTGTTGACTGAATCTGGGATATCGCCGGCGACAGTACTGTCTCCTGGCGATAGTGAAAACTCTATTAATTTGTGGTTTTGTTATTTGTATTGTTTTTTTCAGTATTATCCTATGTGTTGTCCAGTTTTATGTTATGTTTTATATTATGTTTATGTGCTGTCCAGTTCTTAAGTTTGATTTATAATTCTAAGATTCCAAGTTCTAATCTTAACCTTGAAAAGTGTGAATCATTAAGTGGTTTTGTTAAAATATCTGCTATTTGAGAATCTGTTCCAATAAAATTTATTTTAATATGTCCTTTCTTTATGTGATCCCTAATAAAATTATGACGAACATCTATGTGTTTGGATCTAGAATGTAATACAGGATTGTTCGTTAAATCGATAGCACTTTTGCTATCACATTTTAATTCAACATTATTTTGGTGTACGCCAAAATCTTCTAGTGTTTGTGTCATCCAAAGTGCTTGAGCACAACAACTATCAAGTGCAATATATTCGGCCTCAGTAGTGGAGAGGGCAACAGAATTCTGTTTCCTACTCGACCAAGAAATAAGTGTTGGGCCGATAAAGTGACAAGTGCCACTTGTGCTCTTTCGATCTAATGAACACCCCGCATAATCAGAATCAGAATATCCATGTAAAATAAAAGAGTCATTATGAGGATATCATAAGCCTAGTTTAGATGTTCCTATAAGATATCTAAAAATACGTTTCACCGCTTTTAAATGTGATTCTTTTGGATTAGCTTGAAACCTAGCACATAAACAAACGACAAACATAATATCGGGTCTAGAAGAAGTTAAATATAATAAAGACCTAATCATACTTTTATAAAGGGTTTGGTCAATTGAAATACCACTTTCATCTTTTCCCAATTTCAATGAAGCACTCATAGGAGTATTTGCATGTTTAAGGTTGTCAAATCCAAATCTTTTTAACATATCATGAATATACTTGGATTGACAAATAAAAATACCATCATGTTTTTGCGTAATTTGAAAACCTAGAAAATATGAAAGTTCTCCTACCATGCTCATTTCAAATTCATTTTTAATAATTTGAACTACTTCATTGCATAACTCTTCATTAGTGGCTCCAAAAATAATATCATCAACATAAATTTGCAAAATAACTAAATCATGATCAATTTGCTTAATGAAGAGTGTAGAATCTGCACTTCCCATTTTATAATCGTGCTTTAATAATTATTGAGTTAAACGATCATACCAAGCACGAGGCGCTTGTTTTAACCCATAAAGTGCTTTATCTAATTTATAAACATAATTTGGATATTTTTCATTAATAAAGCCAGGGGGTTGTTCTACATAAACCTCTTCTTTTATATACCCGTTTAAAAATGCAGTTTTGACATCCATTTGATATAATTTAAATCTTTTAAAGCAAGCAAATGCAAGAAATATCCTAACCGCTTCTAATCTAGCAACGGGTGCAAAAGTTTCATCATAGTCTACCCCTTCAATTTATGCATAACCATTTGCAATTAATCTGGCTTTATTTCTAACAATTCTAGAATCACTATCCAATTTATTTTTAAAAATCCACTTTACTCCAACTACAGGATGATTTTTGGGTCGTTCTACAAGATTCCAAACCTTATTACGTTCAAATTGATTAAGTTCTTCATTCATTGCTAAAAACCAAAATTCATCATTTAAAGCGGTGGAAACATCTTTTGGTTCTATTTCAGAGACAAAGCAAAGGTTTGAAAACAAAACATGTAAAGAAGAACGAGTACTGACCCCTTTTTGTGGATCTCCAATAATAAGCTCCTTCGGATGATCCTTTGAAAATATCAATTCATTTGGAGGGACATGTTTTTCTCTTTCTTCTTCTTCTTTTCCTTCTTCATTCCTTTCATGTTCTTCATCATCATTTTCCATCAAAGGAAGGGGTTTATCTTCTTTTCCTGTAATTTTCTTATCTATACATGGAACAAACTCATCAAACATAACATGAATAGATTCTTCAACTATTTTCGTTCGTTTATTAAAAATTCTATAAGCTTTACTAGTTGAAGAATACCCAATAAAAACTCCTTCATCACATTTTTCATCAAATTTTCCTAAGGAATCTTTAGAATTTAAAATAAAACATTTGCAACCAAAAACTTTGAAATAAGAAACATTTGGTTTTTTATTAAAAATTAATTCATAAGGAGTTACTTTTAAAATAGGGCGAAGCATTACTCTATTAATTACATAACATGCAGTACTCACTGCTTCAGCCCAAAAAGATTGTGGTAATGCAAATTCAGATAACATCGTTCGGCCTAGCTCTTGAAGAGTCCTATTTTTCCTCTCCACTACACCATTTTGTTGTGGTGTGCGTGGAGCGAAAAATTCATGTTTAATTCCTAACTCCGTACAAAAAGAAATAAACTTTTCATTTTCAAATTCCCCTCCATGATCCGAACGTATGCGTTTAATTTTTAACTCAAATTTATTTTGAATACGCAAGCATAATTTAGAAAATTCTGAAAAAGCATCAGATTTTGAGGTTAGAAACAAAGTCCAACAAAAACGTGAATAATCATCAATCAATACAAATGTATATTTTCTACCTCCTAAGCTAGAAATATTAATTGGCCCAAATAAATCCATATGAATTAATTGGAGTGGCCTAGTTGTAGAAATAATATTTTTACTTTTGAAAGATGATTTTGAAAACTTTCCTTTTTGACAAGGCTCACATAATGAAGATAAATTCTCATTTAGCAATGGTAAACCTTTGATTAATTTATCTTTTGAAAGTTTTTTAATTAACTTTGCACTAGTATGTCCAAGTCGCCTATGCCATAATTCTAACTCATCATTTTTTGATAAAAACATTTTAAAGTAGAATTTGAAAAATCATGAAATTTAATCATATATACGTTATGACACCTAGGTGCGGTGAAAACAATTTCATTTGTTTTGGAATCAATAATTTTGCATAAATTTGTAGAAGATCCAAACAAAACATTTAAACCCTTATCACATATTTGGCTAATAGAAATCAAATTTTGTTTTAAAACTTCTACGAACAAAACATTTGAAATTGAAAAACTTTTGTTACCCACAACACCGATGCCGATGATTTTTCCTTTTCCATTATCTCCAAATGTAACAACTCCTCCTTTCTTCATCTCCAGGCTAAGAAACTTCTCTTTATTGCCCGTCATGTGCTTTGAACAATCTGATTCCAAGTACCACACGTCTTCTTTGTCCTTAGCCTGCCAACACACCTAGAAAGAGTATGTGAGTAAAGATCTGGCTACCCAAGTGGTTCCACCCATAGTATTGGTAGAAGCCTTAGGCATCCAGATTTGCTTGATTTTACTTTTTCCTTTATTCCAGCACGAGTCCGTGGTGTGACCAAATCTATTGCATTTGGCACATGTAATGTAACAAGAAGAATATAACTTCTCTGGACTTTTACTGTAAGAAAAGGTAGTATCAGTTAATTTATTATTATCATAATTTTTAAAACTCGACTCTCTGGATTTCTCGCTATCGCCGGCGGTAGTGCCTGTCGCCGGGCGATAGTTTCCAGTCGTGTATCCGAGTCCAAATCTTCCAGATCCGTGAGATTGGTAACCTAAGATCATATCCAGTGATCTTTGGCCCAATCCAAACTTTTTCATGGCTAGTGTTAAGTCATGAATCTGGTTTCTCATTTCATTATTTTCGGATACTAGATTTACACATCTACGTTCAAAAGCTTTCTTTCCTTCATAGACTTTGGAAATAGAAGATTTCAGATCTCTCTCTAAAATCTCATTCTTTTTAGTGAGAATTTTTATTTTTGAATGAGATTTGGAAAGAGATTCTTCAAGCTCTTTTATTCTTCCCATAAAGTGATCACACTCTTGGCAAGAGACTTTTTCTTTTCCAATAGTCTTATTTTCATTTAACAATTTTGTGTTTTCTTTAATTAAAACTTTATTTTCAGTTTCAAGAAGATCATTATCTTTTAAACTTTTTTCAAAACATTTGCAAGTCTTTAAAAATTCAGAAAACAATTCATCATAAGTTGGAGGAGTTACCTCAGTGTCGCTTTGGACACTGCACTCGTCATCAGATATAACGCTTTTTCCCATTAGGCACATATTGGCCTCCTCCTCCTCGCTTGAGCTTGAACTGCTTGCACCCTCAGAAGTAGTATCATCCCATGTTTCAGCTTTCAGGACCTTCTTCTTCCCTTTGTGCTTCTTTTCTTTAAGTTCTTTCAAGTACTTTGGACACTTGCTTCGAATGTGTCCTAACTTCCTGCAATGATAGCACTCCGGTGGGGGTCTCTCTTCCTCCTCATCGTCGTCATCCTTTTTTTTTCTTTCTAAACGTCTCCTTCTTAAAATATTTTTTAAAAGTATTTCTTCTCTCTGGATTTCTCATAAAATTTTTAAATTTTTTAAAAGTATTCCTCCTCAGAATTACTACATTCCTCTTTCTTAGATCTTAGAGCCAACCCCTTCTTTTTAGGCTCCATGTACTCTTGTTGTTGAATTTTCAATTCAACTTCATGAGTTTTCAAGTTCCCAATCAGGCTTTCAATATTAAGAGATTTAAGATCATGAGATTCAGAAATAGCCGTCACTTTGGGATTAAACTTAGGGGGGAGAGATCTAAGAAGTTTTCTCACCAAATCACCATTTGAAAAATTTTTACCAAGCACTTTTGGGTCATTCACTATCTTGGTGAATCTGGTGTACATTGAGTCTACGTCCTCATCCACTTCCATCCTAAACTTTTCAAATTCCGATTCCAGTTGTCCTTCACCTGCGAGGTACCTTCATGAGTTACTTCAAGTAAATTCCAAATCTCATAAGCATTATTACAAGCACAAGTTCTATTAAATTCAGTCCTATCTAATGCACAAAATAATGCATTCATGGATTTTGCATTATTTTTGCACCTTAGCTTATCCTGATCATCCCATTTATCTTTTGGTTTTTTCATTACTACATCGCCTACTGTATAAGTGGGATGAGCATAATTAGTCTCTACCATATTCCAAACTTCAATGTCAAGAGAAATAAGAAAACACTTCATCTTAGTTTTCCAGTAATTATAATCAGATCCAGTGAATAATGGAGGTCTACTAATTCCTTGCCCCTCAGAGAAAGCATGGTCATGCTGCGCCATAATTCCTGGTGGTGAAACCGTATTAGGAATAACCAGGCTCTGATACCACTTGTAGGATCTTGTGGCGCCCTTAGAGGGGGGGGAATAAGGGCTCTTTAAACTTTTATAAACTTTTTTATAAAATATGAAATTAGATACAACGTTTGAGACAGATCAATGAAATGAAAATCAAGATTTTATTTCTCCAAAATATATATGTAAAATGATTCCAATAAAGCTTGAAATCAAGACTTACAATGATAATAGTTTTTAGCTTTTTCACCGATCCTTCTCCCAAGAACCGGTACGCTATAGTCAATATCTCCCTAGATATGGCTACTAGCCTCCACCTAAATCAAACCTATGATCTAGACGCTGCACAAAATGCGGCGATTTACTCCTAAGCCACACAAGGACCTAGGCACCACACACAAGGTAGTGATTTGCCCCTAAGCCACATACGGACTTAGACACCACACATAAGGTAGTGATTTGCCCCTAAGCCACACACGGACTTAGACACCACACACAAGGTGGTGATTTTCCCTTCCCAATTACCAAGACAAAAAGTGAAAATGAAAGTATAATAGTAAAACTTAAAAACTCCCTCAAAATCACGAGCTCTGAAGATGATGATGGGCCGATGAGAAAATCTCCAATCTTGAACGCACGGTCGTATCTCCTTCGCTCTTGAGATTTCAACAGACCAAGGGAGTTCGTCTGGAAAGCGGAGATGAAGGCTATGAAGATTCTCTGGGAAAACAAAGCTCTACTCGATCAATCTCTTCCCTGAAATTTTTGGCCGTATATATCACTTCATGCTATCGCCGGCGGTAGCGTTACCGCCCCGTGATAGTGATAACTCTCCGTTGCTTGACACGTGGCACACGTCGTGCGGATTTTCAGATCTGAGCGGAGAACGTGACGATCGTGGGATATCGCTCGGCGACATCGGTATCGCCCTGCGATATCGCTGAACCGTGACTTTGTGCGCGACAACGTGCAGATTAAGGCTGACGTCAGCATGAACTAATTATACTATCGCCCGCGGTAGCGTTATCGCCAGTGATAGCGCATTTTTCCTTTTCATCAATGTCATGCTCAGCCATTCCTTTGTACATAAAAATCTGTTATCCCTACACATTTAAAACACATACCAAGATCAAATACATCCGAGATTTGTTATTCTCAAACTAAGAAGCGCGGAACACATGCTCCAACAATGACTCCTTGAGCATCCAGCTTGTTTCTGAAAACCCATTTAGTTCCAATAACTGGGTAGTTTTGGGGTCTTGGAACCAAATCTCAAACTCTACATCTCTCAAATTGATTTAGTTCCTCCTACATTGCAAGGATCCAGTGGGAATTCTGCTCAGCATCATGAATGGATAGAGATTCAACCTGAGAGAGAATACAGGCATGCATCAAATCTTGGGTGAGTTGATGTCTTGTCTGTACACCTGCTGATATGTCTCCAATTACTTGAGATCTGGGGTGATCCCTAAGTGTGACAAAATCAGTGGGTGGAGTTGGTTGAAAACAACATTTGGAATTAATTCCTCCTGTGGTATTGTATTTGCTGTTGGTAGAGATTCATTATCTTCAACTTCTTCTTCTTCACTTTCTTCAATGGCTTGTGGAGAGGGATGAGTTGGCACCTCTTGGGTGAGGTTTAGTCCATCCAAGGTCTCACACAAGTGGGGTACCTGCAAGTTGCAATTGGTAGAAAATTCTTTCTCCTTGCAATACATGTTAGTCTCATCAAATGAAACATGAATAGACTACTCAATTTTTAATGTTGATTTATTAAAAACCCTATAGGCCTTGCTTACTTGAGAGTGTCCTAGAAAAACTCCATCTTCAGCCTTACCCTCGAACTTTCTAATGTATTTTTTGTTGTTGTTATGAATGTAACATAAGCATCCAAATACTTTGAAATAGTTGATTTTAGGTTTCTTCCCTTTCAGCAATTCATAGGGAGTCCTGTTCTTTAGTTTGTGAATTAAGCTCTTGTTCAGGACATAATTTGTTGTGCTTACAGCCTCTGCCCAAAAGGTTAGGGGCATGTAAGAACCTGCAAGCAATGTACCTGCAGCTTCAATGAGTGTCCTATTTTTCCTTTCAGCTACCCCATTTTGTTGGGGAGTTCTAGGAGCTGAGAAGCAATGCCTGATACCTTCCTTCTCACAAAACTCATGCATAAGAAGAGACTCAAACTCTGTACCATGATCACTTCTGATCAATGCAACATGATTAGAGAACTCAATCTGTATGGTCCTGAGAAAATCTGTAAGAACCTTGAAGGTATCTGACTTTGATCTCAGAAAGAATACCCAACTGTACCTGCAGAAGTCATCCACTATAACCAAAGTGTAGGATTTCCCTCCTAGGCTTTGTACAACAATGAGTCCAAAGAGATCCAAATGTAGCAAGTGCAAAATCCTAGGTGAATCACTCTTATTAACTGATTTAAAACTAGTTTTAGTTTGCTTGCCTAATTGACAAACCCTGCAGAGACCTTCCTTCTTATAGGGACCAGAAGGTAGACCTGTAACAAGGTTGTGCTTAGAGAGCCTAGCAATGTTTTTTAGATTTACATGACCTAGTTTTTGTGCCATAAGTCATTCTGATTACTAGTTAAGTTAAGTAAATAGATATTAGTTTTGGCAGAAAGAAAATTTACTAAGTATATGTTGTCTTGTCTACTTCCAGTAAAAACTATTTGGTTGTTTTTATCAATAATAGAATAGGTGGATGGGTTAAAGTATACCTGATAACCATCATCACATAACTGACTTATGGAGATGAGGTTATGCTTGAGTCCACTTACATATGTCACCTTTTTGAATGTGAGAGCTCCTATTCTCACTTCTTCAAATCCATCTGACTGACCACATTTGGAGTCACCAAAGATAACCTTTGACGCCAGCTTGGACTTCTAGTTGGTTAAGATGTCCTTGCTGCCAGTCATGTGTTTGGAGCAGCCACTGTCCAGGTACCAAGTTTGATTTACCCCTGGACAACTCTTCATCTACAATAGAAAACAGTTAATGGTTTTTGACCCAGGTTACCTTGGGTCCTTTGTATTGCTGATAAGAGAAGCTGGAAATAACAGAGAATTCAAGTTGGGATTTATATCCTAGAGGGTGATATCTCCTAGGTGGTATGATCTAGTCAGCTAGTGGATTAAATGGTTTCTTAGAAGTATTTAAGTTGTTGTTGGAATTATAGTTTTGATTAAGTCTTCCTGGGTTTGACGAATTGCTGTAAGTTCGACGACTAGAGTTCGACGAATTGGGTTGAGATCGTCGATCTCTGCCTAGAGAATGAACATGTTCATTCTCTGTGCCCCATGTTCGTCGACTTCTGCTCGACGAACCATACAGAGTTCGTCGATCACAGTTAGATGAATAAATATAACTATAGTTTGCGTTCAGAGTTCGCCGATCTGGGTTCGACGAACTGGCCCCATTTAGTTGATCTGAGTTCGACGAAATTGCTGAACCTTGTTTTTATTAGGTGTTTTCAAGTTTTTGGTTTTCTGTCCTATTGTCTTAGAGATCTTTTCTACTATTTGTTTATCATTTACTTTTTCTTTGCCTTTAGCAGATATAAATTTTATTGGAGTTGATAAAATGTTCTTCAGAAGAATGGGGGACAAACCTGATGGAGCACACAAGCCTTGCTTGCCATTAAGTCTGGCATTAACAGTACTTGTGATATCCATCATCTTGAGGCTTCTCCCATTGAGAGTTTCCTCAAGCTATTTGGCCTCACAAAGCTCAGTTTTTAATGAAATTATCTTTTCATTTACTAAGGTTAATTCATCTTTTAACCTAATGTTTTCAGATTGAACATCCTCTAAGTTTCCTAGTTTTTCTCTAAGAATTTTAATTTCTTTTTCAGAGTTAATCAAATCTATGCACATTAATTTGAAATCAGATTTAAATGTTTCAGAGCTGTAGTCAAAAGAGGACATTACCTGATCTGCCTCTGATTCAAACACTCTTTCATCTTCAGATTCTTCTTCTTTTGAGTGACTTCTGGTGGCATCAATTGCCATGAGGCAAACCTCCTTTGCTCTTTCTTCTTCCTCATCTTAAGTGGAGATTGAAGATGTTGACTCATCTTCTGTCTCACTCCAGGTCTCAACCACAAAGCCCTTTTCCTTCTTCTTGTGTTTGCTGGAAGAGGGTTTGCTGGTGTGCTGTCTTCTGGTTTCCTTCTCTCTTCTCTTCTCTTTCTTCTGGTTCTCTGGACACTCAGAGAGGAAATGCCCAGGCTTTCTGCATCCATAGCACACAACCTATTTGGTTGGTGTCTTGTCATATATTGGCTTGTCATATTTTCTTGCTGACTTTCTCCTGAAATCCTTTCTGGCCATCTTGAAGAATCTCTTAGCAAAGAGACTCATAAGCTCTTCATTTGATGTTGTAGTCTCTGTCTCTTCAGTGGCTTTGAAAGCAATACTTTGTTCTCTTCTGGATGCTGGAGGTATTCTTTGTTCAGCTGTCTCCCTGGTCTTTATCAGCTGCTCATATGACTTCAGTTTACCTAGTAGAGATTCAGTTGAACTCTCATTCAGGCATCTGACCTCCTTGATGGGCCAGATTCTTGTATCCCATGAGCTTGGGAAGCACATCAGGATCTTGTCATTCACTTCAGTAAAAGTGATGTTCTTATCCAAGGTTTTTTAGCTTATTGATAATTGAGCTTAACCTATTGTACATATCAGAAACTATCGCAGCTTTCTCCTTCTTAAAGTTCTCATATAGGGGTATGAGATTTGATCTCCTATCCTTTCTCTCATCTACTAATCCATCCACCATTTTGTTTAGAGAGTCCCAAATGGCTTTTGCTGAGGTGCACTCAACAACCTTTTGGAAAATATCATCTGACATAGTTTGTGTCAGGATATTCATAGCTTTGGAATCAGCAATCTTTGCTTTCTTCTGGGCTTCAGTCCACTCAGGTGGTGGGACTGCATTGTTGCTGGAGGATGTTGTAGATGTAGATGCCTGTGGGGGACCTGTCAAAATTGAATTGTAGATGACTTCATCAATGGAATTCATGTATAACATAATTCTTGTCTTCCAGATGGCAAACCTATTAAGGTTGCAAACTGGAGGTCTAGTGCTTGCATAATCCTTGTTCTGTGCCATGGTTGTGTTTATAATTTAGGTTAGAATAAAGTGATGTGTAGATCTAACAAAGGATCTTTTGGTTCAAGATTTAACTTGTACAACCAAAGGAACCTGTTCTGATATTAATTGAAAGTGAGGGTTAGATCTGAAATACTCTAGAGAGGGGGGGGGGGTGAATATAGTATGCTTAAAAAATTATTAAGAGCTATTACAGCTTTTGCTGTAAATTAAAAGTGCAGAATTAATAAACTACCAAGCAATAAACCTAAAGCACAAACACAGCAAGAACACAAGAAAATGAGGCAACCAGACGACACAAGAATTTTATAGTGGTTCCCCAACCTGGGTACATCCACTCTTCTACCACCCTTGGTAGGAATCCACTCAGATTTTTGATCAGGTGCCTGAAACAAATGAGCTTTTGATCAGGTGCTCAAAAACCAACCCAAGTCTTTTGATCAAGAGACTTGCAACCAAGAAATCACTTTTGAAGGAAGATGACAACCCTTTATACAGTGGGGGTGAGAGATGATTTTGTCTTCTCTTTCTCAATATACAACTGAGAAGACTCTGGATTGATTATAGCTTATGGTTCCCCCTGAGATGTAGAATGGATCAGGGAAAAATAAGAGCCAAGCTTCAGGGTTGTAGGTCTTCAAACTGAGTCCTTGACCAACAATAATCTTCAGGGACTTCTTTGACAGATTGAACTGAAGTTGTCCTTTTGAAGTGTCCTAGAGTACTTGAAGAAAGAAGACTCTTGATATAGGTATTGTTGTTCTTCTTCTTCAGGTCCTTATGAGCTTCTGGTCAAGATCATCTATGTATCAGAAAAAGCTTCTTGTTGACAGAGTAGATTATTCAAGACTGAATATTTTTTTCTCTGTGTCTCTATATGCTTCACAGTAAGTTGTGCTCTGTGTGAAGCTTTCTCTATGATCTTGATTCTCTCTGTCAGTCTAGGTGTCTGTGTTTGCGTTATTCTCTTCTTCCTTGTCTTTTGAAAATTTGAATGCATCTACAATTAATGCTGACATCCTTGAGAATAATCAGCATTGATTTATTTCCCCAACTGTCCCGTGGAAAAACGGCCAGTAATAATCCTAGAGAAGATCATAATTAATGCTCCTTCTAACGGATACATTCAGAAAATGTTAGAGCATTAATTACTCAGGAATTATTGCATTAGAGTGGGGACAGAAGGCCGAAAATAACTAAGGCTGGAATCGTTGAACAGTTGGCAGAATTCGTCGAACTGATTCCACAGTTCGTCGAGCTGAGATGTTGTATTCGTCGACCATATGGCTTCTGTTTGTCGAGCTGAGTTCCATGATCGTCGAGCTGGAAACTGAACTGATATCTCTTTTGATGTTTTCCTATTCGTCGAGCTGGTAAATATGTTCGTCGAGTAGAGTTCAGTAACTATTCTGGAGTTGTCAAATATTCTGTGTGTTGACTGATATCCTGTGTGTTGACACAAGTCTTCTGTGTGGTGTTGGTATAGCCTTTCCACAATGTCGACTGATAATCTGGATGTCGACACAAATTCTTCTAGTGTCAACTTAGTTGATGTCGACATATACTCTGAGTGTCGACATAAGTCTTTTGGTTCCAGAATTTGTCGGGCAGAGAACTGAGTTCGTCGACCTTAGACTGGAGAACATATTAAAGATTCGTCGACCAAAGAATGGTGTTCATCGAGCTAAGTCTGGAGAACCTTGAATTCGTCGAGCTAAAAATGATTCTGGACTTAGAGAAAAATTGATGAACCTCTGGCAATAGAGTTGAATTGGAAGTCCTGAATTCGTCGAGCAATGAATGAAGTTCATCGACCAGAGAACTAGGTTCGTCGACCTGAGTCTTGAGAACAGTCTGGACTTAGAATGCTGAAGGTGGAGTCCAAGGATCGTCGACCTGTAACTGAAGATCGTCGAGCTCAGCTCAGAGAAAATATCTCTAAGATCATCGAGCTGAGAATGACTATCGTCGACCTGAGTTCGACGAACGTCGAACTCATTTTACTTAGTCTCTTGAGAAATCTCTGAATCTTTAGGAAAACTCTATGTCTTGAGTCTCTGGCAGTCTGATGATGGCTTGTCCATGTGATGTTGTTACTGAGGACTTGGCCTAGACTTTAGGACACAACTTTGACCCTGGCTATACATGTTGGGTCACATCATCCTAAGTTAGTGAACCTAGCCCAAATCTAACTAGGGATCCAACAGACTATACATTTTGGGTCAATCTAAACAATCCTAATAGTGATCCTTGCCCAAATCATAACTAGGGTTCCAACAGGGTAACCACCGACTAAACCACTACATTGGTGGTGGGGCCCGCCATGAAGCTCTCCTAGAGGCTATAAAAGGAGCCCAGGGCCTCCTCATTCTTCACCTTTTGGCTCCTAGTCATCTTCTTCCTCAGGTTAGAGCTCTGCCGGACTCCTCCATTAGGTCATCCTCCAGCCACCTCGAACCACCGCGAGCCACCACGAACCACCAGAGTACCACCATCCGGAGAATGCCCATGTTCCAGCACGAGCAGAGGAGGAAGAAGACGATCCTTGTAAGTAGGTGCGTGGTGGGCCCGCAAGCCAAGCTACAGAGACCCAGTGCCGCCACTCGAATTCTAATACTCAAAGCGCTCCCGCAAAGCAGCCTATTGCATGGGGGGAGCTACAGTCCTCTTCTCTCACCTCAAGTTGTAACGGGAGCGGCCTGTCACCCTGATTCACCGAACGCCCTGTAACCGCAAGCAGCTAGTGGATTTTGACCGGCACAGACCCGGTCAAGTTGTTTTCTTCCCAATTTAGGGGTTTTTCCACATCATCATATCTTGAGTTGATCTTCCATTTTCTCTGACTGTGTGCACGCTCGACCGCCCCGCAAGATAAGGCGGTCCTGTTGATTCCTGTCCGACCGGGGCATCGAGTTAGCCCGCAAGAGTTTGGCGCCGTCTGTGGGAACATGATTCCCAACATCCTTCAAAAGAAGAAGATCACCAGCCTTGCCATTTCCAAGTTCTGCTTCAATGGAAAAATGAAGCGCTCGCACCACTGAAGGTTCCGCCCTTGGCGGACATGTCGAACTTGCACGCTCCCACTCTTTTGTGTACGTGCCATTAACGGCTGAAGCCATCTTCGCCCCCGTCACCACCCTTGAGCGGCGTGTTCATCAAATGGAGGAGCAGCAAATTGAAATTCTTGCTCTGCTTAGGAATCTGGGAGTGCCTCCTGCTCCTCCTCTAGCACCGGTTAAACTGCCTCCGCCAAGTCATGTCAGGGCACAAGATGCTCCAAGATAATAGGCACCCTAAGAATACTTTGATGCTGCAAATTCCATTCACCGGGCTCATGGAGGAACCGAAACAGGGGGGCAGCACATCAACTGGGGAGACGAGGCCCGACCTCCCCCGCTCGAAAGATTCTGATGGAGACGACGACCCCAAACCTTTGGATGAGGATGAAGGCTTGCTCGTGGTGGATTCTTCTCCGTCTCTAACAAAGGACTTGCGTCGCCATGGTGATTGTGTGAAGCGTCGCTACAACCTCTGCCCACGGCGCAAGACGACCTAATATTATTTAGTTGAACAATTCTATTATTATTTGAATTTATCATGTTATTTGTTTTGAGCATTTTATCATTTCATTTTGGGTTTGAAACATTAGAGTCTATTTTTTCATGATGGGCTGCATGTAGCCAAAGAATGATGTAAGCCTATATATGTGCATGTATTATTTTCTTTTGGAAGAAGTTGAATGAGAAATTGAAAATCTAACTCCTAAGGAATTTCCCCCTCTCCCTCCTCTTCTAATTTTGGCCCCCCTTCTAACCCTAGCCTCCTCCCTCTCCTTAGCCGCCAATCTCCACCCCTCCCTCATTCTCTCGGCCACCCAAATTCCCTCCTTTCAAGCCGCCACCCCCTAGCCTCCTCTCCCTCTTATCCATAGCCGACCTCCCTCACTCAAACACAACCCGACCAACCCCTACCCCCTTCAAGGAAGAATCCGGCCACCCCTCTCTCTTGGTGGTTAGATCAAGGTCCTTGTGACAAGCTCTCGTGGATCTCGGCCAAGGCGTGACATGATGAAGGAGGACAAGTTTCTTCTCCATCCAGTCCAACTCCGGCGGAACAATGGAAGAGCGATTCAAGTGAGATAATCGGAATCATCTATTCCGATTTGGGTAACGAAAATCTCTACCTTTGTGTGATTCCTTCCCTAGATAATTTTGTGGCGGATATTCTTGGCGTTGGTTTTAGAATCGTAGAATTTTCGTGGTTTTCTTCGATTGTTTGTGTTCATCTTAACTGAATTAATTTTCGCAAAGGTTTGGCGAGCCTCATAACTTTTTGTTGGGAGAGATCTACCTTTTCTCGAATCGTACTTTTGGTTGATCTCTTTTGGTACAACCTTCGCTCGTTCGGACCGGGTGGGCCCTTTTAGCCGGAAAGGATATTGGCTTATCGCCTCTATTTGATCCTAAACAGGTTGGCTATCCGTACGTTAGCATCGACGTGATAAAATTGCTTGGAGTGTGCGTGGTGAGGAAATTTGTGCAAGTGAAAGTTCGAATCGTAGAAAGGAAAACATGTTAATCTGTAGATCTCCCGGTGTCGACGATTTGGCCTGCCTCAATTTGGTATCAGAGCTAGGTTCACGTCAATTTCTTAATTGGCACCGTCCCCTAGTTCTTGCACGTCGGCACACACTTTTCTTGTTCATTTTCGAGTCAAAAAAATTCAAAAAAAAACTTTTTGCTGCTCTGCCAATAGCGGCCTAAATTTCATATTTTTTTAGCAAAATTCAATTTTTTTTAATATTCTCCTTTTTATTTCCAGTAAGAAAAACAAAAAAAAATTTTTTTACCCTAGCCATTAAGTGGGAACATTTCCCTCGGTGGTGATTCTTTGAGTCAGTTTGTCTCCTTTCTACATGCGCACTAGATTGGGCACTGAATATTCCCCATCTTCCTCCCAAATGGCGGGCGAGCGGGAAGCAGGTCACATACCTGCAACGATTGAGGAACTCCGTCAGGAGTTCAACGATTAGTTGACGCAGATTAGGGAAATGCTACATGAATTACAAATGAATCGAGCGGCTCCCCAAAATCAATCCGCCAATCCGCTTGATGACGGGAATAATAATCAAAACAATAACTATAACAACGAGCGAGCCCCACGTGCACAGTATGAGTTTGACATTACTAGAGCCATCCGGGACTGGGTGATGGAAATCGAATGCTACTTTGAGTGGCAAAATTTGACGGGCGCAGTTAGAACCCGCCAACCCATTAGTTCATCTCAAAACCCAGGTGTTGATATGAAGGGTGGCGGGGTACTTGAACACAAAGGAGAGAAGTCTACAGGCAGTGTGGGATTAACCCCAATTACAGGACCGCGGGGATATTCCTCCATAAGGGGCCCACCTGGGTCAACACCCAGACCTGGAACGCGATGGGGAAGCCAAACACGCTGTCCCACACACACGTGTCCTGCTGGCTAATATATTCTCAACACACCCCCGCAGCAGGACAACCTCCCTCTGATACCATGTTAGAACCCGCCAACCCATTAGTTCATCTTAAAACCCAGGTGTTGAGATGAAGGGTGGTGGGGTACTTGAACACAAAGGAGAGAAGTCTACAGGCAGTGTGGGATTAACCCCAACCACAGGACCGCGGGGATATTCCGCCACAAGGGGCCCACCGGGGTCAACACCCAGACCTGGAATGCGATGGGGAAGCCAAACATGCGGTCCCACACACACGTGTCCTGCTGGCTAATATAATCTCAACATGCGCGAATGAAGTTGATAGGTAGAGCCAAGATTTTTTGGTTAAATGAGGAACGTCGTCTGAGGGCTGACAATGGTGACTTACTTATTGGTTGGGCAGGCATGAAGGTCATATTGACGGACCAGTACATCCCGTCATACCATCGAACACAGATGTTTGATGATTTGGCCATCCTTAAGCAAGGGAGTCGATCGGTCTCGGAATACAAGAGTCTTCTCAAGGACATGATGGTTAGGTGCGGTGTAAGAGAGATGCCTAAAATCACCCTTTCTCGGTTTCGCAAGGGGTTAAACCCTGACATCCAGGGTAAGCTCTTGCATTATGGTCACACCGAACTAAACACTACCTTCATTACTGCAGTAGATATCAAAAAGCACAACGTTTTTAAGAATAAGTCTCGTTCGTATCAGAAAGGAAAGTCCATCTTAGGACCGCCTCCCACCACTACCGATAAGTATAAGGGCAAGTTTCGGTCCACGGACTCGAACTCCATAGTAGTGACTGCCAGGACTACTAGAAACCCAACGGGTGAGAGAGTGCCTGTAGGAAGAGTAAACAAAATGAATGCCACTTGCTTCGCGTGCGGGATTCAGGGTCACTATGCTAGTGAATGTCCGACTCAGCCAAAGCCGATAGCCCTGTTGGATTCCACATATGAGTCAGATGACCTTATCTATGAGGCGGGAGACGATAGCGAGTCGGAAGAAGTGCCTAGTGATATGGAGAACGAGCCTCATATAATGGTCATGCGGTGTATTCTGGAGACTCTACGTGCGTTAGATGACTGGAATAGGACGAATATTTTTTCGTTGCATTTTAAGAGTGGAGAGAAATGGTGTAGGTTGATCATAGATAGTGGAAGTTGTATGAATGTCATCTCTGAAGCTGCGGTGACCCGAATGTATTTAGTTACTGAGCCGCACCATCACCCTTATAAGGTGGCATGGGTAGATAAGTCATCCCTCCCGGTATCGAAGCGTTGTTTGGTGCCCCATACCATCAAGGCTTATTCGGAAAAGATTTGGTGCGACGTCATCCCTATGGATGCTTGTCACGTTTTGTTAGGTCGTCCATGGCTTTATGATCATGACGTTACCCACTTTGGTCGAGCTAACACTTATGGATTTAAATTTAATGGCAAGACCATAATTTTAAAACCCACTCCGCCTAAGGATCCTTCAGTTCCCTCTAAGGATACGGTTGTCCCGGTCAAAAAGAAAGCGTTAAGTTTGATAGGCAAGAAGGAATTTTCTCGTAACACCTTTATGGATGGTGTCATATATGTGTTAGTTTGTTTGAAGGCTAAGGAAGATGCGCCGTCATTTGAGAGTTTACTGCCTACTTTGAAAAGGCTCTTGGATGAGTTTAAGGATGTGTATCCGGACGAGCTGCCATCCGAGTTACCTCCCATGCGGGACATCCAACATGCGATAGACTTCATCCCGAGTTCGTCTTTGCCCAACCTTCGTCATTATATGTTAAATCCCTCCACACACTTAGAATTACAAACCCAAATTTCAGATTTATTGCAAAAGGGGTTCATCAGTCATAGCACGAGTCCATGTGTCGTACCCGCCTTACTTGCTCCCAAGAAAGACGGCTCTTGGAAGATGTGTGTGGATAGTAGAGCCATTAATAAAATTACTATTAAATATCACTTTCCCATCCCTCACTTTTACGATTTATTGGACATGTTAGCGGGTGCAACGATTTTCTCGAAATTGGATCTTAGAAGTGGCTACCATCAGATCCGAATTAGGGAAGGTGATGAGTGGAAGACGCTTTTAAATCCAAGGAAGGGCTCTACGAATGGATAGTCATGACATTTGGGCTCTCCAATGCCCGAGCACGTTTTCTAGGATGATGACTCACGTCTTCCAACCTTATATGGGAAAATTCATTGTAGTGTATTTTGATGATATTCTTGTTTTTAGTACTTCTACGAGTGATAATGAGTCACATTTGAAGATTATCCTTACCACGTTGAGATCGGAAAAATTATTCGTTAACATTAAAAAGTGTACTTTTCATGTGTTGTCTGTAGAGTTCCTTGGTTATATCGTAAGTTCGAAAGGCATAAATGTAGACCCTAAGAAGGTCCAGTCCATTAAGGATTGGCCGGAGCCCGCCAATATTCGTGATGTTCGTAGTTTTCACGGTCTAGCTACATTTTATCGCCGATTTATTGTAGACTTTAGTAGTATCATGGCCCCCATTACCGAGTGCATGAAAAATGGTGATTTTACTTGGACAAAATCGGCCGCTAAAGCGTTCCAAATCATTAAATCACGCATGTCGGAAGCTCCCCTATTAAGATTACCAGATTTTACTAAGGTTTTTGAGTTATCTTGTGACGCGTCTGGAGTTGGTGTTGGTGGTGTATTGAGTTAGGATGGTCACCCGATAGGATATTTCAGTGAGAAACTCACGGGGACAAAATTGAATTATTCCAACTATGATCGAGAGTTCTATGCGGTTATTAGGTTCCTCCAACATTGGCGGCATTATTTACTTCCTAAAGAATTTGTTATTTTATCCGATCACGAAGCTTTGCGATTCATCAACTCACAAACTAAAGTGAACCCAAGACATGCCAAATGGGTCTCCTATCTTCAAGAATACACATTTATCATAAAACAGCTTAAGGGAACTCCCAACCGTATAACCGACGCTCTTAGTCGTGTATCTTTATTATTATCTATGTTAGAAGTGAAGGTGATTGGATTTGATAGAATTAAGGATGACTACGTCCATTGCCCGAATTTTAAGGAGATCTACTGATCCACTCAAGACAACTTGCCCATGACCATTTCATCCTTTTATATTCGTGACGGTTATCTATTCAATCACTCAAAGCAATGTATCCCACGCTCGTCCATACGTCACTTCATCGTGTGGGAATTGCATAGCTGTGGGATGGGGGGACACTTTGGCCGTGACAAGACCATTGCTCTAGTAGAAGACAAGTTTTATTGGCTCGGTCTTAAGTCAACGGTGAATAAAATCGTGGGAAGTTGTCGAGCGTGCCAATTAGCCAAGGGAAACAAAACTAATGCGGGACGTTATACCCCTCTTCTGATTCCTTCCATTCCCTGGGAAGACGTTAGCATGGATTTTATCCTAGGCCTGTCTGTCACGTTTAGACGTCATGATTCTATTCAAGTAGTAGTAGATCGGTTTTCCAAAATGGCTTATTTTATTGCGTGTAATAAAAACAACGATGTGTCACATGTTGCTAAGTTATATTTTAAGGAAGTAGTTGGACATCGGGGCATACCAAAATAGATAGTGACTGATAGATATGTGAAATTTACTAGTTATTTTTGGAAGACCTTGTGGAAGATTATGGGCACCAAACTTTTATTTTCTTCGGCCTACCATCCACAGACGGATGTGCAAATAGAAGTGGTAAACAGAAGTTTAGATAGTTTATTACGATGCCTTGTGGGAGACAACAAGGGTATATGGGACCTTACCCTTCCTCATGCTCAGCTAGCGTATAATAATTCCAAAAATAGGTCCACTAGCTTGTCACCGAATGAGATCATGCATGGTTATAAAGCACCAGTGCCACTTGACTTGATTCTGTTAACGCTATCCTATAAATCAAGTCAATTTGCACAAGATTTTGCCTCTCATATTCATAATTTGCATAAGCACATAAATGAAAAAACTAAACACAAAATACGCATCTTATCAAGTTCATGCTAACGTACACAAAAGAAAAACTCACTTTAAGGTTGGCGATTTAGTCTTGGTGCGTCTCGTCCCTGAACGGATGCCTTTGGGCACTATAAAAAAGTTAGCGAATCGGCGAGCTAGGCCTTTTTGGATCTTAAGGAAATTAGGAGAAAACGCATATCTTTTGGAGTTACCCACTGATTGGGGTATTTCCCCTATTTTTAATGTTTCTGGTTTAACACCATATGTTTTTCCCCCACTGGAATTATCTACGTGTCCGTTTAGCTCCACTACATTTTCTAATGGGTTGGGGCTGAGCTTGTGCCTGGATCGCTCTCTCCATCGGTTTCCAATGGAGGTACGTTGGTAGTTGATGAAGAAAATTTTCCTCCTTTATTGCCTAATGCTTTTCCCAGGTTTCCCAGGATAAACTCTTTGCCAGACAGGATCATCAAAGATGAAGTGCTTTCCTATCCAGGTGGTGATGTTCGCCGCTACTTGATACGTTGGCGTGATCGTCCGGCCTTCGATGACTCTTGGCTTCCGGAATCGGAGGTGGCTCTTTTAGGTGATGCTCTCCTACGGCGGTACCTTCGGGACAACTCATCGGTGATGAGTACTTTCGAGCGGGGGAGGATTGATGGAGACGACGACCCCCAACCTGTGGAAGAGGATGAAGGCTTGCTCACGGAGGATCCTTCTCCGTCTCCAACAAAGGACTTGTGTCGCCATGGTGATTGTGTGGAGCGTCGCTACAACCTCCGCCCACGACGCAAGACCACCTAAAATTATTTAGTGGAACAATTCTATTATTATTTGAATTTATCATCTTATTTGTTTTGAGCATTTTATCATTTCATTTTGGGTTTGAAACATTAGAGTCTATTTTTTCATGATGGGCTTCATGTAGCGAAATAATGATGTAAGCCTATATATAGGCATGTATTGTTTTCTTTAGGAAGAAGTTGAATAAGAAATTGAAAATCTTACTCCTATGGAATTTCCCCCTCTCCCTCCTCTTCTAATTTTGGCACCCCTCCTAACCCTAGCCTCCTCCCACTCCTTAGCCGCCAATATCCACCCCCTCCCTCATTCTCTCGGCCACCCAAATCAACTCATTTCAAGCCGCCAACCCCCTAGCCTCTTCTCCCTCTCATCCATAGCTGACCTCCCTCTCTCAAAGACAACCCGACCAACCCCTCCCCCCTTCAAGGAAGAATCCCGCCACCCATCTATATTGGTGGTTAGATCAAGGTGCTTGTGACAAGCTCTTGTGTATCTCGGCCAAGTCATGACACGACGAAGGAGGACGAGTTTCCTCTCCATCCGGCGTAACTCCGGCGGAACCGTGGAAGATAGATTCAAGCGAGATAATCAGAATCATCTATTCCAGTTTGGGTAACGAAAATCTCTACCTTTGTGTGATTCCTTTCCTAGATAATTTTGTGGTGGATATTCTTGGCGTTGGATTTAGAATCGTTGAATTTTTGTGGTTTTCTTCGATTGTTTGTGTTCATCTTAACTGAATTAATTTTCGCAAAGGTTTGGCGAACCCCGTAACTTTTTGTTTGGAGAGATCTACCTTTTCTCGAATCATACTTTTGGTAGACCTCGTTTGGTACAACCTTCGCTCGTTCGGACCAGGTGGGTCCTTTTAGCCATAAAGGATATTGGCTAATCGCATCTATTCGATACTTAACGGGTTGGCTATCCGTACGTTAGCATCGACGTGATAAAATTGCTTGGAGTGTGCGTGGTGAGGAAGTTTGTGTGAGTGAAAGTTCAAATCATAGAAAGGCAAACGTGTTAATCCGTAGATCTCCCGGTGTCGACGCATTGGCCTGGATCAGATTCACCCGAGAAGAAATTCGGGAGGCGATCGTAGAGGAATACCTGCAGGCTGGCCGACGGGATATTCACGCTTGCTGACCACTATGCCAAGGCTCCTCCCTCGCACTACTATCATGAGGATCTACAATGCACCCGATCAGTTGCTCTGTCAAGTGTTCCCAGCCGCCCTCAAGGGGCAAGCCCGCACATGGTTCCACTCCATGATGGTGGGCACCATCGCCAACTTCACAGAGCTAACAAGACAGTTCAAGGATCAATTCATAGCAAATCAGAGGATCATCCGCGACCCTTCTCATTTATCAGGTATCTGCCAGAACGAAGGGGAGTCCTTGAAAGACCTCTTTCGTAGGTTCTCTGTAGAAGCTCGCCAAATCCCAGGTGTCGACCCAGAGCTATTAAGAGGGGTCTTTGAAAGTTAGAGTTAGATCTGACATACTCTAGAGGGGTGGGGGTGGGGGGGGGGGGTGAATAGAGTATTCCTAAATATTATTAAGAGCTATTACAGCTTTTGCTGTAAATTAAAAGTGCAGAATTAATAAACTACCAAACAATAAACCTAAAACACAAGCACATCAAGAACACAAGAAAATGAGGCAACCAGACGACACAAGAATTTTATAGTGGTTTCCCAACCTGGGTACATCCACTCTTCTACCACACTTGGTAGAAATCCACTCAGGTTTTTGATCAGGTGCCTGACACAAATGAGCTTTTGATCAGGTGCTCAAAAACCAACCCAAGTCTTTTGATCAGGAGACTTGCAACCAAGGAATCACTTTTGAAGGGAGATGACAACCCTTTACAGAGGTGGGGGTGAGAGATGATTTTGTCTTCTCTTTCTCAATATACAACTGAGAAGACTGTGGATTTGATTATAGCTTAAGGCTCCCCCTGAGATGTAGAATGAATCAGGGAAAAACAGGAGCTAAGCTTCAGGGTGATAGGTCTTCAAACTGAATCCTTGACCAGCAATAATCTTCAGGAACTTCTTTGACAGATTGAACTGAAGTTGTTCTTTTGAAGTGTCCCAGAGTACTTGAAGAAAGAAGACTCTAGATATAGGTATTGTTGTTCTTTTTCTTTAAGTGCTGATGAGCTTCTGGTCAAGAGCTTCTGTGTATCAGAGAATGCTTCTTTGTTCACAGAGCAGTTTTTTTTTCAAGATTGAATCTTTTTCTCTATATCTCTATATGCTTCTCAGTAAGCTGTGCTCTGTGTAAAGCTTTCTCGATGATGCTTGATTCTGTCTGTCAGTCTGTGTGTCCGTAATTCTCTTCTTCTCTTTCTTTTCAAAAATTTGAATGCCTCTGTAATTAATGCTGACAGCCTTGAGAATAATCGACATTGATTTATTTTCCCAACTATCCCATGGAAAAACGGCAAGCAATAATCCTGGAGAAGACCATAATTAATGCTCATTCTAACGGATACATTCAGAGAATGTTAGAGCATTAATTACTCAGGAATTATCGCATTAGAGTGGGGACAGAAGGCCGGAAAAAACTAAGTCTAGAATCATCAAACAGATGGCAGAATTCATTGAACTGAATCCAAAGTTCGTCGAGCTGAGATGTTGTATTCGTCGACCAGATGGCTTCTATTCATCGAGCTGAGTTCCATGATCGTCGAGCTGTAAACTGAACTGCTGTCTCTTTTGATCATTGCCTATTCGTCGAGCTGGTAAATGTGTTCGTCGGCTGGAGTTCAGCAATTATTCTGGAGTTGTCAAATGTTCTGTGTCGACACAATTACTCCTGCGTGTCGACATAAGTCTTCTGTATGGTGCCGACATAGCCTTTCCACAATGTCGACTGATGATCTGGATGTCGACACAAATTCTTCTAGTGTCGAATTAGTTGGTGTCTAGATATGCTCTAAGTGTCGACACAAGTCTTCTGGTTCCAGAATTCATCGAGCAGAGAACTGAGTTCGTCGACCTGAGACTAGAGAACATAGTCTCGATAGAATGCTGTAGTAGTCCAAAGATTCGTCGACCAAAGAATAATGTTCATCGATCTAAGTCTGGAGAACCTAGAATTCCTTGAGCTGAAAATGATTCTGGACTTAGAGAAAAATTGATGAACCTCTGACAATAGAGTCGAAGTGGAATTCCAGAAATCGTCGAGCAAAGAATGAAGTTCATCGACCTGAGAACTAGGTTCATCGACCTGAGTATAGAGAAAAGTCTGGACTTAGAATGCTGAAGGTGGAGTCCAAGGATCGTCGACCTGTGGCTGAAGTTCATCGAGCTCAGCTCAGAGAATATTTCTCTAAGATCGTCGAGCTGAGAACGACTATGGTCGACCTGAGTTCGACAAACATCGAACTCATTTTACTTAGTTTCTTGAGAAATATCTGAATCTCTGGAAAAACTCTAAGTCTTGAGTCTCTGGCAGTCTGATGATGGATTGCCCATGTGATGTTGTTACTGAGGACTTGGCCTAGACTCTAAGACACAACTTTTACCCTGACTATACATGTTGGGTCACATCATCCTAAGTTAGTTAACGTAGCCCAAATCAAACTAGGGATCCAACAATCTCCCCCTATTTGGGTGAGGTGACTAATAGACTCAAAATAAAAATATAAAGTAAACAAAGTAGGAAAAAGATATATCTGGCAGACATAAATAACACATGCAGCAGATATATTTACACAAAAGCTTTGTTTAGACAATATGAAACAGTTTATGATAGAAAAACAGAAATAAAGTTGTTCATATTTCACTTCTTCTGCTTCTTCTCCTAATGCTTTACACCCCTGCCCTTGTCTCCTGGCTTGGTAAAGATTATTTTCCTGTTTGTATTTAAAGCTTGTTCCATAGTCATTGTCATGTCAGAGGCCCCTATAATCTTCAGAGATGTAGCTCTAGGGACCACTGCTTTAGGATGTAATTTCATATAATCATTAACATTAAAAATTTTGTTAGCCTTTTCAAACCTTTTCAGTTCTTCTCTCCTGTATTTTGACATTGTAGTGTATTCAGAAATATCCTTCCCTTCAGCCTTTGCCTTGTTGATCATAGAAAGGCCTACTAGTTCCTGGAACCTGGCCATTTTGGCTGTGTTGGCTGCTTCTGGATCTTCATAAGGAACAGGAGGAGAGGGTGGTCCTTTAGGACTTGTAGCTTGTTGATGTTGTTGTTGTTGATGATGTCATTGCTGTTGATGTTGTTGTTGCTGCTGATGTTGTTTTTGCTGTTGATGTTGTTGTTGCTACTGATGTTATTTTCCTGAGGGTTGTTGCCTGTGCTGGCTGCTTTCAAGATGAGATATCCCTTGATGTCTTTGATATGTTTGAATAGGGGCAGATCTTTGAGAACTAGAACTAGAAGCACCAGCTGCAGAAGGAGGAGGAGGTGGTGGATCTTTTCTATACATTTGAACTGGTGGAGGAGAGTATCTTCTACTCTTCTTCCTTTCCTTTTGCTGATTCTTAAATAGCCACATCCATGCTGGCATCCCTTTGTATGGAGTTATCTTTTGAAGAATGTAGTAAGGGGTGTCATTGTTTGGATTAGGCTTAGGAGCAGCAGGAGGAGGAGCTTTTCTTTTCTTTGATACTTGCTTCTTCTTCTTTGTATCCTCCTCATCTGAATCCTCATCCTCATCTTCATCGTCATCATTTTCAGAACCCTGAGGGTTATCATATAGATCATCCAAAGCTTTCAAAGCTTTAGCAGAAATAGCAGGCTTTTCTGCAGCAGGAGCAGGAGTTTCAGCAGGATTTAGAGTTTCAGCAGGAGTTAGAGTTTCAGCAGGAGTTGGAGGAGAAACTATAAAAGAATCAGAACTAATTTGGATAGAGCTTTCAACTGCTGTCTTATTTTCATCTGCAATATCAGCCAAGATCAGTTCATCTAGATCTGGCATGGGAGAGTCATCCATGACAAATGTTGGTGCTGAAGGTATTATTGGGAAAGAGGGAATAGCCACTACTTATAGAGGTGGAGTGACTGCTGACTGTGCAATAGCAAAACTATCCTTAAGTTGCTTAGTAACTTCTGAAGAGATGGGGGAAGAGTATGGTATAATATCCAAGAATGGCTTAGTAATCTCAGGTGGAGGTAATTCAAATGTACAGTGTCAAAAATACTCAATAAATTTTCTAAATTAACTGTGGGATTAAGAATGAAATCACCAACAGTATTAGACTCTTCAGAGTCTAATTCATCAAAATCCATATCATTTTTAGTAATGTCAATCAAATCTTTATCTATGTATTCTATACACTCTGCTATTGTTGCTAAAGCTGGAGCATCTGCTGCTGGAGCTGGAGCTGAAGCCTCTAGAGTTGTAGTTGCTGCTTCATCATCAGGCATCTCCCCCTACCTGGTTTCAGTGGTAACTGAGGCCAGGCCCCTGGCTGAGGATGGGGTAGCAGAAAGAGCAGAGATTTTGTCAGAGAGAGAGGAGATGGTGGTAGCAAGAGGTGTAATGGCGTCTGCTATAAGGGACTTGAGGAGGGGAGTGATTATGGAAATGATAGAAGATATGTTGGGGTGGTCCAATGATGGAGTGGTACATGGTGTTGAAGAAGGTGTAGAAGTGGGAACTGTGGGAGGGATAGAAAATGGAGCATCAGGTATGTGAACATCTGGAGGGGTGGTAGATATTGATGGGGATGGATGGGTGGCATCTTGCATGATGTTGTTTGTTGGTAGATGGTAATATGGTATTGAAGAGAGATGTGGGGGAAGAGGATATTGTGGTGGTGTAGGAATTTAGGTGTCACGGGTGGAATCAGGAGGTGTTGGTGGTTGATTGTCTTGAAGAAGGGAAGATGGAATGTCAGTGATGTCAATTGGCAGAGATGGAGCTGGTGAAGCATGTTGAGATGGAGGTGGAGTGGGAACATGTGTATGGTGTTGTGATTGTGGTGTTGAACAGATAATGGGAGAGGAAGGGAATGGTGTTGCTGGAAGCGGGGCTGGAAGAGATGGTGGTGTTGGATGAATCTCTTCAGTAGGTGGGGGAGTGGCTTTAACAGCCCTGGTACCTTCAGAAGCTGGGGTGGAAGATGTAGAAGCCTTGGTTGTCTTGCTTATTGTCCTCTCCCACCTACCAAATAAGGCATAGGTGAGCCTTTTACTGGCATTGATGAATATGGTCTGGGAGACCAGTGATTCAGCAGCCTTCTCTTGTAAAAGATCCCTAGGTTCCTTCCAAAGCAGACTTCCTTTTTATTGTTTTTCTTCTGTATCAAATCAAAAAGAATCTGTGCCCAATCCACTGGTTTCTTGTTTATGATTGCACACATGACCAGAAACTGGTGTCTGGTGATGTAGTCATGAGCAGTATGTTTCCCAAGCAGAACCTTTCCAACCAAATCTGCCAAAAACTTATAAGGGGCAGATAGGTGTTTCTTCAAGAGTTTGTTAGGGTTATCTCCAGTATAACCCATGAGGATCAGCATCACGTCAGATTCCTTTATTTCAATCTCCAGTTGCTCTTCTCCATTCCTTAATCCAAAAATTTCAGTTAAGATTGCGGGAGTTAAGGAGACGGAGTTACCCGCAATGGTGCCTGTCATTGTATTCTCCTCTGTTGGCGATAGGGTGTAGACCCATTCTCTGATTTCAGTGCTGTGTAACTTGATTCTTCTAGTCATCAAGGTTTTGAGTTCTTGTTCTTCAAGGAGTTCCAGAATGTAAAGGAAGATGAGATCAGAATGTTGAAATGAATCAAAATCCACATCAAAACCGGTATTAAACTTCATGCCTGCGATAATGCTTGCCTGAATCGCCATGGAATCACCTGCAAGAGAGACACAAAAATGACGATCAACTGCAAAGGAACAGAAAGCGCGGGATGGAGGTCGAAGAAAACCTAAATATAGGGTTTTCAAGAATATGAATCGACAGACTCCGTTCCACGAAAAAAAAAAAATTCTTCGAACTGAGTTCGACGAAATAATTTTGAATGAAATTATTCGTCAATCTTATCCAGAAGAATTGAAGACAGTTCGTAGAACTCCGTCCGCTGAGTCCGCAAGGACTTAGCTGGATTTCCAAGAAAACTGCCAGGTGCAAGGCACCGATGTTCACTACCAGGTGGCCTTGAACCAGACCGACCACACTATGCGGACAAGGTACAGTCTGCACAGTCCGCACACATCATCACATGGACAGCCACAACTCCTTCAATGACAGTCCGCACATACAAGAGGCAGTCCGCACAGCACAAGAGCAAAGCCTCCCTCCGGCACAAGTCCACGACCAAAGGCAGTCCGCCCAGTCAACAGCGGACTTGGCGGATACTGCGGACACACTGGACTTGTCACAGAATCTGACCAAGTCCAGTAAAACACCAAAAGGCCTAGCGCGAGCTCGGCGGACAAGGCCCAGTACGCCAATACCCAAAGTAGATCGCCAATTCCACCAACGTAAGCAGATCGCCAATTCCACCAAGGTAAGCAGATCGCCAATTCCACCAAGGTAAGAAGATCGCCAATTCTACCAAGGTAAGCAGATCACCAATACTACTTGCACAGCTGCACAAACAAACGGCCAACTGCCGGACTCTGACACCAGTCCACGCCGTTAAAAAGCTGCCATAGCCGCCTTTGTTTGGAGGCCGCCGCCGCCGCCGTTGCTTCAGGAGTTTGGGTGTCGTACTACGACATTGATGTGATCACGCTGCACAAATCAAGAAGGTTCACTGGAGAGGATTTCTTAAATCCATCATTTGTTCCTATTGGGTATTTTATATTCTATTATATACCATTTGTGTAATGACGTGGTGAAGATCCTTTGTGGATCGAGGAGGGAAAGCCTGTAAAATTTTTGCGTGTTTTTATACACGTTATAGTGGAGGCTTTCAGGGTTGGACTCTGATCGCCCCGTGGTTTTCACCCAACTGGGTTTCCACATTAAAAATTCTTGTGTGCTGTCTTTATTTCATTTTGTATTTGAACCCGCTAAAACGATCGTGCAGGTGCTCGCGCTAAATTAATCTGTAGGTGCTCAGGTCGGGTTTGCGTGTTCTCAAACCCAATAAGTGGTATCAGAGCGAGGTTGAGTGACAGAGCCTCTCAGTGACAGAGCAGATACCGGGCTGACCTTTGGGGTTTCAGGATGAGTCGATCGGGATCTCGGGTGTGCAATTGAAAGTGGTAGTTTACGACCATTGGCCCGCTGGCTATCCTCTCCAGTTGCATACTTTGAGATAGTCGACTCAAAGATCAGTGGTCGGTCCGGCAAGTTGGCAAAGCAGAATGGAGTGCTCATTAGGTCTGGAGCAGATGGTAAAGTTAAATGGTGCCAATTATCACCAGTGGCATCTACTGATGGAGGTTCTGATATATGTGAAGGGTTGGCATGCTCCTATCTTTGAGGAGATGCCAAAGGACACGGATCCGGCAAAATGGAAGGTGGAACATCGGAAGATGTGTGGGTTTATCAGACGGTTCGTAGAGCCGAACATCTACAACCATGTGGCTAGCATCAATGATGCAAAGGATCCTTGGAAGACTCTCGAGACCTTGTATGCCGAGAGCACGGGCATCGACAAGTAATATTTGCTGAAGAAGCTTGGAGAGTTCAGATACCGGGAGGGCTCACCTATATTGGATCATGTTAATGAGTTCCAGGGGATAATTGATCGACTGACTGTCATGAAGGTGACTTTTGAAGATGAGGTGAATGCATTGTGGTTACTCAAGTCACTTCCAAACTCTTGGGAGATGGTCAGAGTTTCTCTGATCAATTCCTCCCCCCAGGGGATTGTTTCCATGGAGATCGCCAAGAGTGGGATCTTGAATGAGGAGGTGAGATGAAAGTCTCAGGGGACTTCAGGCTCTTCTTCACGAGCTGATGTTCTCTTTTCTGAGTCTAGGGGGAGAGGAAGGAGTAAGAGCCGAGGAAGGAAGGAGGATAGGAGTCAGAGTAGGGGCAAGTCGAAGTCAAGTTATCAGAACATGGAATGCCACTACTGTCATAAGATGGGCCACATCAAAAAATTCTGCTATTCGTTGAAGAAAGACCAGAAGAAGGGGATTGCTACTGAGGGCAAAGATGAGGGTCACACGGCAGCCACCATTTCGATTGAGGAGGACGACGTCATTATTGTTGGCGACGACGTCACAGCTGCACTCTCGTATGACGACCGATGCTGGATCGTTAACTTTGGAGCCTCTGCGCATGTCTCCCACAACAGGGAGCTATTTGGCACTTACACCACTCATGACTGTGGGGTGTTGAGGATGTGCAATGGGGATACGTCCAAGGTACTTGGGCGTGGAGACACGCATTTGAAGACAAGCAATGGAGCCCTACTAGTTCTGAGGGATGTACGACATGTGCCAGACATCCGTTTCAATCTGATATCTGTTGGCAGACTTGGCGATGAAGGACACCTGAGTGTCTTTGGAGGAGATTTCTAGAAGCTGATCAGGGGATCACTTGTGATGGCCAGGGGTTATAGAGATTCTGGACTGTAATACATGGAGGGGAGGCCTGAAGCTGCTTAGGCTGTAACACCTCCCCTGTAATGAACGTATAATATGGGTCCGGCTGGGGCCCCACAACATACGGACGCCACAGCTTTAGTATTAAAAGTTGATATAACTACCCAAACTCAAAACACTTGCACAACACAGCGGAAACAAAACAGGACTAGAAGTTATTCACTACTAAAGAGTAAACAAATGGCCTTAAGGCCTTACAACAAGTGTCCAGAAGTAAAAAGTACATCAAACATGAATGTGCTCAGCACCCCTAGTCTACCTCGGCATGCAAGCCGGACAAAATAGTCTCAAACAAACATCATCATAACTATAGTGCTACAAAAGAGGGAAAAACACTTCATGGGGCTTAGGCCTTTCTGGCCGGCGTGGTAGCTTCTGCATGCGATACTTGCCCTGTAAAAATTATTAGTAATGTGGGTCAGCAAAGGCTGACCTCAAATTGTGTAACAACACATCTCCTCCCGGCCGCCCCTAACGGACCCCGGGGAACCCTCCAACCTGCAAGTCAGCACTTCATATGCAATAAAATAGCTATAAACAGAAGATCATTAAAACAGGCTTGGATGTCTCAATCATCAAACATGTTCTCTATTGGTTGAGCATAAAAAGAAAGGGCCTACTATGCAACATGAATGCAACACCCGGGCTTCACCCAAGGTACCCTACTGCGTATGCATCTAGCACAACATCACATCATTTGGGTACTCACATTTCCCCAATTGGCATAAAGCCGCAAACACTAAGGGAGTCACCTCTCCCTTAAACTGCGCACAGGCCGCCACAAGGAATTCTTGCCAAGGCGCCACCCGCTCGTGGGCTTAGCCCCGGGCTTGCCTGCAAGCTCTGACGTCTCATGTCAGGATTCCAACAAACACAGACCGACCGATTCTAAGAAGCCTTGCTGGACCCCACCCGCTCATGGCCTCTTTGCCCGACCTTGCCCCAAGCTTGGCATTCTCGTCAGTCTCACAGAAGGGGACTAGTCTCGCCGGGACACTCTCCACACATGACGCACATGTCACGGGATAGCCAGCCGACCACGGAGACATAGCCACGCCTTGGCACAACACAAACCAAGACAAATACATCGTAATCCCTCTTTGTACCGCAGCGTTCCCGCGCACCAAGGAAAACATCTCCAACTCGTGCGGAGCTAACCTTGTCCACCAAGGAAACCATCTCCATTCTCATACGGAGCTAACCTTGTCCCTCAAGGAAACCATCTACTGCCACGAGGAGCTAACCTTGTCCGGGTTCGACTACACGTACCCTTTTCAAGCAAACGGGACAATCACCACCACAACACAAACGACATCTTGCCGCAATGGAAATCTCTACGAATCCCTAAGTTCGTATGCAACATCACCGAGTCGGACTAACGGTCGCGACTACGGCTTCACCCACCATGCCTAATCCACTAGCGAAGCGGATCTCTAATGCAAGATATGCCGGGGACGGACTCAATCAACCCGGAGGTTCCTCTTGAACCTTGGCAAACCAAAACCCCTCTCATTTGAGAGTTTGGTGCCCAAAAATTAGAAAGAAAGAAAATACATGATGCTAAGACATGCATCCTAAGGACCGAGAGGAGAGATGTCGTTACCTTCCGACTCCTCTTCCTTGCCATGGCAAAAATAGCCGGATGGAAAACTTCGCAACGCTCCAAGCTTCACGGATCCGGACTCGGCTCGCGATTTGGAGCTCCGAAACCCTTCCTACAGCCCAAGACCTTCTTCTTCTTCTTCCTCCTTGCTCTAACTTTTCTCAAGAACTTAGAAAGAGAAGACTTGGAAAATAATGAGGGTTTCCCACCCTAAAAATCGGACTTAACTCCCAAAGAACAGCCCTGAGCCGTCAGATCCCAAAATCTGGGAAAGAATGGCCACGATTCGCCTGGAAAATAAAAGACCTGGGCCGAACACGGCCTGGCACACGCCCGTGTCCAGGGCCGTGTGTCTCATTCGCCGTCTCAAATCGACGCGCCTGTAACCGCACACGGGCATCCGACACGCCCGTGTTCAATCCGACACGCCCGTGTCCCTAGTGACACGGCCGTGTGGCCAGCCGTGTGCCTCCAACTACACGGCCCCGAAACCAACCCGAGAGGTGACACTGCCTGGGACACGCCCGTGTCCCAAGCCGTGTGCCAAGTCTCGACACCCGTCGACAGGCTTTGTGTCGACACCGCGGAAAAACGTCGAGCGAAGATCGTCGACCAAGCAGGACACGCCCTGTGATACGCCCGTGTCACAGGCCGTGTGCCCCAGTCTCGACACTTTGTCGAGCGAAAGTGTCGACACTTGGGCCGAGTGTCGACACGGCCTCGACACGCCCTGCGACACGCCTGTGTCGCAGGCCGTGTGCCCCACTCTCGACACTTTGTCGAGTGAAAGTGTCGACACTTGGGCCGAGTGTCGACACGGCCTCGACACGCCCTGCGACACGCCCGTGTCGCAGGCCGTGTGCCCCACTCTCGACACTTTGTCGAGCGAGAGTGTCGACACTTGGGCCGAGTGTCGACACGGCCTCGACACGCCCTGCGACACGCCCGTGTCGCAGGCCGTGTGCCTCCTGCCAGAAACTCAAAAATTTTCCAGAACCGCACACTGACTCTCTAGCAAAACTGGGGTGTTACAACTCTCCCCCACTTAACAGAATTTCGTCCCGAAATTTCAAACAAAAGAGGTACAAAACTTAAATTGTACCTGACAAAAAGAGTTCTGGATAGTCTTCTAGCATGGCATGTTCTCGTTCCCAAGAGAACTCCTCACGACCGTAGTTGTCCCATCGAACTTTCACAAGTTTAACTTCTTTATTCCGCAACTGCCGAGTCTCCGAATCTTCTATAGCGATTGGAAGGACTCACGTCCTCAAGTCTTCCTCAATCGGCACCGATGCCGGCTCAATCACCACACTAGCCTCCACCAAGGCTTTCCTCAAAACGGAGACGTGGAAGACGTCATGTAATCCACTCAAATCTGCGGACAACGCCAACCGATAGGCTGCTTCTCCTACCCGCTCAACAATTTCAAAACGCCCCAAAAACCTTGGACTCAACTTCTTGAGTCGGCGAATCCGCGAGACGCCTTTGAACGGCTTGACCTTCAGATAAACCCAATCACCAACTGCAAATTCTAACTTTCGGTGACGAGCATTAAAATATTTTGCTTGCCTGTCTTGCGCCACCTTCATACGCTCTTGGATGGTCCGTACCAACTCACAAGCGTCAACTACCACATCCTTTCCCAAAAGTTTGGTGTCCCGCCTCGGCCCAAGACATCGGCGTTCGACACCGCCTCCCATACAAAGCTTCGTATGGCGCCATCTTTATACTAGCTTGGAAACTGTTATTGTATGCAAATTCTACCATGAAGAGGTGATCCTCCCACCTCTTGCCGAAGTCAAGAACGCACATTCTCAACATATCCTCCATAGTACGGTTTGTTCTCTCCGTTTGCCCATCAGTTTGAGGATGGAACGCCGTACTGAACTTTAGCTTCGTGCCCAAGCTCTTCTGAACCAATCTCCAGTCCTTGGACGTAAACCGTCCATCTCGATCACTGACTATGGTCTTAGGAATTCCGTGCAGTCGCACAATGTTGCGAACATACAACTCCACCAGCTTCTCCACGCTGTCCTCTTTCCGATTTGGGATGAAGTGAGCCACCTTGGTTAGGCGATCCACGATCACCCAAATAGCATCATTACCATGCTGCGATTTAGGCAAACCATGCACGAAGTCCATGGAGATGTCCTCAAATTTCCACTCAGGAATTGGAAGTGGCTTCAGGAACCCGCCCGGTTTCTAACATTCGCCCTTCACCAAGGCACATGTTTGGCAACGACTCACATACAAAGCTACATCTCGCTTCAACCCCGGCCACCAAAAGGATTTCTTCATATCCAAGTACATCTTTGTACTGCCCGGGTGAATGGAGTACTTTGAGAAGTGAGCCTCAAACATCAACTCCTCACGGAGTTTGCCAAACTGCGGTACACAAACCCTTCCATCCTTTCTCAAGATTCCCCCGATCATCTCCCAGGTGCTGCTCTCGCCCGTTTGAGCCTCCAACACAAAAGGTTGAAACTCCACGTCTAATCGAGTCGCTTCCCGAATACGATCGGACAAGTCGTTTTGCACTTCAATCCAGTTCAACCGAGCCACGCTAGACTCGCCTCTCGCAACACATTCCAATCCAAGGGACTCCCATTCCCGTACCAATCGCTCATCATGAGCTCCGATCCAATTTCCTTGCCCCGAGTACTTTCTACTCAACGCGTCCACCACCACATTGGCTTTACCCGGCGTATACTGAATCGCCACTTCGTAGTCTCCAAGAAACTCAACCCATCTGCGTTGCCGCATGTTCAAGTCCTTCTGGTCCAAGAGATACTTCAGGCTTTTATGGTCCGTGAAGATCTCCACCCTTGAGCCATACACATAGTGTCTCCATATTTTCAACGCAAAGATTACCGCCGCCAACTCCAAGTCATGGACGGGGTAATTCCTCTCATGCGGTTTTAGCTGTCTAGACCCAAAAGCTATCACCTTCCCATGCTGCACCAAAACGCAACCCAAACCGCATCCCGATGCGTCACTGAAGATCTGAAATACCTCGGTCCCTTGCGGTAGACTCAGGATTGGAGCCATCATAAGCCTCTCCTTCAGTGCCTCGAATGCTTGACTGCACTCTTGGGTCCACACAAACTTATGGTCTTTGCGAGTGAGAGAGGTGAGGGGTAGAGCTATCTTCGAGAAATTCTCCACGAACCTCCTATAATACCCGGCTAGTCCAAGAAAATTTCGGACTTCCGCCACGGTCCTCAACACCGGCCAATCTCTGATGGCCTCCACTTTTGCTGGATCCACTGCCACCCCATCACCACTAATCGCGTGGCCCAGAAATGCCACCTTGGCTAACCAGAACTCGCACTTTGAGAACTTTGCAAACAATTGGTTCTCCCTCAACACTTGCAGGACCACTCTCAAGTGGGTCTCATGTTCCACTTCGGACTTGGAGTACACCAAGATGTCATCAATGAAGACAACCACAAACGAATCCAAGTAATCCCGAAATACTCGATTCATCAGATCCATGAACACCGATGGTGCGTTCGTCAACCCAAACGGCATCACCGTAAACTCAAAGTGTCCGTACCTTGTCCCAAATGCAGTCTTGGGTATGTCCTCGTCTCGAATTCGCAGTTGATAGTAGCCTGACTTCAAGTCCAGTTTCGAATATACCACCGACCCCACCAATTGGTCGAACAAATCATCTATCTGAGGGATCAGATACTTATTCTTGACGGTCAATTTGTTCAGCTCTCGGTAGTCTATGCATAGGCGCATGCTACCGTCCTTCTTCTTTACAAACAACACTGGTGCGCTCTACGGTGAAGAACTGGGTCTAATATACCCTTGCTCCAACAGTTTCTGTAACTGTACCTTGAGTTCCGCCAACTCCTTTGGTGCCATCCTAAATGGAGGACGCAACACCGGTCTAGCCTCCGGCACTAACTCGATCGAGAAGTCGATCTCCCGCCGAGGAGGCGCTCCAGGGAGTTCATCCGGAAACACATCCTTGAACTCTGCCACAACGGGCACTTCCTCAAAAGATAGCTGGGAGAGACGAACCTCCAACAACGCTACCAGCGCCACTCCACCCTGGTTAACCGCCCGCACCAACTGCATGGCCGAAATCAGGGAACAGGCCACTCCACAAAGGCCCTCAAATTTGACTTCCGCTTTCCCCTAACTCCTTAGAGTCACTACCTTGGATAAACAATCAATGCTGGCGCGCTGCTCTGCAAGCCAGTCCATTCCCAAAATGACATCGAACTCTACTAATGGTAACACTGCTGCTTCCAGAGCGAAGACAACTCCGTCTAGCTCCCAACAAATACGCCCTTTAGCCCCAGTGGTCATAGATGACCCATTGGGCATGCGCACTTTCAGCTCTGCTCCCGGCGAGAAAGACTCAACTCCTATTCTCCGGATGAAGCTCTCCGCAAGAAAGGAGTGCAATGCTCCCGTATCAAACAATACCCTAGCGGGGTATCCGGAAACTAACACGAAGCCTACAACATAGACATTACACAAAAGTCTAAAAGGATGAAGCACAAAATTTAAACTTAAATTTTCTTCATACCTGTCACCACATCAGTCTGGCGGATCGCTTCTTGCTGTCCAAGGTTGTAGGCCCTTGGTTGCACCGGTTGGAACCGAGAAGCGCTCGACTCCGCCATCTTTCCCTTCTCTGCAGCACTGGGGCCGGAGCGCACAGTCTGCTCCTGCTTTGCCTCTTGCCCCTCTCCCCCTTGCTGACAAGCACGGGCTATATGCCCAACCTTCCCGCAGTTGTAGCACGTCGGCGGTCCCCTAGAGTGGGAACCCCCAGGCGTCCAGTTGCTCCTCTCACCAGATCTGGAAGTGTGAGGCTTCTTCCTCCACCTACTCCCATCAGACTTTCCATGAGATTGGGAAGGTTTCCCTTCCCCTTGCTTGGGAGTAAAACCCTTACGGCGTTGGGTTCACTCCAAATCATTTTCCAAGATCCTGGCAGCCTCAACTAGTTCATTGAATCCGGCTCTCTTCATGGAGATGAGAGGTTGTCTCAAATTCTCCCTCAGCCCCTGGTAGAAGAGGTTATCCCTCTCTACATCATCCGCCATAGTCGTTCCCGCATAACGACCCAAACGGGTGAACTCTTGCACGTACTCATCCACTGTCTTGTCTCGCTGCATTAGATGCAGAAACTGCCTCTGCAGGGCCAATCGTGTTGAAACTGGAATATACCTCTTAAGAAAAGCGTCCCCGAACTCTTCCACTGACGGGGTGCGTCCCGGGAACAGGCGGCCGCTAAGGCTCACCCACCATAACTTGGCGTCTCCTTCCAACATGAACGTCGCATACTCAGCTTTCTTTTCCTCTGGCGTCTCTGCCGCCCTTAGCAGCTCTTGAATGCGAAGCCACCAGTCCTCCGCATCCGTTGGAGTACCAACTCCCTTGAATGACGGGGGATGAAAACTCAAGAAATACTTCAGGTGCCGATCTCCATGTCCGACAACTACCCTCTCCGCCAAAGGCTCCACTCGCCTGGCTTCTCCTCCTGGCACGGCCGTTGTCGTATCTGGTGTGGCAGGGGCTGCCACCTGAGCCGCTGCTGCAGCTTGAGCTGCCACCATCGCTTCTGCAAGCATGCGGCAGAAGTCGGCCGGGTCTACACCCGTGCCCAAAAGACCTGGAGTAGTAGCACTGCTCGCCGAGAGATCATCCCTTGCTCTTGAAGTGCCCGCCTCGTTGCTTGCACTCTTCCGGAAGACAAGAAATAAGGGATTAGTCTCCAATCTCAAGACTAAAACATAAGGACACTCATGGTCCCGCGTTACTCTTATGTGGATAACTTCTCTACGCACTAACCTTGAATCTAACCTGGCTCTGATACCAAATTGTAACACCTCCCCTGTAATGAACGTATAATATGGGTCCGGCCGGGGCCCCACAACATATGGACGCCACAGCTTTAGTATTAAAAGTTGATATAACTACCCAAACTCAAAACACTTGCACAACACAGCGGAAACAAAACAGGACTAGAAGTTATCCACTACTAAAGAGTAAACAAATGGCCTTAAGGCCTTACAACAAGTGTCCAGAAGTAAAAAGTACATCAAACATGAATGTGCTCAGCACCCCTAGTCTACCTCGGCATGCAAGCCGGACAAAATAGTCTCAAACAAACATCATCATAACTGTAGTGCTACAAAAGAGGGAAAACACTTCATGGGGCTTAGGCCTTTCTGGCCGGCGTTCTAGCTTCTGCATGCGATCCTTGCCCTGTAAAAATTATTAGTAACGTGGGTCAGCAAAGGCTGACCTCAAACTGTGTAACAACACATCTCCTCCCGGCCGCCCCTAACGGACCCCGGGGAACCCTCCAACCTGCAAGTCAGCACTTCATATGCAATAAAATAGCTATAAACAGAAGATCATTAAAACAGGCTTGGATGTCTCAATCATCAAACATGTTCTCTATTGGTTGAGCATAAAAAGAAAGGGCCTACTATGCAACATGAATGCAATACCCGGGCTTCACCCAAGGTACCCTACTGCGTATGCATCTAGCACAACATCACATCATTTGGGTACTCACATTTCCCCAATTGGCATAAAGCCGCAAACACTAAGGGAGTCACCTCTCCCTTAAACGGCGCACAGGCCGCCACAAGGAATTCTTGCCAAGGCCCCACCCGCTCGTGGGCTTAGCCCCGGGCTTGCCTGCAAGCTCTGACGTCTCATGTCAGGATTCCAACAAACACAGACCGACCGATTCTAAGAAGCCTTGCTGGACCCCACCCGCTCATGGCCTCTTTGCCCGGGCTTGCCCCAAGCTTGGCATTCTCGTCAGTCTCACAGAAGGGGACTAGTCTCGCCGGTACACTCTCCACACATGACGCACATGTCACGGGATAGCCAGCCGACCACGGAGACATAGCCACGCCTTGGCACAACACAAACTAAGACTAAATACATCGTAATCCCTCTTTGTACCGCAGCGTTCCCGCACACTAAGGAAA
This sequence comes from Platanthera guangdongensis, assembly GCA_039583875.1. Classification (NCBI taxonomy): domain Eukaryota; kingdom Viridiplantae; phylum Streptophyta; class Magnoliopsida; order Asparagales; family Orchidaceae; genus Platanthera; species Platanthera guangdongensis. The sequence goes on from CM077153.1 coordinate 195,782,601, forward strand.
ACATCTCCAACTCGTGCGGAGCTAACCTTGTCCACCAAGGAAACCATCTCCATTCTCATACGGAGCTAACCTTGTCCCTCAAGGAAACCATCTACCGCCACGAGGAGCTAACCTTGTCCGGGTTCGACTACACGTACCCTTTTCAAGCAAACGGGACAATCACCACCACAACACAAACGACATCTTGCCGCAACGGAAATCTCTACGAATCCCTAAGTTCGTATGCAACATCACCGAGTCGGACTAACGGTCGCGATTACGGCTTCACCCACCATGCCTAATCCACTAGCGAAGCGGATCTCTAATGCAAGATATGCCGGGGACGGACTCAATCAACCCAGAGGTTCCTCTTGAACCTTGGCAAACCAAAACCCCTCTCATTTGAGAGTTTGGTGCCCAAAAATTAAAAAGAAAGAAAATACATTATGCTAAGACATGCATCCTAAGGACCGAGAGGAGAGATGTCGTTACCTTCCGACTCCTCTTCCTTGCCATGACAAAAATAGCCGGATGGAAAACTTCGCAACGCTCCAAGCTTCACGGATCCGGACTCGGCTCGCGATTTGGAGCTCCGAAACCCTTCCTACAGCCCAAGACCTTCTTCTTCTTCTTCCTCCTTGCTCTAACTTTTCTCAAGAACTTAGAAAGAGAAGACTTGGAAAATAATGAGGGTTTCCCACCCTAAAAATCGGACTTAACTCCCAAAGAACAGCCCTGAGCCGTCAGATCCCAAAATCTGGGAAAGAATGGCCACGATTCGCCTGGAAAATAAAAGACCTGGGCCGAACACGGCCTGGCACACGCCCGTGTCCAGGGCCGTGTGTCTCATTCGCCGTCTCAAATCGACGTGCCTGGAACCGCACACGGGCATCCGACACGCCCGTGTTCAATCCGACACGCCCGTGTCCCCAGTGACACGGTCGTGTGGCCAGCCGTGTGCCTCCAACTACACGGCCCCGAAACCAAACCGAGAGGTGACACGGCCTGGGACATGCCCGTGTCCCAAGCCATGTGCCAAGTATCGACACCCGTCGACAGGCTTTGTGTCGACACCGCGGAAAAATGTCGAGCGAAGATCGTCGACCAAGCGGGACACGCCCTGTGACACGCCCGTGTCGCAGGCCGTGTGCCCCAGTCTCGACACTTTGTCGAGCGAAAGTGTCGACACTTGGGCCGAGTGTCGACACGGCCTCGACACGCCCTGCGACACGCCCGTGTCGCAGGCCGTGTGCCCCACTCTCGACACTTTGTCGAGCGAAAGTGTCGACACCTGGGCCGAGTGTCGACACGGCCTCGACACGCCCTGCGACACGCCCGTGTCGCAGGCCGTGTGCCCCACTCTCGACACTTTGTCGAGCGAGAGTGTCGACACTTGGGCCGAGTGTCGACACGACCTCGACACGCCTTGCGACACGCCCGTGTCGCAGGCCGTGTGCCTCCTGCCAGAAACTCAAAAATTTTCCAGAACCGCACACTGACTCTCTAGCAAAACTGGGGTGTTACATAGGCCAACTCCGTCAGGGATGAAACATCCACTTCCTTATGGCATAGGAGGCTGGCACATATTAGCCATAAGGGTTTGGGATGCCTGGAGAAGAAAAATCTCATTAGTGACATTTATGGTGATCATTTGGAAAGGTGTGACCATTGCATGGCTGGGAAGATGAACAAGATTTCATTCCTGAGCCACACGTCCACCAAGAGATCAGAGACTTTAGAGCTAGTTCATACTGATGTTTGCGGACCTCTAAAGGTCCAGACTAGAGGAGGAGCTTTGTACTTCGTTACTTTCATCAACGATCATTCGAGGAAGCTTTGGGTCTACGCTATCAAGACCAAAGATCAGGTCCTCGATACTTTCAGGAGATTCCATGCTGAGGTAGAGAGATAGTCTGGGAAGAGGCTGAGATGCATTAGGTCCGACAACGGGGGAGAGTACATTGGTCCATTTGACGAGTACTACAGGGACCATGGCATCAAACATGAGAAGACCCCACTGAAGATGCCGATGATGAATGGCGTATCTGAGAGGATGAATCAGACACTGATGGAGAGGATTCAGTGCATGTTATCTGAGTCAAAGCTGCCAGGGATGTTCTGGGGCGAGGCTCTTCTTATTGCAGCGCATGTCATCAATCTCTCACCGAGTTCAGCTTTGCAGGCGGATGTCCCTGATAGGGTATGGTTTGGGAAAGACCCCTCTTACAGTCACTTACGGGTATTTGGCTGCAAAGCCTTTGTGCACGTCCCCAGAGATGAGAGATCGAAGTTGGATCCGAAGACCCGGCAGTGTATTTTCTTGGGGTAAGACTACAGTGGAGATTTTGGGTACAGGTTCTTTGATCCAGTTGAGAAGAAGCTTGTACATAGCCGTGATGCTGTTTTCTGTGAGCATCAGACTGTTGGTGATCCTGAGGGGACTGTTGAGTCTAAGATTGATTCTCGCACTACTGCAAAGTTACCTATGGTTGGAGTTGATGACACCGAGGAGGCCATTGAGCTTGTGACAACACAGGGTACTGATACCCTTCCGGATCATGATATCACCACTGATGGTGAACCAGGAGTTGCTGAGGACATTACTGATGATGTGCCTGCCCCGGCACCTGAGACTGCCCTGTGAAGGTCAGATCGGACAAGGCACCCGTCTGCTAGATATTCTGCATCGGAGTTCATACTGCTGACTGATGCGAGGGAGCCTGAGAGTTATGACGAGGCTGTGGAGAGCACCGAGAAGCGTTAGTGGATGGTTGTTATGCAGGAGGAGATGCAGTAACTGCAAAAGAACCACAGGTATGACCTGGTGAGATTGCCTAAGGGCAAGAAGGCCTTGAAGAATCTGTGGATTTTCACGGTGAAGCAGGGTGATTCCTCCACACCTTTCAGATGCAAGGCCAAGCTGCTGGTGAAGGGCTTTGGACAGCGACAGGGTGTTGACTTTGATGAGATCTTCTCTCCTGTGGTGAAGATGTCATCTATTCGGGTTATACTTGGACTTGCTGCAAGGCTTGATTTGGAGATGGAGCAGATGGATGTCAAGACCGCCTTTCTGCATGGCGATCTTGATGACGAGCTATACATGGAGCCGCCTGAGGGTTTCAGTGTCAGAGGGAAGGAAGGTCTGGTGTGCCGCTTGCAGAAGAGTTTATATGGCCTGAAGCAAGCCCCGCGGCAATGGTATAGGAAGTTTAATTCTTTCATGGGGGAGATCGACTTCAGGAGGACCACCCTTGACCACTGCATGTTCATCAAGCAGTATGCTCCAGAGGATTTCATCATTCTGCTGTTGTACATGGACGATATGTTGATCGTCGGGAGGAACACTGCTCGCATTGCTGAGTTGAAGCTGTAGTTGAGTTCTACTTTTGAGATGAAGGATCTTGGTGCTGCGAAGACTATTTTGGGGATGCACATTCGCAGAGATAGGGGAGGCAGATTACTTTGGTTAACACAGGAGCGGTACATCCGCAAAGTTTTGCAGAGATTTGATATGGATCAGGTGAAGAAGGTGAGCACGCCTCTTACGGCTCACTTCAGGCTTACCTTTGATCAGTGCCCCAGCACACCCGAGGAGATCGAGGCGATGCAGAAGGTTCCGTTTACATCTACAGTTGGAAGCCTTATGTATGCGATGGTGCGTACACGACCAGATATTGCACATGTCGTTGGGACAGTCAGTAGATTTCTCTCCAATCCTGGGAGAGAGCATTGGAGCGCAGTGAAGTGGATACTGAGATACCTGCAGGGGACTTCGGATTTGACGTTGAGACTTAGGGACAGTCAGCCTGAGCTGTTGGGCTACACTGATGCTGACATGGCTGGAGATATGGATTCTAGGAGATCGACGTCAGGATACATGATTCTGTTTGCAGGGGGAGCTGTCTCGTGGGCGTCGAGGTTGTAGAAGTGCATTTCACTGTCTACTATGGAGGCTGAGTTCATTGCGGTTACTGAGGCTGGGAAGGAGTTGCTTTGGATGAAAAGGTTCATCAAAGAACTTGGATTCACTCAGGACCGATATACACTCCTATGTGATAGTCAGAGCGTCATTCACCTGGGGAAGAACCCCACGTTTCACTGGAGGTCGAAGTACATCGACACTCGGTATCATTGGATACGTGATGTTTTGGAGCAGAAGGAGCTCGACTTACAAAAAGTGCATACTGATGACAACGGGGCAGATATGCTTACAAAGTCATTAACGAGGGGGAAGTTTGAACACTGCCTGAGGATCGCCAGAATGACGGTTTCCTCCTCATCGTTGTGAAGGGGGAGAATTGTTGGGTGTGGTTCTCATCCGATGCGGAGAAAACCACCGAGCTTGTGTGTATCGAGTTCGTAATACGTTCTCGTGACTCCCAAGCGTTTATGTTTACTTCTTAAAATCTGGCAGAATTTTTAATATATATATACAAGCATGCATCATGTTTTGTATATATATATATATATATATATATATATATATATATATATATATATATATATATATATATATATATATATATATATATATATATATATATATATATATATATAATAAAAAGCATGCGAATCATGCTTGCTATTAATATACATATATATTTATATATATATAGATGCAGATAGCAGCTTGTGAAAGACAACAGCTTAAGAAAAACAAAAGGAGAGGCATCGAGAGAATAACAGCTTGAGAGAGCGGAGAGGTTACAGCTCTGCCATCGCTGTTGCCACCGCCACCGCGGTATTGAAACGCCATCGCCGCGTCGTTAAAAAGCTGCCATAGCCGCCTTTGTTTGGAGGCCGCCGCCGCCGCCGTTGCTTCAGGAGTTTGGGCGTCGTACTACGACGTTGATGTGATCATGCTGCACAAATAAAGAAGGTTCACTGGAGAGGATTTCTTAAATCCGCCATTTGTTCCTATTGGGTATTTTGTATTCTATTATATATCATTTGTGTAGCGACGTGGTGAAGATCCTTTGTGGATCGAGGAGGGAAAGCCTGTAAATTTTTTGCTTGTTTTTATATACGTTCTAGTGGAGGCTTACAGGGTTGGACTCCGATCGTCCCGTGGTTTTCACCCAACTGGGTTTCCACGTTAAAAATTCTTGCGTGATCTCTTTATTTCATTTTGTATTTGTACCCGCTAAAACGATCGCGCAGGTGCTCGTGCTAAATTAATTTGCAGGTGCTCAGATCGGATTTGCGTGCTCTCAAACCCAACACTAGGAACTTGCTAATCATTAATATGGCATCTCACATTCTCCTCTTCGTCAGTGTCTGCAACATTAATATCCTCAACACAGTTAACATGCTGGTCTAGAATAAGGCAGTCCTGCATCATGTCTGAGCTTTCTCGATGGAGGATGCCATGGTATTCACTGAGAGGAAGAACACTTTCTTCATAGAGATGTTAGCCTTGGAGTTTATTAATGTGGATAATGCCTTCATTGAAGTCCTAACTCGAATCTATGGCATCATCAGTGTTTGGGTTGTTGGGTTTCTCTATGAGGATGGCACAACGCTTGTGCACGCAGCGGAAAGGTAAAACATCAAGAAAACCCAAAAGAGATGAGATCGGGCCATGATAGTTGAATCAAGAAGTTAACATATAACTATGCTAAAATTACCTCGGTGGTGTTGAGTCACAACTCAACGGAGATGCTCCAAGCTTCGTCTTCTTGCTAGTGGCGAGTTCTACATGGAATAATATCCACGTCTCTGCAGAAATCCACACGAGCGGGAGAACGCCGAACTTTTCGTCGCACGGAAGATCGGGAAGGAGAAAGACCGCACCTTGCTTTCCCACGGACTGATAGGTCCGCGCCAGGGATTGCAACACCAGCGACAATCGCCGGAGAGAAGGAGGTCGACGGAGCGAACACGGCGGCGGAACGATTCCGTCGGCGGGATTCGGGATCGGCGGAACGAAGGGAGGAACGACTTCCGTCGATTTCGATTCGAACTGATTTTCGGTCAGAGAGAAGATCCCGAAAAACCCTAAGTGTCCTTTTATACCAAAGGCATAAATAGACTTAGGAATATCGCTATCCGCAGACCACCCAAAAAAATAGGGTTCCAGAATCGGCGAGTATCAGTCGGCGAGAATCGGCGAGAATCACCTAGCAGATTTGGCGAGACTCAGTCGGCGAGAATCAGTTAGGATCGGCGAGAATCAGTCGGCGAGAATCACAATCGGCGAGAATCACAATCGGCGAGAATCACCCGGATCGGCGAGAATCAGAGTACAATACTCGACAATTCACGCCAATCGTGGGTCGACGATTCACGTCGATCGCCGAGAATCAGAGTACCAATTCTCGACGATTCTCGTCGATCGACGAGAATCAGTATGACGATTCTCGTCGATCGGCGGGAATCAGAGTACCAATCCTCGACGATTGTTGTCGACCCTCGGTCGACTATTCTTACCAGTCCTTCAAGGCAACATTTTCCCGACCCGACGATCCTTTAAGGCAACACTTTGCCCATAACCCCATTCAGGTCGGTGATTGGTAACCTTTACCAACACAGTCAATCATCCAACTTCTCCACATCTTTTATGTGCGACCCTGCAGGCTCATATCGCGTTGGCAGTGAGATTACATGTTTGACCACTTCTAGATCACCATGGTAACTCCAACAGACTCCCACTTGATCTTGAAAGTGTCAAATCAAAAACCTCACAAACAATGAGCGGCATCTAGCAATGCATCATTGCTCCCCAAGCAATAAGAGTTTATAACTCATAAGCCTTTATGACAAATGTATCAGCGTTGTCTTTGTCCCTTTGTCCCTTACATCCGGAAAGAACTAGAGGCATGGATCGTGTCACCCTCGTATTAGCTCAATCCAAGTTTCTTGATCCAGGACGGACTTCCAGAGAATGGTGAGTCCAATATCACATATTGACTCAACCAAGCATGGCCATGCATTTCTCAGTCCAGTTCCATCAAGGGGCCCATGGATGCAACTCCTGTCATACAGAAGGACAAATCCCATATCTGCTCACACACAAACACCCAAATGATTCGTAACATGCCCAACATCCACCCTTATCATCAACCTTTCTCAAGGAAGACTTTAGATGGCATCAAAGCACGCTCTTCCTCACTTGATGAATGCTGTGACTTCAGGTCAAAGGACCACAACACCATTGTCAATTGAGACCTACTCGTGACACGATTGGATGACAATCCACAGAGTAGCCTCAGGTTGGGTCTGTCCAGTACAACTTGTTCACTAACAAGTACCCACGTGATGACTTGATATCATAATATCATGACCTGTGAGAACCGGTCATCAGTCAACGCACGTGCTAGCCTTCATGTACCATCATCACCCTTAGCTTCTATGATGATACTCGACCAGGGACCTTTTAAGAATGAAGCTTCAAATAAATCATAGGCTCTCACATTCAAGTCACGTACTTTATGTCCCATGGAAGCGAACATTCTAAGGGTATCTATTATGTTAACATTTAATTATTATATAGAAAAAGACCATAATAAAAGAACTTGCCATTAATTGTAAAAGGAAAACTAGGTACAGTGTTCATCATATGAACAAATAGCCAACAAAATACATGTTTACATGCTATCCACAAGATTCTCACTAGAGTTGATCATTTAGGTATCGTATACCCATCGATCTAGTATGACCATCATGCTTTCTCTGCGCGTGAGGCTTTGTCAGTGGATCCGCAATATTCTCCTCAGTCGGCACTCTGCAAATGTTCACATCTCCTCGTTCGACAATCTCACGAATAAGATGAAATCGCCGAAGTATGTGCTTGGAGCGCTGATGGGATCTAGGTTCCTTAGATTGTGCAATTGCACCATTGTTATCACAGTAGAGAACTACGGGACCAACAATGCTAGGAACTACATCAAGCTCGCCGATGAATTTCCTAATCCATATAGCCTCCTTCGCCGCATTAGCCGCGGTGATATACTCGGCCTCTTTATAGAATCAACAACTGTCTCTTGCTTGGAACTCTTCCAGCTCACAGCTCCTCCATTCAGGCAAAACACAAAACCTGACTGAGACTTGGAGTCATCTCTATCAGTTTGGAAGCTAGCATCCGTGTAACCACTAACAAAGAGCTCTTTCTCTCCACCATACACCAAGAACACGTCCTTAGTCCTTCTCACATACTTCAGGACATTCTTGACTGCAATCCAGTGACACTCATCGGGGTCTGACTGATACCTGCTAGTCATGCTCAAAGCAAAGGAGATGTCGGGTCGAGTACATAACATCGCGTACATAATTGATCCAATTGCCGAAGCATATGGAATCAACTTCATGCGGTCCTTATCTTCACAAGACTTTGGACACTGGTCCTTAGAGAGATTCACACCATGAGACATGGGTAAAAATCCTTTCTTGGACTCAAGCATGTTGAACCGCTTCAACACCTTTTCGATGTACGTACTCTGGGTCAAACCCAGTAACTTCTTCGATCTATCTCTATAGATATTAATACCGAGTATATAAGTCGCTTCACCCAAATCCTTCATTGAAAAGCAGTTCCCTAGGTTGTTCTTAACAACTTTAAGGGTAGGAATGTCATTCCCAATCAACAGTATGTCATCTACATACAATATCAGGAAGACAACAATGCTCCCACTGATTCGCTTGTAAACACAAGGCTCATCTTCATTCTTGATGAAACCAAACTCTTTGATTTTCTCATCAAAACGAAGATTCCAACTTCGAGAGGCCTGTTTCAGTCCATAGATGGACTTATTCAGCTTGCATGTTTTAGTGGCTTCATCTGGGGATACAAAACCCTCGGGTTGTGTCATATACACTTCCTCAAGGAGGTTTCCATTAAGGAAAGCCGTTTTGACATCCATCTGCCAGATCTCGTAGTCATAATACGCAGCAACAGCAAGCAATATCCTTATGGACTTTACCATGGCAACAGGAAAAGGTCTCATCATAGTCAATACCATGAATTTGCTTGAAACCCTTAGCCACCAGTCGCCTTTTGAATGTCTGTACATTCCCATCCATGTCGGTCTTCTTCTTGAAGACCCACTTGCACCCTATGGGTCGTACCCCTTCAGGTGGTTCCACCAAGTTCCAAACTTGGTTTGCATACATGGAGTCCATTTCAGATTTCATAGCCTCAAGCCATTTGTCGGAGTCTAGTCCATTCATAGCCTCTTGGTAGGTTGCTGGTTCATCATCATGATCTATAAGCAACACATTACCTATTTGAGACACGAGAAATCCATATCTCTCAGGCTCAAACCTCGGTCTACCAGATCTACGTAGGACTTGTGTTCCTTGAGCAGGTTCTCTAGCTATAACTTCTTGTAGTCCTGTCTCAGAATCCAATTCCGGTTCATTCACTACATGTGGTTATTGAACTTCTTCAAGCTCTACCTTTTCAGTCTTTCTTGATAAGAACTCTTTCTCCAAGAAGACACCAGTCCTTGCGACAAATACTTTGCCCTCAGACGGTAGGTAAAAGTAATACCCTTTCGTTTCCTTAGGATATCGCACCAGATAACATTTATCCGATTTGGGTTCCAGCTTGTCAGGCATTTGACATCTCACGTATGCCTCACAGCCCCAAATTTTAATGAACGACATACTAGGACGCTTCCCAGTCCATATCTCATATGGTGTCTTTAGAACCGTTTTCGTTGGAGCGCAATTCAATGTCATTGCAGCAGTCTCTAAAGCAAAACCCCAAAAGGAAACAGGCAAGTCTGCATGACTCATCATCGAACGTACCATGTCTAACAGAGTACGATTTCTCCTCTCAGACACACCATTATGTTGTGGTGTTCTAGGTGGAGTGAGCTGTGATATAATACCACACTCTTTCAAATGATCACAGAACTCATGACTCAGGTATTCGCCACCTCGATCAGATCGGAGTGCTTTAACCCTTTTACCCAACTGGTTTTCTATTTCATTCTTGAACTCTTTGAACTTTTCAAAGGTCTCGGATTTGCACTTCATAAGATACACATATCCGTATCTACTGAAATCATCAGTAAATGCAACAAAGTAGAAATACCCACCTCTAGCCATGGAACTCATGGGTCCGCATACATCACTATATACAACACCCAAGAGATCCTCAGCCCTCTCAGTATAACCAGTGAAAGGAGCTTTAGTCATCTTGCCTAACAAACAAGATTCGCATCGCTCAAATGATTCATAATCAAATGAGTCCAAAAGTCCATCTCTATGGAGCTTGGATATGCGCTTCTCGTTGATATGGCCCAAACGACAATGCCAGATAAATGTAGGGTTCGAGTCATTTATTCTTAGTCTTTTATTATTTTCTACATTACATATCAGATGGTCCAAGCTCAAAACATAAAGACCATTAAACAATTGGGCTACAGCATAACAAACATCATTCTTAAATATAGAACAACAGTTGTTCTTAATTATAAAAGAAAATCCAATCATGTCCAAACATGAAATAGATATAATGTTTCTAGTTATGCCCGGAACAAAATAACAATTATCTAGTTCTATTATAAGCCCACTGGGCAAAGAAAGACGGTAAACCACAACAGCTACAGCAGCAACTCTTGCTCCATTGCCGACGCGGAGGTCCACCTCCCCTTTACTCAGCAATCTTCTCCTTCCCAGTTCCTGCACATTTGTACAAATGTGAGAACCACATCCGGTATCCAATACCCAAGATGAAGGAGCAGAAAGGTTTATCTCTATAACGTGAATATTTGAAGCGGAAGTCATGTAATGCCCCTAGCCGATCCAACGTGACAGCGTCACGGCTCCGCTCTAGGCGACGCTACCGGGCTGCAGCCCAAGCACCCCAACCCCTCTCCCTCCACAGGCGGGTTGTTGGTGGCCACAGCCTCCCTTTCATGAGGTAAACTCGATAGTCAAGCCCGCACTACGGGGACTTCCCAGGAGGTCACCCATCCCAGAATTTCTCCAGCCCGAGCACGCTTAACTATGGAGTTCTTTCAACTCTCATCACCAATTGAGCTGCAGCTCAATTGCTGATGAGAGTTGAAAGAACTCCATAGTTAAGCGTGCTCGGGCTGGAGAAATTCTGGGATGGGTGACCTCCTGGGAAGTCCCCGTAGTGCGGGCTTGACTATCGAGTTTACCTCATGAAAGGGAGGCTGTGGCCACCAACAACCCGCCTGTGGAGGGAGAGGGGTTGGGGTGCTTGGGCTGCATCCCGGTAGCGTCGCCTAGAGCGGAGCCGTGACGCTGTCACGTTGGATCAGCTAGGGGCGTTACAATAAAAAGTGCACTTTGTAACGCCCCCCACCTGTCACATGACATATAACGGTGGGTCCGGCCGGGGCCCCTCGCCATATAGCACAGACAAGCAAAGGAATCACGTGTGGAAATCAAAATCTATGCGTATCCTTAACTCATTCCATTCTAGCGCAGCATTTTTCTTGTTAACATGAACTCAAACCAGAATGTCCACCAATATATAAATACCACATTTATATATAACAACACCAGGAATGTATACAACTCACACACCCTGGCCTTATGGCCTTACAGATTCCTCTTTACACAACAACAAGTTCGTACATCGGCACGCAGGCCGGCCACACATGAAATCCAAACACAGCTCTTCACATAGCCTTCAAGGACTAAGAACACCAGGCTAGCCAGTCCACTATTTCTTTCCAAACCGCAGCACCTGCAATTCATCATCCAAACCAACACAGAAAACAAAGTAACGGTCAGCATTGCTGACCCATTATAACGACCCTACCCCCTACCCGGGGTAGTGGTTCCTTCCCTGTATACAGTGCTTCCTTTCTCATCAAGCATCAGCAAACATCACCAAATCACATCATAGATAGATCATTCTCTTTATTCCACTATCTAACAAACACATCACATCACAAACGCTGGAGTCCACCAATGCTCCGTGCACTCAGGGCACCTTCTTGGCGTACCGGAATCCACCGTCGTACACCGCTGTCTCTCGAGGTTTTAACTTGTTGGTTGACCGGCTCTAGTCCAACAGCTCGCAGGCTAGCGACATCCCGCCCAAGCCACTCAGAGGTCCATCCCCACAGCATCACAAACAGAGTAGACCGACCCACACTATGTGGTGTAGCAAGCCGGGTTTATCTAAGCTCCCCAGGCATTGTCTACCTATCGATCCCCCTCCTAGTCCGATCGACCCACCCATGTGGTGCAGCAACCCAGGTTTAACTCGGCTCCCCTAGCATTGCCACCCATCGATCCTACCTTAACTGGATCAACCCACCCTAGTGGTGTAACAAACCGGGCGTATCTCGCACTAACCAGGCGTGCTACCAATTGATCATCTCATATCCAGGAGCTTCACCAAAGCCTCCTCACAATCATCGCATCCATGCATTCATCACAACAGAAATCCGTTTTGCACATCACCAAAGCCACGGAGTCTTCTCCGTTTTACCCATGAACATCACCAATCCAGACTACCGGTCCAGATGGGCTTCACATAGCATGCCTACGCCGTACTCTATATTTCCGGCTCTAAATGCAGACACAACAAAGGAATCACTTCCGCGATCCACCTCTTGGTGGAGGATTCCAAGCACATGTATAGAGAAAGGACTTCGATGTCCAAGAAGGAGATCGTTACCCTTGAAGATCGCTTCGGCGCCATGAAGTAGCTGGATGGAAATCACCGCCTCGGCTCTACCTTCACGAATCCGCTCTCGGATCTTCGCTCCGCACTCTGCAGCTCCTACAGCAGCTGGAAGACTCCTCCCTTCTCTCTCCCTTAGGCCTTTCTTCTTTCTCTCTCTTGGAATGAAGATGAAGAAGAAGAAGATAATAAAAGAGGGTTTTAAATCCCCTTTTTTCGGCCTTCCCAACACCTGGACAAAGCCCAGCCACTGGATCCAGGAAGAGGGAAACAAACGGCTCAGATCTGGCCAGAAAACCCTGAACACGGCCTGACACGCCCTGTGACACGCCCGTATCACAGGCCGTGTCCCCCTAAGCGGCAGACAACCGACTCAATCCAGCCAGTACACGGCCGTGTGACACGCCCGTGTCACGTGCCGTGTACCCGACACGCCCTCAGACACGCCCGTGTCTGAGGCCGTGTTCCTCAACAGAAATAATCCCAAATCAACCCGAGACTTCACACGGCCTGTCACACGGCCTGGCACACGCCCGTGTTCATGGTCGTGTGCACCAGGACACACCCGTGTCCCGCAAACACGCCCTAACCCGAGACGTCGAGTTGAGTTCGACGCCCACTGACACGCCATGTGACACGCCCGTGTCACAGGCCGTGTCCTCACGGGAAACTCGATACTCGACGATCGTCGTGTAACACTCGTCGAGCATACGACACGGCATCCGACATGGCCGTGTCCTGGGCCGTGTGCCCCTCTCGACGATGTCGAGCGAAAATCGTCGACACCAAGTCTGATCGTCGACACAACCTCGACACGCCCTGCGACACGCCCGTGTCGCAGGCCATGTCAACTGACATGCCCTGGGACATGCCCGTGTCCCAGGCCGTGTCACCCATGCCTGAACCCGATTTTGCTCAAAATGATCCTTCTTGACTTCGGGGTGTTACAATCCTCCCCCCCTTCAAATAATTTCGTCCTCGAAATTTGACTCCAAATAGCCAATCCGTCACAACATCACAAAATCGTACACCCCAAGCCTCCGCACACACTAACAAACAGACAACACAACAAACATCCCTAACTTCCATTTGTGCACATTCAGCCACATAAAACTTCAAAACAAAACAACATGATTGATTTATCTCCTCACAATCACAAGTGCACCAAGCTAGTATAGAGATCTCCAACTATATAGAAACATCATTTACATACATCACGATGGATGATTCACCAAGTTCCGATTCCCGATTCAATCAAAAGTGATGCACATCAGCTATTATTCATCACACCTGATATCAAAACATAGTTTACATACACAACTCACTTCCGCTCAGCCTCCCGATTTTGAAATTCGCGATTTAAAGATAACTGAAATGCTCGAGGCTGAATTTCACCAACTGAGCTTTGCGGCTCTTGCACTTCCATCGCATGAAATCGAGATTGCGTCCGGGGTGCAGATGATTCGGCTACTGCTTTCCCTTTTTCGTCATATGACGCACCTGTCTTTTTCTCACTCCCTGGAGGGACATTCCAACAGAATTTTGCGATGTGTCCTTGCTGCCCACATTTATAACATATACGTGTATCCACACGTCCTGGCCCATACGTCGCCCCCGAAGAAACAGTCGACGGAGCTACGTCCACCGGCCTAAATCTTTTCTTCTCTTGTCGGCAAAACTCCGAGTGATCTGGTGGTGACATTTTAAACTCTGACTTTTCCCTTGTCAGTCTCTTATTCTCTCGTACTCGCTTCATATCCTTCTCCAAGGCACGAACTGTATCGACCAATGCCTGGAAGCCTTGACTCACGGAACTCGAAAGTGCCAACCTCAATTCATCCCGCAATCCTTCATAAAACCGATTCGTCTTTCGTGCTTCCTCCGCAAAGGTAGATCCCGCATATCTCCCCAATCTTGTAAACTCATGCAGGTAGGTATCAATATCTCGCTCACCCTGCACCAAACAGAGAAACTCATTTTCCATCGCAATCCTCTGCGACACTGGCACATACTTGGCTAAAAATAGTTGGGAGAATTCCTCCATTGAAACCTCCAGTAAACCTCGACCTGCCAAGTGATGCACTTCAATTTCATCCCACCACAATCTCGCATCTCCTTCCAACAGAAAAGTGGCCAACATCACTTTCTGCTCCTCGACCGTCCTGATTGCGGTTAGGATCCTTTTTACTCTTGCCAACCAATCTTCTGCCTGCGTTGGTGAAAGCGCTCCACCAAACGTCGGTGGGTGAAAGTGCATAAAACGTGACAATGCGTCGTCACTTGCTTGCACTTCCACCACCTCGGCAGCATGCTCTTGCCTTCCACAAGGTCTTGCCTGTCCAGTTGGTTGTGCTTGTAACACTGCAAGCACTGTCTCCGCTACCACCCGTATGGCTTCTGCCGAGGGAGGCATCGATGCTTCCACGGGTGCTGCACTTTCATCCGACCGCTGGGGCTCAGACGGCCCAGCTCCATCCCTCGCCACCTATCAATGTACAGAACACCATTACATTCTTTCAAATCCTAACGGTACTGGTACATTGACTACACACGCACGCACATCATGTGCCTGACAGACATTCCTAGTGGACATTCATGAGTTCAATGATGTTCTCTCCTCCCAAACAATCTAAACCTGGCTCTAATACCACTTTGTAACGCCCCCCACCTGTCACATGACATATAACAGTGGGTCCGGCCGGGGCCCCACGCCATATAGCACAGACAAGCAAAGGAATCACGTGTGGAAATCAAAATCTATGCGTATCCTTAACTCATTCCATTCTAGCGCAGCATTTTTCTTGTTAACATGAACTCAAACCAGAATGTCCACCAATATATAAATACCACATTTATATATAACAACACCAGGAATGTATACAACTCACACACCCTGGCCTTATGGCCTTACAGATTCCTCTTTACACAACAACAAGTTCGTACATCGGCACGCAGGCCGGCCACACATGAAATCCAAACACAGCTCTTCACATAGCCTTCAAGGACTAAGAACACCAGGCTAGCCAATCCACTTATTCTTTCCAAACCGCAGCACCTGTAATTCATCATCCAAACCAACACAGAAAACAAAGTAACGGTCAGCATTGCTGACCCATTATAACGACCCTACCCCCTACCCGGGGTAGTGGTTCCTTCCCTGTATACAGTGCTTCCTTTCTCATCAAGCATCAGCAAACATCACCAAATCACATCATAGATAGATCATTCTCTTTATTCCACTATCTAACAAACACATCACATCACAAACGCTGGAGTCCACCAACGCTCCGTGCACTCAGGGCACCTTCTTGGCGTACCGGAATCCACCGTCGTACACCGCTGTCTCTCGAGGTTTTAACTTGTTGGTTGACCGGCCCTAGTCCACCAGCTCGCAGGCTGGCGACATCCCGCCCAAGCCACTCAGAGGTCCATCCTCACAGCATCACAAACAGAGCAGACCGACCCACACTATGTGGTGTAGCAAGCCGGGTTTATCTAAGCTCCCCAGGCATTGTCTACCCATCGATCCCCCTCCTAGTCCGATCGACCCACCCATGTGGTGCAGCAACCCGGGTTTAACTCGGCTCCCCTAGCATTGCCACCCATCGATCCTACCTTAACTGGATCAACCCACCCTAGTGGTGTAACAAACCGGGCGTATCTCGCACTAACCAGGCGTGCTACCAATTGATCATCTCATATCCAGGAGCTTCACCAAAGCCTCCTCACAATCATCGCATCCATACATTCATCACAACAGAAATCCGTTTTGCACATCATCAAAGCCACAGAGTCTTCTCCGGTTTACCCATGAACATCACCAATCCAGACTACCGGTCCAGATGGGCTTCACACAGCATGCCTACGCCGTACTCTATATTTCCGGCTCTAAATGCAGACACAACAAAGGAATCACTTCCGCGATCCACATCTTGGTGGAGGATTCCAAGCACATGTATAAAGAAAGGACTTCGATGTCCAAGAAGGAGATCGTTACCCTTGAAGATCGCTTCGGCGCCATGAAGTAGCCGGATGGAAATCACCGCCTCGGCTCTACCTTCACGAATCCGCTCTCGGATCTTCGCTCCGCACTCCGCAGCTCCTACAGCAGCTGGAAGACTCCTCCCTTCTCTCTCCCTTAGGCCTTTCTTCTTTCTCTCTCTTGGAATGAAGATAAAGAAGAAGAAGATAATAAAAGAGGGTTTTAAATCCCCTTTTTTCGGCCTTCCCAACACCTGGACAAAGCCCAGCTACTGGATCCAGGAAGAGGGAAACAAACGGCTCAGACCTGGCCAGAAAACCCTGAACACGGCCTGACACGCCCTGTGACACGCCCGTGTCACAGGCCGTGTCCCCCTAAGCGGCAGACAACCGACTCAATCCAGCCAGTACACGGCCGTGTGACACGCCCGTGTCACGTGCCGTGTACCCGACACGCCCTCAGACACGCCCGTGTCTGAGGCCGTGTTCCTCAACAGAAATAATCTCAAATCAACCCGAGACTTCACACGGCCTGTCACACGGCCTGGCACACGCCCGTGTTCATGGCCGTGTGCACCAGGACACACCCGTGTCCCGCAAACACGCCCTAACCCGAGACGTCGAGTTGAGTTCGACGCCCACTGACATGCCCTGTGACATGCCCGTGTCACAGGCCGTGTCCTCACGGGAAACTCGATACTCGACGATCATCGCGTAACACTCGTCGAGCATACGACACGGCATCCGACACGGCCGTGTCCTGGGCCGTGTGCCCCTCTCGACGATGTCGAGCGAAAATCATCGACACCAAGTCCGATCGTCGACACAACCTCGACACGCCCTGCGACACGCCCGTGTCGCAGGCCGTGTCAACTGACACGCCCTGGGACACGCCCGTGTCCCAGGCCGTGTCACCCATGCCTGAACCCGATTTTGCTCAAAATGATCCTTCTTGACTTCGGGGTGTTACAAGTCATACCTCCCTTCATTTTCTGCAGACCTTCAATGTACGAAGGACAGTTCCTCCGCCAATGACCAGCCTTGCCACAGTGGTGGCATTTCCCTTCCTTCACCGTACTTTTCTTTTTCATCAGTGCAGAAGACTTGGGCTCAAGATATGACTTAGGTCCCACCTTCGTCTTCTTAGAGCCCTTGGCCTTGCCCTTGCCCTTATGCACCATCAGTATGGGGCTGGTAGGCTTGGCATTCTTCATATTGATTTCAACAGTTCTCAACATGCCTAGGAGTTCGGGCAGTGTCTTGTCTATTTCATTCATGTTGTAGATCAAGACGAACTGCTCATAACTGTCCGCAACGATTGCAGGGTCAGATCTGTGGCCAACTCTTGACCAAGAGGAAAACACAGCCTTTCAAGGTTCTCTATATACCCAATCATCTTGAGTACGAGAGTCCCTACTGAGTCTCGAACTCCCATCTTGCACTGAAACAACGCTTTTGTGACGTCGAACCTCTCTTGACGAGCCTGCCCTTGAAACATTTTCTTGAGATGCTCGTCAATCTCCTTGCACCCCATGCTCTCATGTTGCTTCTGAAGCTCAGAGTTCATAGTGGCAAGCATAAGGCATTCGATATCTAAAGCATCATCAGTATACTTCTTATAAGTATCCTTCTCAGCACGGGAAGAGTTCCCGGTCGGCATCTTGGGGGCTTCTTCTTCCAAGACATAGAGCTTTCGCTCTTGCCTGAGAACAATTCTCAGGTTCCTGTACCAGTCCATGTAATTTGTCCCACTGAGCTTATCCTTCTCAAGGATGGCTCTCAGAGACAAAGTGGAGTATGAAACACTTGCCATGGAATTCTACAAGAATTTATGCAGAATAAAATCAGTACCAAAATTTCAAATACAATTTATTTTAATTTGGACTTCAATTAAAACACTCCCACTATTTTATTCGAAATGATAGCCCTCACTAACAATTCGGAGAGTTCATGCGAGCTACTCTCTTAGTGGACAAGATCCGTATTTCACCAACACAATGAGTCAGCTTTGGCTTTCCTCTCACGATGCGGTTATTTAGGTAGGCAACGCTTGCCAATTGCATCCTCATGCAATTCTTGTATGGTGGGTGAATAACTCCTTACTCGCATCCATCATATGGTGCATGCCAACCCTATGCCTCTAGGCACTCAACCTTTGAGGTCACCTAGTTAAGTTGGACCCGATGTCGACAGTGGGATATCACAATTATCCGCTCGCACCCTTACCAAGATATATTAATGCACCTTGCTTTGGCAAGCCCACACTTCATCAATCGAGGCAGGAAGAGTGTCATCCATCGGAAGACATCCGAACACTTAATATTTGATGAAGGGATTTCAATTATAGGTTAAAAATTAACCATGATCAACATTTGATCAATGTGCACATCCAAGGAAAAACAATTTCTCTAAAACTGCATGCATTCCCTCTATGCACAACCTGACATCATCAACATTTGATAGAAGGAGGGGCTAAATCTGAAAATCTGGAAACTTCCAAATCCTCAGACTTACATGCATTGGAGAAAGGCAAAGACAACTCAACTTAAGGAAGTAGACAAGCTCATCTCTCTATGTTGGATTCAAAATCCAAAACAAAATCGAGGGATGGTTACTGCTAAAGAGACTACAATTTCTAACAATTAGAAATTCCCACGCAATCCCAGACGTTCTTGGCGGGGTACCAAGACTAAATCTAGACATTTAGAACACTTCTAAATCCCTAGGTTTACACGCACTGGAATAACAAAACTTCCAATACAACAATCATGGCCGCAACCTGGCTCTGATACCACTGTTGGGTTTCTCTATGAGGATGGCACAACGTTTGTGCACGCAGCGGAAAGATAAAACATCAAGAAAACCCAAAAGAGATGGGATCGGGCCATGGTAGTTGAATCAAGAAGTTAACATATAACTATGCAAAAATTACCTCGGTGGCGTTGGGTCACAACTCAACAGAGATGCTCCAAGCTTCGTCTTCTTGCTAGTGGCGAGTTCTACATGGAATAATATCCACGTCTCTGCAGAAATCAACACGAGCGGGAGAACGCCGAACTTTCTGTCGCACGGAAGATCGAGAAGGAGAAAGACCGCACCTTGCTTTCCCACGGACTGCTAGGTCCGCGCCAGGGATTGCAACACCAACGACGATCGCCGGAGAGAAGGACGTCGACGGAGCGAACACGGCGGCAGAACGATTCCGTCGGCGGGATTCGGGATCGGCGGAACGAATGGCGGAACGACTTCCGTCGATTTCGATTCGATCAGATTTTTGGTCAGAGAGAAGATCCCGAAAAACCCTAAGTGTCCTTTTATACCAAAGGCATAAATAGACTTAGGAATATCGCTATCCGTAGACCACCCAAAAAAATAGGGTTCCAGAATCGGCGAGTATCAGTCGGCGAGAATCGGCGAGAATCAGCGAGAATCACCTAGCAGATTCGGCGAGACTCAGTCGGCGAGAATCAGTTAGGATCGGCGAGAATCAGTCGGCAAGAATCACAATCGGCGAGAATCACAATCGGCGAGAATCACCCGGATCGGCGAGAATCAGAGTACAATACTCGACGATTCAAGCCGATCGTGGGTCGACGATTCACGTCGATCGGCGAGAATCAAAGTACCAATTCTCGACGATTCTCGTCGATCGGCGAGAATCAGAATGACGATTCTCGTCGATCGGCGGGAATCGGAGTACCAATCCTCGACGATTGTTGTCGACCCTCGGTCGACTATTCTTACCAGTCCTTCAAGGCAACATTTGCCCGACCCGACGATCTTTTAAGGCAACACTTTGCCCATAACCCCATTCAGGTCGGTGATTGGTAACCTTTACCAACACAGTCAATCATCCAACTTCTCCACATCTCTTATGTGCGACCCTGCAGGCTCATATCGCGTTGGCAGTGAGATTACATGTTTGACCACTTCTAGATCACCATGGTAACTCCAACATGGGTTTGACTACGTTGACCGAGTCAACTAGTCAAAACCTATTTTATATTAGTATTAAATAAGTTGTAGAGTTTTTAATGAGGGGAGATAGTAGTTATGAGTCGCATTTATTATGGTGCCATTTGACGGTCCCTGGTTGGTTGCTCTAGCCTATAAATAGGCATGTTGTACTACTTGTAAAGATTGATGAAATAGAGAGATAAACTCCCAAAATTCCTGTTCCTGTTTTAGAGAGAGAGAGCCGCAGCGCTAAGGGGGTTGATCCCGCCGCGAGAAGAGAGCTGTCCGGGCGGTTTGTTTTTTCTAACCGGGCAAGCCGGAGCGCTAGCGAGACAGGAGGTGTTGTCGAGGTGATCTTGTGGTTTGGGGTGTTGATCTCGCGTCCAGGCCGCCTCGCGTGTAGGAGCTCGCGAGAAGGGAGCTCGCCAAGCGGCTTGGGTGCTCGTGGGATGGGCACAGCTCAGAAAAGGGGAGCTACTCGCTGGAGGACTCGCCAAGCGAGTAGAAGCTCGTTGGAGTCAAGGTCGTGCGATTAGAGTGTTCTCGCCACGCGAGTTGGGAGGTCTAACCGCGAGTTGGGTGCGTTCTCGCGCGAGTTGGTAACCGCATGGCTTGGCGGTCTCGCCAAAGTTTGTTAGAAGTGTTTTGAAAAGGGTTTGTGGTGAGAGCGGGAGAGCCCATACACGGTTCCAACAAGTGGTATCAGAGCGAGGTTGGGATCCCCTGGGAGTTGGATCGGAAGGTTAAGTGACAAGAAGAGATGGAGATGGGAAGTGGAATGTTGGGGCAAGTCCCCAAGTTTACCAAAACGAACTATGGAAATTGGAGTATACAAATGCGAGTGCTACTCGCCTCCAAAGAGTTATGGGAGATAGTTGAAGAGGGAGTCGAGGTGCTTACTGCTGAAGCGGAGGCAGCGTTGACTAACGCTCAGAAGACAGCGTTGAGAGAAGCAAAGAAGCGGGACAAGAAGGCCCTATTCCTATTGTACCAAGAATTTGATGATGCGACATTTGAGAAGATCTCAGATGCTGGGACATCCAAGGAGGCTTGGGAGATACTACAACGCTCCATGCAGGGAGTTGATAAAGCAAAGAAGGTTAAGTTACAATCTCTCCGAGCCCAGTATGAGGTGATGAGGATACAAAGCTCGGAGAAGCTTGGTGACTACGTGACACGTCTACGGACGCTCACAAATGAGATGAAGAGGAATGGGGAAACAATAGATGATGTTAACTTCATAGAAAAGCTCCTACGATTTATGTCCAAGAAATTCAGACATTTGGTAGTGACCATTGAGGAGTCGAAGGATCTCAACGAGATGGCGGTAGATGAACTTGTTGGCACGCTGCAAGCCCATGAGTACTGCATGCTGCAGGATGATGAGGAGTCGAGTGGTTTGGGAAAAGCACTGCAGACTCAGCTAAACTTTGGAGAGAGCTCAGGAAGAGGAGGCCAGTGCGGCCGAGGCTACCAAGGAAGAGGTAGAGGAGGAAGAGGTGGAAGAGACTTCGGAAGAAATCAGTACAACCAGAAGGAGGCGGAGCAACCTCAGGGTTGGAGACACGATGGAGGAGGAAGAGGAAGAGGCCAAGGGAGTGGCCAAGGCAGAGGACAAGGAAGGGACCACTGAAGAGGTCAAGGAATAGGAAGAGGAGATATGTCCCAGACTCAATGTTACAAGTGTAACAAGTTCGGGCATATGAGCTATGATTGTTGGGCTCCAAGGAAGGGAGGAGAAGTCAACCACTATGCTGAGGCAAGTAACACGAGTGGCGACCCGATGATGTTCCTTACCATCCAAGGTGCTGCAGGAGGGAGAAACAGAGTGTGGTATTTGGACACTGGAGCAAGTAAACACATGTGTGGAGATAAGGAGCTGTTCACCAGCCTTGAGGCAAATGGTGGTGAAGTCAGTTTTGGCGACTCCTCGAAAATATCTGTGGAAGGAAGAGGAGTGATAGCAGTCACGATGAATGGGAAGGAGGTGCATATCAACGATGTATTCTATGTGCCGGGCTTGAGGAGTAACATCCTAAGTCTTGGACAGCTAGTGGAGAAGGGCTATCGTGTCCTGTTGAGTGATAGTACCTTAGCTATGAAGGATAGTCAAGGAAGAGAGGTGGTGAGAGTGAAGATGGCGACGAATCGCCTCTTTCCTCTAAGTATGGATGCCAAGAAGACGACATGTCTTGCGAAGACAGGAGAAGAAGAGGGAGCTTGGCTGTGGCACCACCGGATGGGCCATTTGGGGTTCACAGGCCTGAAGTTAATAACCCACTCCAAGATGGTAGAAGGGTTGCCTATGATCTCGCCTCCTCAGAGTGTATGTGAGGCATGTACCAAAGGAAAGCAGAAGAGAGAAACGTTCGAGGGTGGAAAGTCCTGGAGGGCGACAAGGCAGCTGGAGCTAGTTCATCCGGACATAGCAGGTCCATTTGAGACGACCTTAGTTGGAGGTAGCAGATACTACATTATGTTCACGGATGACTATAGTCGGAAGTGTTGGGTGTACTTTCTGAGAGAGAAGACCGAGGCGCTTGACAAATTCAGGTAGTTCAAGGCAATGGCTGAGAAGGAGGAGAGAAAAGTCTGCAAGCTGGATAAGGCTCTGTACGGGCTAAAGCAGGGAGCTAGAGCCTGGAATGGAAGGATAGATGCTTACCTGCAAAGGTACGGCTATCAGAAGAGTTCGCATGAATATGCACTCTACACCAAGGTGGATAAGGACGGCGACATAATGATTGTGTGCCTATACATGGATGATATAATCTTCACAGGGAACAACACATCGATGTACGAGGAGTTCAGAGGAATGATGAAGAAGGAGTTCGAGATGACGGACTTGAGAGAGCTAAGCTACTTCTTACGAGTAGAGGTGAAGCAGAGTGAAGATTGCATCTTCATCTCTCAGAAGAAGTACGCTGAGGAGATACTGAAGAAGTTCAGGATGAAGAGTAGCAAGCTTATCTCCACTCCTGCTGATCCAGGGCTGAAGCTAAGTAAGGAATCAAAAGAAGGAGCGGTGGACTCCACTTTGTTCAAGAGTTTGGTGGGTAGTCTACGCTACTTGACCTTCACCCGACCAGACATCATGTATGTGGTCGGGGTGGTGAGCAGACATATAGAAGAACCAAAGGAAGACCATTTCACGGCGGCGAAGAGGATCCTGAGGTATATAAATGGGACAAGAGGCAATGGGCTGAAGTATTCAACTGGAGAGGAGCTGACGCTGGTAGGTTACTCGGACAGTGACTACGACGGTGGAAGTTGTATATTGCCAGACTGGAGAGCAGGTCGCGGATATTTTCACCAAAACGTTGAAGGTGGAGACGTTCTTGAAGCTTAGAGGCAAACTCGGCATGTGCTGCCAAGTTTGAGGGGGTGTTTGTTGGGGTTTGACTACGTTGACCGGGTCAACTAGTCAAAACCTGTTTTATATTAGTATTAAATAAGTTGTAGAGTTTTTAATGAGGGGAGAAAGTAGTTAGGAGTCACATTTATTGTGGTGCCATTTGGCGGTCCCTGGTTGGTTGCTCTAGCCTATAAATAGGCATATTGTATTACTTGTAAAGATTGATGAAATAGAGAGATAAACTCCCAAAATTCCTGTTCCTGCTTTAGAGAGAGAAAGACAGCGCCGTAGCGCTAAGGGGGTTGATCCCGCCACGAGAAGAGAGCTGTCCGGGCGGTTTGTTTTTTCTAACCGGGCAAGCCGGAGCGCGAGCGAGACAGGAGGTGTTGCCGAGGTGATCTTGTGGTTTGGGGTGTTGGTCTCGCGTCCAGGCCGCCTCGCGTGTAGGAGCTCGCGTGTAGGAGCTCGCGAGAAGGGAGCTCGCCAAGCGGCTTGTGTGCTCGCGGGAGGGGCACAACTCGCAAAAGGGGAGCCACTCGCTGGAGGAAGCGAGTAGAAGCTCGTTGGCGTCAAGGTTGTTGGATTTTGTCTTTGTTTGACCAAGTCAAAATTTGTGTTATTTTATTATTTTATGTATTAGTTAATAGGAGAGAGAATATGTCTTAAATAGGAGAGAGAAGTTGGTTGATTTTGGTTGCCTATAAATAGGCCCCTTGTAATTCATTTCAAAGGTTGCTAGAATAAAAGTTGGTCTTCCCCTTATTTCGGTTTTAGAGAGGAAGAAGAGAGGAGCGCTGCAGCGCTGGAGCAAGATCTAACCGGGCGGTTAGAAGGCGAAGCCGCGCGGACTGGCGATCTCGTCACGCGAAGTGGAGCTCGCGGTTTGATCTCGCCGCGAGAAGGGAGCTTGCGGCTTGCGTGCTCGCGAGAGGTGTGCAGCTCGCGAGAAGGGATAGGCCCGCTGGTGTGCCCGCAGAGGCGACCTCGCGAGTGGACTACTCGCCAGCGGGAGTGAGGTCGCGCGGTTTGTGGCGGTTTGGAGTGGTGAACTCGGCTTAGGTGTTTTCGCTGAGGAGAACTCGCGCGGGTTGGTTGGTCGTCTCGCAGGAGGGAGACCGCGCGAGTAGGCGGCTTGTCAAGGCGGTCTCGGCAGTTGGGATTGAGCGGGAGTGCCCACATACGCTTCCAACAAGTGGTATCAAAGCCAGGTTGAGACCCTCGGAAGATTTGAAGTAGGGGAGAGATGGAGTTTGGAGGTGCCGTGCCGGGGCAAGTTCCCAAATTGACGAAGACCAACTATGGAAACTGGAGCATCCAGATGAAGGTACTACTAGCCTCCAAGGAGTTGTGGGAGGTAGTAGAGGATGGTGTGGAGGTGCTGACTGCTGAAGTAGAAGCCGCTTTGACGAACGCACAAAGGACAGCACTGAGAGAAGCTAAGAAGAGGGACAAGAAGGCATTGTTCATCTTGTACCAAGGGGTGGATGAAGCTACGTTTGAGAAGATCTCGGACGCCGAGACTTCGAAGGAGGCATGGGAGATTTTACAACGCTCCATGCAGGGAGTCGATAAGGCAAAGAAGGTGAAGCTGCAGTCCCTTCGAGCTCAATATGAAGTGATGAAGATGCAGGGTTCAGAGAAGGTTGGCGACTATGTGACCCGTCTGCGGACGATCACAAATGAGATGAAGAGAAACGGGGAGACGATAGACGAGGTCAGCTTCATGGAGAAGCTCCTGCGTTCTATGTCTAAGAAGTTCCGACACGTGGTGGTGGCCATCGAAGAATCGAAGGACCTCACAGTGATGACGACGGATGAACTGATAGGCTCGCTACAAGCACATGAGTATCGGTTGGTGCAAGATGAGGAGGAGTCGAGTGGCTTGGGGAAAGCACTTCAGACGCAACTTAATTTTGGAGAAAGTTCAGGAAGAGGAGGAGGCCAGCGTGGTCGAGGCTACCAAGGCAGAGGTAGAGGAGGAAGAGGTGGAAGAGATTTTGGAAGAAATCAGTTCAACCAGGGAGCGGTAGAGCAACATCATGGTTGGAGGCAAGATGCAGGAGGTAGAGGAAGAGGCCAAGGTAGAGGTCAAGGCAGAGGACAGGGAAGAGACCAGGGAAGAAGTCAAAGAGGAGGAAGAGACATGTCCCAAACTCAATGCTACAACTGTGGCAAGTTCGGGCACATGAGTTATGATTGTTGGGCCCCTCGGAAGGGAGGTGAAGCCAACCACTACGCGGAGGCTAGCAACACGGGTGGAGACCCGATGATGTTCCTTACTATCCAAGGCACTGCAGGAGGGAGGAATGGAGTATGGTACCTAGATACTGGAGCAAGTAACCACATGTGTGGTGATAAGGAGCTATTCACCAGCCTTGAGGCGAATGGAGGAGATGTCTGTTTTGGCGACGCCTCGAAGATCTCTGTGGAAGGAAGAGGAGTGATCGCGGTGACGATGAATGGGAAGGAGGTGCTCATCAACGACGTCTTCTATGTACCGGGCTTGAGGAGTAACATCCTAAGTCTTGGACAGCTGGTGGAGAAGGGCTATCGCGTCCTGTTGAGGGATAGCACCTTAGCAATGAAGGATAGCCAAGGAAGAGAGGTGGTAAGAGTGAAGATGGCGACGAACCGCCTCTTCCCTCTAAGTTTGGATGCCAAGGAGACGGCATGTCTTGCGAAGACAGGAGAAGAGGAGGAAGCTTGGCTGTGGCACCACCGGATGGGGCATCTGGGGTTCACAGGCCTGAAGCTGTTGTCTGGATCCAAGATGGTGGAAGGGCTGCCTATGATCACACCTCCTCAAAGGGTCTGTGAGGCATGCACGAAGGGGAAGCATAGGAGAGAAACTTTCGAGGGTGGCAAGTCCCGGAGAGCAACAAGGCCGTTGGAGTTAGTTCACTCGGACATTGCTGGTTCGTTTGAGACTACTTCAATAGGTGGAAGCAGATACTACATCACGTTCACCGACGACTTCAGTAGGAAGTGTTGGGTATACTTTCTGAAGGAGAAGACAGAAGCTCTGGACAAGTTCCAAGAGTTCAAGGCGATGGCTGAGAAGGAAGTTGGGCAATCACTGAAGGTCCTCCGGACAGATAGAGGAGGGGAGTACACCTCTAGGCTGTTTGATGACTACTGTAGAGAATGGGGGATCTCACACCAGCTGACGGCGGCGTACTCGCCTCAACAAAACGGAGTGGCGGAAAGGAAGAACCTAACCATTATGAACATGGCGAGGAGCATGGTGAAGGGCAAGGGGTTGCCAAAGAAGTACTGGGCGGAAGCAGTACAGGTAGCGGTGTACTTGCTAAACCGTTGCCCAACCAAGAGTGTGAAGTTCAAGACTCCATTCGAAGCTTGGAGTGGGTGGAAGCCTAGCGTGAAGCACCTGAGGGTCTTCGGGTGTGTAGCTTATGCTCACATCCCGGACCAGAGGAGGAGGAAGCTGGACGATAGAAGTGAGAAGTGCATTTTTGTAGGCTACGCTCCTGCGAGCAAGGCTTACAAGTTGTACAACCCGGAGACGGAGAAGGCCATTATCTCAAGGGATGTTGTGTTTGAAGAAGGGAGTAGCTGGAGCTGGGATGAAGCAACGAGAGGGATCAAAGGAATGTTCTTCGAAGATGATGAAGAAGAGGATGGTCAGGAAGCAGAGGCTGAGATGGGAGGAGCTGAGCCACCATCACCACCCAGCAGGGAGCCAGGGGGAGCTCTCACTCCCTACTCTAGTGGAGCAAGCACTAGTAGAGGTGGTTCCAGTGGAGCAAGTACCAGCGGGAGCAAGGAGGATCGTCCTCAACCTCGGATGAGGAGGTTGGAGGAGATCTACGAAGAGACGGCACCAACTGCTAACAATTTTTCTTTATATTGTCTCTTAGCAGATGTTGAGCCATACTCTTATGAGGAAGCGGCCAAAGAAAAAACTTGGAGGAATGCTATGGATGTGGAGATAGCCTCCATTAAGAAGAACGACACCTGGAAGCTGGTGGATCCACCTGTAGGCCAAAAACCCCTCGGGGTGAAATGGGTCTGTAAGGTGAAGAAAAACAAAGATGGGGGCGTGGAGAAGCATAAGGCGCGGCTAGTCGTGAAGGGGTACCGGCAAGTCCAAGGGGTGGACTATGACGAAGTTTTTGCCACAGTGGCGAGGATCGACACTATCAGGATGATCATCGCACTGGCAGCGCATCATGGGTGGAAGATCATGCAGATGGACGTGGTCTCTGCCTACCTGAACGGTCACCTAGAGGAGGATGTGTACATCGAACAACCCCCAGGATACGTCGTGAAGGGACAAGAAAAGAAAGTGTGCAAGCTGGACAAGGCCCTATATGGTTTGAAGCAGGGGCTCGCGCCTGGAATGGGAGGATTGATGCCTACCTCCAGAAGCACGGTTACAAGAAGTGCCCCTATGAGTATGCTTTGTACACCAAGGTGGAGAAGGGTGGAGACATGATGATCATATGTCTATATGTAGACGACATGATCTTCACCGGCAACAGCCCCGTAATGTTTGAAGAATTCAAGAGAACCATGAAGAAGGAGTTCGAGATGACGGACCTGGGAGAGCTCAACTATTTTCTGGGAGTGGAGGTAAAGCAGAGTGAAGATGGGATCTTCATTTCACAAAAGAAGTACGCAGAGGAGATCCTGAAGAAGTTCAGGATGGAGAACAGCAAGCCTATTTCTACTCCTGCCGACCCAGGACTGAAGTTGAGCAAGGACTCGAAGGAAGGAGCGGTGGACCCAACTATGTTCAAGAGCCTGGTCGGAAGTCTAAGGTACTTGACTTTCACTAGGCTGGACATCATGTATGCGGTCGGGGTAGTAAGCAGGCACATGGAGGAGCCCAAGCAGGACCACTTCACAGCAGCGAAGAGGATCCTGAGGTATGTGAATGGGACTCGAGACCACGGCCTGAAGTACTCTACTGGTGAAGAGCTAAAGCTAGTCGGGTATTCGGACAGTGACTATGGAGGTGATGTGAATGACCGGAAGAGTACTTCCGGGTATGCTTTTCATGTGGGAACGGGAGTGTTCTCATGGAGTTCGAAGAAACAGGCGACGATTGCCTTGTCTTCATGCGAAGCAGAGTACATAGCAGCAGCGGCCTGTACCTGCCAGGCGATCTGGCTGAGGAACATCATGGAGGAGCTACATCATCCGCAGGATGGGCCTATGACAATGTATGTTGATAACATGTCGGCCATCCAACTCGCGAAGAACCCGGTGCTGCATGGGCGGAGCAAACACATAGAGACAAGGTACCACTTCCTCCGTGAGCAAGTGGAGATGAAGACGGTTGAAGTGAAATATTGCCCGACCGGAGAGCAAGTCGCGGACATCTTTACCAAGACTTTGAAAGTAGAGACGTTCCTGAAGATGAAAAGCAAACTCGGCATGGTCTGCCAAGTTTGAGGGGGAGTGTGTTGGATTTTGTCTTTGTTTGACCAAGTCAAAATTTGTGTTATTTTATTATTTTATGTATTAGTTAATAGGAGAGAGAATATGTCTTAAATAGGAGAGAGAAGTTGGTTGATTTTGGTTGCCTATAAATAGGCCCCTTGTAATTCATTTCAAAGGTTGCTGGAATAAAAGTTGGTCTTCCCCTTATTTCGGTTTTAGAGAGGAAGAAGAGAGGAGCGCTGCAGCGCTGGAGCAAGATCTAACCGGGCGGTTAGAAGGCGAAGCCGCGCGGACTGGCGATCTCGTCACGCGAAGTGGAGCTCGCGGTTTGATCTCGCCGCGAGAAGGGAGCTTGCGGCTTGCGTGCTCGCGAGAGGTGTGCAGCTCGCGAGAAGGGATAGGCCCGCTGGTGTGCCCGCAGAGGCGACCTCGCGAGTGGACTACTCGCCAGCGGGAGTGAGGTCGCGCGGTTTGTGGCGGTTTGGAGTGGTGAACTCGGCTTAGGTGTTTTCGCTGAGGAGAACTCGCGCGGGTTGGTTGGTCGTCTCGCAGGAGGGAGACCGCGCGAGTAGGCGGCTTGACAAGGCGGTCTCGGCAGTTGGGATTGAGCGGGAGTGCCCACATACGCTTCCAACAAAGGTCGCGCGAGTAGAGTCTTCTCGCCACGCGAGTTGGGAGGTCTAACCGCGAGTTGGGTGCGGTCTCGCGCGAGTTGGTAACCGCGCGGCTTGGCGGTCTCGCCAAGTTTGGTCGAAGTGTTTTGAAAAGAGTTTGTGGTGAGAGCGGGAGAGCCCATACACGGTTTCAACAATCAGCAGGGATATTCTCAATGCCAGCGACGGTGTTTTTGCTTTGCCAAGGGGTGAACTATCTGTGTTAGCTCCACTGATGATGATGTTTCTGCCATGAGAAAGCCGGATGCTGCTAATAATTTTATGAGAATTTTAGCTACACCAGGCCAGACACATCTGAGATAGGTGCGCCCCATTGTACAAAATTATATAAATTTGTTGTATTTTAAGTTATTTTTAATTGCTGACAATTCAATAAAGCGTATGAAAAATCCAAAAAATTAAATTTATAAACAATTGAATTTTTTTGCTCATATATGTTCATTTGAGATAATTTATTTCTAGCAAACAAAAAATGTCCATAAATTTGTCCAAATGATTCCAAAGTACTTTCGTTACAAATTCTAAAAATGGAATTGCACTAAAAAGGCTAAATGATTTGAAAATGTGAATTTTTCGAATAATATAATCTCATTTTTTTTAATACATACTTATTGTGTCTTTTTTTGTAGGGATGGATGCCCAAGAATTTTTTTTGAAGGAGATGCCTGCATTTCATGGTTGGTTCTGGCATTCTGCCAATTGTAAAATATATTGGATTAGTTCTGATGAGATTGGAAACAACTCATTTGTGGTTTGCCCATGGAATGTTATTATCTTTTACTGCTGCTCCTTTCTCTATGTTTTCTAACACAATGTTAAGTTCAGGCAGTCATGCTTGGTGATTACTGTAGCTTTGGTGCCGACGCCAATAAATTAACATCGACAACACTTTAAAGACTTCAATTGGAGCTCTCTAAATATGGGAGAGAGCCATCAAAAGTATCTTCCAAGATGTAGCAAAAATCTCCAAGCTGCAAAACTGCACGGGTGAATCCCTTTAAAATTACAGGTGCATCATTTATTTCTTATTTCTTAGATCCCAACTTCAAAGTTACTATTATATTATATGTAATTTTGCAGTGTAAAAAGGCTCCATAACGGTAATAAGCCTCACAAGTCCTGATACCTCTCCAAATGCAATGGTGAGGTAGTGTTTTGTACTTCTTAAGTTCCTAGCTAGCTTTTTCATAATATGTGTTCTTCCTTATTTTTATTATGTAAAATGGTACATAGAATTGAGACTAATTTTATGAAGAAAATAGGTTCTTATGATTAAAGTTGAGAAATGTAAGCATGTGGCATCCATCAAACCCATATATATCATCATGAGTATCGGTGTCAAAATTCTAAAATTGAACCATCGCTTGAATTATTTCACACTATCGGTATCAAGTGCTTGCTACATATAAATAATGGTAGTTATGATATAGGTCATATATATATAGACAGAGAGAGAGAGATAGAGTGGAGAGAGAGAGAGAGAGAGAGGGAGAGAGAGATTTATGAT
The DNA here is from genome assembly GCA_039583875.1 of Platanthera guangdongensis. Lineage (NCBI taxonomy): Eukaryota > Viridiplantae > Streptophyta > Magnoliopsida > Asparagales > Orchidaceae > Platanthera > Platanthera guangdongensis. Next base: position 195,814,073 of record CM077153.1, read on the forward strand.
ATCTTTATTTATGTGATTAGGCGGAAATGTGAGAAGCAGATGTAACTTACTCAACAGAGGCATTATTAGAAAGAGATCAGATTCTAAAAGAACATGATCATCTTCACCGGTGGTAGCCTTCAAGATAACACGGTCGACGAACTACATTTCTGCCATTATCTCACAATTGACAATAGCACTGCATCAGAACTCCATGATTCTTGATGACATCTTCCATGTCTCAAGAACCCTCTTACTGGATATGTTTGAGGTACTTCAAAATTTGTGTACTTCATATGATATAATATTAGGTGATCTACTCATGAAATATTTCTTCCACACCACAGTAAAACTAATGAGATTATTGATATCAAAAAATCATTAATTCAAAATAAAGAAAACTCAATTTCTTTGTCATATAACTATGATTAAATAATATCTTCATCAACAACAGCAAAAATCGGTCTAAATATCAGCTGGTGCTGGCCTAAAAGATTTGATCATGGACTGCACTTCATCATCATCCCATATAAAAGAAGTAAGCGATCAACTAATCACCAACTTCTTAGTTTTCCTAGTTAGGAGGGGTTTGGCTGGTTAAAATTACCTGAATCTGTCGAACTAGGGAAAGTTTCTGTTGGAAACGTGTATGGGTTCCCACGCGATCCCAAACCCCAAATGACTTCACTTGGCACCACAGGTCAACACCAAAACCGAGCCCGCCAAGTCAAGCCGCGCGACCTCCCCTATTAAGTGAGTACCAACTTGGCGAGTCCGCCAGGTCGCGCGGTTACACCCCGGCGAGACCGCAACAAATCGCGCGGCCTCCTTCTCTCTATAGGCGAGTACCGCCTCTCGCGAGCGAGCTCCCGCCACCACTCGCGAGCTCAATCCCAGCGAGATCTCCTTCACCACCTCGCGCCTAAAACACCAGGCGATCCTGCACCCCACTCGCACCTTGACCGCCCAACTTGCGACCTGTACCCGCGCGAGCTCCACCTGCGAGAGCTCCACCCGCTCTGCGAGCTCCCTTTGCGCTGCAGCGCTCTCTCTCACAAACTCAAACAAGATGGGAGGATTTTTCTTCTCTACTTTCAGCAGCCAGAAATGAACTATACAAGGCCTATTTATAGGCAGAACCAAAACCCAAAAACTCTCTCCTAATAAATACAACTCTCCACCTACCCATTTATTACATTCTCTCTCTCCCATTCATAAATGCATGAAAACTTAATGATAATAATAAAAAACTTAAACAAAAGGACTTTGACAATTTGACCAAGTCAAATTGTCAACCCAACAAACTCCCCCTCAAACTTGGCAGCACATGCCGAGTTTGCCTTTGAGCTTCAGGAACGTGTCCACCTTCAATGCCTTGGTGAAGATGTCCGCGACTTGCTCTCCGGTCGGGCAATACTTCACTTCCACTGTCTTCAACTCTACCTGCTCCATTAGAAAACGATACCTCGTCTCGATATGCTTGCTTCTTCCATGTAGTACCGGGTTCTTCGCGAGCTGGATGGCCGACATGTTGTCCACCAACATAGTCGTTGGCTCATCCACTCCATGCTGCAAGCTCTCCAACAGATTCCTTAGCCAGATGGCTTGGCAGGTGCCAGCTGCTGCTGCAATATACTCTGCCTCGCAAGATGATAGAGCTATCGTAGCCTGCTTCTTTGAACTCCAAGAGAACACCCCCGTTCCTATGTTGAAAGCATATCCGGAAGTACTCTTCCGATCGTTTACATCGCCTCCATAGTCACTGTCGGAGTATCCAACTAACTTCAGCTCCTCTCCAGTGGAGTACTTCAGCCCGTGACCTCTTGTCCCGTTGATGTACCTCAGGATCCTCTTCGCTGCTGTGAAGTGGTCTTCCTTTGGCTCCTCCATATGCCTGCTCACCACCCCGACCGCATACATGATGTCTGGTCGGGTGAAGGTCAGGTAGCGTAGACTACCTACCAAACTTTTGAACAAGGTGGAGTCCACCGCTCCTTCCCTTGAATCCTTGCTCAACTTCAGTCCAGGGTCGGCAGGGGTAGAGATGGGCTTGCTGTTCTCCATCCTGAACTTCTTTAGGATCTCCTCCGCATACTTCTTCTGGGATATGAAGATCCCGTCTTCTCTCTGCTGCACCTCTACTCCCAGAAAGTAGCTCAGCTCACCCAAGTCCGTCATTTCGAACTCTCTTTTCATCATACCCCGGAACTCTTCATACATTCCAGCATTGTTCCCTGTGAAGATTATGTCATCCACGTATAAGCAGATAATCATCATGCCTCCATCCTTGTCTACCTTGGTGTACACAGCATACTCATAGGGGCACTTCTGATAGCCATGCTTCTGTAAGTAAGCATCTATCCTGCCGTTCCAAGCTCTAGCTCCCTGCTTCAGTCCGTAGAGTGCCTTGTCAAGCTTGCAGACCTTTCTCTCCTGCCCTTTCACCACGTACCCTGGAGGCTGCTCGATGTACACATCCTCCTCCAGGTAGCCATTCAAATAAGCAGAGACCACGTCCATCTGCATTATCTTCCACCCGTGATGTGCGGCTAGCGCGATGATCAGTCGGATGGTATCTATCCGCGCTACTGGTGCGAAGACTTCTTCATAGTTCACTCCCTGAACTTGGTGGTAGCCCTTCACGACTAGCCTCGCCTTGTGCTTCTCCACGCCCCCATCTTTATTTTTCTTCACTTTATAGACCCATTTCACCCCGAGGGGTTTTTGGCCTACAGGTGGATCCACCAGCTTCCAGGTGTCGTTCTTCTTAATGGAGGCTATCTCCACATCCATAGCATTCCTCCAAGTTTTTTCTTTGGCCGCTTCCTCATAAGAGTATGGCTCAACATCTGCTAAGAGACAATATAAAGAAAAATTGTTAGCAGTTGGTGCCGTCTCTTCGTAGATCTCCTCCAACCTCCTCATCCGAGGTTGAGGACGATCCTCCTTGCTCCCGCTGGTACTTGCTCCACTGGAACCACCTCTACTAGTGCTTGCTCCACTAGAGTAGGGAGTGAGAGCTCCCCCTGGCTCCCTGCTGGGTGGTGATGGTGGCTCAGCTCCTCCCATATCAGCCTCTGCTTCCTGACCATCCTCTTCTTCATCATCTTCGAAGAACATTCCTTTGATCCCTCTCGTTGCTTCATCCCAGCTCCAGCTACTCCCTTCTTCAAACACCACATCCCTTGAGATAATGGCCTTCTCCGTCTCCGGGTTGTACAACTTGTAAGCCTTGCTCGCAGGAGCGTAGCCTACAAAAATGCACTTTTCACTTCTATCGTCCAGCTTCCTCCTCCTCTGGTCCGGAATGTGAGCATAAGCTACACACCCGAAGACCCTCAGGTGCTTCACGCTAGGCTTCCACCCACTCCAAGCTTCGAATGGAGTCTTGAACTTCACACTCTTGGTTGGGCAACGGTTTAGCAAGTACACCGCTACCTGTACTGCTTCCGCCCAGTACTTCTTTGGCAACCCCTTGCCCTTCACCATGCTCCTCGCCATGTTCATAATGGTTAGGTTCTTCCTTTCCGCCACTCCGTTTTGTTGAGGCGAGTACGCCGCCGTCAGTTGGTGTGAGATTCCCCATTCTCTGCAGTAGTCATCAAACAGCTTAGAGGTGTACTCCCCTCCTCTATCTGTCCGGAGCACCTTCAGTGGTTGCCCAGCTTCCTTCTCAGCCATCGCCTTGAACTCTTGGAACTTGTCCAGAGCCTCTGCCTTCTCCTTCAGAAAGTATACCCAACACTTCCTACTGAAGTCGTCGGTGAACGTGATGTAGTATCTGCTTCCACCTATTGAAGTAGTCTCAAACGGACCAGCGATGTCCGAGTGAACTAACTCCAACGGCCTTGTTGCTCTACGGGACTTGCCACCCTCGAAAGTTTCTCTCCTATGCTTCCCCTTCGTGCATGCCTCACAGACCTTTTGAGGAGGTGTGATCATAGGCAGCCCTTCCACCATCTTGGATCCAGACAACAGCTTCAGGCCTGTGAACCCCAGATGCCCCATCCGGTGGTGCCACAGCCAAGCTTCCTCCTCTTCTCCTGTCTTCGCAAGACATGCCGTCTCCTTGGCATCCAAACTTAGAGGGAAGAGGCGGTTTGTCGCCATCTTCACTCTTACCACCTCTCTTCCTTGGCTATCCTTCATCGCTAAGGTGCTATCCCTCAACAGGACGCGATAGCCCTTCTCCACCAGCTGTCCAAGACTTAGGATGTTACTCCTCAAGCCCGGTACATAGAAGACGTCGTTGATGAGCACCTCCTTCCTATTCATCGTCACTGCGATCACTCCTCTTCCTTCCACAGAGATCTTCGAGGCATCGCCAAAACTGACATCTCCTCCATTTGGCTCAAGGCTGGTGAATAGCTCCTTATCACCACACATGTGGTTACTTGCTCCAGTATCTAGGTACCATACTCCATTCCTCCCTCCTGCAGCGCCTTGGATAGTAAGGAACATCATCGGGTCTCCACCCGTGTTGTTAGCCTCCGCATAGTGGTTGGCTTCACCACCTTTCCTGGGAGCCCAGCAGTCGTAACTCATATGTCCAAACTTGTTACAGTTGTAACATTGAGTTTGAGACATATCTCTTCCTCCTCTGTGACTTCTTCCCTGGTCTCTTCCCTGTCCTCTGCCTTGGCCTCTACCTTGGCCTCTTCCTCTACCTCCTGCATCTTGCTTCCAACCATGATGTTGCTCTACCGCTCCCTGGTTGAACTGATTTCTTCCAAAATATCTTCCACCTCTTCCTCCTCTACCTCTGCCTTGGTAGCCTCGACCACGCTGGCCTCCTCCTCTTCCTGAACTCTCTCCAAAATTGAGTTGAGTCTGAAGTGCTTTCCCTAAGCCACTCGACTCCTACTCATCTTGCACCATCCGATACTCATGTGCTTGTAGCGAACCTATCAGTTCATCCGCCGTCATCACTGTGAGGTCCTTCGATTCTTCGATGGCCACCACCACGTGTCGGAACTTCTTAGACATAGAACGCAGGAGCTTCTCCATGAAGCTGACCTCGTCTATCGTCTCCCCGTTTCTCTTCATCTCATTTGTGAGCGTCCGCAGACGGGTCACGTAGTCGCCAACCTTCTCTGAGCCTTGCATCCTTATCATCTCATACTGGCCTCGGAGGGATTGCAACTTAACCTTCTTGGCCTTGTCTACTCCCTGCATGGAGCGCTGCAAGGTCTCCCATGCCTCCTTCGAGGTCTCGGCGTCCGAGATCTTCTCAAACGTAGCTTCATCCACCCCTTGGTACAGAATGAACAAAGCCTTCTTATCCCTCTTCTTAGCTTCTCTCAATGCGGTCCTCTGTGCATTTGTTAGCGCAGCTTCTGCTTCGGCAGTCAGCACCTCCACTCCATCCTCTACTACCTCCCACAACTCCTTGGAGGCTAGTAGTACCCTCATCTGGATGCTCCAGTTCCCATAGTTGGTCTTCGTCAACTTGGGGACTTGCCCCGGCACTGCACCTCCAAACTCCATCTCTCCTCTACTTCAAACCTCCCGAGGGTCGAACCTGGCTCTGATACCACTTGTTGTAAACGTGTATGAGTTCCCACGCGATCCCAAACCCCAAATGACTTCACTTGGCACCACAGGTCAACACCAAAACCGAGCCCGCCAAGTCAAGCCGCGCGACCTCCCCTATTAAGCGAGTACCAACTTGGCGAGTCCGCCAGGTCGCGCGGTTACACCCCGGCGAGACCGCAACAAATCGCGCGGCCTCCTTCTCTCTATAGGCGAGTACCGCCTCTCGCGAGCGAGCTCCCGCCACCACTCGCGAGCTCAATCCCAGCGAGATCTCCTTCACCACCTCGCGCCTAAAACACCAGGCGAGCCTGCACCCCACTCGCACCTTGACCGCCCAACTTGCGACCTGTACCCGCGCGAGCTCCACCTGCGAGAGCTCCACCCGCTCTGCGAGCTCCCTTTGCGCTGCAGCGCTCTCTCTCACAAACTCAAACAAGATGGGAGGATTTTTCTTCTCTACTTTCAGCAGCCAGAAATGAACTTTACAAGGACTATTTATAGGCAGAACCAAAACCCAAAAACTCTCTCCTAATAAATACAACTCTCCACCTACCCATTTATTACATTCTCTCTCTCTCATTCATAAATGCATGAAAACTTAATGATAATAATAAAAAACTTAAACAAAAGGACTTTGACAATTTGACCAAGTCAAATTGTCAACCCAACAGTTTCTACTTAGACTAGGAAGAAGATGGAATAGTTTACCGCCACCAGCAATTAATTTGTTATAACCATAAAAGGAGAAATTTTGGCCGTTTCTTAAACAATGCACAAAATAATTGGAGTGGGGATGGGTGGGTGGGGAGATCAGTTCCCTTGGTTCCTGGCAAAGATAAAATAGAAGTTCTCTCTCCTTCTGTCTGTAATAGAACAAAGACCACAAAGAATCTGGACGATATTGTTAAACACTTGGTTCTCAACCCGTCGCATAGATTTAGCAGCAACAAAGGATGAATATGTTCTTATAATTTGTTTTTAGTAAGGTTAAAGGGAAAGTTAAATAAAAAAGGGTGTCTTTGTATTTCAATGCCTTCAGCTATTTTATCCGGTAGTTTTGAATTTATATAACCTGTAATTCATCGAGATCAGAGATGACCAAGGATGACATACGGGATCTCTCCCGTCAAGGACGAATGTAGAAGAAGTCACCTCCAGGGGGAGAGATCCAGCATCCCAGGGGCGAGATATAGGCAACATGGGCGAGATCAACCTGACCTCGAAAATATTCGACTCGTCAGCCTGTTTCGCCGGAAGCACTCAACGGGTGCACTCTTCGGGAGCTCTCGTCCGGAGCACTTGTCGGGAGCACTCGTCGGGAGCACTCGTCGGGAGCACTCGTCGGGCCGTCAGGGCCTGCTAATAGATCCTCCAAACAACGATGTTTTGGTATTGACAGACCATTTTGTGCTGCATATAGTAGAATCAAAAAGGCGGGTTTCCGCTATTTGCAGACCAACTTCAGAAAACTATAAATAGACCCCCAAGGGCACCTTTGGAGGGAGGTCTCTTGCCTCCCTCTCCCTTGGCCAGCTCTGGTCAGCAAGAGCTTAGCTCCCAGTTCACCGTAGTCTCCGGGTGGACAGGTGGAGAGCTCCAACTCCCTGTTCACCGTGGTTTCTGGGTGGAAATGTAGAGAACCCAAGCTCCCAGTTCACTGTGGTTTCCGGGTGGACAAGTCTGATGTTCTCAAGTGCCCTCCAAGGTGCCCCACTCGGCATGGGCTTGGGAGAGAAAGCTCTCTAAGATCTTCCAAGTGTGTGGTGAGACCTCCTTACTGTAGCTCAGGGCCTGTTCTTAGTTTTTCACTCTTGAAGTTCTGGGATTTCCTTTCTTCTCATTGACCACCACTCGTCATGTCTCATCCGGGCTGACCACTGGGCTAGTAAACTTCAGTCAGGCTAAGGTCCGAACACAGGGACCAAAAATCTTGGTTCCAACATTACGGTGTAGTGAGCATGGACCGTGATCGGAGGAAGAATGCATAATGTGAGACCTCATGGCTAGACATGATGAGGGAGAAGTGAGTCGAGCCCTAGATTAGGGAGAGTGCCAGCCGGGTGAGTGCCAGTTGGGTGAGTGCAAGTTGGGTGAGATCCAGCTTGGGCAAGTGTCAACTAGTTGAGTGCTAGCTTAGGCAAGTGCTAACTGGGTAAGAGCCAGCTTAGGCATGTGCCAACTGAGTGAGAACCAGCTTAGGCAAGTGCCAGCTGGGTGAGAGCCAGCTTAGGCGAGTGTCAGCTGGACGAGTGCCTGCTCGGTGTGTGCCAGCTCAGGGTAAGTGCCAGCTGGGTGAGGGTCATCTTAGGCGAGTGCGAAAAGGGCGAGTGCCTGCTGAGTGAGAGCTAGCTTAAGAGAGTGCCAGTTGGGTGAGTGCCAACTTGGCGAGTGTCAGCTGGGTGAGAGCCAGCTTAGGCGAGTGCCAGCTGGGTGAGAGCCAACTTAGGCGAGTGCTAGCTCGACGTGTGCCTGCTGGGTGAGTGCTAACTCTGGGCAAGTACCAGCTTGGGCGAGTGTAATGCTTTGGTTTTGGCTTCGAGAGGTATTTACTCGAGTTTGGTTCATCAAATCTTAATTTCTACTGCGCAGTTGGGTTCGTAGTATCGATATTTAGCTACAGTGCGATTTTCATTAAATTTCGGGTAAGTTTGGTTTTTGGGTTGTTTTGACATTTTATTTAATTAATTATGATATTCTATATTAAAATAATCGGATAAAGGTAGTATAAATAGAAACCCATAGCTTCAAACCCTATTCACTTGTCTCTCTCGTGAAAACCGTCGGCTTGTTGCAGAAGAACGAGAGCGGCGGACTTCCCTAAGCTTTTGGCCGCCGATTTCTGGAGTTTTCTTGTACGACTTCTTCTTTGGAGAGTGGATCCGGTTAGATCTCGCCTAGATCTACGTTTCTATGATAAACTTATACAATTTCTTGGATTTTTAGAGATCTACGTATGCGATTTTGACCCTCTTTCCTCCTCAAAAGTTTCAGGAAGTGTTGCTTAGGAAGTTTCAGGAGCGTTTTCGTGGCTGGATTGGCGATTTGAGGCAAGTGGTGATTTCTTCCACATGCCAAGCTTGTTTTTTTCCTGTATATTTTTCCATACTATTCTTCATGTATATATTCCATACTGTTCTTCCTGTATATCATTCAATGTATTAGTTTCTAGGAGTAGTTGTCGGTCTGGAGTGGTCAGCGTTCGTCGAACTGAAGCTAATTCGTCGAACGGAGTTCGACGAACAGTGGAATTTCGTCGAACGGAGTTCGACGAACAGAGGAATTTCGTCGAACGGAGTTCGTCGAGCTGGGCCATTTCGTTGAACGGAATTCGTCGAGCTGGGCCATTTAGTCGAACGGAGCAGGATTCGTTGAGTATAACCCTTAAGCGTTGAGTTTAGCCCTTAGGCATTGACTATAGTCATAGCACTGATTCCAGTTTCAAGCCTAAGTCCAAAAGCGTTGAGTGCGTTGAGTGCACTCAACGCGGATTTGAGTGTGGTGAACACACTTAATGCCTTGCTGTTCGGTCTGTGGCCCTAAGTGTAAAAGCGTTGAGTGTGTTGAGAGCACTCAACGCGGCGTTGAGTGTGCTGCTTACACTCAATGCCATCAGTATTTGACGCTAAGTCAGAAAGCGTTGAGTGCATTGTGTGCACTCAACGCGATGTTGAGTGTGCTTCTTACACTCAATACCATCAGTATTTGACGCTAATTCAGAAAGAGTTGAGTGTGTTGAGTGCACTCAATGCGGCATTGAGTGTGTTGCTTACACTCAACGCCATCAGTATTTGACGCTAAGTCAGAAGGCGTTGAGTATGCTGCATACACTCAACGCGGCGCTGAGTGTGCTGTTTACACTCGACGCCATCCGGAATGTTGGAATCTAAGTGTAAAGGCATTAACAGCGTTGAGTGAGCTGAAACCCTAACTTACTCAACGCCGTCACCTTTTTCGGCAAGTTAAGTAAAAGCGTCGACAACGTTGAGTGAGCTGAACTCACTCAACGCCGTCGCGCGGTGTTTAAGCGTTGTGTGAGCTGAACTCACTCAACGCCATCGTCTGTTCTTTCTGGGTCTTTAAGCGTTGAGTGTGCTGTGTTGTGGCATCAAGTGCGTTGACTTCACTTGATGCAGTGTCGAGTGTACTCGACGCTTTTGCCTTAGTTTTGTGTCCTTTCACTGATTTGACATGTGTCACTAAGTCTTAGTCTTGCCAAGCTAGAATCGTAGGTTTTCTACAGAATTTGTTGGGTTTGGGTTTATGGGTATTTGGTTATATTGGGTTGGTTTGGTTGGCTTAGTTTCCTGAATCATTACACCCGGGCATGTTTGGGTGTCGTTTTTGTTTGGGTTGTTGGGATGTGTTGGACTAGGTGGCAACCAGCGCAGTCCCGTTTTTGAGATGTTTGGGTCTGTTAGTTTGTGTTTGACCTGTTTGGTCCTGACTCAAATCCGGTTGCGTTACAGTGTTAATGATTCACGTGATATTTGAGCCTTAGCCCCATTTTTATTTCCTACAGATTAAACTTATGCTACTTCTGCCTTTTCTCGTAGATTATCTTTGGAGTATAACTCCGTTCGCACTTGGTGCAAATTTCTTTACCTTTTAACTTTAAATACCTAGATAATTTGCTGTGTTTTCTTTTGACAACTATTCAGATTTGGGAATAGTAATCTTGCTACACCTTGTTTTCTCACAGTTCTGTTTGCCACTTGTATTTCTTGCTAAGGTGTTCTTTCTTTGAATGACTCAAGTTCTGAGCAGTAGTCAGTTGAACGGCTAGAGTTGGTATTTGCTGGTGGACTGCAGTGTTGCAGAGGTTACAACTACCTTGAGAGGTAGTTCTTGTTGTTTTCTTTTTAAGTATAGACAATCATACTGACCAGTGGGTTCGTGTCAGTTTGTTGACGCCCACTGGTGGTTTTCTTTTGAATTGTCGAATAATCTACTAAGCTGCTAGTTTTGCCTTTTATGATTGTTTTTACTGACTCTCTGGGAATATTTTATGCTAGGTTGCATGTTAGGTATTTTCACTTATAAAAACATTACTACTTGTACTTCATACATCTCATATTTTTAAAATTAAAACACCATTTTCTTGCTAATATAAAAACTATTTCTATACTTATGATAAATCTACAATCTTGCATGTCATGAGTTGTCCTTTGGGGATGTTTATACTTATGTAGGATGTTAATCAACATAACCAAATGTATTTTTCCGCAGCGTGTGACTATATGTTTACTCGTGCACTAGTAGATCCATTATGCCGAGGGATACAACCATCCAATTTAAACTTGATTTTTACTTAATAACTTATGAATTTCACATAAACTGTAGAGTTTGGGGTCTTGCCTGAGCACCTGCAGTTATCCCCTACACGGCGTGACATCACGACGAGTATTTTCTCTTACTCTGATGTAACTTAAATGTTGAGAAAATGCGGGTTGTGATAGTGAGTACCAGCTGGGTGAGTACCAGCTTTAATTATGTTCCTGCTTAGGCAAGTGCTAGTTAGGTTAGTGCCAGCTGGGCGAGTGTCAGCCGGGTGAGAGCCAGCTTAGGCGAGTGTCAGCTAGGGGAGTGCCAACTGGGCAAGTGCTAGCTTAGGCGAGCGCTAGTTCAAGCTAGCTCCAACTCAGGCGTGCTTAAAATGGGTGACTTCTATTGAGACATTCATAACTGGCAATGACATACCCAACAACCCATCTCTACGGGTTCCAGGACAAATTTATATTCGGCAAGTGCTTACTCTTGATCGGTGTTCATACTCGGGATGATCTTATTCAGCAGCTCACACCTCACAACAAAGACTCAAAGGGTCATTGGTCATAACTTATTTCAGCAAATAAAGTCATCGTGGATCATGTCAGGTAAAGTATGTGAGCTCTTTCATTTTAATCACTACGTAAATCAACCTAGCCCTCTCATTTATGTTTGTCATGATATTTCGTCTCCTCGGTGTTAGACATAATGAAATGCAGATACATAAGAGAGTTTCCCCCGAGATGGTTCCGCTGACCGGGCTCTTACAAGTTGGCATGATAAGTTAACCACTCCGGAGGCATGGTAGGAAATAGTTCTTTTAATTGTGTTATACCCTCGTGGATCCCGCTGACCGGGCACTTACAAGCCGACAGGTTAGGTATGTCACTTGGGTAAGATGTTGAGATAAGATCAAGTCCGAACCAGAATATCCTCAATGAGACCCCACTGACCCGGCTCTGACAAGCCAGTATGGCATGCAGGTCGCTCACGTAAGAGGTTGAGATAAGATAATGTCCGAACCAGAATACCCTCAATTGGACCCCGCTGGTCGGGCTCTCAGAAGCTGCCAGGAAAGACAGGTCGCCCGGGTAAGAGGTTGAGAAAAGATCAACTCCAAACCAGAATACCCTCGATGGGACCACGCTGACCGGGCTCTTACAAGCCAGTAGGGCATACAGGTCGCTAAGTTAAGAGGTTGAGATAAGATCAAGTTCTAACCAGAATACACTCAATGAGACCCCGCTGATCGGGCTCTCACAAGCCAGCGGGGCAGGCAGGTTGCTCGGGTAAGTGGTTGAGATAATATAAAGTCTGAACCAGAATACCGTCGATGGGACCCTGCCGGCCGAGCTCTCAGAAGTTGGAAGGGCAGACAGGTCGCTCGAGTAAGAGGTTGAGATAAGATAAAATTTGAACTAGAATACCCTCGATGGGACCTCGCTGACCGGGATCTCACAAGCCGGCAGGGCAGACAGGTCACTCTTATAAGAGGTTGAGATAAGATCAAGTCTGAACCAGAATACACTCGATGGGATCCAGCTGACCGAGCTCTCACAACCCAGCAGGGCAGGCGGGTCACTCAGGTAAGAAGTTGAGATAAGATCAAGTCCAAACCAAAATACCATCGACGAGATTCACTGACCTGGCTCTTACAAGATGGTATGACAGGTAGGTCACTCGGGTAATAGGTTGAGATAAGATCAAGTCTGAACCAGAATACACTCGATGAGACCCTGCTAACCGGGCTCTCACAAGATGGCAGGGAAGGTAGGTTACTCGGGTAAGAGGTTAAAATAAGATCAAGTAAGAACCAGAATACCCTCGAGGGGTCCCTACTGACCGGGCTCTTATAAGACGGTAGGGCACGCAGGTCGCTTGGGTAAGAGGTTGAGATAAGATCAAGTCCGAACCAGAATACCCTCGATGGGATCCCAATGACCAGGCTCTCACAAGCTGGCAGGGCAGACAGGTCACTTGGGTAAGAGGTTGAGATAAGATCAAGTCCGAAACATAATACCCTTGATGGGACCCCACTGACCAGGCTCTCTCAAGCCGGCAGGGCAGGTAGCTCGCTTGGGTTAGAGGTTGAGATAAGATCAAATATGAACCAGAATATTGTCGATGGGACCATGCTGACCTGGCTCCCACTAGCAGACAGGTCAGGTTGACCTCTCGGGTAGGTAGATCGAAAAGTTAGTTCAGAGCCCCAAGAAGGATTCGCTGACCGGCCTTCGACATGCCTGCAGGTTTTGTTGACCTCTCAAAGAGGCATATGGAAATGTTGGTCGAGAGCCCCCGAGAAGGCTCCGTTGACCGGGCTGACACTAGCCATCAGGATAGGTTTATCACTCGAGTAGCGGCTGAAAGAGCTGAAAATACTATTGAAATTCTCGGGAGGGGTCATCATTACCCAGACTCTCATGTGTCGACAGACAACCCCCTGAAGTGATGCTTTAGTAAGAGGAGTACATCGAAGTAAATGTCACATGAAAAATTCCAAGTCCTTTTACGGAAGGGCTAGTATGTGGGCACCACCCATCCCATGTAGGCTGAGTACTATGCAAGCTCGCCCCCTTGTAAGAGGGAACTCATTTAACATTGAGTAACGTCATAAACGAGTTAGGGGCGAGCACTCTATCCTGACAAGTGCATGAATCCAACTCTAAAAGTGAATGAATTAAACTCTTGGGAAGCATCATTAGTGCGATGAGTGGTCTATTATAAGAAAAGTGACGAATATAGCAATTTGTAATGTTATTTGGAGAGTCGAGCGAGTACAAGGGTGTCAGCAAACATGCACGAGTGGGGTTGATCTCTCCTCGAACTCATGACCACCATGACCACCACGACCACCATGACCACGAGGTTAAACAAGCAATCGTTCGCAGTGCAATGGGGATAAAATATAGACTCGAAATGCACTCGCCCCGTCTCCCGCAGTACAAAGCACTCACTCAATCAACTCAAAGGGCAAGCACCACAGGGGGATGTATATAGGGTGCATATCCTGCAAGTGTTGGCATCGACCTGCGAGTTTGACCTCTCAAGAGGCAAGTTGAAAAAGGTTATTTAGGAAGGAACCCTGAAGAAGTTATCGATGGTCGGGATCTTATTAGCTAGTGAGGTAGGTTGATCTCTCGAATAGCACAACGAGAAATGAGTGGTCTTAATAATTAAAGATGCACGAGAAGTTTCCTCCACCTCCGGTTGATCTGGGCTCCGGGGAGGTGACGAGTTTTCTCCACCTCCATATAGACATGGATTTTGAATGGTGTTGAGCTTTTGATTGACCTTTTTGTCCAGCACCCATCTCTCCAAACCACAGGTTCTCATTGTTTTTTACGACCTCTTGCTGAGCTCACAAAAAGAGGGGATTGTGTATAACCCATAATTCGTCGAGATCAGGGATGACCTAGGTTGGCATATAGGATCTCGCTTTCCAATGGTAAACTTAGAATAAGTCACCTTCAGGGGGAGATATCTAGGCTCCTAGGTGCGACATATAAGCTACATGGGCAAGATCAACCTGACCTCAGCAGCATTAGACTCATCATCCCGTCTCATCAGGAGCACTTATTGGGAGCACTCGTCGAGAGCACTCGTCTGGAGTACTTGATGGGAGCACTAGTAGGGAGCACTCGTCGTGCCTTCGGGGCCTACTAATAACCCCTAGGAACAGTAGAGTTTCGTTGTTAGCAGTCCATTTTGGGTTACATGTAGTAGAACCAAAAGGCGGGTTTCTACCATTTGCAGACCAACTTTAGAAAACTATAAATAGACTCCCAAGGGCACCTTTAGAGGGAACTCTCTTACTTCCCTCTCCTTTGGCATGCTCTGGTCAGCAAGAGCTCAACTCCCCATTTACCATGGTCTCCGGGTGGATAGGTGGAGAGCTCCCACTCCATATTCACCGTGGTTTCCAGGTGGACAAGTAGAGAACCCAAGCTCTTAGTTCACTGTGGTTTTCGGGTGGAGAGGTCTGATGTTCTCAAGTTGTAACACCTCCCCTGTAATGACCATATAATATGTGTCCGACTGGGGCCCCACAATATATAGACGCCACATCATTAACATTAAAAATCGATATAGAGAACTACATATCTCAAAACTCAGAACACAAATAGCAGAAACCCACAAACACTAGAAGTTATCCATTATCATAGGAGTATCAAAACGGCCTTAAGGCCTTACAACATACACGAGTCTGAAAACTGAAATAACAACAAACATATCAACATGATTTAGCACTCCTAGGCAACCTCGGCATGCAAGCCAGATTACAGTTCATGGAGCAAAGCATTCAGCAAAACATAAGCCGCTAAACAAAGAGTTCACTTCATGAGGCTTAGGCCTTTTTCGCCGGCGAGCTAGCACCTTCTTGTGATGCTTGCTCAGTAAAAATTTATTGTAACGTGGGTCAGCAAAGGCTGACCTCAATTGTCTAACCAACAAATCTCCTCCCGGCCCTCCCTAGCGGAAACCGAGGCACTCCATCACCCTGCAGGTCAGCATTTCGTATGCAAATATACATGAAAATAAAAGCAATAAAATAGGTTTGGATGACTCATACAACAAACACATTTCTATATTGAGCTGGTAAACTAAAAGGGCCTACAATGCAACAAGTATGCAATCCTGGGTTTCACCCAAGGCACAATACGACGCATGAATCTAACACATCATTACGCATCATCAAACGGGTACATCCAATTTTCCCATCAGCGTTCAAGCTGCAAATACACTGGTACTTCCAATTTCCCCTAATGACATATAAGCTGCGACATGGAACTCTTGCCAAGGCCCCACCCGTACGTGGGTCTCAAAACCTGGGCTTGCCTGAAAGCTCTGACTTCTCACGTTACGATTCCATCTCACAAACAATAAACCGATGCTAAGAACCCTTGCTTAACCTCACCTTCTTGTAGGCTTTTTTGACAGGGCTTGTCAAAAGCTTGGCGTCCTCATAAGTTTCACAGAAGGGGAGTTCTATCGCCAGGACAATCTCCATACATGACTTGCATGTCACGGGCTAGCCAGCCGACCATAGAGACAAAGTCGCGCCTTAGCACATCACAATCAATAGCCCTTCCCACCCCAATCCACCATTCGTTCTTGCATGAAATTGTTGGGTTTTTCTGTGAGGATGGCACAACGCTTGTGCACGCAGCGGAAGAATAAAAACATCAAGAAAACCCAAAAGAGATGGGATCGGGCCATAGTAGTTGAATCAAGAAGTTAACATACAACTATGCAAAATTACCTCAATGGCGTTGAGTCACAACTCAACGGAGATGCTCCAAGTTTTGTATTCCTGTTGGTGGCAAGTTCTACGTGGAATAATGTCCACGTCTCTGCAGAAATCCACAGGAGCGGGAGAACACCGATCTATCCGTCGCACGGATTATCGGGAAGGAGAAAAACCGCACCTTGCTTTCCCACAGACTGCTAGGTCCGCGCCAGGGATTGCAACGCCAGCGACGATCGCCGGAGAGAAGGAAGTTGACGGAGCGAGCACGGCGGCGGCGGAACACTTCCGTCGGCGGCGGGATTCGGGATCGGCAGAACGAACGGAAAGGCGGAACGCTTCTGTCGCGGGATTCAGTTCGATCAGCTGCCAGAAGCATAATTCCCGAAAACCCTAAGTGTCCCTTTTATACCGAAGGCATAAATAGACTTAGGAATATCGCTATCCGCAGACCACCCTGTAAAATAGGGTCCCAGTTTCGGCGAGTATCAGTCGACGAGAATCGGCGAGAATCGGCGAGAATCAGAGTACAATACTCGACGATTCTCGTCGATCGTCGAGCCGCTATCGATGACTCTCGACGATTCTCGTCGATCGTCGAGCCGCGGTCGACGACACTCGTCGATTCTCGTCGATCGTCGAGCCAGGGTCGACGACACTCGTCGATTCTCATCGATCGTCGAGCCAGGGTGGACGACACTCGTCGATTCTCGTCGATCGTTGAGCCGGGGTCGATGACACTCGTCGATCTTCGAGTCGGTGTTGACGACACTCGTCGATTCTCGTCGATCGTCGAGCCAGGGTCGACGACACTCGTCGATTCTCGTCGATCGTCGAGCCAGGGTCGACGACACTCGTCGATTCTCGTTCGACGATCCTTACCAAGACTTCAAGGCAACACTTTGCCCAAAAAACCCATTCGGGTCGGTGATTGGTAACCTTTACCAACACAGTCAATCATCCAACTTCTTCACATCTTTTATGTGCGACCCTGCAGGCTCATATCGCGTTGCCAGTGAGATTACATGTTTGATCACTTCCAGATCACCATGGTAACTCCAACAGACTCCCACTTGATCTTGAAAGTATCAAAACAAAAACCTCACAAACAATGAGCGGCATCTTGCAATGCATCATTGCTCCCCAAGCAATAAGAGTTTATAACTCATAAGCCTTTATGACCAATGTATCAGCGTTGTCTTTGTCCCTTTGTGCCTTACATCCGGAAAGAACTAGAGGCATGGACCGTGTCACCCTCGTAATAGCTCAATCCAAGTTTCTTGATTCAGGACGGACTTCCAGAGAATGGTGAGTCCAATATCACAT
The DNA here is from genome assembly GCA_039583875.1 of Platanthera guangdongensis. Classification (NCBI taxonomy): domain Eukaryota; kingdom Viridiplantae; phylum Streptophyta; class Magnoliopsida; order Asparagales; family Orchidaceae; genus Platanthera; species Platanthera guangdongensis. The sequence goes on from CM077153.1 coordinate 195,831,426, forward strand.
ATTGACTCAACCAAGCATGGCCATGCATTTCTCAGTCCAGTTCCATCAAGGGGCCCATGGATGCAACTCCTGTCATACAGGAGGACAAATCTCATATCTGCTCACACACAAACACCCAAATGATTCGTAACATGCCCAACAACCCCCCTTATCATCAACCTTTCTCAAGGAAGACTTTAAATTGCATCAAAGCACGCTCTTCCTCACTTGATGAATGCTGTGACTTCAGGTTAAAGGACTACAACACCATTGTCAATTGAGACCTACTCGTGACACGATTGGATGACAATCCACAGAGCAGTCTCAGGTTGGGTCTGTCCAGTACAACTTATTCACTAACAAGTACCCACATGATGACTTGATATCACAATATCATGACCTGTGAGAACCGTTCATTAGTCAACACACGTGCTAGCGTTCATGTACCATCATCACCCTTAGCTTCTATGATGATAGTCGACCAGGGACCTTTTAAGAATGAAGCTTCAAATAAATCATAGGCACTCACATTCAAGTCACGTACTTGATGTCCCATGGAAGCGAACATTCTAAGGGTATATATTATGTTAACATTTAACTATCATATAGAAAAACTCATAATAAAAGAACTTGCCATTAATTGTAAAAGAAAAACTAGGTACACTGTTCATCATATGAACAAATAGCCAACAAAATACATGTATACATGCAATCCACAAGATTCACACTAGAGTTGATCATTTAGATATCGTATACCCATCGATCTAGTATGACCATCATGCTTTCTCTGCGCGAGAGGCTTTGTCAGTGGATCCGCAATATTCTCCTCAGTCGGCACTCTGCAAATGTTCACATCTCCTCGTTCGACAATCTCACGAATAAGATGAAACCGCCGAAGTATATGCTTGGAGCGCTGATGGGATCTAGGTTCCTTAGATTGTGCAATTGCACCATTGTTATCATAGTAGAGAACTACGGGACCAACAATACTAGGAACTACATCAAGCTCGCCGATGAATTTCCTAATCCATACAGCCTCCTTCGCCGCATTAGCTGCGGCGATATACTCGGCCTCTATTATAGAATCAGCAACTGTCTCTTGCTTGGAACTCTTCCAGCTCACAGCTCATCCATTCAGGCAATACACAAAACCTGACTGAGACTTGGAGTCGTCCCTATCAGTTTGGAAGCTAGCATCCGTGTAACCACTTACAACGAGCTCTTCCTCTCCACCATACACCAAAAACACATCCTTAGTCCTTCTCAAGTACTTCAGGATATTCTTGACTGCAATCCAGTGACACTCACCGGGGTCTGACTGATACCTGCTAGTCATGCTCAAAGCAAAGGAGACGTCGGGTCGAGTACATAACATCGCGTACATGATTGATCCAATTGCCGAAGCATATGGAATCAACTTCATGCGGTCCTTATCTTCATAAGACTTGGGACACTGGTCCTTAGAGAGATTCACACCATGAGACATGGGCAAAAATCCTTTCTTGGACTCAAGCATGTTGAACCGCTTCAACACCTTTTTGATGTACGTACTCTTGGTCAAACCCAGCAACTTCTTCGATCTATCTCTATAGATCTTAATACCGAGTATATAAGTTGCTTCACCCAAATCCTTCATTGAAAAGCAGTTCCCTAGGTTGTTCTTAACAACTTTCAGGGTAGGAATGTCATTCCCAATCAACAGTATGTCATCTACATACAATATCAGGAAGACAACAATGCTCCCACTGATTCGCTTGTAAACACAAGGCTCATCTTCATTCTTGATGAAACCAAACTCTTTGATTTTTTCATCAAAACGAAGATTCCAACTTCGAGAGGCCTGTTTCAGTCCATAAATGGACTTATTCAGCTTGCATATTTTAGTGGCTTCATCTGGGGATACAAAACCCTCGGGTTGTGTCATATACACTTCCTCAAGGAGGTTTCCATTAAGGAAAGCCGTTTTGACATCCATCTGCCAGATCTCGTAGTCATAATACGCAGCAACAACAAGCAATATCCTTATGGACTTTACCATGACAACAGGGGAAAGGTCTCATCATAGTCAATACCATGAATATGCTTGAAACCCTTAGCCACCAGTCGCCCTTTGAATGTCTGTACATTCCCATTAATGTCGTTCTTCTTCTTGAAGACCCACTTGCACCCTATGGGTCATACCCCTTCAGGTGGTTCCACCAAGTTCCAAACTTGGTTTGCATACATGGAGTCCATTTCAGATTTCATAGCCTCAAGCCATTTGTCGGAGTCCGGTCCATTCATAGCCTCTTGGTAGGTTGCTGGTTCATTATCATGATCCATAAGCAACACATTACCTATTTGAGACACGAGAAATCCATATCTCTCAGGCTCAAACCTCGGTCTACCAGATCTACGTAGGACTTGTGTTCCCTGAGCAGGTTCTCTAGCTATAACATCTTGTAGTCCTATCTTAGAATCCAATTCCGGTTCATTCATTACATGTGGTTCTTGAACTTCTTTAAGCTCTACCTTTTCAGTCTTTCTTGATAAGAACTCTTTCTCGAAGAAGACACCAGTCCTTGCGACAAACACTTTGCCCTCAGACGGTACGTAAAAGTAGTACCCTTTCGTTTCCTTAGGATATCCCACCAGATAACATTTATCCGATTTAGGTTCCAGCTTGTCAGGCATTTGACGTCTCACGTATGACTCACAGCCCCAAATTTTAATGAACGACATACTAGGACGCTTCCCAGTCCATATCTCATATGGTGTCTTCACAACCATTTTCGTTGGAGTGCGATTCAATGTCATTGCAACAGTCTCTAAAGCAAAACCCCAAAAGGAAACATGCAAGTCTGCATGACTCATCATCGAACGTACCATGTCTAACATAGTACGATTTCTCCTCTCAAACACACCATTATGTTGTGGTGTTCTAGGTGGAGTGAGCTGTGATACAATACCACACTCTTTCAGATGATCACGGAACTCATGACTCAGGTATTCGCCACCTCGATCAGATCGGAGGGCTTTAACCCTTTTACCCAACTGGTTTTCTACTTCATTCTTGAACTCTTTGAACTTTTCAAAGGTCTCGGATTTGCACTTCATAAGATACACATATCCGTATCTACTGAAATCATCAGTAAATGTAACAAAGTAGAAATACCCACCTCTAGCCATGGAACTCATGGGTCTGCATACATCACTATGTACAACACCCAAGAGATCCTCAGCCCTCTCAGTATAACCAGTGAAAGGAGCTTTAGTCATTTTGCCTAACAAACAAGATTCGCATCGCTCAAATGATTCATAATCAAATGAGTCCAAAAGTCCATCTCTATGGAGTTTGGATATGCGCTTCTCGTTGATATGGCCCAAACGACAATGCCAGCGAAATGTAGGGTTCGAGTCATTTGTTCTTAGCCTTTTATTATTTTCTAGATTACAGATCAGATGGTCCAAGTTCAAAACATAAAGACCATTAAAAAATTGGGCTACAACATAACAAACATCATTCTTAAATATAGAACAACAGTTGTTCTTAATTATAAAAGAAAATCCAATCATGTCCAAACATGAAATAGATATAATGTTTCTAGTTATGGCCGGAACAAAATAACAATTATCTAGTTCTATTACAAGCCCACTCGGCAAAGAAAGACGGTAAACCCCTACGGCTACAGCAACAACTCTTGCTCCATTGCCGACGCGGAGGTCCACCTCCCTTTTACTCAGCAATCTTCTCCTTCCCAGTTCCTGCACATTTGTACAAATGTGAGAACCACATCCGGTATCCAATACCCAAGATGAAGGAGCAGAAAGGTTTATCTCTATAACGTAAACATTTGAAGCGGAAGTCATACCTCCCTTCAATTTCTGCAGACCTTCAATGTACGAAGGACAGTTCCTCCTCCAATGACCAGCCTTGCCACAGTGGTGGCATTTCCCTTCCTTCACCGTGCTTTTATTTTTCATCAGTGCTGAAGACTTGTGCTCAAGGTATGACTTGGGTCCCAACTTCGTCTTCTTAGAGCCCTTGGCCTTGCCCTTGCCCTTATGCACCATCAATATGGGGATGGCAGGCTTGGCCTTCTTCATATTGATTTCGGGAGTTCTCAACATGCCTAGGAGTTCGGGCAGTGTCTTGTCTATTTCATTCATGTTGTAGTTCAAGACGAACTGCTCATAACTGTCCGGCAACGATTGCAGGATCAGATCTGTGGCCAACTCTTGACCAAGAGGAAAACCCAGCCTTTCAAGGTTCTCTATATACCCAATCATCTTGAGTACGTGAGTCCCTACTGAGTCTCGAACTCCCATCTTGCACTGAAACAACGCTTTTGTGACGTCGAACCTCTCTTGACGAGCCTGCCCTTGAAACATTTTATTGATATGCTCGTCAATCTCCTTGCACCCCATGTTCTCATGTTGCTTCTGAAGCTCAGAGTTCATAGTGGCAAGCATAAGGCATTCGACATCTAAAGCATCATCAGTATACTTCTTATAAGTATCCTTCTCAGCACGGGAAGAGTTCCCGGTCGGCACCTCGGGGGCTTCTTCTTCCAAGACATAGAGCTTTCGCTCTTACCTGAGAACAATTCTCAGGTTCCTATACCAGTCCATGTAATTTGTCCCACTGAGCCTATCCTTCTCAAGGATGGCTCTCAGAGACAACGTGGAGTGTGAAACACTTGCCATGGAATTCTACAAGAATTTATGCAGAATAAAATCAGCACCAAAATTTCAAATACAATTTATTTTAATTTGGACTTCAATTAAAACACTCCCACTATTTTATTCGAAATGATATCCCTCACTAACAATTCGAAGATTTCATGCGAGCTACTCTCTTAGTGGACAAGATCCGTATTTCACCAACATAATGAGTCAGCTTTGGCTTTCCTCTCACGATGCGGTTATTTAGGTAGGCAATGCTTGCCAATTGCATCCTCATGCAATTCTTGTATGGTTGGTGAATAACTCCTTATTCGCATCCATCATATGGTGCATGCCAACCCCATGCCTATAGGCACTCAACCTTTGAGGTCACCTAGTTAAGCTGGACCCGATGTCGACGGTGGGATATCACAATTATCCGCTCGTACCCTTACCAAGATAGATTAATGCACCTTGCTTTGGCAAGCCCACACTTCATCGATCGAGGCAGGAAGAGTGTCATCCATCGGAAGGCATCCGAACACTTAATATTTGATGAAAGGATTTTAATTATAGGTTAACAGTTAACCATGATCAACATTTGATCAATGTGCACATCCAAGGAAAAACAGATATCTAAACCACATGCATCCCTTGTGTGCACATCCTTACACCATCAACAATTGATAGAAGGAAGGGATAAATCTGAACATCCGGAAACTTCCAAATCCTCAGACTTACATGCATTGGACAAAGGCAAAGACAACTCAACTTAAAGCAGTAGACAAGCTCATCTCTCTATGTTGGATTCAAAATCCAAAATAAACTCGAGGGATGGTTACTGCTAAGGAGACTACAATTTCTAACAATTAGAAATTTCCACGAAATTCCAGAAGTTCTTGGCGGGGTACCAAGACTAAATCTAGACATTTAGAACACTTCTAAATCCCTAGGTTTACACACACTGGAATAACAAAAACTTACAATTCAACAATCATGGCCGAACCTCCCTCTGATACCACTGTTGGGTTTCTCTGTGAGGATAGCACAACGCTTGTGCACGCAGCGGAAGAATAAAAACATCAAGAAAACCCAAAAGAGATGGGATCGGGCCATAGTAGTTGAATCAAGAAGTTAACATACAACTATGCAAAATTACCTCAATGGCGTTGAGTCACAACTCAACGGAGATGCTCCAAGTTTTGTATTCCTGTTGGTGGCGAGTTCTACGTGGAATAATGTCCACGTCTCTGCAGAAATCCACACGAGCGAGAGAACACCGATCTACCCGTCGCATGGATTATCGGGAAGGAGAAAGACCGCACCTTGCTTTCCCACGGACTGCTAGGTCCGCGCCAGGGATTGCAACGCCAGCGACGATCGCCGGAGAGAAGGAAGTCGACGGAGCGAGCACGGCGGCGGCAGAACACTTCCGTCGGCGGCGGGATTCAGGATCGGCGGAACGAACGGAAAGGCGGAACGCTTCCGTCGCGGGATTCGGTTCGATCAGCTGCCAGAAGCATAATTCCCGAAAACCCTAAGTGTCTCTTTTATACCGAAGGCATAAATAGACTTAGGAATATCGCTATCCGCAGACCACCCAGTAAAATAGGGTCCCAGTTTCGGCGAGTATCAGTCGGAGAGAATCGGCGAGAATCGGCGAAAATCAGAGTACAATACTCGACGATTCTCGTCGATCGTCGAGCCGCTATCGACGACTCTCGACGATTCTCGTCGATCGTCGAGCCACGGTCGACGACAGTCGTCGATTCTCGTCGATCGTCGAGCCAGGGTCGACGACACTCGTCGATTCTCGTCCATCGTCGAGCCAGGGTCGACGACATTCGTTGATTCTCGTCGATTGTCGAGCCGGGGTCGACGACACTCGTCGATTCTCGTCGATCGTCGAGCCGGGGTCGACGACACTCGTCGATTCTCGTCGATCGTCGAGCTAGGGTCGACGACACTCATCAATTCTCGTCGATCGTCGAGCCGGGGTCTATGACACTCGTCGATTCTCGTTCGACGATCCTTACCAAGACTTCAAGGCAACACTTTGCCCAAAAACCCCATTCGGGTAGGTGATTGGTAACCTTTACCAACACAGTCAATCATCCAACTTCTCCACATCTCTTATGTGCGACCCTGCAGGCTCATATCACGTTGGCAGTGAGATTACATGTTTGATCACTTCCAGATCACCATGGTAACTCCAACAGAAATATAGGGGGGACAAACATCACAAACATCTTCTTGCCGCAAATAGATTTCTAGCAGAATTCTTAAGTCTTGTTATGCAACATCACCGAGTCGGACTAACGGTCGTGACTACGACTTCACCTGTATTGCCTAATCCGTTAGCAGTGCGCATTTCTAATGCAACATCATGCTAGGGATGGACAAAATCAACCCGGTGGCTCCTCTTAAACCATGGCAACCCGAACCCCTCTCATTTGAGAGATTTGGTGCCTAAATGCTTGAAAGAAAGCAAAATTAAAAATGGATTCCATGCATGCATTCTAAATACTGAAAGGAGAAGTGTAGTTACCTTATGACTCCTTCCTAGCCATGAAGTGTAGTTACCTTACCCTAAACCCTAAACCCTAAACCCTAAACCCTAAACCCTAAACCCTTAAACCATAAACCCTAAACATTAAACCCTATTATGATCTCCATCATAATAGGAGAGAACATGGTGGCCTCCCATTTAGCGACTACCGTCGGCTGCCGCCTGCTGCCCTCCGTCGACCGCCGCCGCCCGCCCGCTGCCGGCCACCGCCACCGCACGCCGCCGCCGCTTTCCGCCCATCGCCGCCGCCCGCTGCCCACTGCCTGCCGACGACAGTAAACCCTAAACCCTAAACCCTAAACCCTAAACCGTAAACCCTAAACAGTAAACCAACCCAAAACCCTAAACCCTAAAACCCTAAACCCTAAAACCCGAAACCCTAAACCCTAAACCCCAAACCCTAAACCCTAAGCCGTAAATCCTAAAACTACCCTAATCCCTAAAACCCTAAACCCTAAGACCTCTCCACTGATCTGACCTTGGATCGACGATCAGAGACCCAAAGATTCGTTAATGGCGGTAGATGTTATTCCTCTTTCTCCAAACCCTCTCTCCCCAAAACCCTAACTTCAACTCTCAAATGAGAAGAAATGAGGGAAAGTATGTTTCCGCCGAACTTATGCCCTTTGACGGAGTGTCCTTGGACTTAGGATCAAAACTGAAGCGAAATCAGATGATCAGAACACAGATCTACAAAACTGCTTCCGTCCGCTACTACGGGGCAGTAACCAGCTACCGCGCCGCGTTAGCTTCCCGAGCCCTTAGCCAAAAATAAATCCGCGCCACCGTCGATGGTAGAAATACCACTGTGCAGTAGCTCACTCAATGATTTCGTCTCAACGTAAGGAGGCTAATGCCAAGTGGTAACTAGCTAACGCCACGTGCTAGCACTCAATGAATGTAACATCCCAATTCAAGCTAGATCCCTCGTGCACACTTTCAGATCAGGATAGTGGACTTGGGCTCAGGTCTGTAGCTAATAAAGCCTGCACCGTTGTCGGGGAAAGTGCCAACTCATAAATTGGGTGTCTAGACACTACCGTGCGGCGGTAGTTGTTACCGCGCAGCAGTAGTTGCTCGTCAGATATACACGACAAATGCCTAGAGGAGTTGGAGGCATTGAGTGGTGTCGAATGGACTCAACGTTCGTTGAAATATTATCACGCGATGGTTGTAGTTACCGTGTAACAGCCCAAATTTCAGCATGATAAGTTTTTTGGGTGACATGGCCTGGGATACGGGAGTGTCCCAGGGCATGTCCTGCTCGGGTGCGTAGCAGTCGCGAGGTCGACGAAAATGCATTCGACGAAGTGTTGGGAGGGACACGCCCAGTGATACGGGCGTGTCCTCCTTTGTGTCGACATCTCCTTTGTGTCGACACCTCCTTTGTGTCGACACTCGAGTCTTTGGTCGATGAAAGTGGTCGACAGAGGGAACACGCCTGTGACACGGGCGTGTACCCTTCGACACGGGCGTGTTGGAGGGCGTGTCCCCCTTTGGTCGACGAAAGTTTCTCGACAATTGTCGAGTGCAAGTACATGCCCCGTGACACGGGCATGTCTGGGCCCTCATGGGCGTGTACCCAGTCCGTGACCTGTTTCGGGATAAGGCAATTTGTGCACCGGTTAGAGTAAATGGCCTGTGACACGGGCATGTCACAGGGCGTGTTGCACCCGAAAATTGATTTTTAGGCTTTTTCGTGTCCGTCCATTTTCTTCAGATGGGATCTAACAGCTGAGAGCCCTCCCTGCTTCCTTAAGGCCGAAAACTGAGAAAGAATTCTCATTATGTTTGCCTTCATCTTTCTAAAATGCTTAGAGAGAGAAAGGGAGAGGAAGAAGGAGGAGGAGGAAGAGGGGCTGATCTCTGGTGGAGCTTGAGAGTGTCAAGCTGAGATCCGAGGCCATCTTTGCGGAGGAAAACCTGTTGCGGTTCTTTCTAGCCAGCTAGGAGCTCATGGCACCGAAGCGGTCTTCAAGGGTAACGACCTTTCTTCCTAGCCATGTGAAGGCTTCCATTTTGGCATGTGCATATGATTCCCCCACTAGAGGGTGGCTTGTTGTGAGAGTCTTTGTGTTGATTCATGGAATCCCTAATTAGTTGGCATATAGATTTGAAAATTTAGTACGGAATAGGCATGCTGTGTGAAGCCCATCTGGACAGGTTGGTCTGGATTGGTGATGTTGCATACGAACCGGAGAAGACTCCGTGATAAACTCGTAGTTTAGGAGTCGACGGGTTGGGCCTGTGAAGGGAAGTACTGGAGTTGTAGTCCAGGAAAATACCCGTATAATGCTTGTGATTTTGGGTTATACCTGTGAAGCGGAGTAGCAGGAAGTACTGGGTTGGAAGTCCAGGAAATACCCTTTATAATGCTTGATGTTCATGGGTGGTAACTGTGAAGGGGAGTAGCAGGAAGTACTGGCATGGTAAGCCAGGAAATACCCTTGACATTTGTGATATTTGCGGGGTCGTACCTGTGAAGGGGAGTAGCAGGAAATACATGTGTGCCCAGGAAAGACCCGCTAATGTTGTGATAAGAAATGAGTGTAAGAGTAAGTACTGTTGCGCCCAGGAAAACACCCAGGCTTGAATGCCAGAACAGAATTAGTGAGACCGACCCACGCCTTTTTGTAGCCGCGAGTACGTCGTACTCGGTAATGGCAAGGCGATTTGAGCAACGGATGGTGGAGGATCTGACCTGCGCTATGTCCGTCCGACGTGAGACCAGAAGGTGCGATCTGTTGGAGCGCATAGCAAGAGTCTTAGGCCTGCGCGCCGTAATACAATGGGGGGCTACGGGCCAATCCCGGTTCACTAAGACTATAAACTCCGGCTGCACGCCATGGAGTAAATGCTCAATTGATTTGCCATTGGGTTGCGACCCTGATATGGTGGTGGGCAACTGGTTCGCCGGTACACTAAGAATGTGCCCTGAGTGCACGCATCGTCAGGCCGAGTGGTTGACGGTTGTGATGGAATGTGTGCGTGAAAGCACATTATATGATATATATATATATATATATATATATATATATATATATATATATATATATATATATATATATATATATATATATATATATATATATATATATATATATATATATATATATACTTGTGAAATGTTATGCCTGCAGGGAAGAATACCACTGCCCCGGGAAAGGGGTAGGGTCGTTATAATTTGGTCAGCTGAATGCTGACCGTTGCCTCTGTTTTCAACAATTGGGTGGGCTATCCCTGTGCAGGTGTTGGAGAGTCGAGCGAGACGCATAAGGGCTGAAGTCCCTGCTGCATTTGTTGTTTCTGCTGCTAGCCCTCGAAGGCTAAACTTATAAATACTGTGTTTTATTTATACGTGGCCGGCCTGCGCGCCAATGTTAAGGCCACTGTTTTGAAATCCCTGTAAGGCCATAAGGCCAACTGTTGTATTTGTAAAATATTCCTATGTTATATCTAAATGAGGAGCTTTTATATGTTGGGCATTCAGGTATGGAGTTCAAATGTTAGTGTTAGGCTTCTGTTAGCATGCAATGTGTTAGGGTGCGTTGCGCTACTCTGGTATCACTTCGTAACTTCACCGTCTGTTTTGTGGTATATGTTGTGGGGCCCCGGCCGGACCTTCTAGTATATGCTATGTGAACGGATGGGGTTGTTACATTTTTGGTATCAGAGCCAGGTTTCGATCCTGGGACCTGTGGTAGCAGCTGTCTTGGTCTTTCCCTTTCGAAGTCGTGGTCGACTTCTTTCATGGGGTGGCGAGCACGTGTACGTGTGAACCAAGTTAACACGATTGAACTCCTGAATGACCATGGTAGGAATTTAAATTCATGTGTTTGAGGAACCTGTGCGTTCCTATATTGTTGCGATTGCTTGTGTACGGTTGCTAATGTGTGTGTCTTGTTCACCTACATGTGATGCGAAGTGGAGCTGGGTATTCGGAGCCCCATCATTCTGATGAAAGTACGACACCAGCCGAGGTGCCTACACCTCCGCCTTCTATGGAAACTGTACGATTAGTTGCTGAGGATTTGTTTGCCATGATCCAAACCCAGCTGATTAGGCAGGCTGTAACACCCCCTATCCGTCGCATAGCATATAGCAGTAGGTCCGGCCGGGGCCCGACGCCATATATCACAGACAGATCGGGTGGTTACTCAATGGAAACCATCCAACCAATACAACGTCCTACACAGAGCATTCTAGCGGAAGAAATTAAAATTGTTGCATTAATAAAGAACCCAACACCAGCATGAATGTCCACTAATACGTCAAAAAGGAATGAAGTACAAATACACAAGTACTGGCCTTATGGCATTACAGTTGTTTACCTCAAATTACATGTATTCAAACCTCGTCACGCAGGCCGGTCATACATGAATAAAAGAAAACACTCAAAATTAGGCAATCGAGGGCCGACTCAGCAACTTGGGCTTTAGCCCGCTATTTACCGCTCGGCTCCACAACACCTGCAAGCATAATCCACCGCAACGGTGGCAAACCAAAGCAACGGTCAGCAATGTTGACCAAATTATAACGATCCCGCCCCAAATTCGGGGCTGCGATGCCCCTTCCCTGCACTTTATTAGCATAACCAAGTAGTATAAAAATACATTGCATCACAGGCATTGGCACGTACGGCAACATGTCCCGTGCTCTCAGGGCACATTCTCGTGATCACGGTCAAAGTCCGCCGACTCACCACCGCCCCCAGGACGACAATATCTCGTGAGCAATCTGGTCTTTCTGGCCACTTCCTAAGACCCTCCATCTATGCCAACGGTAAGTGCCAAGTATCTTTGGGTCTCTTTAAACGAACGACATAGATCGGGTACGGTTCCACCTGACCCGTTGCTTCCCTGGGTCCCGTATATCCCATACATATCACATAACCCAGTTATGTTCAGGTTGGCTCCCAGGCCACCATGTTGGTAGAACCACGCGTCCGCCTAGTTTTTCAGGTGCACATTGGAGTTAATCCCCAAGGGTCCCTGTTGCAATGTACCTCGTAGAAAACTCGAAAAACAAACATTCACACAAAGTCTTCTACGGCCACTTATGCAATGCAACATCACCGATCCAGACCAACTTGTCTGGGTAGGCTTCACACATCATGCCTATATCCTTTCTCGATTACGGACTCTACATGTACACAATGGGGACTATTCATGTCTACCCGAAAAAATGCCTCAAACTCATCGCAAACTCGCGAGAGCGGGCTTCCCTATGCAAAAGAAGTAGAGTTTCACATGCTCAAGTAGAGAATCGTTACCCTAGCGTTCTTCCTTAGCGCCATGGAAATGTAAGCGGATGAAATGCACTGCACTCTCCTTACCTTCGTAGACCCGAAGTCGGTTCACGATTTGGAGCTCCGAAGCTCTGCCGGTGACTGGATCTAGGCTTCTTCTTCCTCCTTTGCTCTCCCCTCTCTCTAGACTTAGAAAGAGAACCACTCAAGTGAAATGAGGGTTTCAAAGGCCCAATCCCGGGTATATCCAAGTAGGAACAACCCCCAACCGTCGGATCCCAAAATAAGGAAACGAACGGCTACGATCCGTAGCTGAAATGTAAAACCTGGGCCGAACACGGCCTGCGACACGCATGTGTCCAGGGCCGTGTCCCTCATTCCACGTCAAAATTGATGCGTCTCAAAAAACATACGGGCATCCAACACGCCCGTGTTCGACCTGACACGCCCGTGTCAGCCAGTACATGCCCGTGTTCCCGGGCGTATTCCCCAATCAACACAGGACCAACACCAACCCGAGACTCACACGGGTCTTGGACACGCCCGTGTCCTATTTAACATGCCCGTGTCAAACCCGAACACGCCTGGGCTCCAGGCCGTGTTCACTGTCTCGACACTTCGTCGAACACAATTCATCGACCACCCGACACGGCCTTGGACACGCCCGTGTCCTAGGCCGTGTTCCCTGCTCGATGATCGTCAACCCAAAACTTGATGACTTCCCGGGCCGATCGTCGACACGAGCTCGACACGCCATGAGACATGCCCGTGTCTCAGGTCGTGTTCGCTGCTCGACCATCGTCGACTCCAAAACTCGTCGCCCTCACCGCCAAATCATCGACTCGAGCCTGACACGCCCTGCGACACGCTCGTATCCCAGGCCGTGTGTCCCCTGCCAGATTCCAAATTTGGCCCAAAATGCCTCCCGTCGCTCTTTTGAGTTTCGGGGTGTTACAACTCTCCCGCTCTTAGAAGAATTTAGTCCTCGAAATTACATAAAGGAAAGAAACATAAAACTTAAACGGTACCTGAGTGAAACAACTCCGGGTACTCCTCAAGCATAGTCTTCTCTCGCTCCCAAGAGAGCTCCTCTCGACCGCAATTGTCCCAATGGACCTTGACCATCCTAATCTCTTTTTTGCGTAGCCGCTTGACTTCCGAGTACTCAATACGTACGGGCTTGACCTTCATCGTCAACCCACTATCAACTGACACTTGATCGACTATGATCACTTGCGTAGGCTATTGCACCGCCTTCCATAGCACCGATATATGGAATACATCCTGTAGACCACTAAGCTCCACTGACAGCTTCAACCGGTACGCTGCTTCACCAACCGCTCCAGAACCTCAAACGGTCCAAGGTACCTCATGCTTAGCATCTTCAAGCGCCGCACCTGCGAGACACCCTTGAACGGCTTGATCTTAAAGTACACCCAATCACCAACAGCAAACTCCATGTTCCTGTGCTTGGAATTATAGTACTTAGCCTGGTGGTACCGAGCGATTAGAAACCTCTCCCGAATAGTTCTCACCAAAGAAGTAGCATCATCCACCTCTAGTCGCTTATACAACTTTGATTCACCCGTTTCCAACCATGACAATGACGTGCAACATTTTCTACCATAAAGGGCCTCGAAGGGCGCCATTTGAATGCTCGCCTGGTAGCTATTATTGTAAGCGAATTCCACCAAGTATATGTGATCTTCCCATTGCTTTCCAAAGTCCAGGACACATATGCGAAGCATGTCTTCCATTGTCCTATTGACCCTCTCGGTCTGCCCATCCGTTTGCGGATGAAAGGCTGTGCTAAAACTTAGCTTTGTTCCCAACATCTGCTGCACTAGCCTCCAATCATTGGACGTGAACCGCCCATCTCGGTCACTCATGATGTTGCGGGGCACACCATGAAGCCGCACAATATTATCTACATACAACTTTGCCAATTTCTCAACTCGATCATCCTTCCTATGCGGAATGAAATGCGACACCTTTGTTAGACGACCTACGACCACCCAAATGACGTCGTCCCCCTTTTGCGACCTTGGAAATCCATGTACAAAGTCCATAGTAATGTCGTCGAACTTCCACTCCGGAATAGACAAGGATTTCAAGAATACTCCCGGCTTTTGGCACTCAGCTTTCACCAAGGTGCAAGTTTGACACTTCGCCACGTAGAGCGCCACATCCTTTTTCAGTCCTGGCCACCAGAACAATTTCTTAACACCGCGGTACATCTTCGTTCTCCTCCGGTGAATTTAGTACTTGGTATGATGCGCCTCGTACAATAATTCCACCCGTAAATTGCCCACGCTTGGGACGCACAGACGACCGTCTTTCCAAAGTAATCCGTCCTCCACAATGAATTGGGAATTTGACCCATCCAGAGCCTCTATCATAAGTTGCTTCATGTGGACATCCATATCCAACGCCTACCGAATCCGATCAGCCAGGTCATATTGGACTTCAGTCCAATTCAATACTGCTTCAGCACTTGATTGCTTATCAACAGAAAAGATCTCCAACTCCTCTAACTCTCGAACCAACCGCTCGTCATGGACCGACAGCCAATTGGCTTGAGCTGGGGCCCGGCGACTCAACGCATCCGCAACCGCATTGCCCTTACCAGGCACGTAATGGATCTTGAATGTATAGTCCCCCAGGAACTCCATCCATCTACGCAGCCGCATGTTCAGATCTTTCTGATCAATCAAATATTTCCGGCTCCTGTGATCGGTGTAGATATCAATCTTCACACAGTGCAAATAATGTCTCCACAGCTTCAAGGCAAAATTGACGGCCGCTAACTCCAAGTTATGGACCGAATAGTTCCTCTCTTGCATCTTCAGCTGTCTCGAGCCATATGCTATAACGCTTACATGCTGTAACATCACACAACCCAAACCAATTCCCGAAGTATCGCTATAAATCTCATAACCTTCGGTCCCACTCGACGAACTCAGCACAGGCCCCGTGGTCAACCGACATTTCAACTCCTCAAAATCTCGCGCGCATTCCGGCTTCCAAACGAACTTCTGCTCCTTCCTCGTCAAAGTAGTCAGAGGTAACGCTATCCGCGAGAAGTTCTCTATGAAGTGCCTATAATAGCCGGCAAGCCCCAAAAAGCTCCGGACTTCCTCTATCGTAGAAAGCTCAGGCCACTCTCGTATCGCAACAATCTTCGCCGGATCCACTGCAATACCTTCCCCACTCACTATGAGTTCACGGTGATGCCGTTTGGAATGTGTTATGGGCATTATGAGTTCACGATGATGCCGTTTGGACTGTGCAATGGGCCATCGGTGTTTATGGATTTGATGCACCACACGTTTCGAGAGTACCTGGACCTGTTCATGATCGTGTTTATTGATGATATTCTGGTCTACTCTCGATCGAAATCCGAGCATGAAAACCACTTGCAGTTGGTGTTAAATACCTTGAGGCAGAATCAGCTCTACGCCAAGTTCTTGAAGTGCGAGTTTTGGCTATCGTTAGTGGTTTTTTTGGGCCATGTGGTGAGTGGAGCTGGCATAGCAGTGGATCCAGCAAAGACAAGGGCCATACAGGAGTGGCCAGTGTTGTCTTCAGTGGCCGAGGTCAGGAGCTTCCTTGAACTAGCGGGCTACTATCAAAGAATTGTTGCAAATTTATCGCAGATCGCTTTGCCGCTAACCAAACTGGCGAGAAAAGATCAGAAGTTCGTTTGGTCGCCAGAGTGCGCGCGAGCTTTTGAAGAGCTGAAGGTTCGGTTGACCACATCGCCTGTGCTGTCCTCACCATGTGGTAACGCTGGATTTGTAATATATAGTGATGCCTCGGGGAGCGGCTTAGGTTGCGTTCTTCTGCAAAATGGGAAGGTGATTGCTTATGGCTCACGCCAGTTGAAGGTGCACGAGCGAAGCTATCCCATCCATGACTTAAAGTTAGCGACGGTAATCTTTGCACTAAAGCTGTGACGACACTATCTTTACGGCGTGAAGGTGGAGATCTATACCGATCACAAGAGCCTAAAGTATTTGTTGGAGCAGAAGGACCTGAATATGCGACAAAGAAGGTGGTTGGAGTTCCTTGGGGACCACACCTTTGAGATTCACTATACTCCTGGAAAGAGAAACGTAGTCGCGGATGCCTTGGGTTGGAGAGCTTCGACAAGGGCAAGTTTGTTGCAGAAGCATGATGAACGTCTCATCCAGGAGTTAGAAGCGTTAGAGATTTCTTGTGTTGTCAGGAATTCCACCGCCGATGCATGTTTGAACTGGACGGAGGTGCAGTGTGACCTTGCGGACCGGATTCGATGAGTAACGGAGCAGGATGAAGATCTCCTACGCTATGCTAAAGATGGGCCAGAGGGCAAGTTCTCCTGGGATGATGGTCTTTTGCAGAAAGAGGGCCATTTGTGCGCACCAAGTTTGGGTAAATTGAGGGAAGAACTGCTGTATGAAGCGCATTATACGAAGTACTCAATCCACCCAGGGAGCACAAAGATGTTTAGGGATATGAAAAAGCTGTTCTGGTGGCCAGGGCTGAAGAGAGATGTAGCTCATTATGTGGCCAAATGCCAAACCTGTGCTATGGTGAAGGCGGAGTGCCAGAAGCTGGGCGGTTATTTGAAGTCATTGCCGATTCTAGAATGGAAGTTTGGCGATATTTCCATGGATTTCGTGCATGGGTTGCCGAGATCTTAGCGCGTAAATGATTCGATTTGGGTGATTGTCGATCGGCTAACGAAAGTGGCACATTTCCTCCCGAACAGGAGGGATGATTCGGTGGAAAGTTTGGAAAAATTATATGTTGAGCAGATTGTGCGGCTACACGGTGTTCCTCGGAACATCGTAAGTGATAAAGATGGGCGATTCACATCGAACGACTGGAGGCTAGTTCATCAACTGTTGGGCACGAAGTTGACATTTAGTACGACCTTTCATCCCCAAACTGATGGCCAAACTGAACGGACCAACATGATGATGGAGGATATGCTCCGGATGTGTGTCATACACTTTGGAAAGAGATGGAAAGATCATCTCTATATGGTGGAGTTTGCTTATAATAAAAGCTACCAAGCGAGCATCGGTATGGCACCGTATGAAGCTCTGTATGGACGGAAGTGCCGTACTCCTTTGGCTTGGGTAGAAGCAGGCGAAGCTAGAGTTTATAATCGTAATGAAGTCGATGAAGCAAACTCGACAATACGTACTATTCGAGAGAGGCTACTCATAGCCCAGGATCTACATGCGAAATACTACAACGCCAAGCACCGGAACGTGGAGTTCGCGGTAGGCGACTGGGTATACTTGAAGATCAAGCCCTTCAAAGGCATATCCAGGATTTGACGTCTGAAAAAGTTGAGTCCAAGATACCTTGGTCCATTTAAAGTGGTCGAGCGAGTCGGGGAGGCTGTATATCGGCTAGCTCTGTCGGCAGACTTGCGTGGATTACATGATGTGTTTCACATCTCGGTACTTCGGAAGGCCGTTAAAGATCTAGCTTAGTTGATCAAGGATGATCGTGTGCCCGTAGAGTATGGGCTAACGACAAAGATTAGGCCCATTCAAATCGAGGATCGAGCCTAGGAACAGTTGCAGAACAAGACGGTCGGGATGGTCAAAGTCCGGTGGGATAATTTCGGCCGTGAGGAGCTTACATGAGAGCGAGAGCAGATCATGCGAGCTGATTTTCCCGAGCTGTTTCTATAAAATGGTTGTAGAGTGCAAATTTTGTTGTAACATAAAATTTTGATGTTATAACGTTTTGCTTGCTGGTTCCTTCCTGTTTACAAATTTCGAGGATGAAATGTCTTGTAGGGGGGGGGGAGGTATAACAACCCAAATTTCAGCATGGCAATTTTTTTGGGTGACACGGCCTGGGACACGGCGTGTCCCAGGGCGCGTCCTGCTCGGGTGCGTAGCAGTCGCAAGGTCAATGAAAATGCGTTCAACGAAGTGTTCGGGAGGGACATGCCTAGTGACACGGGCGTGACCTAGGGCATGTCCTCCTTTGTGTCGATACCTCCTTTGTGTCGATACCTCCTTTATGTCGAAAACTCCTTTGTGTCGACACTCGAGTCTTTGGTCGACGAAAATGGTCGATAGAGGGAATATGACTGTGACAAGGGCATGTACACTCCGACACGGGCGTGTCGGAGGGCGTGTTCCCCTTTGGTCGACAAAATTTGCTTGATAATTGTCTAGTGCAAGTACAAGCCCAGTGATATGGGCGTGTACCCGGTCCGTGACCTATTTCATGATAAGGTGGTTTGTGCACCGCTTATAGTACATGGCCTGTGGCGTGTCACATGTCGTGTCATACCCGAAAAGTGATTTTTAGGCTTTTTCGTGGCCGTCCATTTTCTTCAGCTGGGATCTAACAGCTGAGAGCCCTCCCTGCTACGTTAAGGCCAAAAACTAAGAAAGAATTCTCATTATGTTTTCCTTCATCTTTCTAAAATGCTTAGAGAGAGAAAGGGAGAGGAAGAAGGAGGAGGAGGAAGAGCGGCTGATCTCTAGTGGAGCTTGAGAGTGTCAAGCTGAGATCCGAGGCCATCTTTGCGGAGGAAACGTTGTTGTGGTTCTTTCTAGCCAGGTAGGAGCTCATGGCACCGAAGCGGTCTTCAAGGGTAACGACCTTTCTTCCTAGCCATGTAAAGGCTTCCTTTTGGCATGTGCTTATGATTCCCCCACCAGAAGGTGGCTTGTTGTGGGAGTCTTTGTGCTGATTCATGGAATCCCCAATTAGTTGGTATATAGATCCAGAAATTGAGTACGGAATAGACATGTTATGTGAAGCCCATCTGGACAGGTTGGTCTGGATTGGTGATATTGCATACGAACTGGAGAAGACTCCATGATAAACGCGTAGTTTAGGAGTCGACGGGTTGGGCCTGTGAAGGAAAGTAACAGGAAGTACTGGAGTGGTAGTCCAGGAAAATACCCGTATGATGCTTGTGCTTTTGGGTTATACCTGTGAAGGGGAGTAGCAGGAAGTACTGGGTTGGAAGTCCAGGAAATACGCTTTGTAATGCTTGATGTTCGTGGGTGGTAACTGTGGAGGGGAGTAGCAGGAAGTACTGGCATGGTAAGCCAAGAAATACCCTTAACATTTGTGATATTTGCGGGGTCGTACCTGTGAAGGGGAGTAGCAGGAAATACTGGTGTGCCCAGGAAAGACTCGCTAATGTTGTGATAAGAAATGGGTGTAAGAGTAATGATGAATTGTAAATATACCTATTTTTCTGTACATTAATTTAGTTGTTTTCATTTATTTTCGTCATTTTTATTTGTTTTTATTCAATAAAATGCTCCTATTTTTGTAAATATTATACTAACTTATTTTATTTTATTTTTCAGGAAAAAATGAAAAATCTGCCAAAAATTGTCATGTCACGCCCGTGTAATATTGGTCACGCCCGTGACCAGGGCGTGACAGTTCAAAACCCGTGAAATCAACAAAATTCTGAAGAAATTGATGAACACGCCCGACCACACGCCCGTGTCACCAGACACGGGGTGTGACCAAAGCCCGTGTCCACCCGCTCGATGTTTTCAGCTCAACGATCGTCGACCTCCTCGACACGCCTAGCGTCACGCCCGTGACCTAGGGCGTGACACCTCTTCCCGCTCGACGATTTTCAACTCGACATTTTCCGCTCGACGTTTGTCGAGTGTCGACACCAACCGACACGCCCAGAGTCACGCCCGTGACCTGGGGCGTGACATCTCCACCTGGCCGACAAGACCCGCGGGATGACTTTCGGCGCGACCCGCGCCCAGATCCACCTCCTTGACACGCCCACCGTCACGCCCGTGACCTGGGGCGTGACCAACACGAGACCGACACGTGTCCAGCCCGAAGTCCACTTTCCTGTCAAATCGACAGCCGCCATCATGAATAGTGTCGACACGCCCCCTGACACGCCCATGTCAGAGGGCGTGTACTTGTAAATTTTTTGTCTATAAATTCAGATTTTCTGTCTGAATTCCTGTTCCCCTTTTGGATCCATTTTGTATAGGGGAAATGCTGCCTGGATGCTTCCAAAGTCTATGTAAGGGATATTTCTCCCCCTCTCCTTATCTTTTATTTTCGTGTCTTTGTAACCCGTGTTTTTAGTTAAATAAAATTTGTTTTTCTTCTCTTATTATAGCTTTGGAATGGATCTATGCAACTTTTCTTTATGCAATCTCATTTTCTTTTTTTGTTTTAACTTAGTTTTAATTCTTTTAAAATGGGTGTGTGAGTGTATGAGTATAGTTTTCATGTTTTTATGTTTAGTTATTTTTACTTTGTTTTGGTTAAACTTAGATTTTTATAGCTTTTATTTCGTTTCTATAAACCCGTAAAAACGTTTTAAAGTGTCTTTCATTTTTCTTCAACTTAGATTTTTCTTTTTAGGTTGTAAAACTTTTTCTTTCTTTTTACTTTATTTACACTTTTTTAGCGTTTTTATCAAGTTATAGGAATGAAAATATATTCGTTTCAATTTTTCGTGCACTTGCATTTCTATTTAAAACTTTTGTCCGTTTAATTTTTTCGTCTTCTTTTTACGCATTTCTCCCGCATTCTAGCGGTAGAAATGTATTTATTTTCATTTTCCGAGCACTTGCAATTTGCGTTTATTTGCAAACTTTTTCGCTCGTTTAATTTTTATTTTCACTTTTTACGCATTTCTACCGCATTCTAGCGGTAGAAATGCAGTCGTTTTAATATTTTGATAACTTAGTTTTTTTTACATTTCTGTTGTGTGCGCATTTATTTCCGCCTACTCGTTAAGAGTTAAATGGCGCATTGCTTTTATTTCATTCAGTAGAGTGTGTGGAGTGTGTTTAATTTTTTGTCGAGTGTGTGGAGTGTGTTTACTTTCCTGCAGTGTGCGTGCGTTTTCATTTATGTCGAGTGTGTGTGTGTGTTTTTCTTTATGTCGAGAGAGTGTGTGCGTGAGTTTTACTTTATGTAGAGTGCGTGCGTGTGTTGCATTTATTTAGTCCTACTCGTTTGAGTAGGACCCGCTTTCTTTCTCCCGCCCACGCACTTGCACCAGGACTCGCAATTTACATCTTTCTTCAGTCCTACTCGTTTGGGTAGGACTTGTAATTTTCTGCTTTATTTTCCTGCTTTCATTTACTACTTTCTTTTACCGTTTTCTTTACTGCTTTATTTTCTGCTTTTCTCGCAAGCCGTCCCCATTCCGATGAGGCTAACCGTTCTTAGCCCTCGGTATCGAAGAGCATTGGGAAAGATAAAATAGCTTAAAATAATTAAAGGTCGTATTTTTCTAATTAATTAAAAGTACTTAAGGTTTGCCTGGGGTTAACGACGTGTAGGACCACATATCGATGTGTGGGCCCTATTTCCGTAGTACATATGCTAGCTAGCCGAGAGGCCGTGCATATGGACCGATCACCCCTAGGCAAAGAGAGTTCCGTACTAACCCTCGAGAGAGGAGGCGCGCCAACTCTACCGGATTGGGTTTCCCACCCAATAGCGGGGTTCTTAGCGTAATGCGGGCGTTAAGAGGAATCCTTCGTCGGACGAGAGCTCGGTCGAATAGTCTTAGCGTTCAGGTGAGCGATAGTCCTAGAGATAGGTGAGCTCATTTTAGTGGAACCTCCATGGCCAAGTCTCCGCCTTAATTAATTAGAAATTTACGAGCTCTTTTTATTAAATGTCTATTTTAGTTCAATTGTTTTTTTCAGTGCCATCGAGCTAAGCTCTTCATCGGCACCACCTTCTTGCTTTCATTTTGTTTCTGCCATTTTCTGCTTTTTATTATATATAAAATATCCCGACAAGATAATCATCGGTAAAATTATAGTCCCCTCCAGGGAAGTGTAGAAATAATCGAACCGTCCCTGAGAACAATACGACCTCGATATTCCACCCGGAATATCCTGTACTACTCACGATAGGTTCACTTGCCTCCTTTCGTTAAAACTCGATCTAATCAGTTTTATATCCAAAATAAATACGCGCACCCCGTTTTCTAAATAAAAAACCACTTCCGCTTTACTTAAATAAAACCGCCCGGGGCGCCGCGCTTCATAATAATTTTTGGAGTTTTAACCCTATTAAGTAAGTACTGGTGCGCCCAAAAAAACACCCAGGCTAGAATGCCAGAACAGGATCGGTGAGACCGACCCACACCTTGTCTGGCGGGGGGGGGGGGGGGGGGTGGAGGATCCGACCTGTGTTATGTCCGTCCGACGTGAGACTAGAAGGTACGGACTGTTGGAGCGCATAGCTAGAGTCTTAGGACTGCGCGTCGTGATACAATGGGTGGCTACGGGCCAATCCCGACTCACTAAGACTATAAACTCCGTCTGCACGCCATAGAGTAAATGATCAATTGATTTGCCATTCGGTTGCGACCCTGATACAGTGGTGGGCTGTAACATCCCATTTGCAACTAGACCCCTAAGAGTGATTTTGGCCATGACTAGGTTATGACAAACCCTAGGAAGCCAGAAATGGGCCAAGAGATAGGGGACAGAAAGGTGGGAGATCATCATGGTCTACAAATAGTTGAACTCTGAACAATGGTGTAGGATGACCATGGGCCACACCCGAACCCCAAGACCATACCACAACACCCCTAATACCTTGGGAGGCCCATTAGAGCCAAAAGGACCCATTAGGGTCAACCCAAGAGGCTCAGTTGACCAAGGTCAACCCTAGCCCTAAATGGGTCAAACTAGCCTACTTAGGGTCAATTGACCTACTCCTAGCCTAGAGGACCACACCTATGCCCTCCTAACCCTAACATAAGGTCAATGGGTCACTAAGGACACATTGGGGTCAGCCCTAGAGGCCAGGTTGACCCAAGTCAACTCAAGCCCCTAATCTGGTCAAAGTACCCTTACTAAGGGTATGTGACCTCCAAAGTGCAGGGTAACCCTACATAACCCTACCTAGACCCTAGGGGAAGCCAATGGGTCACCCAGGACCCATAGGGGTCAACCTAATTGGTCATGTTGACCCAAGTCAACTCTAGCCCTAAAATGGTCAAAGTGCCCTTGCCAAGGGGCATTTGACCACCAAGATGCCTAACCAACCCTATTCTAGTAACCCTAGACCTTAAGGGAGTCCAATGGGCCACTAAAAACCCAATGGAGTCAACCCAGATGGTCAAATTGGCCCAGGTCAACCCTCATTTGGGTCAGGTCAAACCTAGCCCAAAAGGGCTAACCCAAGCCCAAGCCACTTCCTCCTTAGGCTAACCCCATTCCCATGACCATCATAACCAAGTGGGCTGCATTTAGCTTGTGAGGTTGACTAGTCAACCAGAGGTGACTAGGAAAGAGAAAGGAGCTCCCCTCCATGATAATGGAGGAGAGAGAAATTGAGGAAGAGGAAAGGGAGAGTGGAAGGCCGGCCAAGGGAGGCTAACAGCCACCATTTATGGCTGCAATCAACTACTCTAGGGGAGAGGAGTTGATTCCAGCCGTTTCCCGGCCACCAAGGGATGGATTCAGCCCCCCTCCACTCTACCCGAGCCACACCTTTAATGGTGTTAATGGCCATTGAAGAACCAGCCTCCCCTCTTCCCCATTTGCCATTTAAACACCATCAGGGGGCCAAGCGGAATACTTTAGAGTGTTTACCCGGAGGAGACGAGCCATCCCACTGTGCCGTTGCAGAAGCCGAGCGCCGCCGCCGTCGTCAACGGCATCCCGCCGCTCTTCTCGCATCCAAGCCGCCAGGAAGGTCCTCCCCCTCTCCTTAACTCATGATTAGATCATAGCAATCAATAGGTCCAAGGTTCGGGCTCAATTGAGCCCGATCCAATTCGGCTTCTCATGGATTTTTCTGAAAAACTTCACCTCTCGGGATCGCCGCAAAAGGGGTTTCCGGCGGCCAAGCCGCCGCCTGGGGATGGCCACCACCTCAACGGAGGTGGTGGTGCCGGTGGCCGGCCGGGGAGGTGGCCGGGTCGCCGGCGGTGGCGTTTGGAAATCGCTCCAGGCGGGACGAATCGCAGCCGTCGGCTCAACGAAGAAGTTGACCGGATGCCGTTGATCCCTGCGCCAAGATTCGTGCTGCATCAGGGTTAAACTATAGGAAATTAATTCTAATTATTTCATTCTGTCACACTTTTGTCATTTAATGTTTTAAATATCTAAAAATAGTTAGAGGTTCTGTATGAGGAAATGATCAACACATGATTTGTAGCCCTTTCTGTCTTCTTTATTTTAAAATTGGTTTGAACCAATTTAGGCTCCTGGTTTGACCAGGGCACCCATTTTGGTGGGACATACCCTTAGGGCTAGGCAGTCATTAAACTAAGTGGCCACACTTCATCCCTAGTCCAAATCAGTTGAAATTTTGACAGAGAGTCTACCCTATCTATACCTAGAGCTGGTCCAAAAATGGGAAGTTTTGGAGAAAATATTTCTATAGTTTTTATAAAAATTTAATAATTATTAAATAAATTAAATAGGTGCCCTAAACACCTCCAAGCCCTCCCAAATTTTGGTGAGTGGTCCCTGGGTTCATTTTAGGTATCTGTATAGAGTTTAACCTAATTTGGATATGTTTTGAATATGTTGTGACCCAACCCTAACTATACCTTAATAAGGGCATTTTGGTCAAAAAGTGCATTTCTTATTTTCAGTGACCAAATCACCTCAACAAAGGCTGAAATTTGGGCCACTAACTTGTTATGGCACTTAGCACCTCCCCATGGAATGTGGGGTAGAGTAGAGTTGATTTTCCCTAAGTCCCTAGGCCAAACCCTAAGGAGGGACCTTTTGGCCTTGTGAAGGGCATGAGTCCTAAACACCATGGATGAACTCCAAATTTTGCAAGACGGTTCCTAGGATATATAAAACCCTTTGTTAGAAATATTAGCTAATTTTGAAAAGGGTAGTGGCCCCAAAACCCTAACCCTAGCTTAGGACCTAAAACTTGTAGTGTAGGTTTGGGTTAGCTAAACACCTTAAAACTTAACCAAATTTGGGTAGTGATGGAATGAGGATATTTTGAGCCTCTGATAATTTACTTGAGGAGTTTTGATCAATATTTGTAGCACTTCATTTGTAACCAATAGGATTGCCCTAATAAATAAATTGGCTATTGTGGTCTCACAACCCACTGAAAGGACATGAAACATTGGCAGAGGTAGTTTTAGGCTATACTAATCATGTATGAATTTTGATAGAATTTTTGGATATCTATTTAGGGCATCTACTTCACAAGTGCTTTATTTTGATTTCATACTAAATAATCCTTGCAAGAGCCCATTACTTATTGAAAAATCATGAAACTTACTACATAGTGTTTATAGCTCAATATTATCATGTGGGAAGTTTTGTGGAGATATTTGATGGTTAATTAGTATAGTTTGTTCATTAATCCCTAAACTTGAAATTTCATGAGAAAATTAAATATGGCCTTAATTTTAAATGATAAATTATGAAACTTTTTCTTGGGTATTTGTAGGCCATCAAAATCATCCATGAATTTTCTCTGAATTTGTGGTGGCATTATTACTGTAAAATATTTTAAATTGACTTTTTATGAGGTAACTTTGAAATTTAATTTAAGGGCCCAAACCTTACTGAAAATTTTCAAGACTTAGGCCTTAGAATTGATTATGCATTTTGTAGCTACCATAAATTTATTGGATCATTATCTCTTCTGAAATTACTACTTCATGTTCAAACTTGGGCTATTTGGATACAAGAATAAATAAATAAATTACCAGACAAACTAGGAAAATTATGGATTTCTGGATTTATGCTTTGAATGTCATTTTAGCCCTCTAGTAATTATCTTAGGGGTATTGGATGAATATTTCATGTACTTCCCTTTTTACGGGTCATGTAGCTTAGGTGGTCTACATATAGCAAAACTGCAGGAAATCATTTTTGGAGATGAATTAGAGCGTGTGATGGGTTTTGATGGATTGCTGGAAGGACATGTAGAATGGGTGGCATCTATGGAAGATGAGTGAGTAGAGTGTGGTTTTTGTCTAGGGTTTAGAGGCGTTCGGGTCCGACGAAAGATCGTCCTACCCAAGGAGAGTTGGGTCAAATCATCCTAGGGTTAGCATATCGGAACATGAGAAAATAATGGGTAAGGGAACCAACCAATAACAAAATAAGTACCATGCGAAAGGGAACGCTGGGCGTAATCCCAACACAGTTCCTAGTGCCCCTTGAGAGCCCTTCACAGGGAATACCGGGGGCAGTCCTGGGTTAACGTAAACTGTTTTAACAAGCCGAAAAGAGAAACTTAGTAATTAGGGTTGCACATTTCACAAACACTGATGGCACCGGATGTTAGCTGGGAGCTTAGGCTCGGATGGTTAAAAGGCGGACTTTGGGTCCGGGGAGCTTCGGCTCGATTGTTTGAGACAGACGTGTTGGTCCGAGGAGCTTCGGCTCGGTTCTTGATTACGCTAATTTGCATGTGCATAATAGGGAAGGAAATTAAGGTGGTGGGTCTTCGGTATTGGAGGGTCGATGCACCGACGCCAATACGTTGACTCGACAAGTGTGGTTAGCACTTCGCCAACAGAAGTCCGGTGCGCCAGCCGGCAAGAGTACGCAGGAGTCCGCTTCGTGAACCAAGCGTTGAGGCGTACGATAGGTCTGACCGGTAGTGCTTTACTGGTTTAGAGGTGGGCGAGGCCCAACCCACCGCTTTCGTCTGCCACTACGGAGGTATCCTGGGAGGTTACGGCTCCAGAAAGGGGGAACTAAAGGTCTGTGTGCACAGAGTCGGGTGTGTGTGTTGCACTTGCCTGTCCATCATACCCACTTGCATGTCATATCATAATCGTTACCTTTAACCTTGACACCTAAAGTATAAGTGTAATGGGACGCTTATACTTTAGGACCTGCAAAACGACCCCTCAATCTATAAGCTTGTGTGGGCAAGTTTATAAATTAAGGTTAATTTTGATATATATAGTTACTGCTGTTTGATCACCGACACCCCAACGTATAAATTGGTATGGGACTTTTTATACGATGGGAGCCTTGCAGAAGACCCCTTGGCTTATGTGTTTTCACATAAGTGAAGGTTACTTTTCATATTTCAGCTTATGTCTATACATGATATAGAATTGCTAGTATAGGTCCGCTGTCATCTGCTTTTGATTTTTCTCCACCTTCAAGTCCTCCCTTTTCTTCCTCTCCGCTCGGTGCCTAGGAGCCGTGGGGGAAGGGGCGGGGGATGATAGCACTTAGTCTTTTAGACTAACGGTTTTTGAACCGCATCATTTAGGGGATCGTGGACACCAGCATGGAGGAGCAGCCCCAGAGACCGGTGCGCTTGGAGGTGGGGTAGTCTAGCTCCGGAGTTCATACAGCCGGGACCGTGAGTCTCGACCTTGAGTAGTTTTTCTGCTTCCGCATGAGTGATCTTTTTTTAGTGAGGATATGATGTACCGGGCATAATCCCGTTTTTGCTACTCTGATGTATTATTCTATGGACACTCCCTTCGTGGAGTTATATTTTCTATGACATGTGATATTCTGTGGACTGTAATTTGCATTTACATCTTTATGCTACTTTTCTGCCATCGAATTCGGTCGGCAAAATCGGCGCCTTGTGGTGATGACCCTTCAGGGCGTGAAGGAGTCACCGCAAAACGGCGGTTCTGGGCCTAAGACCCCGGAGTCGAAAAAGAAAAAAAAAGGGGGGTCTTACAAGTGGTATCAAAGCGAGGTTTCGATCGAAAAAGTAGCAGTCCACAACCCTGGGCCACCCCCGTGCGAGTTTAGTTTGAGGACAAACTAAGCAGCGGAAGCAGTGGTGTGCCCATATGGGGGATCACATGTAAATTGTCCACTATCTTTAGGCTTTGGGTCGATTACCTACTAATGTAGTTCGTTTTGCAGCCCCCAGCTCAGCTCACTCCACAAGGTGGAGCTCAGCAGACCCCAGATATTGCACCACCTCCCATGGTCCCCACACCCTTCCTTCAGTCAGATATGGGGCAGACCCTTACAGCTATCCTTGAGGCCTTCCGGGCTCAGCAGGCTCCAGCCCAGCAGCCAAACCCAGGGGCCAACTGGATGAGCACCTTCCGGGGACTCTCTCCCCCATCATACTTGGGGACAGAGTCGGCAGTGCGGACAGAGGAGTGGCTGGATATTATGTATGAGATGTTGACTGGGATACCATGCCCTTGGGAGGAGAGGGTGGCCCTGGTGGTATCTTGCTTGGAGTCCCATGCTAAGAGGTGGTGGAAGACGCTGTTGGACACGACATTTGCTGATAGGGAGATTGCAGAAATCACTTGGGAGGAATTCAGGGCCACGCTGCTGGAGCACTTTGTTCCGCAGTCGGCCAGGGATGAGTTGGAGGAGCGGTTCTTGCAGCTGAGGCAGGGCACCAGGACGGTGGTGGAGTACCACCGAGAGTTCGATCATTTGGCCCGATATGCGGCCTCTTACCAGCTGGACAAAGCAGGTTACGTCAAGAGGTTTTATAAGGGCCTAAAAGAGGAGCTGAGGGAGGCCTTGCTGTTTGTATCTGACGGGCCTATCTCCCGAATTTTGGAGATGGCGAAGAGGATTGAGGCCGATTGGCACACCACTCGGGGCCGGAAGCGGCAAGCGGAGGATCAGGGCCGGAGGGCCCGAAATGATCAGCGGCGAGGCACCATACCAGATGGAAGGAGGATAGAGGAGCAGCCTCGTCAGGAGGTGAGGCAGGAGCCGAGAGAGCAGGTGGTTTTGGCCCCTCAACCTCTCCGGATTCAGGAGATGCCGAGACCCGGGGGTATGGTGTATCCCCCGCCGGAGTGTTTCCATTGTCACCAGGTGGGACATCTCCGGAGACACTGCCATATGAGGGGGGAACCACCTCCAGCACCACAAGGTGGCCCACCTGCCCAGCATTTCGGAGGCCGAGGACGCGGCCGAGGACGTGGTAATCAGGGAGGATACCGAAGACAGAATGGGGAGCAGATTTACGCTTTGGACTTAGCACAGCCCCGGAACCCGGACAGGGTTATTGCAGGTATGAGAGTAATTTTAGTTTTGAATCTATTCCCTGCTCATATTAAGTATTGATAGAACTACTACACAACCTATATTAGAAAACCTTACACCAAAGTTCTTTTTTAAAACTGATTTAGGAATGGTGATGGTGTGCGGCAAGCCTGCCCATACCCTGTTCGACACGGGGGCATCACACAACTTTATGTCGGAGGATTTCGTCAAGGATCTGGACCAGATTCGATATTATACGGGATTATACAGGAGGATGCGTCTCCCCAATGGGATGGAGATCCAGTCCACAGAGAAGTGCCTCCTGGAGGTTACCATAGACGGGTTGATACTCGAGGCCCCGACGATGATCCTGAGAATGCCGGACTTCGACCTTCTCTTGGGCATGACATGGCTTGTCTGGAACCATGCCTAGATTGACTGCCCGGCGAGGAGGGTCGTGCTGCGCCACGGCGATACTTATGCGACATTCGAAGGTACTACTCCGGTTTCCTGCCGCCTGCTTTCATCTATTCAGGCCGTTAAGGCTCACATGCAAGGAGACGAGGTATATCAGGTATTATTCGAGATGACTGAGGAGAAGGACCTGATTGCTAGCATTCCGGTGGTTCGTGACTACGCCGATATTTTTCCGGATAAGCTGCCAGGACTGCCTCCGCATAGGGAGAAGGACTTTCATATTCAGTTGGTACCAGGGGCTAAGCCGGTATCCAAGGCCCCTTATCGGATGGCCCCGAAGGAGTTGGCGGAGTTTCGGACATAATTGCAGGAGCTGGTGGAAGCAGGATTTGTTAGGCCGAGCTCCTCATCATGGGGAGCTCCGGTCCTATTCGTGAAGAAGAAGGATGGCACTCTTCGCCTGTGCATCGACTATCGAGCACTAAATAGGCTGACCGTCCGAAATACCTATCCGCTCCCCAGGATAGACGAGTTGTTCGATCAGCTGGAGGGAGCCCATTATTTCTCGAAGCTGGACTTGATGTCAGGCTACTACCAGCTGCGGATCCAGGAGGAGGATATTCCGAAGACGGCCTTTAGTAGCAGATATGGATTGTATGAGTTCATCGTGATGCCCTTCGGGCTCACGAATGCTCCGTCGGCGTTTATGAGCCTCATGAACCGGGTCTTCGAGGCTTATTTGGATGTGTTTGTCATAGTGTTCATAGACGACATCCTTATCTATTCTAAGACAGAGGAGGAGCACACGCGACATCTGGCTCTGACCTTGGAGAGACTGCGGGAGCATCGCCTTTATGCGAAGTTCAGCAAGTGTCGGTTCTGGTTGAAGGAGGTGGCTTTCTTAGGCCACATTATCAGCGGAGCCGGGCTGGCAGTGGACCCGGCAAAGATTCAGGAAGTCAGGGATTGGCCGCCGCTGAAGACGGCCACGGACGTACGGAGTTTTCTAGGTCTTGCCGGTTATTTCCGGAAGTTCGTGGAGGGATTCTCTCGAATCGTCCTCCCGCTCACATCCTTGACGAAGAAGGAGGTACCGTTCGTGTGGACCCCGCAGTGCCAGACAGCTTTCCAGGAGCTGAAGGATCGGATAACCTCGGCTCCCATTCTTACTCTCCCCTCGGGGATGGAGGGATTTCAGGTCTACACCGACGCATCATATCAGGGGATGGGAGCGGTGCTGATGCAGAACGGACACGTCATAGCTTATGCCTCCCGCCAGCTGAAGACCCATGAGAAGAACTATCCAGTGCATGACCTGGAGATGGGAGCAGTTGTATTCGCACTAAAGATATGACGACACTACCTTTATGGAGTCCACTGTGATATATACTCCGATCATAAGAACCTTAAGTACGTGCACACGCAGAAGGAACTGAAAATCAGGCAGAGGCGGTGGGTGGTGTTTCTATCTGACTATCAGTATGAGATGCACTACCACCCGAGGAAGGAGAACGTGGTAGCGGATGCACTGAGTAGGAGAGCCGCCACAGCAGGAGCAGAGCCTCAGTTGATGTCTATGGAGCTGCTGCAGAGACTAGAGGACATGCACATTACTCTGGTGTCGTCTGACGATCCTGAGCTCTATGAGGAGTACTTGGCCGCGATGGGCGTTACCGATGACATCAGAGACCGACTCAGAGAAGGACAGAGGCAGGATGGCAAGTTAGAGCCCATCTTCCAAGCTTTGGAGGCAGACACTGCAGGAGATTACACACTGAGGGACGACCTGGTGTGCTTCAGAGGACGGGTGTATATACCGGAGGGAGGCCAGATCTGGGAGGATATTATGACGGAGGCGCACTGTAGCCGGTATTCTGTACACCCGGGGATCACAAAGATGACGACTGATTTGAAGAAGACTATGTTCTGGCCGGGCATGAAGAAGGATGTCTCTTACTTCGTGACCCATTGTGAGGTATGTCAGCTAGTGAAGGCGGAGTGCAGGAACCCCGCAGGATTATTGCAGCCACTCCCGGTGCCGGAGTGGAAGTTTGATGACATAGCCATGGACTTCATACATGGGCTTCCCCGGTCTCGGACATGGAATGACTCGATCTGGGTAATCATTGATCGGTTGACCAAGGTGGCTCGATTTATACCGATCAGGAAGGACGATTCAGAAGGAGTACTGATGCAGAAGTTTGTGGAGCAGTTCATTTGTTATCATGGCGTGCCCAGGACGATAGTGTCAGATCGTGATGGACGGTTTACATCCACGGAGTGGCGATCAGTTCAAGCCTACTTAGGCACGCGATTGACCTTCAGCACTGCGTTTCATCCCCAGACAGACGGGCAGACAGAACGCACCAACCGGACGCTGGAAGACCTTTTGAGGCTATGCATTTTGGACCGCGGGGAACCGTGGGAGAAACTCTTACCCTTGGTCGAGTTCTCCTATAACAACAGCCACCAGTCCAGCATCAGGATGGCGCCTTACGAAGCCTTGTACGGGAGGAGATGCGGGACCCCGCTTTCTTGGATTCAGAACGAAGATCCGAAGGTGTTGGGATCAGAGTTTGTTGAAGACACCGAGGCACATGTGAGGCTGATCAGAGACAGGATGCTAGAGGCGCAGAGTAGACAGGCTAAGTACTATGACGCCCGACATCGGCAGGTGGAGTTCCAGGTGGGAGACCGGGTGTTTCTGAAGATCCGGCCCATGCATGGAGTCTCGCGGGTGCGTGGTCGGAGGAAGAAGCTCAGCCCTAGGTACATGGGCCCTTACAGTATCCTGGAGCGGATCGAACCCCTAGCCTACCGGCTGGAGTTACCACCAGAGCTGGAAGCGCTGCACGACGTCTTCCATATTTCTTCACTGAGGAGGGCTCTGCTACGCCCGGAGCAGCAGATTTTGACCACCGAAGGGCCGGTAGCTTCAGACCGGTCAGTTCGTTTGGAGCCGGTTAGGATCGACGATCGAGGAGTACGAGTGCTGCATCGCAAGAAGGTCCCATTAGTCAAGGTCCTGTGGAGGAACCACGGCCAGGAGGAGCATACCTGGGAGCCGCAGGACCTGATGCGACAAAGATACCGAGAGCTATTCAGTCAGGTATACCTCTCAGACCCCTCAAGATGTTAATTTATTCTCCTGCTTTAATTTACTAAGGGCTGCTCTAGGTAGATAGAGGCTTATCTTTTGTTTATTGGGGACTTATCCTTGTTTATTGGGATCTTGGTCTGTCGATTGGGCGAAATGGTCATAGATCTAGGTTTCCCTTTAAACCTATTTTAGCAAACAAGCCGCCATGCTGGAATGTTACAAGGTTCTTTTCTTCGGTAGTAAGTCCCGTAGACTCAACCTTGATTTCGGGGACGAAATCTTTGTTTTGTTTATTGGGATTTGTAACATCCCATTTCCAACTAGACCCCTAAGAGTGATTTTGGCCATGACTAGGTCATGACAAACCCTAGGAAGCCAGAAATGGGCCAAGAGATAGGGACAGAAAGGTGGGAGATCATCATGGTCTGCAAATAGTAGAACTCTAAACAATGGTGTAGGATGACCATGGGCCACACCCTAACCCCAAGACCCTACCACAACACCCCTAATACCTTGGGAGGCCCATTAGAGCCAAAAGGACCCATTAGGGTCAACCCAAGAGGCTCAGTTGACCAAGGTCAACCCTAGCCCTAAATGGGTCAAACTAGCCTACTTAGGGTGAATTGACCTACTCCTAGCCTAGAGGACCCCACCTATGCCCTCCTAACCCTAAAGTGAGGTCAATGGGTCACTAAGGACACATTGGGGTCAGCCCTAGAGGCCAGGTTGACCCAAGTCAACTCAAGCCCCTAATCTGGTCAAAGTACCCTTACTAAGGGTATGTGACCTCCAAAGTGCAGGGTAACCCTACATAACCCTACCTAGACCCTAGGGGAAGCCAATGGGTCACCCAGGACCCATAGGGGTCAACCCAATTGGTCATGTTGACCCAAGTCAACTCTAGCCCTAAAATGGTCAAAGTGCCCTTGCCAAGGGGCATGTGACCACCAAGATGCCCAATCAACCCTATTCTAGTAACCCTAGACCTTAAGGGAGTCCAATGGGCAACTAAAAATCTAATGGAGTCAACCCAGATGGTCAAATTGGCCCAGGTCAACCCTCATTTGGGTCAAGTCAAACCTAGCCCAAAAGGGCTAACCCAAGCCCAAGCCACTTCCTCCTTAGGCTAACCCCATTCCCATGACCATCATAACCAAGTGGGCTGCATTTAGCTTATGAGGTTGACTAGTCAACCAGAGGTGACTAGGAAAGAGAAAGGAGCTCCCCTCCGTGATAATGGAGGAGAGAGAAATTGAGGAAGAGGAAAGGGAGAGTGGAAGGCCGGCCAAGGGAGGCTAACAACCACCATTTATGGCTGCAATCAACTCCTCTAGGGGAGAGGAGTTGATTCCAGCCATTTCCCGGCCACCAAGGGATGGATTCAGCCCCCCTCCACTCTACCCGAGCCACACCTTTAATGGTGTTAATGGCCATTGAAGAACCAGCCTCCCCTCTTCCCCATTTTGCCATTTAAACACCATCAGGGGGCCAAGGGGAATATTTTAGAGCGTTTACCTGGAGGAAACGAGCCATCCCACTATGCTGTTGCAGAAGCCGAGCGCCGCCGCCATCGTCAACGGCATCCCGCCGCTCTTCTCGCATCCAGGCCGCGAGGAAGGTCCTCCCCCTCTCCTTAACTCATGATTAGATCATAGCAATCAATAGGTCCAAGGTTCGGGCTCAATTGAGCCCGATCCAATTCGGCTTCTCATGGATTTTTCTGAAAAACTTCACCTCTCGGGATCGCCGGAAAAGGGGTTTCCGGCGGCCAAGCCGCCGCCTGGGGATGGCCACCACCTCAACGGAGGTGGTGGGGCCGGTGGCCGGCCGGGGAGGTGGCCGGGTCACCGGCGGTGGCGTTTG
Source organism: Platanthera guangdongensis (assembly GCA_039583875.1). Lineage (NCBI taxonomy): Eukaryota > Viridiplantae > Streptophyta > Magnoliopsida > Asparagales > Orchidaceae > Platanthera > Platanthera guangdongensis. Next base: position 195,866,180 of record CM077153.1, read on the forward strand.
GAAATCGCTCCAGGCGGGACGAATCGCAGCCGTCGGCTCAACGAAGAAGATGACCGGATGCCGTTGATCCCTACGCCAAGATTCGTGCTGCATCAGTGTTAAACTATAGGAAATTAATTCTAATTATTTCATTCTGTCACACTTTTGTCATTTAATGTTTTAAATATCTAAAAATAGTTAGAGGCTCTGTATGAGGAAATGATCAACACATGATTTGTAGCCCTTTCTGTCTATGTTATTTTAAAATTGGTTTGAACCAATTTAGGCTCCTGGTTTGACCAGGGCACCCATTTTGGTGGGACATACCCTTAGGGCTAGGCAGTCATTAAACTGAGTGCCCACACTTCATCCCTAGTCCAAATCAGTTGCAATTTTGACAGGGAGTCTACCCTAGCTATACCTAGAGCTGGTCTAAAATTGGGAATTTTTGGAGAAAATATTTCTATAGTTTTTATAAAAATTTAATAATTATTAAATAAATTAAATAGGTGGCCTAAACAACTCCAAACCCTCCCGAATTTTTGTGAGTGGTCCCTGGGTTCATTTTAGGTATCTGTATAGAGTTTCACCTAATTTGGATATGTTTTAAATAGGTTTTGACACAACCCTAACTATACCTTAATAAGGGCATTTTGGTCAAAAAGTGCATTTCTGATTTTCAGTGACCAAATCACCTCAACAGAGGCTGAAATTTGGGCCACTGACTTGTTATGGCACTTAGCACCTCCCCATGGAATGTGGGGTAGAGTAGAGTTGATTTGCCCTAAGTCCCTAGGCCAAACCCTAAGGAGGGACCTTTTGGCCTTGTGAAGGGCATGAGTCCTAAACACCATGGATGAACTCCAAATTTTGCAAGGCGGTTCCTAGGATATATAAAACCCTCTGTTAGCAATAATAGCTAATTTTGAAAAGGGTAGGGGCCCCAAAACCCTAACCATAGCTTAGGACCTAAAACTTGTAGTGTAGGTTTGGGTTAGCTAAACACCTTGAAACTTAACCAAATTTGGTAGTGATGGAATGGGGATATTTTGAGCCTCTGATAATTTACTTGAGGAGTTTTGATCAATATTTGTAGCACTTCATTTGTAACCAATAGGATTGCGCTAATAAATAAATTGGCTATTGTGGTCTCACAACCCACTGAAAGGACATGAAACATTGGCAGAGGTAGTTTTAGGCTATACTAATCATGTATGAATTTTGATAGAATTTTTGGATATCTATTTAGGGCATCTACTTCACAAGTGCTTTATTTTGATTTCATACTAAATAATCCTTGTAAGAGCCCATTACTTATTAAAAAATCATGAAACTTGCTACATAGTGTTTCTAGCTCAATATTATCATGTGGGAATTTTTGTGGAGATATTTGATGGATAATTAGTATACTTTGTTCATTAATCCCTAAACTTGAAATTTCATGAGAAAATCAAATATGGCCTTAATTTTAAATGATAAATTATGAAACTTTTTCTAGGGTATTTGTAGGCCATCAAAATCATCCATGAATTTTCTCTGAATTTGTGGTGGCATTATTACTGTAAAATCTTTTAAATTGACTTTTTGTGAGGTAATTTTGAAATTAAATTTAAGGGCCCAATCCTTGCTAAAAAATTTGAAGACTTAGGCCTTAGAATTGATTATGTATTTTGTAGTTACCATAAATTTATTGGATCATTATCTCTTCTGAAATTACTACTTCATGTTCAAACTTGGGCTATTTGGATACACGAATAAATAAATAAATTACCAGACAAACTAGGAAAATTATGGATTTCTGGATTTATGCTTCGAATGTCATTTTCGCCCTCTAGTAATTATCTTAGGGATATTGGATGAATATTTCATGTACTTCCCTTTTTACGGGTCATGTAGCTTAGGTGGTCTGCATATAGCAAAACTGCAGGAAATCATTTTTGGAGATGAATTAGAGCGTGTGATGGGTTTTGATGGATTGCTGGAAGGACTTGTAGAATGGGTGGCATCTATGGAAGATGAGTGAGTAGAGTGTGGTTTTTGTCTAGGGTTTAGAGGCGTTCGGGTCCGACGAAAGATCGTCCTACCCAAGGAGAGTTGGGTCAAATCATCCTAGGGTTAGCATATCGGAACATGAGAAAATAATGGGTAAGGGAACCAACCAATAACAAAATAAGTACCTTGCGAAAGGGAACGCTGGGCGTAATCCCAATACAGTTCCTAGTGCCCCTGAGAGCCCTTCACAGGGAATACCGGGGGCAGTCCTGGGTTAACGTAAACTGTTTTAACAAGCTGAAAAGAGAAACTTAGTAATTAGGGTTGCACATTTCACAAACACTGATGGCACCGGATGTTAGCTGGGAGCTTAGGCTCGGATGGTTAAAAGGCGGACTTTGGGTCCTGGGAGCTTCGGCTCGATTGTTTGAGACGGACATGTTGGTCCGAGGAGCTTCGGCTCGGTTCTTGATTACGCTAATTTGCATGTGCATAATAGGGAAGGAAATTAAGGTGGTGGGTCTTCGGTATTGGAGGGTCGATGCACCGACGCCAATACGTTGACTCGGCAAGTGTGGTTAGCACTTCGCCAACAGAAGTCCGGTGCGCCAGCCGGCAAGAGTACGCAGGAGTCCGCTTCGTGAACCAAGCGTTGAGGCGTACGATAGGTCTGACCGGTAGTGCTTTACTGGTTTAGAGGTGGGCGAGGCCCAACCCACCGCTTCCGTCTGCCACTACGGAGGTATCCTGGGAGGTTACAGCTCCAGAAAGGGGGAACTAAAGGTCTGTGTGCACAGAGTCGGGTATGTGTGTTGCACTTGCCTGTCCATCATACCCACTTGCATGTCATAGCATAATCGTTACCTTTAACCTTGACACCTAAAGTATAAGTGTAATGGGACGCTTATACTTTAGGACCTGCAAAACGACCCCTCAATCTATAAGCTTGTGTGGGCAAGTTTATAAATTAAGGTTAATTTTGATATATATAGTTACTGCTGTTTGATCACCGACACCCCAATGTATAAATTGGTATGGGACTTTTTATACGATGGGAGGCTTGCAGAAGACCCCTTGGCTTATGTGTTTTCACATAAGTGAAGGTTACTTTTCATATTTCAGCTTATGTCTATACATGATATAGAATTGCTAGTATAGGTCCGCTGTCATCTGCTTTTGATTTTTCTCCACCTTCAAGTCCTCCCTTTTCTTCCTCTCCGCTCGGTGCCTAGGAGCCGTGGGGGAAGGGGCGGGGGATGATAGGACTTAGTCTTTTAGACTAACGGTTTTCGAACCGCATCATTTAGGGGATCGTGGAGACCAGCATGGAGGAGCAGCCCCAGAGACCGGTGCGCTTGGAGGTGGGGCAGTCTAGCTCCGGAGTTCATACAGCCGGGACCGTGAGTCTCGACCTTGAGTAGTTTTTCTGCTTCCGCATGAGTGATCTTTTTTTAGTAAGGATATGATGTACCGGGCATAAGCCCGTTTTTGCTACTCTGATGTATTATTCTGTGGACACTCCCTTCGTGGAGTTATATTTTCTATGACATGTGATATTCTGTGGACTGTAATTTGCATTTACATCTTTATGCTACTTTTCTGCCATCGAATTCGGCCGGCAAAATCGGCGCCTTGTGGTGATGACCCTTCAGGGCGTGAAGGAGTCACCGCAAAACGGCGGTTCTGGGCCTAAGACCCCGGAGTCGAAAAAGAAAAAAAAAGGGGGGTCTTACAAGTGGTATCAAAGCGTGGTTTCGATCGAAAAAGTAGCAGTCCACAACCCTGGGCAACCCCCGCGCGAGTTTAGTTTGAGGACAAACTAAGCAGCGGAAGCAGTTGTGTGCCCATATGGGGGATCACATGTAAATTGTCCACTATCTTTAGGCTTTGAGTCGATTATCTACTAATGTAGTTCGTTTTGCAGCCCCCAGCTCAGCCCACTCCACAAGGTGGAGCTCAGCAGACCCCAGATATTGCACCACCTCCCATGGTCCCCACACCCTTCCTTCAGTCAGATATGGGGCAGACCCTTACAGCTATCCTTGAGGCCTTCCAGGCTCAGCAGGCTCCAGCCCAGCAGCCAAACCCAGGGGCCAACTGGATGAGCACCTTCCGGGGACTCTCTCCCCCATCATACTTGGGGACAGAGTCGGCAGTGCGGACAGAGGAGTGGCTGGATGTTATGTATGAGATGTTGACTGGGATACAATGCCCTTGGGAGGAGAGGGTGGCCCTGGTGGTATCTTGCTTGGAGTCCCATGCTAAGAGGTGGTGGAAGACGCTGTTGGACACGACATTTGCTGATAGGGAGATTGCAGAAATCACTTGGGAGGAATTCAGGGCCACGCTGCAGGAGCACTTTGTTCCGCAGTCGGCCAGGGACGAGTTGGAGGAGCGGTTCTTGCAGCTGAGGCAGGGCATCAGGACGGTGGTGGAGTACCACCGAGAGTTCGATCATTTGGCCCGATATGCGGGCTCTTACCAGCTGGACGAAGCAGGTTACGTCAAGAGGTTTTATAAGGGCCTAAAAGAGGAGCTGAGGGAGGCCTTGCTGTTTGTATCTGACGGGCCTATCTCCTGAATTTTGGAGATGACGAAGAGGATTGAGGCCGATTGGCACACCACTCGGGGCCGGAAGCGGCAAGTGGAGGATCAGGGCCGGAGGGCCCGAAATGATCAGCGGCGAGGCACCATACCAGATGGAAGGAGGATAGAGGAGCAGCCTCGTCAGGAGGTGAGGCAGGAGCCGAGAGAGCAGGTGGTTTTGGCCCCTCAACCTCTCCGGATTTAGGAGATGCCGAGACCCGGGGGTATGGCGTATCCCCCGCCGGAGTGTTTCCATTGTCACCAGGTGGGACATCTCCGGAGACACTGCCATATGAGGGGGGAACCACCTCCAGCACCACAAGGTGGCCCACCTGCCCAGCATTTCGGAGGCCGAGGATGCGGCCGAGGACGTGGTAATCAGGGAGGAGACCGAAGACAGAATGGGGAGCAGATTTACGCTTTGGACTTAGCACAGCCCCGGAACCCGGACAGGGTTATTGCAGGTCTGAGAGTAATTTTAGTTTTGAATCTATTCCCTGCTCATATTAAGTATTGATAGAACTACTACACAACCTAGATTAGAAAACCTTACACCAAAGTTCTTTTTTAAAACTGATTTAGGAATGGTGATGGTGTGCGGCAAGCCTGCCCATACCCTGTTCGACACGGGGGCATCACACAACTTTGTCTCGGAGGATTTCGTCAAGGATCTGGACCAGATTCGATATTATACGGGATTATACAGGAGGATGCGTCTCCCCAATGGGATGGAGATCCAGTCCACAGAGAAGTGCCTCCTGGAGGTTACCATAGACGGGATGACACTCGAGGCCCCGGCGATGATCCTGAGAATGTCGGACTTCGACCTTGTCTTGGGCATGACATGGCTTGTCTGGAACCATGCCTAGATTGACTGCCCGGCGAGGAGGGTCGTGCTGCGCCATGGCGATACTTATGCGACATTTGAAGGTACTACTCCGGTTTCCCGCCGCCTGCTTTCATCTATTCTGGCCGTTAAGGCTCACATGCAAGGAGACGAGGTATATCAGGTATTATTCGAGATGACTGAGGAGAAGGACCTGATTGCTAGCATTCCGGTGGTTCGTGACTACGCCGATATTTTTCCGGATAAGCTGCCAGGACTGCCTCCGCATAGGGAGAAGGACTTTCATATTCAGTTGGTACCAGGGGCTAAGCCGGTATCCAAGGCCCCTTATCGGATGGCCCCGAAGGAGTTGGCGGAGTTTCGGACACAGTTGCAGGAGCTGGTGGAAGCAGGATTTGTTAGGCCGAGCTCCTCATCATGGGGAGCTCCGGTCCTATTCGTGAAGAAGAAGGATGGCACTCTTCGCATGTGCATCGACTATGGAGCACTAAATAGGCTGACCGTCCGAAATACCTATCCGCTCCCCAGGATAGACGAGTTGTTCGATCAGCTGGAGGGAGCCCATTATTTCTCGAAGCTGGACTTGAGGTCAGGCTACTACCAGCTGCAGATCCAGGAGGAGGATATTCCGAAGACGGCCTTTAGTAGCAGATATGGATTGTATGAGTTCATCGTGATGCCCTTCGGGCTCACGAATGCTCCGTCGGCGTTTATGAGCCTCATGAACCGGGTCTTCGAGGCTTATTTGGATGTGTTCGTCATAGTGTTCATAGACGACATCCTTATCTATTCTAAGACAGAGGAGGAGCACACGCGACATCTGGCTCTGACCTTGGAGAGACTGCGGGAGCATCGCCTTTATGCGAAGTTCAGCAAGTGTCGGTTCTGGTTGAAGGAGGTGGCTTTCTTAGGCCACATTATCAGCGGAGCCGGGCTGGCAGTGGACCCGACAAAGATTCAGGAAGTCAGGGATTGGCCGCCGCTGAAGACGGCCACGGACGTACGGAGTTTTCTAGGTCTTGCCGGTTATTTCTGGAAGTTCGTGGAGGGATTCTCTCGAATCGTCCTCCCGCTCACATCCTTGACGAAGAAGGAGGTACCGTTCGTGTGGACCCCGCAGTGCCAGACAGCTTTCCAGGAGCTGAAGGATCGGATAACCTCGGCTCCCATTCTTACTCTCCCCTCGGGGAGGGAGGGATTTCAGGTCTACACCGACGCATCATATCAGGGGATGGGAGCGGTGCTGATGCAGAACGGACACGTCATAGCTTATGCCTCCCGCCAGCTGAAGACCCATGAGAAGAACTATCCAGTGCATGACCTGGAGATGGGAGCAGTTGTATTCGCACTAAAGATATGGCGACACTACCTTTATGGAGTCCACTGTGATATATACTTCAATCATAAGAACCTTAAGTACGTGGACACGCAGAAGGAACTGAAAATCAGGAAGAGGCGGTGGGTGGTGTTTCTATCTGACTATCAGTATGAGATGCACTACCACCCGAGGAAGGAGAACGTGGTAGCGGATGCACTGAGTAGGAGAGCCGCCACAGCAGGAGCAGAGCCTCAGTTGATGTCTATGGAGCTGCTGCAGAGACTAGAGGACATGCACATTACTCTGGTGTCGTCTGACGATCCTGAGCTCTATGAGGAGTACTTGGCCGCGATGGGCGTTACCGATGACATCAGAGACCGACTCAGAGAAGGATAGAGGCAGGATGCCAAGTTAGAGCCCATCTTCCAAGCTTTGGAGGCAGACACTGCAGGAGATTACACACTGAGGGACGACCTGGTGTGCTTCAGAGGACGGGTGTATATACCGGAGGGAGGCCAGATCTGGGAGGATATTATGACGGAGGCGCACTGCAGCCGGTATTCTGTACACCCGGGGATCACAAAGATGACGACTGATTTGAAGAAGACTATGTTCTGGCCGGGCATGAAGAAGGATGTCTCTTACTTCGTGACCCATTGTGAGGCATGTCAGCTAGTGAAGGCGGAGTGCAGGAACCCCGCAGGATTATTGCAGCCACTCCCGGTGCCGGAGTGGAAGTTTGATGACATAGCCATGGACTTCATACATGGGCTTCCCCGGTCTCGGACAGGGAATGACTCGATCTGGGTAATCGTTGATCGGTTGACCAAGGTGGCTCGATTTATACCGATCAGGAAGGACGATTCAGTAGGAGTACTAATGCGGAAGTTTGTGGAGCAGTTCATTCGTTATCATGGCGTGCCCAGGACAATAGTGTCAGATCGTGATGGGCGGTTTACATCCACGGAGTGGCGATCAGTTCAAGCTTACTTAGGCACGCGATTGACCTTCAGCACTGCGTTTCATCCCCAGACAGACGGGCAGACAGAACGCACCAACCGGACGCTGGAAGACCTTTTGAGGCTATGCATTTTGGACCGCGGGGAACCGTGGGAGAAACTCTTACCCTTGGTCGAGTTCTCCTATAACAACAGCCACCAGTCCAGCATCAGGATGGCGCCTTACGAAGCCTTGTACGGGAGGAGATGTGGGACCCCGCTTTCTTGGATTCAGAACAAAGATCTGAAGGTGTTGGGATCAGAGTTTGTTGAAGACACCGAGGCACAGGTGAGGCTGATCAGAGACAGGATGCTAGAGGCGCAGAGTAGACAGGCTAAGTACTATGACGCCCGACATTGGCAGGTGGAGTTCCAGGTGGGAGACCGGGTGTTTCTGAAGATCCGGCCCATGCATGGAGTCTCGCGGTTGCGTGGTCGGAGGAAGAAGCTCAGCCCTAGGTACACGGGCCCTTACAGTATCCTGGAGCGGATCGGACCCCTAGCCTACCGGCTGGAGTTACCACCAGAGCTGGAAGCGCTGCACGACGTCTTCCATATTTCTTCACTGAGGAGGGCTCTGCTACGCTCGGAGCAGCAGATTTTGACCACCGAAGGGCCGGTAGCTTCAGACCGGTCAGTTCGTTTGGAGCCGGTTAGGATCGACGACCGAGGAGTACGAGTCCTGCATCGCAAGAAGGTCCCATTAGTCAAGGTCCTGTGGAGGAACCACGGCTAGGAGGAGCATACCTGGGAGCCGCAGGACCTGATGCGACAAAGATACCGAGAGCTATTCAGTCAGGTATACCTCTCAGACCCCTCAAGTTGTTAATTTATTCTCCTGCTTTAATTTACTAAGGGCTGCTCTAGGTAGATAGAGGCTTATCTTTTGTGCATTGGGGGCTTATCCTTGTTTATTGGGATCTTGGTCTGTCGATTGGGCGAAATGGTCATAGATCTAGGTTTCCCTTTAAACCTATTTTAGCAAACAAGCCGTCATGCTGGGATGTTACAAGGTTCTTTTCTTCGGTAGTAAGTCCCGTAGACTCAACCTTGATTTCGGGGACGAAATCTTTGTTTTGTTTATTGGGATTTGTAACATCCTATTTCCAACTAGACCCCTAAGAGTGATTTTGGCCATGACTAGGTCATGACAAACCCTAGGAAGCCAGAAATGGGCCAAGAGATAGGGGACAGAAAGGTGGGAGATCATCATGGTCTGCAAATAGTAGAACTCTGAACAATGGTGTAGGATGACCATGGGCCACACCCTAACCCCAAGACCCTACCACAACACCCCTAATACCTTGGGAGGCCCATTAGAGCCAAAAGGACCCATTAGGGTCAACCCAAGAGGCTCAGTTGACATGGTCAACCCTAGCCCTAAATGGGTCAAACTAGCCTACTTAGGGTCAATTGACCTACTCCTAGCCTAGAGGACCCCACCTATGCCCTCCTAACCCTAAAGTGAGGTCAATGGGTCACTAAGGACACATTGGGGTCAGCCCTAGAGGCCAGGTTGACCCAAGTCAACTCAAGCCCCTAATCTGGTCAAAGTACCCTTACTAAGGGTATGTGACCTCCAAAGTGCAGGGTAACCCTACATAACCCTACCTAGACCCTAGGGGAAGCCAATGGGTCACCCAGGACCCATAGGGGTCAACCCGATTGGTCATGTTGACCCAAGTCAACTCTAGCCCTAAAATGGTCAAAGTGCCCTTGCCAAGGGGCATGTGACCACCAAGATGCCCAATCAACCCTATTCTAGTAACCCTAGACCTTAAGGGAGTCCAATGGGCCACTAAAAATCTAATGGAGTCAACCCAGATGGTCAAATTGGCCCAGGTCAACCCTCATTTGGGTCAAGTCAAACCTAGCCCAAAAGGGCTAACCCAAGCCCAAGCCACTTCCTCCTTAGGCTAACCCCATTCCCATGACCATCATAACCAAGTGGACTGCATTTAGCTTGTGAGGTTGACTAGTCAACCAGAGGTGACTAGGAAAGAGAAAGGAGCTCCCCTCCGTGATAATGGAGGAGAGAGAAATTGAGGAAGAGGAAAGGGAGAGTGGAAGGCTGGCCAAGGGAGGCTAACAGCCACCATTTATGGCTGCAATCAACTCCTCTAGGGGAGAGGAGTTGATTCCAGCCATTTCCCGGCCACCAAGGGATGGATTCAGCCCCCCTCCACTCTACCCGAGCCACACCTTTAATGGTGTTAATGGCCATTGAAGAACCAGCCTCCCCTCTTCCCCATTTGCCATTTAAACACCATCAGGGGGCCAAGGGGAATATTTTAGAGCGTTTACCTGGAGGAGACGAGCCATCCCACTATGCTGTTGCAGAAGCCGAGCGCCGCCGCCGTCGTCAACGGCATCCCGCCGCTCTTCTCGCATCCAGGCCGCCAGGAATGTCCTCCCCCTCTCCTTAACTCATGATTAGATCATAGCAATCAATAGGTCCAAGGTTCGGGCTCAATTGAGCCCGATCCAATTCGGCTTCTCATGGATTTTTCTGAAAAACTTCACCTCTCGGGATTGCCGGAAAAGGGTTTTCCGGCGGCCAAGCCGCCGCCTGGGGATGGCCACCACCTCAACGGAGGTGGTGGTGGCGGTGGCCGGCCGGGTCGCCGGCGGTGGCGTTTGGAAATCGCTCCAGGCGGGATGAATCGCAGCCGTCGGCTCAACGAAGAAGATGACCGGATGCCGTTGATCCCTATGCCAAGATTCGTGCTGCATCAGGGTTAAACTATAGGAAATTAATTCTAATTATTTCATTATGTCACACTTTTGTCATTTAATGTTTTAAATATCTAAAAATAGTTAGAGGCTCTGTATGAGGAAATGATCAACACATGATTTGTAGCCCTTTCTGTCTATGTTATTTTAAAATTGGTGTGAACCAATTTAGGCTCCTGGTTTGACCAGGGCACCCATTTTGGTGGGACATACCCTTAGGGCTAGGCAGTCATTAAACTGAGTGCCCACACTTCATCCCTAGTCCAAATCAGTTGCAATTTTGACAGGGAGTCTACCCTAGCTATACCTAGAGCTGGTCTAAAATTGGGAATTTTTGGAGAAAATATTTCTATAGTTTTTATAAAAATTTAATAATTATTAAATAAATTAAATAGGTGGCCTAAACAACTCCAAACCCTCCCGAATTTTTGTGAGTGGTCCCTGGGTTCATTTTAGGTATCTGTATAGAGTTTCACCTAATTTGGATATGTTTTGAATAGGTTTTGACACAACCATAACTATACCTTAATAAGGGCATTTTGGTCAAAAGGTGCATTTCTGATTTTCAGTGACCAAATCACCTCAACAGAGGCTGAAATTTGGGCCACTGACTTGTTATGGCACTTAGCACCTCCCCATGGAATGTGGGGTAGAGTAGAGTTGATTTGCCCTAAGTCCCTAGGCCAAACCCTAAGGAGGGACCTTTTGGCCTTGTGAAGGGCATGAGTCCTAAACACCATGGATGAACTCCAAATTTTGCAAGGAGGTTCGTAGGATATATAAAACCCTCTGTTAGCAATAATAGCTAATTTTGAAAAGGGTAGGGGCCCCAAAACCCTAACTATAGCTTAGGACCTAAAACTTGTAGTGTAGGTTTGGGTTAGCTAAACACCTTGAAACTTAACCAAATTTGGGTAGTGATGGAATGAGGATATTTTGAGCCTCTGATAATTTACTTGAGGAGTTTTGATCAATATTTGTAGCACTTCATTTGTAACCAATAGGATTGCGCTAATAAATAAATTGGCTATTGTGGTCTCACAACCCACTGAAAGGACATGAAACATTGGCAGAGGTAGTTTTAGGCTATACTAATCATGTATGAATTTTGATAGAATTTTTGGATATCTATTTAGGGCATCTACTTCACAAGTGATTTATTTTGATTTCATACTAAATAATCCTTGCAAGAGCCCATTACTTATTAAAAAATCATGAAACTTGCTACATAGTGTTTCTAGCTCAATATTATCATGTGGGAATGTTTGTGGAGATATTTGATGGATAATTAGTATACTTTGTTCATTAATCCCTAAACTTGAAATTTCATGAGAAAATCAAATATGGCCTTAATTTTAAATGATAAATTATGAAACTTTTTCTAGGGTATTTGTAGGCCATCAAAATCATCCATGAATTTTCTCTGAATTTGTGGTGGCATTATTACTGTAAAATCTTTTAAATTGACTTTTTGTGAGGTAATTTTGAAATTAAATTTAAGGGCCCAATCCTTGCTAAAAAATTTGAAGCCTTAGGCCTTAGAATTGATTATGCATTTTGTAGTTACCATAAATTTATTGGATCATTATCTCTTCTGAAATTACTACTTCATGTTCAAACTTGGGCTATTTGGATACAAGAATAAATAAATAAATTACCAGACAAACTAGGAAAATTATGGATTTCTGGATTTATGCTTCGATTGTCATTTTCGCCCTCTAGTAATTATCTTAGGGGTATTGGATGAATATTTCATGTACTTCCCTTTTTACGGGTCATGTAGCTTAGGTGGTCTGCATATAGCAAAACTGCAGGAAATCATTTTTGGAGATGAATTAGAGCGTGTGATGGGTTTTGATGGATTGCTGGAAGGACATGTAGAATGGGTGGCATCTATGGAAGATGAGTGAGTAGAGTGTGGTTTTTGTCTAGGGTTTAGAGGCGTTCGGGTCCGACGAAAGATCGTCCTACCCAAGAAGAGTTGGGTCAAATCATCCTAGGGTTAGCATATCGGAACATGAGAAAATAATGGATAAGGGAACCAACCAATAACAAAATAATTACCTTGCGAAAGGGAACGCTGGGCGTAATCCCAACACAGTTCCTAGTGCCCCTTGAGAGCCCTTCACAGGGAATACCGGGGGCAGTCCTGGGTTAACGTAAACTGTTTTAACAAGCTGAAAAGAGAAACTTAGTAATTAGGGTTGCACATTTCACAAATACTGATGACACCGGATGTTAGCTGGGTGCTTAGGCTCGGATGGTTAAAAGGCGGACTTTGGGTCCGGGGAGCTTCGGCTCGATTGTTTGAGACGGACGTGTTGGTCCGGGGAGCTTCGGCTCGGTTCTTGATTACGCTAATTTGCATGTGCATAACAGGGAAGGAAATTAAGGTGGTGGGTCTTCGGTATTAGAGGGTCGATGCACCGACGCCAATACGTTAACTCGGCAAGTGTGGTTAGCACTTCGCCAACAGAAGTTCGGTGCGCCAGCCGGCAAGAGTACGCAGGAGTCCGCTTCGTGCACCAAGCATTGAGGCGTACGATAGGTCTGACCGGTAGTGCTTTACTGGTTTAGAGGTGGGCGAGGCCCAACCCACCGCTTCCGTCTGCCACTACGGAGGTATCCTGGGAGGTTACGGCTCCAGAAAGGGGGAACTAAAGGTCTGTGTGCACAGAGTCGGGTGTGTGTGTTGCACTTGCCTGTCCATCATACCCACTTGCATGTCATAGCATAATCATTACCTTTAACCTTGACACCTAAAGTATAAGTGGAATGGGACGCTTATACTTTAGGACCTGCAAAACGACCCCTCAATCTATAAGCTTGTGTGGGCAAGTTTATAAATTAAGGTTAATTTTGATATATATAGTTACTGCTGTTTGATCACCGACACCCTAACGTATAAATTGGTATGAGACTTTTTATACGATGGGAGGCTTGCAGAAGACCCCTTGGCTTATGTGTTTTCACATAAGTGAAGTTTACTTTTCATATTTCAGCTTATGTCTATACATGATATAGAATTGCTAGTATAGGTCCGCTGTCATCTGCTTTTGATTTTTCTCCACCTTCAAGTCCTCCCTTTTCTTCCTCTCCGCTCGGTGCCTAGGAGCCGTGGGGGAAGGGGCGGGGGATGATAGGACTTAGTCTTTTAGACTAACGGTTTTCGAACCGCATCATTTAGGGGATCGTGGAGACCAGCATGGAGAAGCAGCCCCAGAGACTGGTGCGCTTGGGGGTGGGGCAGTCTAGCTCCGGAGTTCATACAGCCGGGACCGTGAGTCTCGACCTTGAGTAGTTTTTCTGCTTCCGCATGAGTGATCTTTTTGTAGTGAGGATATGATGTACCGGGCATAAGCCCGTTTTTGCTACTCTGATGTATTATTCTGTGGACACTCCCTTCATGGAGTTATATTTTCTATGACATGTGATATTCTGTGGACTGCAATTTGCATTTACATCTTTATGCTACTTTTTTGCGATCGAATTCGGCCGGCAGAATCGGCGCCTTGTGGTGATGACCCTTCAGGGCGTGAAGGAGTCACCGCAAAATGACGGTTCTGGGCCTAAGACACCGGAGTCGAAAAATAAAAAAAAGGGGGTCTTACATGGGCAACTGGTTCCCCGGTACACCAAGAATGTGCCCTAAGTACACGGATCCTCGGGTTGAGTGGCTGATGGTTGTGATGGAATGTGTGCGTGAAAGCACATTATATGAGATATATATATGCTTGTGAAATGCTATGCCTGCAGGGAAGAATACCACTGCCCCGGGAAAGGGGTAGGGTCGTTATAATTTGGACAACTGAATGCTGACCGTTGCCTCTGTTTTCCACCGTTGGGTGGGCTGTCCCTGTATAGGTGTTGGAGTGCCTAGCGGGACGCATAAGGGCTGAAGTCCCTGCTGCATTTGTTGTTGCTACTGCTAGCCCTCGGAGGCTAAACTTATAAATGATGTGTTTTATTTATACGTGGCCGGCATGCGCGCCAATGTTGAGGCCACTGTTGTGAAAGCCCTGTAAGGCCATAAGGCAACTATTGTATTTGTAAAACATTCCTATGTTATATCTAAATGAGGAGCTTTTATATGTTGGACATTCATGTGTGAAGTTCAAATGTTAGTGTTAGGCTTCCGTTAACATGCAATGTGTTAGGGTACATTGCGCTACTCTGGTATCACTGCGTAACTTCACCGTCTGTTTTGTGGTATATGCTGTGGGGCCCCGGCCAGACCTTCTAGTATATGCTATGTGAACGGATGAGGTTGTTACATACCGCGCGGCGGTATTTGCTCGTCAGATATACATGATGAATGACTAGAGAAGTTAGAGGCATTGAGTGGTGTCGAATGGACTCAACGAACGTCGAAATACTATCACGCGGTGGTGTCAAGATACCACGCGGAGGTAGCTGCATGATTTAATTGGCATATGGCTCAGGAACATAACGCTTGGCGTTAGAGTTACCGCAAATGATAGCCCGCTGAATTTTGTTGACAAGGCGCTCGGGACGATATCGCGCGGCGGTACGATGATACCGCCCGGTGGTAGCAGAATAGGTGACGACACTTAAGTGGAAGGATTGGATGGTGGCTTGTGGCAGAAGAGGGTTTTCGAAGGTACCGTACGGCAGTACCATGCTACCGCACGACGGTAGCTCACTATTCAGGAAACCCTAGTGCTTCCTTTATAAGCGGATGTCCAAAGGCCAAGCCGTCTTCTTCCTTCTCCGATCATTCTTGTGAGAACGAAAGTTGCAGAGCTTCCCTTTGAAGAATGAGGAACGAGCGAACTTTTCTTTGAGGAGGAGAGAAAGAGCCGAGGCTGACGCCGTCATGCCGCGATGGAGGATAACATGACCTCTGACCGGATACGAGGTGAGCTTCCTACCCTCTCCCTTTGTGCTAGATCTCTAGCTATTCCTAGGAGAGATATAGACTCTAAATAGTCTTGATTTGTGAGAAGGAGATTTCCCTAGGAAGAGGCCATGCTAGGACTTATGTCCTAGAGATTACGCGTTGTCAACCTCTCCTTCCTTTTATATGAAGATGGGGACTGGTTTCGTAAAGAGAAGTGGCCTAATGAGGGTGAATAAGGGAGGAGGAATGCTGGATGTAATTTTGGAAATATTGGGTAAAGGAGGAAGACGAGCCGATGTCGTTCATTTCCCTTTAAGATGAGTGCAAAAATCTATTTTTTGGGCACAACAAACTTTGAGGCTGTTTTCGAGCACGATACGACCATACCTGGGCTTTCGACTGAACACGAAAGTTGAAGTCCTTGGAAATACCTTTCCAACGGGTGGTTATTTTTCTGCATGCATCAGACTTCAAGGCTGATTTCGAGTACCTTGTATTCTGATCTAGGTGATGGACCGAATACAAAAGTTGAAGTCCTTGGAAATTCCTTTCCAACTGATGGTTACACACTTTCATGCAAGTTCTGTAACTCGGGAATGTCCAGTCGAAGTGGCTTTACAGTCAAGTCCTGTGTACTTAATATTCTCGGGTTAGAGAGGTAATGGGCTTGGTGTAAGCACTAGAATTGTAAGAATAAATGTTGAGGTTTTAGCGAACTTGGTCCTATGTGAATGTGATGAACAAATGGTTGAGAATCATAATTGGGCATGAATGTAATTTGTGAATGGAATAGGTTTGGAAAAGATGTGACATTCGATAATTGAACAAGTAAACCGTGAATCCATATTAATGCTAGGGGTCAAATATCTTTATGCTAATGCTATTACCGTGATGGAAGCATAATGGTTGGTGGATGTTGGATCTTTAAAAGAAATTGTAAGAGGTTGATACATGGCCATGAGATGAGTTAAATAAGGAAGGGGTAAAGTGGTCGACTGCTTAGAGTCATGCCTCCCTTTGGGTAGTAGTGTGAGATTGATGAGTTGTGAAAGGTGGCTTGCCACCCGTATAAACTATAAACCCTTATTGGGTATGGAAAAGTGAATGGCTTGGATGTGCAAGTGTGTTGTCTCACTGAAATGACATGTTGGTAAGGGACTCGGTATGAAGTACTAGCGTGTTGTAGAGCACAGGATGTGAAATCTTATAAGGGACTCATTGTGGAGCACTATATGTGAAATGCATGCAGTGTGAGTTAACATGCAGTATCATAATCCTGGGTTAAGGATAGTATGGTAGGTCAACCTGCTCGTAAGTCATCACATCGACGGGAGATCTCAGATAGACTTGCACGGTTTGGGCCTTGGTCCTCGGTGTTTACTTCCCGGGGCACCGTCCGTGCTAGTGGACATTTGGTCTTGGTCCTTTGGTTATATGTTCATAGAGGCACCTTCTGTGCCACGATGATAGGCCAGTTTGTGCTGTGTTCTTGTTGCACATCTACCCGAGACCCCTCTGAGCCATAGTACGCATGTGAGCTTCACTGTTGTGTTCTTAGCATTAAGGCGTACAGAGGCCTAGGCTTGGTAGTGTGGATGCCCGCCTAATAGTGGAAAAGCCCGATCCATTGTCACTATCTGGCCACGACGGATGGCGCCTGAGAGGTTAGCTACTTGCTCAAAAAGTGGGAACTACAATTCAGTGTAGACATAGCAGTTGCATATGCATGAGCATGGGTGAGTCATTGCATTGCATTCATATCATTACATTACATACACAAGATCCTTATCGTATAAGTTGGTATGAGCACTCTTATACGATGAGTTACTCTACTGTTGAGCCGATCCTTAACTTATATGTTTGTATGGACATTCATATAAGTTAAGTTACTTTATGTCGTACTTTCATATTATATACTGCTGTAAAGGATAGAGCTATTATGGTTAATTGATAAACTCATTTGTTGTAATTACTGATATACACTGATATTGTTTACTCCTATACCACCTGTTTGTATTGCTGCTTATTTATATATTTTGTACCATTGTTCCTTTCTCCACCTGGTGCCGAGGAGTCTCCGGGGGAGAGGATGTGATTATCACTTAGTCTTTATGACTAACGGTTGCTACGTCTTCCTTTTTAGGAGGGAATCCCGTAGATAGAGCAACAACAGGTTATGCAGGAGGGCAGCAAGGCCAGGACGGCAGGGACTGATGTGATGGTACCATCATCGCCGTCGGTGACTGAAGTGAGTGTTTTTAGAGAGACTCATTTTGTAGCCGTTTGGCCTTGTGTACTCTGATGATAATGAAGCCCCAGATGATTCTTATCTCTGTTGTACTTGTGGACTTATATATTAGGCTGTAATTTTGGCTTCTGATTTATATTCTTTATGTTGAGTTGGCATGAATGATATGTTTAGTTAGCAGGATAGGCGACTTGTAGTACAGGTTAGCCCGTGTGCTAACGCTACCACAAGACGGCTGTTCTGGGCATAAGACTCCCCTCGTGTCGTGTTTTTTGTTCGGGGCGGGGGGGGGGGGGGGGGGGGTCTTACAAATGGTATCAGAGGGATGTTTCGATTTTCCGACATGTGGGTTATAGATTGCTATGATCATGAGCTAAAGAAGTCATTGAATAATTGACCACTCCCGTTAGATTAGTCAGTTTGGGGGCAAACTAACTTAGCGGAATCAGTGGTGTGCCCATATGTAATTTATACTAAGTATGTCCAATTTTGACCCTACGTTTAGCCAACCTGACCTTAGGCTTGTATCTTACGTATAGATCCCAGTGCATGTTGAGCCAGTGGGGGGGCACTCCCTCCCCTTCCGTGCCCATACGGTTCCATCAATCAGAGCTGAGACAAACGATCAGGACTATTCTAGACGCCTTTAGGTCTCAACAAGCCACAGTACGACAACAGTATCCAGGCTCAAACTGGTTGAGCACCTTCTGATCTCTCTCCCCTCATGCCTACCTTGGGACAGAGTCGGTCATGCGTACGGAAAAATGACTCGACACATTGCAGGAGCCGTTGGCAGGAATCCATTGTCCAGCCAGCATGGTTGTGACATTAGTAGTGTCTGTCCTGGAACTGCACGCCAAGAGGAGCTGGAAGTCCCTTATGGGTTCCACCTTCCAGGGCTGAGTTTATATGGAGATCAATTGGAATGAGTTCTCGGGAGCTTTCTTGGAACATTTCATCCCGTCTACTGCTAGAGACGAACCCAAGGAAAGATTCTTGCAGTAAAAACAGGTATCGAAGTAGGTTATAGAATAATAGATGGAGTTCTAGCATCTGGCAAGGTTTGCTGACTCATATGAGTTGGATGACCGAGGTTATGCTAAATGACTCTATAAAGGCTTGCATGATCCCCTGAGGCAAGCCCTTTTGTTTAAAGTGGGCTCGAGTTTAGCTGAGATCATCGACATGGAAAAAAGGCTGGAGGTAGATAATTTGGGGAGTAATTAGAGACCCGCTCATGGTGTGATGAAGGCTGGTCCTAGTTATAGAAGGAGCTAGGACAACTGGGGAAGAGGAAACAATAGTGGCGGAGGTCGCTTCCATCAGAATTTTAGAATGTAGCGTCTGACACCGCAGCCAGCACTACCTCCACCGCAACCACAATACCCGCAACCTAGGGAGCAAAACGAGCGAGTCTGCTTCCAGTGCAACCAGCTAAGCCACATCCTATGTCACTGCCTGCAGCTAGGTGGGAATGCTCATCATGCCCTTTCTCCAGCAGCTCCACGAGGATGGGGACATGTGCGTGGTCGAGGATGAGGACCATGAGGAAGGAATCACGGACCTGACCAGGATCAGGTGTTTGTGTTAGACATGGAACAGTAGAGAAATCCCCAGGAGGTGATTGCAGGCATGTCATGATTCGATTAATGTGTTGTAAGCATTTCTTTTTGATTGCTTAGTAGATGCCGCTTTGAGTCTTTGTAATTGATACCCAAGCACCGTGATGGATGGTGGGAAACCAGCTTATACTTTATTGATACCGGTGCTACACACTCGTTTGTGTTGAAGGACTTCGTTAGATACTTGGAAGGAGTGCAAAACTTCACCGGTATTGCTCGGAGAGTACGCCTCCCGGATGGCTCTGAGACAACTGCAGCCGCCAAGTGTGAATTGGAGGTATTCCTTGGAGGAAAGGTCTTTGAAACCCCTGCCACCGTATTAAGAATGTTAGGATTTGACCTCATTCTGGGCATGGCATGGTTGGATTAGTACCGCGCCTGAATTGATTGTGCGGAGAAAAGAATTTTCTTGAGACATGGGGACTCTGAAGTCATCTTTTAAGGTGTTAGATTCGCACCTCGTATGTTATTATCCTCAACTCAGGCCTTAAAAGCCCACATGAAGGCGGATTAGGTTTACATGATTTGTTTCAAGTTGAAAGAGATGATGATGGATATGAAAGATGTGCAAGTGGTGCGGGATTTCCCTGAGATATTTCCCGAGAAGCTACCAGGATTACCCCCGCAACGAGAGGTGGACTTTCAGATTAAGTTAGTACCGGGTGTCAAGCCCATCTCTAGGACCCCTTACCGAATGGCCTCGAAGGAACTCGCAGAGTTTAGAGTTTAGTTACAAGAACTAGTAGAATCAGGGTTTGTTCGCCAGAGTTCATCACCCTAGGGAGCCCCTATTGTATTCGTTAAGAAGAAGGACAGAACATTGTGATTGTGTATAGACTACCAAGAGCTCAACCATTTAACGACACAGAACACCTATCCATTACCTCAAATTGATGAGTTATTTGTTCAGCTGGTAATACCAGAGGAGGAAATACATAAAACAACATTTAGCTCAAGGTATAGGTTATATGAGTTCACCGTGATGCCATTCGGGCTCACGAATGCCCCTTCAACGTTCATGAGCCTGATGAACAAAGTGTTTGAGCCATACCTTGATGTATTCGTCATCATCTTCATCGATGACATTTTGGTCTATTCGAAGACAGAGGAGGAGCATGTAGAACACTTGACCTTGGTGCTGAAAAAGCAAAGGAGCATACCTTGTTTGCCAAATTCAGTAAGTGTAAATTTTGGCTCCGAGAAGTTGCCTTCTTAGGACATGTGATCAGTGGTGCTGGACTAGCCATGGATCCGGCTAAGGTGCGTTCTGTGAAGGAATGGTCGCCTCTGAAGTAAGCGGCCGATGTGAGGAGTTTCCCTTGATATGCTGGGTATTATCGCAAGTTTGTGAAGGGATTCTCAAAGTTATCCCTCCCTCTCACAACTCTGATAAAGAAGCGTGTGCCGTACGAGTGGACACACTAGTGCAAATAATCATTCCAAGAACTGAAGGATAGACTTACATGCGCACCCATCCTAGCTCTTCCATCTCGGAAGGAAGGATTTCAAGTTTACACTGATGCATCATACCAAGGGATGGGAGTGGCACTGATGTAGCACGGGCATGTGATCACTTATGCTTCGAGGCAACAGAAGAAGCATCAAGCTAATTACCCAGTTCATAATTTGGAGTTGGGGGCTGTGGTATTCGCCTTGAACGTTTGGAGACACTATCTATATGGCGTCCACTGTGAGAAATTTTCGGATCATAAGAATTTAAAGTATGTTCATACTCAAAAGGAGCTGAACCTGAGACAACGGCGGTGGTTAGAATTTTTATGTGATTACAAATTTACCTTGAACTACCACCCCGAAAAAGGAAACTCTGTAGCCGATGCTTTGAGCAAAAAGGTACTAGAATCGAACCCTGAGTCTTGGTTGATGAGTATGAAGTTAGCTCGGATGCTTGAAGAGATGGAGATCACCCTGGTGTATAAATACCATTCTGAAGGGTATATAGAGTACCAAACCGTAATGAGCATAGTCTGTGATATTCGGGACCGAATCCGGGTAGAGCAAGGGAAGGATGTTGCTCTGGCCCATGTTTAAGTCAATAAAAGATGGATCTACTAACAAATATTCCCTAAAGGACGGCCTCGTTCATTTCCATGGTCGGCTCTAATTTCCCAAAGGCGGTAAAATTCGGGAAGATAACTTAAGAGAGGCACATTATTCTAAGTATTCAGTGCTTCCTAGGATTTCCAAAATGTACGCTGACTTGTGAAAGACCATGTGTTGGCCAGGATTGAAAAGGGACGTCAGGTATTTTGTTACGCACTGCGAGGATTGTCAGCGGGTGAAGACGGAGTGTAAAAGCCCCGGAGGATTATTACAGTCGTTGCCCATTCCCGAGTGGAAGTTCGAGGACATCTCTATGGACTTCGTTCACGGATTGCCTCTCTAACGCTCTAGGAATGATTCAGTTTGGCTAATCATGGACCGCCTGACAAAGGTATCCATGTTTATTCCTATGAAGAAGGAGGAACATGTGGACATTTTGGTGCGCCTCTTTGTGGAGCAGTTTGTACGGTACCATGGTGTGCCAAAGACAATTGTTTCTGACCGGGACGTTTGTTTCACCTCCAATGAATTGAAGGTTGTACATGAATATTTGGGTTCACGCCTTACCTTCAGCACAGCCTTTAATCCTCAGATGGACGGGCAGTCTGAGAGGACCATCAGAACCTTGGAAGATCTATTAAGGTCATGTGTCGTGATAGAGGAGAGCAGTATGAAAGGTTCTTACCCATGGTAGAATTTTCATATAACAACAACCATCAAGCCAGTACTATGATGACACCCTATGAATCCCTTTATTGAAGGTGTAGAACTCCCTTGTCGTGGGTGCAACATGAAGATCCAAAGGTTTTGGGATATGAGTATATTGACGATACATATGTTGTTATTAGGCTAATATGAGACCGCATGCTTGAGGATCAAAGTCGGCAGGCTAGGTATTATAATGAAAAACATAGGATGGTGGAATTTCAAGTGGGCGACAATGTGTTCCTGAAGATCCGACCGATGCATGTAGTATTACGGGTGCGTGGTGTGAAGAAGCTCAGTCCAAGATACGTTGGGCCTTATGCTATATTGGAGATGATTGGCCCTTTGGCATATCAGTTGGAGCTGCCACCAGAGCTAGAGAATTTACATGACATGTTCCAAGTGTCATCACTTCGAAGGTGCTGTTGCAGCCCGATCAACATGTCCTCACCACAGATGGTGCAGTAGGAACTGATAGATCCGCCTAACTAGAGTTAGT
Source organism: Platanthera guangdongensis (assembly GCA_039583875.1). Lineage (NCBI taxonomy): Eukaryota > Viridiplantae > Streptophyta > Magnoliopsida > Asparagales > Orchidaceae > Platanthera > Platanthera guangdongensis. The sequence goes on from CM077153.1 coordinate 195,888,629, forward strand.
GCGGATAGTGGCACCGAAACAAGGATCTTGCGACAGAAAAGTGTCCCATTGGTAAAGTCTTGTGGTCAAATCACGGGAAGGAGGAGTATACTTGGAAGGCAATGGACTTGATGCAAAAGCGCTACCCGGAGTTGTTTCCCCAAGGTAAGGTTTAAAGGCATTTTTTATTTTATCTTTATGCTTTCCTTTCCCGATAGCTTTAGCCTGATTTTGGGGACGAAATCTTTTATTTTGTTTATAGGATTTGTAATATCCCAATTCACGCTAGACCCCTCGTCCGCACTTTCAGATCAGGAGAGTGGACTTGGGCTCAGGTGTGCTGCAAATAAAGACTGCACCGGAGCCGGGGAAAGTGCCGACTAGGAAATTGGGTGTCTAGACACTACCGCGCGGCGGTAGTAGTTACCGCGCGGCGGTAGTAGTTACCGCGCGGCGGTAGTTGCTCGTCGGATATACACGACGAATGCCTAGAGGAGTTGGAGGTGTTGAGTGCTGTTGAATGGACTCAACGATCATCGAAATACTATCGCGCGGAAGTAGTAGTTACTGCACAGCGGTAGTTTCTCGTCAGATATACACGACGAATGCCTAGAGGAGTTGGAGGCGTTGAGTGGTGTCAAATGGACTCTACGATTGTCGAAATACTATCGCATGGCAGTGGCAAGATACCGCGCGACTGTAGCCCCATGATTTAATTGGCATACGGCTTTGGAACTTAACTCTTGGCGTTAGAGTTACTGCGGGCGCTAGCCCATTGAATTATGTTTACAAGGCGCTCATGACGATATCCCACTGCAGTAGGATGATACTGCCCAGTGGTAGCAGAATAGGTGGCGTTACCTGAGTGGATGGTTTGGACGGTGGTTTGCAGCAGAAGACGGTTTTCGAAGGTACCGCGCGGAGGTAGCATGCTACCGCGCGATGGTATCTCGCTATTCAGGAAACCCTAGTGCTTCCTTTATAAGCGGATGTCCAAAGGCCAAGCCGCCTTCTTCCTTCTCTGATATTTCCTTTGAGAATGAAAGTTGCAGAGCTTCCCTTGGAAGAACGATGAACAAGCAGACTTTTCTTGGAGGCGGAGAGTAAGAGCCGAGGCCGACGCCGGCATGCCGTAAAGGAGGAAAACAAGATCTATGGTCGGAAACGAGGTGTGCTTCCAACCCTCCCCCTTGGTGCTAGATCTCTCGTTATTCCTAGGAGAGATATCGACTCTAAAGAGTCTTGATTTGTTAGAAGGAGATTTCGCTAGTAAGAGGCCATGCTAGGACTTGCGACATAGAGATTAGACATCTTCAACATCTCCTTCCTTCTATGTGGAGATGGGAACTGGTTTCGTGAAGATAAGTGGCCTAATGAGGGTGAATAAGGGAGGAGGAATGCTGGATGTAATTTTGGAAATATTGGCTAGAGGAGGAAGACGAACAAATGTCATTCGTTTTGCTTTTAGATTCGTGCATAAATCTATTTTCTGCACGCAGCGAACTTCGAGGCCATTTTCGAACATGATACAGCAAGACCTGGGCTTTTGATTGAACACAAAAGTTGAAGTCCTTGGAAATACCTTTCCAACGGGTAGTTACATGTTTTCATATGAGGCTTGTAGCTTTGGGAAAGTCAAATCGAACTTGCTGTACTAATAGGCCATACGTGCAAAAATCTGTTTCTGCACGCAGCGGACTTCGAGGCTGATTTCGAGTACCTTGTGTTCTGATCTGGGTGATGGACCGAATACAAAAGATGAAGTCCTTGGAAATACCTTTCCAATGGATGGTTACACGATTTCATACAATTCTTTTAGACTATGGAATGTCCAGTCAAAGTGGCTATACAGTCAAGTAATGTGTACTTAATATTCTCGACTTATAGAGGTAATGGGATTGTTTTGAGTAAAGGAATTGTTAGAATAAATGTTGAAGTTTTAGCGAACTTGGTCATATGTGAATATGATATACAAATGGTTGGAAATCATAATTGGGCATGAATGTAATTTGTGAATGGAAGCCCTATATGTGAAATGCATGCGGTATGAGTTGACACGTTGTGTCATAACCTAGGTTAAGGTTAGTGTGGCCGGTCAACAGGCTCGCCAGTCATCACACCGACGGGTGTTGGTAGATATACTTGCACGGTTTAGGCCTTGGTCGTCAGTGTTTACTTCTCGGGTCACCATCCATGCTAGTGGATAGTTGGCCTTGGTCCTTTGGTGATATGTTCACAGAGGCACATTCCGTACCATGATGATAGGCCAGTTTGGGTTGTGTTCTTGGTGCACATCTACCCGAGACCCCTCTGAGCCGTAGTACGCATGTGAGCTTTGCTATTGTGTTCTGAGCATTGAGGCATACAGAGGCCTTGGATTGGTAGTGAGGATGCCCGTCTAGTAGTGGAAATGCTCATTCAACTGTAACCTTCTGGCCACGACGGATGGCACCTGAGAGGTTAGCTACCTGCTCGAAAATTGTGAACTACAATTCTGTGTCCACATAGCAGTTGCATGTGCATGAGCATGGGTGAGTCATTGTATTGAATTCATATCATTATATTACATTACATACACAAATCCTTATAATATAAGTTTGTATGGGCACTCTTATACGATGAGTTACTCTACCGTTGAGCCGATCCTTAACTTATATGTCTGTATGGGCATTCATATAAGTTAAGTTACTTTCTGTCGTACTTTCATATTATATACTGTTGTAAATGCTAGAGATGCTAAGGTTGATTGATAAACTCATTTGTTGCAATTACTAATATACACTGATATTGTTTACTACTATACCACCTATTTGTACTACTACTTATTTATATATATTGTGTCCTTATTCCTTTCTCCGCCCGAAGCCAAGGAGTCGTCGGGGGAGCAGATGTGATAAAAACTTAGTCTTTATGACTAACAGTTGCTATGTCTTCAATTTTAGGATGGAACGCTATAGATAGAGCAACAACACGTAACACAGGTGGGCAACCAGGCCAGGACGACAAGGCCTGATGTAACGGTAGCGTCGTTGCCGTCAGTGACTGAAGTGAGTGTTTTTAGAGAGACTCATTTTGTAGGCGTTTGGCATTGTGTAATCTGATGATAATGAAGCCCTGGATGCTTCTTATCTTTGTTGTACTTGTGGACTTATATACTAGTGTGTAATTTTGGCTTCTGATTTATATTCTTTATGTTGGGTTGGCATGATTGATATCTTTAGTCGGTAGGATAGGCGTCTTGCAGTACAAGTTAGCTCATGTGCTAACACTATCATAAGGAGGCTGTTCTGGGCATAAGACTCCCCTCATGCCGTGTTATGTGTTCCTGGAGAGGGGGGGGGGGAGGGTCTTACAATGCCTCCCACTCAATGCCTCGACTTAACGCTGCTACTCAACATACTCAACGCCAGGCTGCTGCCGAGTGGTAAATAGTTAACGCCACGCGCTAGCTTCCAAAGGCTCAAGTACAGAAACAGGGTTATTACAACTCCTCCCCCCCCTAAGTAGAATTTCATCCTCGAAATTAAGCATGTACTCAAACAAAAGGAATACCTGAAGTAAAAAAATTTTGGGAAGTCCTCCCACATTGCTTGCTCATGCTTCCAAGAGAAATCGTCTTGCCCGCAATTATCCCAGCGCACTTTCACGAGCTTAACCTCTTTATTCCGCAACTACCAAACTTCTGAATCCTCTATGCCAACCGGATGGACTTTCGTCCTCAAGTCCTCTTCTACCGGTACTGCCTTTGCATCTCAAATTCGTTCCTCGACTTCGAACGACCCCAAAAATATCGGACTCAACTTCTTGAGTCTGCGAATCCGCGAAACACCTTTGAATGGCTTAATCTTTAAATATACCTAGTCTTCTACTGTAAACTCCACGTAACTATGTCGCGCATTGAAATACTTTGTCTGCCGATCCAGAGCAACCTTCATGCACTCCTGAATCGTTCACACCAACTCTCAAGAATCGGCCAGCATCCCTTTTCCCAAAAGTTTGGTGTCTCCATCCTCTATCCATGATATCCGTGTTCGACACCACCTTCCAAACAAAGCCTTGTATGGCGCTATCTTGATACTCGCCTGGATACTGTTATTGCAGGCAAACTTCACCATGAAAAGGTGATCTTCTCACGACTTGCCAAAATAAAGGGTACACATTCTCAGCATATCCTCCATAGTACAGTTCGTCCTTTCAGTTTGAGCATTGGTTTGAGGATGGAACACCGTACTATATTTGGGCTTTGTGCATAGACGTTTTTGTACCAATATCAAGTACTTGGACGTGAACCGTCCATCACGATCACTAACACTACTCTAGGCAATTCCGTGCAACCGCACAATATTGCTAACGTACAGTTCTACCAGCTTCTCCATGTTGTCCTCCTTCCAATTCAGGATGATGTGAGCCACTTTGGTCAAGCGATCCACGATCACCCAAATCGTATCGCTACTCTACTGCGACCGAGGTAGGCCATGCACAAAATCCATGGAGATGTCAACAAATTTCCACTCAGGGTAGGAAGAGGCTTCAGAAACCTGCCTGACTTTTGACATTGAGCCTTCACTAAGGCATAAGTTTAGCACAGACTCACATACAGAGCTACCCAGGCCACCAAAAGGAGTTCTTTATATCCAAGTACATCTTTCTACTGCCCAGGTGATTGGAGTACTTCGTGAAATGAGCCTTAAACATCAACTCCTCGTGGAGTTTGCCGAACTGCGATACACATACCCTTTCTTCCTTCCTTAAGATTCCATCAATCATCTCTCAGATACTACCCTCACCTTTTGAGCTTCTAGCAAAAATGGCTGGAACTCTACATCCACACTGGTCGCTTCCCTGATACAATCAGACAAGTCGGTCTGCAACTCTATCCAGTTCAACCGAGCCATACTAAACTCGCCTCTTGCTACACACTCAATGTCATGGGACTCAAAATCCCGCACCAACTGCTCATCATGCTTCAATCCAATTCCCTTGACCAGAATACTTTCTTCTCAAGGAATCGGCCACCATGCTGGACTTGCCCGACATATAATGAATCTCCACATCGTACTCCCCAAGGAACTCGACCCACCTGCGCTACCGCATGTTCAAGTCTTTTTGATCTATAAGATACTTTAGGCTTTTGTGGTCCGTGAAGATCTCTACTTTTGCACCGTACACATAGTGCTGCCACAACTTCAACGAAAAAATTATCGCTGCCAACTCCAAGTCATGGATGGGGTAATTCCTCTCATGAGGCTTCAACTGTCAAGATGCAAAGGCTATCACACTGCCATATTGCACTAGCACGCAACTCAAACCGCAACCTGACGCGTCACTAAAAATCTGAAAACCCTCAGTCCCTCTCGAAAGACTTTGGATTGGAGCCGACATCAACCTTCCCTACAGGGTATCAAACTCTTGATTGTACTCTTTCAGGGTACCAAACGCTGTCTTGGGTATGTCTTCCTCACGAATTTGCATCTAGTATTACCCTGACTTTAGGTCCAACTTAGAGTACACCACCGACCCTACCAACTGGTCAAACAGGTCATCTATCCGTGAGATTGGATACTTATTCTTGACGGTTAGTTTATTCAACTCTCAGTAGTCTATGCACAACCGAATACTACCATCTTTCATCTTCACGAACAGCACTGTCACGCTCCATGATGAAGAGCTGGGTCTAATGTACCCTTGCTCCAACAGTTCCTGGAACTGCACCATGAGCTCGTCCAACTCCTTCGGTGCCATCCTAAAAGTAGGATGTGACACCGGCCTGGCTTCTGACACTAACTGAATTGAGAAATCGATCTCCAGTCGAGGAGGTGCCCCGGGAAGCTCCTCAGGAAACACATCCTCAAATTCTGCCACTACCGGTTCTTCTCCAAGTGATAGGTTCGAAAGTTGAACTTCGAACAATGCTACTAAAGCTAATCCTCCCTGGTTAACTCTCTACAGCAACTACATGGCCAGGATTGATAGGCACATTATTCTAAGTATTCAGTGCTTCTTAGGATTTCCAAAATGTACGATGACTTGCGAAAGACCATGTGTTGGCCAGGATTGAAAAGAGACGTCAGGTATTTTGTTACGCACTGCGAGGCTTGTCAGAGGGTGAAGGCGGAGTGTAAAAGCGCCAGAGGATTATTACAGTCATTGCCCATTCCCGAGTGGAAGTTCAAGGACATCTCTATGGACTTCGTTCACGGATTGCCTCTCTCACGCTTTAGGAATGATTCAGTTTGGGTAATCATGGACCGCCTGACGAAGGTATCCATGTTTATTCATATGAAGGAGGCACATGTGGACATTTTGGTGCGCCTCTTTGTGGAGCAGTTTGTACGGTACCATGGCGTGTCAAAGACAATTGTTTCTGACCGGGACGGTTGTTTCACCTCCAATGAAAGGAAGGTTGTACATGCATATTTGTGTTCACGCCTTACCTTCAGCACAACCTTTAATCCTCAGACGGACGGGCAGTCAGAAAGGACAATCAGAACCTTGGAAGATCTATTAAGGTCATGTGTCGTGATAGAGGAGAGCCGTATGAAAGGTTCTTACCCATGGTAGAATTTTCATATAGCAACAACCATCAAGCCAGTATTGGGATGACACCCCATGAATCCCTTTATTGAAGGTGTAGAACTCCCTTGTCGTGGGTGCAACATGAAGATCCAAAGGTTTTGGGAGATGAGTATATTGACGATACATATGTTGTTGTTAGGCTAATATGAGACCGCATGCTTGAGGATCAAAGTCGGCAGGCTAAGTATTATAATGCAAAACATAGGATGATGGAATTTCAAGTGGGCGACAATGTGTTCCTGAAGATCCGACCGATGCATGGAGTATTACAGGTGAGTGGTGTGAAGAAGCTCGGCCCAAGATACGTTGGGCCTTATGCTATATTGGAAAGGATTGTCCCTTTGGCCTATCAGTTGGAGCTATCACCAGAGCTAGAGAATTTACATGACGTGTTCCATGTGTCATCACTTTGAAAGGTGCTGTTGTAGCCCGATCAACATGTCCTAGAAGAACAAAGCATATGCTTATCAAGTTATACACAAGCAATTCACAAGGCATAAAGTATATAAAGTATGAAAACTAAATACTACTCGTACCTGTGATGACATTAGCCTGATTGATGGCCTCTGTTGGCCAAGATTGTACACTCTTGGCTAAGCTGGAGCATATTGGGTCGCAGTTGACTCCACCGCCTTTCCTTTTTCAACATACAATGCTCTCGCCTTTTTGTCCTTCCCTGGAAGGCCACTGATGAGTCCGATTTATATAGGGTTTTTCAGACTCATCTGGGCTAGTTTTCACGCGTTTGCACTTCACTTTTAGTTATATATCGTTCATATTTCATCTTGTCTCTATTTTCATAGGAAGTGCACACTTAGGCCCAGGGTTGTGTATTTTTGTTACTTTTATTGATTGTACTCCATTTTGTGATTGCCTGGAATGTCTGCACATATCAGTGATTGGTTTTTCCTTTCGGTACAGGGGTCATGTGCGTGTTCCGGGATGGTTGTGAAACAGGAATACTACGCACGATCATGGGATATATTGCGCACGACCACTGGTCGTGCGCCCCTGATCGTGCGCACTACTCTATGTTTTCCAGAATCAGCCTGGGGTAAGCGCACGACCACTGGACATATTGCGCACGACCACCGGTTGTGCGCCACAGATCGTGTGCATTGATTCCTCAATTCTGGAGTCCTGTCTGGGGTAATCGCACGACCATTGGACTTAGTGCGCACGACCACTGGTCGTGCGCCACTACTCGTGCGCGTTATCCCAGTTCTTCTTCCTGATCTTTCATGCTAGTGCGCACGAGAACCGGACATAGTGCGCACGACCACTGGTCGTGTGCCTGTGATCGTGCGTATTGTTCATTTCTGCTTTGTATAAATAGTGCAGGTCTCGCCCTAATTGAGAGAGGATCCAGAGCTCGACATTTCTCCGCCATTTTCCGCCTTCTCCGTCGTTCTCCTTCATCTTCCACCCTAGGGAGGTGCTCCGGGCAAGCTTTCACCACCAAATCCAAGTCGGAGCTTCCTCTCGGCCTTCTCCTCCATCCGCGAGCTTCAAGTAGGGTTTGACGCCATAGCCATCAAGCAAAGGAAAGCTAGCAAACTTCGTCCGCTATCGTGAGACGAAGAAGACGGGCCATTGGAAGGTGGTGACAGCCCTTCTCTACCCCGGACGCAGTTGAGGACCGTTCTTGGATGCGGAATGACAACCCGACGATTCCAACCGTGAATCCTCAGCAAGGCTTCGGATTCGGTCGATCTCTTGACTTGTTCTTGCTTTCTTGTTGAATATTGGTGTTTAACTTTATTTATATTGATGAAGTGCACTGTGGTTGTTTATGTTATGTGTTTCATGTCTATGTGATTCCTATTTCATATTACTGCCTAAGTTGCTTGAGTTGCGCCTTATATTCCATCCACCATCCATCCACCCTTGCCGCACTAGCAATATCTAGTGGCATGCGTAGTGAAGAGGTGCTTATGACCCTCATTCCGCCATTCTAACCACCTCATCCGCTAGCCTTCTCGTCCATCCGCCTAGTGATTCGGTGCATAGCAGCCCGACTAGTCTTCCATCCCGCCTGGCGAAGCATCGCATAGCAGCATTGCATAGGAGTAGTTGTTAGCCTTTTATTTTCTATTTCCGCAACATCTAAACCTCCCCTTAGTTAGCTCCGACCTGAGGACTTCAATCTCAAGTCCTCCTCGAAATTAACTCCACCTTACTGTGTTCCTTGTGAGATCGATACTTGGGAAAACCCCCATTTTATTTTACTTGTGCGACCGGTTCACTGCCGTGATCTTTAGCATCATGCCGCCACAACTTCAACGCAAAAATTACCGCTGCAAACTCCAAGTCATGGATGATGTAATTCCTCTCATGAGGCTTCAACTGTCAAGATGCAAAGGCTATCACACTGGCATATTGCACTAGCACGCAACACAAACCGCAACCTGATGCGTCACTAAAAATTTGAAATCCCTCAGTCCCTCTCGAAAGACTTAGGATTGGATCCGACATCAACCTTCCCTACAGGGTATCAAACTCTTGATTGTACTCTTTCAGGGTACCAAACGCTGTCTTGGGTATGTCTTCCTCAAGAATTTGCAAATAGTAGTACCCTAACTTTAGGTCCAACTTAGAGTACACCACCGACCCTACCAATTGGTCAAACAGATCATCTATCTGTGATATTGGATACTTATTCTTGACGGTTAGTTTATTCAACTCTCGATAGTCTATGCATAACCGCATACTACCATCTTTCATCTTCACGAACAGCACTGTCGCGCTCCATGATGAAGAGTTGGGTCTACTGTACCCTTGCTCCAACTGTTCCTGGAACTGCACCATGAGCTCGGCCAACTCCTTCGGTGCCATCCTAAAAGAAGGACATGACACCGGCCTGGCTTCTGACACTAACTCAATTGAGAAATCGATCTCCAGTAAAGGAGGTGCTCCAAGAAGCTCCTCATGAAACACATCCTCAAATTCTGCCACTACCGGCTCTTCTCCAAGTGATAGCTTGGAAAGTTGAACATCAAACTATACTACTAAAGCTACTCCTCCCTGGTTAACTGTCCGCACCAACTACATGGCCGAAATCAGGGAACAAGCCACTCCACTAAGGCCCTCAAATTTGGCTTCTTCCTTTCCTTCGATCTCAGGGTCACCTCCTTAGATAGGCTGTCGATACTGGCGTGCTGCTCTGCCAGTCAGTCCATCCCCAAGATCACATCGAACTCAGCTATGGGTAGAACCGCTGCTACCAATATGAAGTCAACTCCATCTAAACGCCAACCAATGCTCCCTTTCATCCCGGTGGTCATTAAAGACCCATTTGGCATGCTCATCCTAAGCTCTGCATCTGCCGAAAATGGCTCGACTCCAATTCTCCGGATAAATCTTTCTGCAAGAATGGAGTGCGACGCTCCCTTGTCAAACAGTACCCTAGCAGGGTATCCCAAAACTAACACGTGGCCTAAAACACAGGCAATACACATAAAAGAATCAAAACTCTAAAGACAATAAACAAACTTAAACTTTCCCATACATATAACCACATCGGGTTGTCGAATCGCTTCCTGTTGCCCAATGTTTTAAGCCCTTGGCTGTACGGGTTGGAATCGTGAAGCGCTCGAATCTGCCATATTCCCTATCTCCACAGCACTGGGACCAAAACGTACTGACTGTTCCTGCCTTGTCTCTTGCTCAACATCACCCTTAGTATAAAAATGGGCTATATGGCCTGACTTGCCATACTTGTAGTACATTGGTGGTCCCTTGAAGCGAGATCCATCTGACGTTGTACTGCTCTTCTCCCATGACTTGAAGGGATGGGGATTCTTTCTCCATTTACTCCCTTCAGACTTCCCTTGCGATTGAGAAGGCTTTCCTTCTCCTTCCTCGACTGCCTGTCCTTTCGACATTGGGTTCGTTCCATATCACTTTCCAATGTACTTGAAAGTGAGGGATAGATCTAACTAACTCTAGAGGGTGGGTGAATAGAGTATTTTAAAAATTTTAATTTGTTTTTACAACGAACTAAAATAGGTGATATATATATATATATATATATATATATATATATATATATATATATATATATATATATATATATATATACGAGTGACAGGCACGGGCCTCCTGGCCCGATGGCTACGCGCCACAGTACCCAGCCGGTGACGGCGGGCTTCGCCAACCCCCCGACGCGATTCTCCAGCCCCCCGGCGGGCTTCGCAAAAGTACCGAACCACCTGCTTTTTATAATTAATAAAAAAATAAATTTGATATTTAAAACAATGTAACAATTAATTAAAAAAACATTAAAGAGCAGGCTGGTGAACAGTGGCGTGAGCACTGTTCACCCGCCTGCTTTTTATTATAAATATTATTAAATATAATAATTATAATATAATAATTATAAATAATATAATAATTATAATATGACCCGCCTGTTAGTCCCACACTGCCTATAATAAGAAACTTTACGGGTTTAAATATAGGTTCTCATAATTGGTGTTTGAAATCACTGGATTAGTGGGCATGCGGGTTGGCGGGCTGGCGGGTCAGTGGGCTTGCTGGCTTTGTGCGCGCTCCTTGTAAGTTGTGGACTAACCCGGCGGGCTTTTATTGTTTGAATTTTGCTAACCTGATTTTGAAGTTATTTCACATAGGTTTAGGACATTTTAGTCCTAGGTTTAGGAGCCCTATGAAAAAATGAAGAGGGAGGGTAGGATTGATCAAAGGATTTCTAAATAATGCATCCAGATCGGACGACTGAAATCACTTCAATGAATTTAAAATACATGAGTTTGATATTTCTATTATAGTGCTATATATATATATATATATATATATATATATATATATATATATATATATATATATATATATATATATATACAGAGAAATATCACAGCGCAAAAAATAAACAAGTAAATGCACAACCAGACGACACAAGGAATTTATAGTGGTTCCCCAATAAACATGGGTACTTCCACTCTTCTACCGCCCTAGTAGGAATCCACTACAGAATTTTGCTTAGCTGCCCTGCCCCCATAAGTTTTTGATCAGGTGCCCTGTCACCACAGTTTTTTGATCAGGTGCTCTGTCACCACAAGATCTATTTTCTAAGGGAGATCTAGCAACCCATTGAGCTTTTGATCAGGTGCCCAAAACCCAAAGCATGTATTTTGATCAGGTGACTAGAGAACCAAAAGGTTTAACTTTTGAAGGGAGTTATAACCCTGTACATAGTGAAAGAAAATAAAGATGATGTTGTCTTCTCTGTCTCAAATCTCTGAGAAGACTAGTGGATTTGTTGATATTGTCAAAGCTCCCCCTGAGTTGTATAAATCTGATCAGGAGTGGAAGCTTTGCTTCAGGGTGTAGGCCTTCTTTGAGAACTTCTTCTTCCAGTAAATGTTTCTAAGAGATTGAACTTTTGGTCTCAGATTGAAGATGTGTTGCTGGAAGAAAAGCTTGAAACAAAAGATGATGAACACGATGTTTTTGTCTCTATTTTGTTCTGTTACTGTTGCTGTTACATAAAACCTTCTGAGCCTTAGTCTCTTAATCAAGAGAAGAATTCAAATATTTGAATTCATTAATCATGAAATGGCTGGAGAATTCCTAAGAATGTAACTGCCTTGGAAATTGGTTAGAATTAAAATAAGAACTCTGTGATTAAATCCATATTTAATGATGCCTCTAAACGGCTATATTCATAAGAATATTGAGCATTAAATATCAGAGTTATGACTTCCTGCAATTAAGCCATTAAATATTCTGCCTTCAGAATATCCTAAAATTAAGCCTGGAAATATTCTACTAACTGCCTAAGACACTGTCTGGAAATCATCAAACAGCGCCTGTATTTCATCGACCTGAGCCTAGAGTTTGTCGAACTGATGATGGCTTTCATCGAGCTGAGATTCTGAGAAAAGATCTGAGTTCGTCGACCGAAGCTTAGCTTTCGTCGAGCTAACGTCTGACATGAGATCACAGTTCATCGATCTTAGCTAGACATTCATCGAGCTCAACTCAGAGAAGGAATTCTGAGTTCGTCGATTTGAGATCGACGATCGTCGAGATGAGTTCAGCTATCGCCGAACACCTTTTCTGCATTCTTTAAACTGCCTTGTCTCTAAAGTCTTATGTCTCTGAAGTCTTCTGAAGGTTGGTTCCAGTTATCTAACCACATGCGACTAACCTTAACCCTGGAACTAACTTATGACCCTATACTATACATGTTGGCTCATCTTAACAATCCTAATAGTGAACCTAGCCCAAATCACAAGTAGGGTTCCAACAATCTCCCCCTATTTGGGTGAAGTCACTATAAAAAAAAAGAAAATCACAAACCAATAAAAATATCTGACATAATTATAGAACTTCAGCAGATATAAACAATTGTGCCTTGTGAATGTACATATAACAATAATAAAGTCAAAAATGCATAAGCAGAAAGTTATGAATTTTTCTTTGGAGTATCTGAAGAAGGATCTGAAGCAGGTTTTGAGAAAACCATTATTCTTTTAGGGTCCCCTACTTCTCTTTGAGTCATCTTCATGTCTTGAGCATCAAGAATCTTTACTTATGTGGCTCTATGCACTACTGCTTCTGGATGGAGACTCATATAAGTATCAACATAAAAAAGTTTTTTCTTTTCAAACCTTTCTGATTCTTTCTTCCTACAGGAAAACATGGTTAAAAATTGAGAAGTGTCTTTTCCTTCTTCCCCGTCTTTCCTTATCTATGAAAGAGCTATGATTTCCTAAAATCTGGTCATTCTAAAATTAGGATCCATTTCTGGATCATATACTGGAGACTGATGAGTCCGATTTATTTAGGGTTTTTCGGACTCATCTGGGTTAGTTTTCACGCGTTTGCACTTCACTTTTAGTTCTATATCGTTCATATTTCTTCTAGCTTTATTTCCACAAGAAGTGCACATTTTGGCTCGTTGTGGTGTGCAATTGCACACTATTCTGTTGGAGGTAAGCATACGATGCTCCCCAAGTCTCTCTTTTAGTTTTTTCTTTCTATTCTGTATGTTGGTGGCTTGTGCCCCCATTGTGTGGTTTGCTGTGTAGGTGGTCAGAAAGCCCAGCCTACAGATTATCTCATGTGTAAAATGCACGGTCGTGCGTTTTCTTCGCACAATATTTCAGTGTAATTGTGCATTTTACTCAGTGGTTTACTGGGATTTATGATCCGCCCGTGCATTTGGTTCCCACACGGTTTGTTCCATATCGTGCAAGAAGGAATCACACGTCCTGCCTATTTTGGCCTTGTTCTGGGTGCTCTGTGTTTACCCGTGCGTTTTGGCCTTGCACGGTTGATTCCAACCGTGCGTGAACATTTTCACACTCTTTCATTACTTATTCCTGATTCTACAGTTGTTCATTTCCTTCACGCATGTTTTGGGCCGATCGTGCGCGATCGTTTCACAAAATACTCAGTTCTATTTTTGCCCGTGCGGTTTTCTTCCAGCACGGTCTGCGCCCGTGCGTTTTGCTCGTGTGTTAAGAAAAAACTGCATGTTTTCTATTTAAACCGCTGTTTTTCAGGGTTTCGGCGACCGGATTTTGCAGCCATTTTCTTCCGCCGGAAGGGGGTTTTGCCCCGTTCTTCATCCTCAAAGCTAGGGCTTTGCTCCCTATTTAGTTCCCTTGCATCCATGGCGTAAAGAAGTGAGTTTCCACTCTATGATCTTCGCAAAGTAAGGAAGAAGTGAAGGTTTGACGTGGACAATGTAGACCAACGAGAAGACGACCGTTTAGGAAGCGGTGACAGCCTTCCCCGACCCCGGACACAACTGATGAGTGGCTCGCTGGACACCGATTGATAACCCGGTGCTTCCTCCCACGTCTATGGCAAAGACTCGTTCGTTGAATGTATATCTACCTTTCTCTTCCACATTTCTAGGTTTTTGTATTGTATTTTCATTATTATTTGATGCAAGAACTTTGATGAACCTAGGGCTTAATGCTATTTACTATTGTTCATGCTTGTGAGTGATGCGGTGGTTTGTTGGCTTAAGTTATTTATAGTGTGAATGTTTGTGTTTGCCACACTAGCAAGTGCTAGGTGTGAGCGTAACGAAGAGGTGCTCTCGACCCTCATTCCGCAAGCCTACTCGGCCATCCGCCTAGCAAATCGGTGCATAGAGGGCCGTGTAGTTTTCCATCCCGCATGGCGAAGTATCGCATAGGGCGTTGCATAGGAGTAGTTATTAGTGTTTTGCTTTATTTTAAGGCAACCATCAAAACCCCCATAGTTAACTCCGACCTAAGGACTTCAATCTCAAGTCCTCCTCGATATTAACTCCCCCCTTAGTGTGTTCCTTGAAGAGATCGATACTTGGGAAAGCCACCCATTTTATATTACTTGTGCGACCGGTACACTTGTCGTTCAACGCATCAAGTTTCTGGCGCCGTTGCTAGGGAACACAGTTGTGTGAGTTTTTGGAGAGGGTGATAGTAGATCGAAGACCTTTTCCATTTGTACATTTCATGTTTCTTCTTTTATTTGATTTTTAGAATTTGTTGTTTATTTTTCTTTGTTCCTTTTTTAGTTTTAATTTTTCTGCAGCAGGCATTCCTTTTCTTTTATCTGCTGGTGTGTAGTTAATTTTTGCTTAGATTATTTCTGTTGGTGAATTGTTTCTTGTTGCACCATGTATTCCTATATGAATATCCGTTGTAGATGGTGCAGGGATTATAGGCATAGTAGTGATGAGTGCCCCATTGAAGATAGTGAGCATAATTCTCAAGGTTCAGTGTATGGAGCACCATCCTCTTATGGTACTTCATACACCGTACCCAAGTCTTATGGTCACTTCTCTTCTAAACCTTCACCTTTTTCTTATTCCTCTCCAGTCCCGCCTGGACCGAGGAGTAATGGAAAACAGTGTTTATGTTGTCGTAGCTCCGAGCATGCGTTGAAGGATTGCGCAGAATTTCAGCACTAGTTTGAGGAGGATGAAGAATCGGCTATCCGATTCACTCTATCACCCTCTCAAATGGCCGCCCCTTCTGATTCTGATGATATATTCGAAGCACCACCTTGTCTATGGGGGACTGCTGCGGATATACCCATCAGACTTTCTGCTGATCGGTATGACGATATTGCGGTGTCGTCTCTCCCTATGCATTCTTCCCCTCTTTTGGATTCACCATCGGAGGAACCAACACATATTTTCTCTGATGATATTGTTCCTCCGCTTTCTTTGCAAGAATTCACTATCCCAATTCTTAATGAGTGGGTTGATGATACCGATGATGATCTATGCTTGGATCCTGCTGGGAGTGAGACCGGGACCACTCCCCCTATTTCTGATTATTTTAGCTCTTCTTCTCCTTTATTTCTTGATCCCCCTTCTTTATCTGAACCTGGGCTGGTTGTGTCTTCGCAGGTGCTTCAGGAGGACTTGGAGCTCTCAACTCGAGTCATGGATGATAACATAATCTTTCGAGAGGAGGTTGATTCTTCCTCTGTTAAGGAAACTCCATTAATTGCTCTCTCCTCCTGCCATCTCCCTGTAGTGAAAAATACCTTGTTGGGCAAGGATATTTTTTGTGATAAGACTAGCGAGGACCGGCGCTCCTCCTTTTCTTATTTCTTATTTCCTCTACCTGTGTTGGGAAGGTATTCTTATTTAGGTAGAGGGGTAACTGCTCTATCACCGTATTGGTACCCATTACCGAAATGGATATTGGAACAGTTACCTGTGCATTTTTTATTTCATAGGCCCATTAGCTAGAACCTTTTACTTAGCTGAATAAGTCATGCTGGGATGATAGTAACCCCATTACTTATCTTTTATTTCATGTATTTTTATTTCTCATATCTAACTTAGTTTAGTATTGCTTTGTATTTTGTACATTTCTCTTTTGTTTTTTTGCGGAGCTCACCCCTGCAGGTGTTCATGGTAAATTCGTATTGGCGGGTTTGTGATTCTTCATATGGCGGAGTAGTTCCTAAGTTTTTCACCCGTCTTCTGGTATGCTCACTAGCTGAGCATTGGGTAACCTCTTCCCTTGTCTTTTTTTGATATACATTTTTATATCATATGTTAAATAGTTTAGTTTAAGTCTGGGGGAGAGCCATTATTTGTTACCTTTTGCACGTGCACATTTCATGTGCATACTAGAAGATTCTATATTTTTATTTTAATTAGTTCATTGCATTGCACACCACTGCACCCACATGAGCGTGTGCTTAGCTTTTTTGCTTGCTGCGAGTTAAACTCATTTTTTTGTTAGATTCAGGAAAGTTGTGGTACTGAATTAGGATTGTGAGATGGAGTAAAATGTTGACCTTGCTGTGCTCCTAGTCAATTGGCCTCGTCTCGTGTAGAAATTTGAATAGAGTTAATTTTTTTGTATGCTTATAGTTTCATATTTTTCTATGTGCGTAAAATACTTTTTATTCTACTCAAAAGTTGGTGAATCTGGTTGAATCAAACGGTAGTGTAGGGATGTGTGTAGCCGTCAATAGACTCGTTTTGGTTGAGTCGGTAGGAAAGATTATCTTTCTCATTGGCTAAAAACTTGCCCCAAGCTACTCTCAAAGCATTGGTGCATGGTTAGTCTAACGTGAGTGTGATGTAGGCCATCCTTTTGGCCCGGTTGAGCTTTGTACTGTTCCTAACATCGTATCCTCGCCAAGCCCCGTTGTGCCTACCTATTCTTTTGATTCAGCTCCACCATTATTTCACCAAAGCCTCATAGTCGATCCTAGTCGCACACCCAAGTCGAGCTTTAGTGTTTTATATTATCATTTTTGGGTGTTGATGTGGTGATATTACATTTGAATATGTGGATGTGCTCCAGGGTTTATATTTGCTGAAATTATAGAAATAAAAAGATAAAAAAAATATATGTGAAAAAGAAAAGTGAAAAGAAAAAGTTTGATTGAAAATACTTTTGGAGGTGTGATTATATTTGGAGTAGGCGGTGCACATTCCCATATGTTAAAAGTTAAGTCTGGGGGTGTTGTGTACCCACATGTATTTTGGATTATCGATTGGAATCTCTTTTATGATAGCTCATTTGGGTTAGGTGCATAGCCTTCCTGTTTATCTTTGTTTACCTCACCGTAACCCAAGCCCCACGATTATCCTAAAGTCCTACGGATTCACGCTTGGGTCGAACTAGTGCTGCGGAGAGAGAGTGAACGGGCAAGTGTATGGTCCTCGACATTGGTGGATTCCTTTGGAGGTGATCCTGAGCCCTGGTCTTTGGCAAAGCTCACCTTAGTGGCCTGCCCACTTTCTTCCTATGCGTGACCGAATGATTCACTGTGATTCCATTTTTGAGTAATAATAAAATTTTGATACGCATTGTGAAAAGTAAAAACTATTTTGTATACTTAGAAATTTCTTCTATTATATTTGTACGCGTATGAGCATGCAACTTCGCATGGTACTCCATATCGCAATTTATTTGTTAGCTAAATCATTTTCCCTATCTGCATAGATTTTGTTTGCTCGGGACGCGTAAATAGGTAAGTTTGGGGGTGTGATGAGTTCGATTTATATAGGGTTTTTTCGGACTCATCTGAGTTAGTTTTCGCGCATTTGCAGTTCACGTTTAGATCTATATCATTCATATTTCTTCTACCTTTATTTCCACATGAAGTGCACATTTTGGCTTGTTGTGGTGTGCAATTGAGCACTATTCTATTGGGGGTAAGCACAGGTTTGACGTGGACAACGTAGACCAACGAGAAGACGGGCGCTTAGGAAGCGGTGACAACCTTCCCCCACCCCGGACGCAACTGATGAGTGGCTCGCTGGATACAGATTGATAACTAGGTGCTTCCTCCCACATCTACGACAAAGACTCGTTCGTTGTTTGTATCTATATCTTTCTCTTCCACATTTCTAGGTTTTTGTATTGGATTTTCATTATTATTTGATGCAAGAACTTTGATGAACCTTGGGATTAATGCTATTTACTATTGTTCATGCTTGTGAGTGATGCGGTGGTTTGTTGGCTTAAGTTACTTATAGTGTGAATGTTTGTGTTTGCCACACTAGCAAATGCTAGATGTGATCGTAGCGAAGAGGTGCTCTTAACCCTCATTCCGCAAGTCTACTCGGCCATCCGCCTAGCGAATCGGTGTATAGTGGCCCGTGTAGTTTTCCATCCCGCCTGGCGAAGCATCGCATAGAGGCGTTATATAGGAGTAGTTGTGACCTAAGGACTTCAACTCTGACCTAAGGACTTCAATCTCAAGTCCTCCTCGATATTAACTCCCCCCTTACTGTGTTACTTAAAGACGTCGATACTTGGGAAAGCCACCCATTTTATATTACTTTTGCGACCGGTACACTTGTCGTTCAACGCATCAGAGACAGTGGTCTTTCTGGATTTTTTTCTTGCTGATTATCTTAAGATGTTTGTTGTTGACTGCTTTGATTTCTTTGTTGATGTTTGCTGCTTTGGGATCTGTGCTACTATCTGCTGCTGATGTGAGATGGTCTGTAATGTTAAGAATTTGTAGACCTTTGAACTTGAGAAATACTTCCAGCTGATCCTGATGCAAGAGGAGGAGGACCTCTCCTAAATTGTGGGGGTGGAGAGTATCTTCTACTCTTCTTTCTAGCTTTCATGTCATTTTTTGAACACCTCATCCAGTGAGGAGTATCTGGAGTGAGGGTAAAGTTATACTGAATATAATACGGGGTATCTGCAGTAGGGGAAGATTTAGGAGCAGCCCTGGAGGGAACCTTCTTCTTCTTAAGTTTTCTCTTCTTAGAACCATAATATTATGAGTCATTTGACTCTTCATCATCATCAGATTCATTAGCAGGATTATCGTAGAGAGCATTAATCTGTCTAAGCATCTCAGCAGAAAATATTGGATGAGCCTATGGCTGTATATCTGTATTTATTGTTTTAGCCTATGGCTGTACAGCTATATCATCCTTTTCAGCCTAAGGCAGTGGCTCTATAATTTCTATATCTATGTCTTCATTCATGAAATCATCAAGATTGGGCATGGGGGATTCAGCCTAGCCAAAAGTTAGAGGAGAGAAAGCCTTTGGCTCTATATCAGTTACTTGTTCTGTAGTATTCTCAATAACTGTAAAACTTATCCTTAGTTGTTCCATAACTACAGGACTTATTGGTATTGTATAGCAAACTATAGCTTTAGAGTAATTATCAAAAGCTGGTAAATTGCTACTGGATACTGTATCAAAAGAATGAAGTAAGGAAGAAATATCAACTGTGGGATTAATGATAAAATCACCAACAGTGATGATTTCTGGAGTTGAAAATTCAACTGCTTCTTCTTCTGTACAAACTGGAAGCATTTCTGTATCTCTTGCTACAACCTTTGGAACTAATAGAGCTTCTTCATTAACTGCTAGAATTGCTACTGGAACTTCTTGATCATTTGCTGGATCTTCATCATTGGATACCCCACCTGCCTAGATTCAGAGATACCTCAACCCAGACACATGGTGACCTACTATTCACTTAAGAAAAGAGATCTGCCGAACTAGTAATCCAACTAGGCAAGTATACCTATCGAACTGTAGCAAGGGGACACAAGTGTCATATTTAAATCTGGTAACTGTTGAGTAAACTTACTCACACGAAGGCTATTATTTTATCGACGGAAATCTTAGGGTTATGGGGAAAATTAAATGCACTTAAAGAAAGGAAATAAAAAGAGAGGTGATTGCACTAAAAATTAAGAGAGCATAAAAGAAACGGTTACACTAAAGGGTTGGAATGATGAAAAAGAAATGCACTCGATCAAGAATCACCTCGGCAAGAGTCAATTAAAAGCACGAAAAATAAACCTAAGCTTAATAGGTTAAAGGTCCTTGACCATGGAGGTTCCAAAAGCTTGAACACGCTTCTCTCAAAGTCATGCCCAGCTGAGTTTAGGAAGGTCTGACCGACTCTCGTCTAAATCGGAGGCCTAAAGCTCGCTTTACGCGGTGAACCCCACTATTGGATTTAACTCCAATTGGGGAGATTTGGACGTCTGCATCTCTCGAGGGGTGCGTACAGCTCCCTTTACTCTTGGGTGCTCACTTCAAACTATCGGCCGCTCGGCTAGCCAAGAATGAAAGCAAAGGTGGAGAATATATATCGATGATATATCTCCAACCCAAAGTAAATAAAGAGTAATTCAAGGCTAAACCCTAAAAAGAAAAGGTAAGTTCAAACCATCATAACTTAATCACTCTAACCTCGGATCATCAAGATCGATTACAAGGAGGATTAGTTACTCATGGTGAAGTGGAGGAGGGGGGATGAGTAGTAAAGCATAAAGAACACAAGATACTAAAGAGAGCAAACAATACTTTTTTATATTAATCTAAAAGAGAGCTTACAACTTGGAAATGAAAATTACAAGTGCAATGAAAATTGAAATCCTATTCTAGCCCTACCTTTAAAAACTAAAGCAATTACAAAGGCAACTACAAAAGCTTAAACTAAACTAGAATTAGGAAAAACTAAAATGAGAAAGAGAGAGGGAGAAAAAGCATGAAAAACTTCAGAAAACAAAAGGGAAGCAAATCCTTACACACCCCAGGACTCCTCCTGAAATAAGGGGGAAGGACTGAATTTATAGAAACTCAAGAGGGGATGACACGACCAACGACACGGCCGTGTTGGTGGCCGTGTCCGGTGCTGGTTGACTTTGGGCTCTAGTTCTAGCGGGAAATGATCATTGCAGCGTCGAATCGGCGAGCAAGCCCATGCTGATACGGTCAATGACAAGGCCGTATTGGTGTCCGTGTCCTATGCACTTGATGGGCTCTGACTAGGGGCGCAATAATGGCGGGTTGCATGCATTGAGGAGGTGGCGACACGCCCGGTGACACGACTGTGTTGGTGGCTGTGTCCTTCTCTGTAAAGTCATCGGCTCATATTGACACGGCCAACTGTTGACACAGCCAGCTTGACACGGCCAACTGTTGACATGACCAGCTTAACACGGCCAGAGACACAGCCGTGTTGGTGGTCGTGCCCTACTCGGGATGGACTCTAGACTTTCCTCTGGTGGTTGATTTCTTTGGGAACAAGTGACACGCCCCATGACACGGCCGTATTGGTGGCCGTGTCAGTTCATTTTGGCTGAAAATTGAGAAAACCTGCAAAAGAGTACAAAAACATTAGTGGCATAATTAAATAAAAGAGGAGGGTATATATAAGCTAATAATACAAGATTTGCACAATAAAGACCTAAACAAAAGTCTAATAGCTTAAATACAAAACAAACTATCAAATTCCCCCAAGCTTAAGCTTTGCTTGTCCCCAAGCAAAAATATAAAAACTAGATAACCATAAAATAGGACTAATCAAAGAGTTCTAATTATGCTTACACAAGTACTATGCAAAATTTTAAGTAGGGAAAAGGTGAAACGTGAATCTAAAATAATTATTTAGGTATGGTTTAACTTTTATAAACATTACTTAATGAAAATAAATCATCCAAAATTTTGACGAAAATTTTTAAATAGATTTAAGCAAAACAACAAAAATGAAAAAAACGCGTTGAGTTGTTACTAGATCCAAGCAACGCATTATAATTATATCAATTAAATAATAAAAATTTAAGTTTAAATCCAAAATTAATACTGATTTACTTTTCTTCTTTCCTTAGTTATTAAATAAAATTCAAAATGCGTGAATAAAAAGGACTTAATAGGACCGAAGCGTTTGGTTTAGGATTATGATTAGGAGTGAAATTCAAAGATAAATAGGGAGGCTTAAAATCACACTAAACCAAAACAAAGAGTTTCAAAAATTTTCATTTTGAACAAAATATTTATATTTCTTTTTTCTTTTACATTTTTTTCTTTTTTTTCTTTTTCAAAACAAAGGCCATACATATTTTTATTTTCATTTTGAATTGGCCAAAAACAAACATTTCTTTTGAGCATACTTTTTTCAAAAACATCGCCAAAAATATCACAAAATAACCTATAATAATCATGAAAATTCTTTATGAAACACAAAAAGGCTATTGTGATTAGATAGGTTGGAAATTTTGGTTTTGGTGAAAATGATATGAAAAGAGGAGCTATCAAATGGAATTGGAAAAAAGGCTCAAAAGTGCGTAACTAGTGGTGAAAGTTTTTAGGTTGGCAGGAAAGCTCAAACAAAGACAAAAATGACCTAAATCATTTTCACGCTTTTAAATTTATTTAAAACATAGATTTGAAAAATTTCAAAAAGCAAGTCCTAGATAATAAAAGAAGATTGATGAAATTATCTTGAAAATAGAAATAATAGGTCACTTGGATCATTCACATCTACTACGCCATTCAAAAGTTGACCTTTCAAAAATTATCTTAAAACAAAAAGGAAAAAAAGTGGATGAATTTTTCAGAAAGTAAAGAAAATAAAGAACAAAAAACCATAATAGGAATGAGAGTTTTAGAAATCTATTTCACATTAACATGCTACCGTGAATTAGAAACACAGCAAGGCCAACATTTTACTTATGAAATATAATTAAAAAGATTGATTAGAAAAATTTTAATTTGCTGAGTTGTTTATATCAGATTTTGAGAAAAATAAAACAAAAACAAGGGGTACTATTGAAATACCAAAATGTCTAAACTATTAAAGTAAAAAACACAAAAAACATATTTTTTAATTTTGAAATATTCTCTTTTTTTTGTATTTTGGAAATATTTTCTTTTTTTTTTGGAATTTTAAGATATTCATTTTTTTTATTTGAAAAATATTCACAAAAAGCAAAAAAAATATTCACAAATAGCAAAAAATAAGGAGGAAGTCCTCTCCTAGCTTAAAATGGACATTGTCCTCAATGGAGAAGGAGGTTAGAGAGAGAGAGAAAATTAAAGTACAGAATAGGAAAACATGATTGAAAAATAGGTACTTCCCTGGATTTATTTGCTGCGAAAGCTGAGTGATGTCGCTCTCCCACGCTTGCGCTTTAGATCTTCATGAAATGTCTTCTTTGGACTTCGTGATGGATTCAGCAGCGTTGGAGCAGGCAATCATAGAAGCTTCAGCTTGTCGGAGCTGTCTGGGGCAAAAATTGTAAAATAAAGAAAACAGAAAAAGATAACTTGGGTTGCCTCCCAAGAGCGCCCTTTATTTAAAACGTCATTTGAGCTCGATGCAACAAAATAATATTGTTCAAAAATATTGTCTGAAAAAAGTTCAAAGAAATAGTTCAACGTTTTAATAAAAATAAAACAAAGTTCCAAACTAATCAAAAGTTAGATCATGAAGGATAGAGTTAACACAGTTAACACTGACATCATCACAGAAATATAATTTGAGACGCTGACCGTTCACTTTGAAATTACCCTTATCAGGGTGGGAAATCAAAACAGTACCATAAGGAAAAACTTCTAAAACAGTAAAGGGCACAGACCAACGTGATTTTAATTTTCCAGGAAATAAACGTAAACAAGAATTATAAAGAAGAACCTGGTCTCCCGACTTAAAGGTTTTTGGGTGCCTTAAGTGCTTATCGTGAAATCATTTCGTCCGCTCTTTATAAAGTTTGTTATTTTCGTATGCGTAAGAGCGCCACTCGTAGAGTTCGTTGAGTTGAAATTTTCTAAGGTCACCTACAGAGTGGGGATCGAAGTTTAAGAATCATAAGGCCCAAAAAAGCGCGGTGTTGTAATTCTACGGGTAAATGGCACGATTTTCCATGAACCAACCGATACGACATACATCCGAGGGAGGTTTTGTACGCTGTTCTATAGGCCCATAGAGCATCGTCTAATTTGGTTGACCAGTCTTTCCTAGAAGTTGAAAAAGTCTTTTCTAATTTTTTTTTTATTTCTCTATTCACTACTTCGACTTGTCCGTTAGTTTGGGGGTGGTAGGTAGTTGAAAGCTTATGAGTAACGCCATATTTAGTAAGTATTTTAGAAAACTGTGCATTATAGAAATGGGAACCCCTGTCACTAACGATGGCGCGTGACATACCGAATCGATAAAATAATTTTTTTAGAAAGGTAACTACGACTCGGGCGTCGTTCGTAGGAAGAGCATGAGATTCAGCCCATCGCAAAACATAATCAACAGCAACTAAAATATACTTATTTCTGAAGCTAGAAGGAAGAGGGCCAACAAAATCAATTCCCTAGAGGTTGAAAATTTCCCACTCAAGGAAATAATTTTGTGGCATTTCATTTTTATTGGAAATGTTGCACGACTCTTTGCAACAATCACACCTACTCACAAAGGCTTGTGCTTCTTTAAACAGGCTAGGCCAGTAAAAACCCGCGCAGAGGACCTTGTGAGCGGTGCGAGCAGCTTGATAGTGCCCCCCAGTCGGACCTTCATGTAAGTGTTTTAGAATATCTAATCCTTCTTCATAAGAAACACATCTCCTTATCACTTGGTCCGCACAGACTCTGAAAAGATGCGAGTCCTCCCAAAAATAGTTCTTCAACTCAGAAAAGAATTTCTTCTTTTCTTGAGAGGAGAACTCTTTTAGGAGCACACGAGCCATTAACTAGTTGGCAATGTGTGCAAACCAAGGAGAAGAAGAAGTGCTAATTGAAAGCAGCTTCTCATCAAGAAAATAATCATTAAAAGATTTTTCATCTAGATTTTTAATAAAAGGATTATCTAGGCGCGAGAGGTGGTCGGGGGCCAAATTGTCGGCTCCTCGCTTATCACAGATTTCTAAGTCAAACTCCTGGAGGAGTAAGAACCATCGAATAAGGCGCGGCTTGGCATCCATTTTGGCAAGAAGATATTTGAGGGCCGAATGGTCCGAAAAAACGATAATTTTTGAAAGTGTAATATAAGTGCGGAATTTATCAAAAGTGAATACTACAGCTATGAGCTCTTTCTCGATTGTGGTGTAATTTTCCTGTGCAGATGTGAGAGTCTTACTTGCATAATAGATAGTGTGGAAGTTTTTAGATATGCATTGACCTAATACGGCTCCCATCGCAAAACTACTCGCATCACACATTATCTCAAAGGGAAGGTCCCACACTGATGCTATCATAATCCGGGCATTAATTAATTTTTCTTTTATTAAATTAAAAGCAGCTAGGCAAAGGTCATCAAAAATGAATGGGGCTTCTTTTTCTAAGAGATGGATAAGGAGTTTTGTGATCTTGGAGAAGTCCTTTATGAAACGACGGTAAAAGCCAGCATGGCCTAGGAAACTTCTTATAGCTTTGATGTTTGTAGGCAGCGGTAGCTTCTCGATAACTTCTATCTTAGCAACGTCTACTTCAATACCTCTTGCAGAAATTTTAAGACCTAAAACTAACCCTTCCTCACCATAAAATGACATTTTTCCCAATTTAGGGAAAGGTTAGTTTCTTCGCATCATTCTAAAAATTTTTCGAGGTTTTCTAAACAACTATCAAATTCGTCACCGAACACGGAGAAATCATCCATGAATACCTCCATAATTCTTTCTACGTATTTGTCAAAGATAGCGAGCATACATCGCTGGAATGTAGTTGGCGCATTGCACAATCTAAACGGCATCTTTCGGTAAGCGAAGGCGCCGAAGGGACAAGTAACCGTAGTTTCCTCCTGGTCCTCGGGAGAGATGGGGATTTTAAAATACCCTGAGAGACCTTCGAGAAAACAATAAAATCTATGGCAGGATAATCATTCTAAAATCTGATCGATGAACGGCAAGGGAAAGTGATCCTTGCGGGTGGTGTAATTTAACTTACGATAATCTATACACATTCGCCACCCCGTCACCGTCCGTGTCGTGATTAACTCATTATTTTTAATTACAACTACAGTTATCCCTCCCTTCTTTGGCACTACCTGAACAGGGCTAACCCACTTACTATCTGATATAGGATAGATAATTCCTGTGTCTAACAATTTCATAACCTAGCCCTTTACTATTTCTTTCATGTTCAGGTTTATATGGCGCTGCGGTTGTATGAAGTTATGCGAATTATCTTCCATTAAGATTTTGTGAGTGCAGAAAGATGGGCGTATGCCCTTTATATCAGAAATTTGCCAGACAATAGCTCAGCGATGCTTACGTAAAACTAAAAGGAGTTTATCATTTTGCGCATCCGTGAGGTAGGCCGAAACTATTACTGGTAGCTTGAAGTCTTTTTCTAAGAAAGCATATCTAAGATGTTTGGGGAGTTCTTTCAATTCTAGGGTAGGGGGTTCTTCATACGAGGTTTTAGAAATTCTGTCTTTTTCAAAAACTATGTCATCGTTGATTTTTTGACGTGTAAAATTAAAAGGGGTGGAGCCGGTGGCCATGGCGGCTTCTTGTAGCGATTCATTTGGAAACGTAGAGGGGAACAAAAATCAGAAAATTCTTTTTCAAATTCAGAGAGGTGATAGGAGGATTCTTCACTTACGTGTAGCGATTTAGTTGAAAGAGTAGAGGAAGAACAAAAATCAGAAAATTCTTTTTCAAATTCAGAGAGGAAATAGGAGGATCCATCACTTACGGCATCTACGAAAAAATAGGAGTCATCATTTGCTAGGGTGTTCTTCATCGAGGGGGTAATAGAGAAAGTTACTTCATTGTCACCTACGCGAAGGAAGAGCTTACCATTGCTTACATCAATGATGGCTCAGGAGGTGGCAAGGAAGGGTCGGCCAAGGATCAGGGGAACCTCGACGTCTTCTTCGATGTGCAATATGATAAAGTCCACCTGGAAGATGAACTTGTCGACTTTAACTAAGACATCCTCCGCTATTCCTAACAGGTACTTGACGGATCTATCAGCTGGTTGGATACTCATTCGTGTGGGGTTGAGGCTACCAATTCCTAACTTCTTAAACAACGAGAGGGGCATCAGGTTTATACTCGCACCTAAGTCGGCTAATGCATGCTTGACAAGAAGATCACCAAAGACACACAAAATAAAAAAACTACTCGGGTCACTGATTTTCTTTGGTAAACCATTTGTTAAGGCCATAGAGCACTCGACATTTAATGTGACATGCGAAAGGTTCTCTAACTTCTTCTTGTTGGTCAGGAGGTCCTTAAGATACTTAGCGTACTTCGACATCTGGGAGATCGCTTTGTGGAAGGGTAGGTTTATGTGAATTTGCTTTAACATTTCTAAGAAATGAGTGCATTTATCATCCTGACGTTGTTTATTAAGTTCGGAAGGGTATGGTGGGGTTGGATTATTTTTAAAGGTGGGTGGTGGAGTGAGAACGTTTTCTAAAACAGGGGTGATAACTTCTTCAGCAGAGGGTGGAATTTTTAAAATGGGAGCGGAGCTTTGATTTTTTAAAACAGGGACGGAGCTTGCCTCGGGCTCTTTGCTAACCATACCGGAAACCTGCTTCCCTCTCCGAAGATTTATAGCTTTCGCTTGCTATCTCGGGTTGTGCTCAGTATTGGAAGGAAGAGACCCTGCGGGTCGCTCAAAAATTATTTTAGCGAGCTGTCCTACTTGATTCTATAAACTAATAACGCTTCCAATTAAGGTTCTTATAGTAGCGTCATTTGTGGTGATATATTTAGAATGTAACTCCTCCAAGCTTAGAGGTTTTGGAAAGTTCTGAAGAAGTGGAGGCGGTGCAGAAAAGTCATTTTGTGGTGGTGGGCGCATTGCGTTCGATGGATTACTCCACAAAAAATTCGGGTGATTTCTTAAAGCAGGATTATAACTATTTGGAAAAACAAAACCAGGAGGATGAAAATTTGAAGCAGAAAAATTTTTGAAAGCATTTCTAGGCATATTATTATTGACATAATCTAATTGTTCTGGAGCAGGAGTTGCAGATTCCCATACCTGAGAGGCGGAGGCAGCAGTCATCTCCGTAATTTTTTTCTTAATATTTCTACTTGCAGAGCTAGCTGGGAGACGTTGTCCACTTCAAATATACCTGCAGGTTTGTTTGGGCAGGACCTAGGCACATTCCACTGGTAGGTGTTCATGGCCATGTCCTCAAAAAGCTCAAGAGCTGCTTCCGGGGTTTTGTGGTTTAATGTACCACCAGAAGCTGCATCTATCATTTTCTTTGTGCTTTGATTTAGCCCATTGTAAAATGTCTGCACCTACAACCATACAGGCATCGCGTGATGTGGGCATCATCTTAATAGTTCTTTAAATCTTTCCCAGGTTTCATATAAGGCTTCAGAGTCAATTTATCCTAAGGCAGAAATGTCATTCCTAAGTTTTGTAGTTTTAGCTGGCGAAAAATACTTCGCCAAAAAAATTTCAGTTAATTGAGTCCAAGTTGTGATGCTATTTTTAGGTAAAGTGTTCAGCCACTGATTAGCCTTAGTTCTAAGGGAGAAAAGAAATAATCTTAGCCTAATAACATCATTTGTGACACCATTTATCTTGGAGGTGTCACAAATCTCAAGAAAGCTTGCTATATGTACGTTCAAATCTTCATCTTGAAGTCTGTCAAATTGCACATACTGCTGCACCATTTGAATTATGCTAGGCTTTAGTTCGAAATTATTATTAGCTATCGCAGGGCAAACTATGCTA
Source organism: Platanthera guangdongensis (assembly GCA_039583875.1). NCBI lineage: Eukaryota > Viridiplantae > Streptophyta > Magnoliopsida > Asparagales > Orchidaceae > Platanthera > Platanthera guangdongensis. The sequence continues at coordinate 195,917,583 of CM077153.1, forward strand.
GATTTTGTACCCTCGAGATTCGGTCATGCATAATAGGACATAGGCCTTTGCACGACTTCCTCCACTTGGGGCTCTTCCATTATTAAAGTAGAAAATGACTCGTTATCCTCAACCAATATTTGGAGAGTAGGGCCTTGAAATTGCGATCTTCTTCGAAGAGTACGCTCAATTTCATGGTCCAAGTCCAAAATAGCCGGCGAATTCCCACGGGTCATGCACTAAAAGAAGAGAAGATGAATAAAGAAAAATAAAAAAAACTAGAAAAAGAGAGCTAATAAAATTTTTTTGAAATAGATTTTTTTAAAGATAATTTAACTACCGAACTTCCCAAGGGCTACCCCGCAAAGGGTTCGCAAGGTACTAGACAAGATAGCGGCATTTAAAACTGCTTTGCCCTTTTCGAGAGATTTAGGTGGTGTAGAAAAATTGTGAAGCAGGTTTCTATTAAGAGCGGTAATAATAATTTTTTTTATTTTAAAATTTTTTAAAAGGAGGATGAGAAAGAGAAATGATAAAATTAATAGGTTCGTGTTTTCAATTTATCAACGAAAGTTGCTCCCCGGCAACGACACCAAAAACTTGGTGACCTACTATTTGCTTAAGAAAAGAGAGCAACCGAACTAGCAATCCAACTAGGCAAGTATACCTATCGAACTGTAGCAAGGGGACACAAGTGTCGTATTTAAATCCGGGAACTGTTGAGTAAACTTACTCAAATGGAGGCTACAATTTTATCGACGGAAATCTTAGGGTTATGGGAAAAATTAAACGCACTTAAAGAAAGGATATAAAAAGAGAGATGATTGCACTAAAAATAAAGACAACATAAATGAAACGATTACACTGAATGGTTGGAACGATGAAAAAGAAATGCACTCGATCAAGAATCACCTCTGCAAGAGTCGATTAAAAGCACGATAAATAAACCTAAGCTTAATAGGGTAAAGGTACTTGACCGCAGAGGTTCCTAAAGCTTGAACATGCTTCTCTCGAAGTCATGCCCAACTGAGTTTAGGAAAGTCCGACGGACTCTCGTCTAAATCCGATGCCTAAAGCTCGCTTTACGCGGTGAACCCCACTATTGGATTTTACTCCAATCAGGGAGATTTGGACGTCTGCCTCTCTCGAGGGGTGCGTACAACTCCCTTTACTCTTGAGTGCTCACTTCAAACTATTGGCCTCTCGGCTAGCCAAGAATGAAAGAAAAGGTGGAGAATATATATCGATGATATATCTCCAATCCAAAATAAATCAAGAGTAATTTAAGGCTAAACCCTAAAAAGAAAAGGTAAGTTCAAAGCATCATAACTTAATCACTCTAATCTTAGATCATCATGATCGAGTACAAGGATGATTAGTTAGTCATGGTGAAGTGGAGGAGGGGGGATGAGTTGTAAAGCATAAAGAACACAAGATACTAAAGAGAGCAAACAACACTTTTTATATTAATCTAAAAGAGAGCTTACAACTTGGAAATGAAAATTACAAGTGCAATTAAAATTGAAATCCTATTCTAGCCCTACCATTAGCAACTAAAGCAATTATAAAGGCTACAACAAAAGCTTAAAGTAAACTAGAATTAGGAAAAACTAAAATGAGAAAGAGAGAGAGAGAGAAAAAAAGCATGAAAAACTTCAGAAAACAAAAGGGCAGCACCTCCTTACACACTCCAGGACTCCTCCTGAAACAAGGGGGAAGGGCTAAATTTATAGAAATTCAAGAGAGGATGACACGACCAACGACACAGCCGTGTTGCTGTCCGTGTCCCGTGCTGGTTGACTTCGGGCTCTGGTTCTGGCGGGAAATGATCATTGTAGCGTCGAATCGGCGGGCACGCTCATGCTAACACGTCCAACGACACGGCCGTGTTGGTGGCCGTGTCCTATGTAGTTGATGGGCTCTGACAGGGGGCCCATTAATGGTGGGTTGCATGCGTTGAGGAGGTGGTGACATGCCCAGCGACATGGCCGTGTTGGTGGCCGTGTCCTTCTCTGGAAAGTCATCGACTCCTGTTGACACAACCAACTATTAACACGACCAGCTTGACACGGCCAGAGACACGGCCAGAGACACGGCCATGTTGGTGGCCATGTTCTAGTCGGGATGGACTCTGGACTTTCCTCTGGTGGTTGATTTCTTTGGGAACAAGTGACACGCCCCATTACACGGCCGTGTTGGTGGCCGTGTCAGGTCATTTTGGCTGAAAATTGTGAAAACCTGCAAAAGAGCACAAAAACATTAGTGGCATAAATAAATACAAGAGGAGGGGACATATAAGTGAATAAGATAAGATTTGCATAATAAAGACTTAAACAAAACTCTAATAGCTTAAATACAAAACAAACTATCAACACCCACAAGAAGGGACAGTGGAGAAGGAAGCTAGTTGTGAAGAAAGTGTATTGATGGAAGCAGCAAGTGGAGTAATGGCCTCATCTATCAGATTTTTCAATGTGGGGTAATGAATTCAAGAATGTTAGCAGATATAGAAGAAAAATCAACATACATATATTCATTTGGATTAGTAGAGGTGGAAGGTTGATTGGAAGTAGAATAGGATGGCATGGAGCAGGTTGGACAGAAGCTGAATTCCTGTGGAATTGAGGATGTTGGTTTGTCAGATGGAGTGACATCAGGAATAGTGACTTCCTGAACAGGGGAATATTGTGGAGATGGAGATGATAGTAGATCAAAAGTTGGAGATGATAATAGTTGATCTCGATGAATAAAAGTGGATGATATGCTATCAATATGGATGGTAGATGTGATGGTAGAGGTGATTGAGGAGGTGGAGATGGTGTATCCTCAGAAATATGGATTGGTGACTGTGGAGGAGATGGTGGTATGGATGGTGAGATGGGAGGTATAGGAGTAGAAGGTGTGTTAGTGGATGGTTGTTAAAGTGGAGAAACATCAACAAGTGGAGTTGATGAAGGAAATAGAGAATGTGTGGAGATGGAGGAGGAGAGGGAATGAGAGGAGCATGAGCTTCTGCTGGGGTTGGTGAAGTGGCTATTACAACCCTAGTGTCCTCAGAAGCTCTAGAGGCGGAGGTCCTGGAGGGCTTGGTGATAACTCTCTCCCATATTCCAAAGAGGGTTGATGTGAGTCTCTTGGAAGCATTAATGAATATAGTCTGGGAGACCAATAATTATGGGCATTTGGCATGCAGGAAGAGCCCAAGAATTCCCCAAAACCCTACATCCTTATTATTTATCTTCTTCTTGATGGAGTCAAACAGTTTAACTCCCCAGTTCACTGACTTTTGATTTACCAAGGCACACATCATAAGAAATTGGTGCCTGGTAATATAGTCATGGGCAGAGTGCTTACCCAAGAGTACCTTTCCAACCACCTCTGCTAAGAACTTGTATTCTGCATATAAGTTCTTTTTCAACATTTTGTTAGGGTTTCTGTGGGATTGACCCATTTTAACAAGCATATTATCAAATTCAGCACTAGACAGTTCTATATCATCCTCTTTACCATTAACAAACCCAAAAAATTTAGATAAAAGTTTTGGTGAAAGAGGAACCTGATGTCCTGAGATAGATCGAATGGGAGCTGGAGTTTCCTGAATCTTTGTTGTATAAATCCATTCCTTAATCTCCTGCACTGGAAGCTTTATCCTTGTTGTCAGGAACTTCCTTAACTGCTTAGTCTAAAACAACTGTAAAATATTCTTGAAAACTTTATCGAAATGGCTGAAGTAATCCATGTCGATGTTGAAGCCGGCATCAAATTTCATTCTGGAAAGGGTCTCCGCCGAAATCGTCATTATCTGCAAAAACATGAGATCAAGTGCAAAAGAACTAGAAAGCGTGAGATGGAGTTTGATGAAAACCCGATTATAAGTTTTCAGAAGTTGAAGAGATGAACTTCGTCCTATGAAAAATTAAAACTTCGAACTCAGTTCGACAAAAAATCTCATATAGAAATAAAAGTGTTGATCTAAGTTTAAAGTGGCAGAAACAATTCGTCGTTCTCCGTTCGACAAAAAACTTTTCTGAAACATACTTCGTCGATTTCCGTTTGACGAAAAATTTTATGAAACAAATTCGTTGATCTCCGTTCGACGAAAAATTTCTTAAAGGAAGGTTCGTCGATCTTCATTCGACGAACACTCCATGAAAGTGAGGGATAGATCTAACTAACTCTAGAGGTGGGGGGAGGGGTGAATAGAGTATTTTAAAAACTTTAATTTGTTTTACAACGGATTAAAATAGGTGATATATATATATATATATATATAAGCAGAGAAATATTACAGCATAGAAAATAAACAAGTAAATGCACAACTAGACGACACAAGGAATTTATAGTGGTTCCCCAAATAGACCTGGGTACATCCACTCTTCTACCACTGTGGTAGGAATCCAATACAGGTTTTTGCTCAGGTGTCCTGCCACCAAAGGTTTTTGATCAGGTGCCCTGCCACCAAAAGTTTTTGATTAGGTGCCCTGTCACCACAGGTTTTTGATCTGGTGCCTTATCATCACAAGATCTATTTTCTAAGGGAGATCTAGCAACCCTTTGAGCTTTTGATCAGGTGCCCAAAAAGTAAACCAAGTCTTTTGATTAGGTGACTTGAGAACCAAAAGGTTTTAGTTTGATTGAATTTTTGAAAAGAATTAAAGATTCTTTTATAAGAAACTGGGTTCGATGAATTGTAATAAGTTCGTTGATCTGCGGTCAACGAATAGGGATGAGTTCGTTGAACTCCGTTCATAGAATGAAAGTATTCATTCTCTATGCCCCACGTTCGTCAATCGCTGTTCGACGAACCTATTGAGTTCATCGAGCAAAGTTTGACGAATAGTTATATTGGAAATCTGCATTCATAGTTCATCAATATGAGTTCAACGAACCATATTCATTTCGTCGAGCTTGGTTCGACGAAACATGTTGAAAATAATTTTTGTTGGAAATTTTTCCTTTTCTTTTATGAATTTATAATTTTCTTAGGTTGATTCTTTTGTGATACTTTAGCAGCTATATCTATATCATCAACCTTTTCTTTTCCTTTGGAAGAAATAAATTTTATAGGAGTAGATAAAGTATTTTTCTATAATAATGAAGGCTGACTAGCTGAAGCTCCCAAGCCCAGTTTGCCATTAAGCCTGACATTCACTGTGCTTGTGATATACATCAATTTAATACATCTCCCATTAAGGGATTCTTCAAATTACATAGTCTCTTTTTATTTATTTTCTAAAGATAGTATTTGATCATTAGCATTTTTTGAATCTTCTTGAAGCTTCATGTTTTCATAAGATAAGTTATCAAATTCAATTAGCTTCTCTCCGAGGAGTTTGATTTCCTTCTCAGATTTGATCAAATCTTTACATAATAATATGAAATCAGTTTTAAATTGTTCAGAATTAAAATCAAGGATTGAAATTACTTGATCTTCTTCTGAAATAGATTCATCTTCTGAGTTGTCAGCTTCTGAATTTACTGCTTTAGAGTTACTGCAAGATGCATTGATTGCCATCAAGCAGATCTCTCTGGCCTTGGCCTCTTCTTCATCATCGCTGGAGCTGGATGAAGATTCTGACTCAAATTCACTCCAAGTCTCAGTAACAAATTCTCTATCCTTCTTTTTGTATTTGCTGGATGTGGGCTTGCTAGAATTTTTCATGGAGTCTTTCTCCTTTATTTTTTCTTTCTTCTGAGTTTCTAGACACTATAGTAATATTTGTCCAGGTTTCTTGCATCCATAGCAAACTATTTCTTTAGTAGGGGTTTTGTCATACTTTGGCTTATCATCTTTTCTGGAAGATCTTCTCCTGAAATCCTTCCTTGCCATCTTGTAAAATCTCTTAGCCAAGAGACTTAATAAATCTTCATTATCTGGAGTGGCTTCTGCTTCTTCACATACTTTAAAAGCAATGCTTTGCTCTTTCCTTGCTCAAGAGGAACTCCTCTGCTCAACTTTTATGATCTTGATGAAGTGCTCAAAAGACTTGAGCTTGCCCAACAAGTTTCAGTAGAGATCTCATTTAAGCTTCTGGCTTCCTTGATTGGCCAGATCCTAGATTCCCATGTGCTAGGGAAGCACATAAGGATCTTGTCATCTATCTCTGTTAATGATATGTCTGCGTCCAGAGATTTCAGCTTATTGATTATGAGGCTGATTCTATTATACATATCTGCAACTGAATCTAACTCTTCCTTCCTAAAATTCTCATACTGAGACAACAAGTGTGATCTATTATCTTTCCTTTCATCAGCAGATCCTGCAACCATAACATTTATGGAGTCCCAAATGGCTTTTGCTGAAGTACATTCAATAACCTTCTGGAATATGTCATCAGACATGGTTTGGGCCAGAATGTTCATTGCTTTAACATCAGCAATCATGACCTTCTATTGTGCTTAAGTACACTCAGGTAGTGGCACAACACTTATACTTGTGGTTGCCACTAGTAGTGGGGGCCTATAAAAATGGAATTATATATGTCTTCATCAATGGAATTCATGTAAAGCCTAATCCTTGCCTTCCAAAGTGCAAACTTATTAAGATTACACACTGGAGCTATGGTGCTTGAATACTCCTTATTTTGTGCTATGATATAAAAGACAACTAGAGTAGATAAGATCAATCAAAGAACTTTTGGTTCAGTTGTTAGCCTGTACAACCAAGTAATCTTTTCCTCTGATACCAATTGGAAGTGGGGGATAGATCTAACTAACTTTAGAGGGGAGTGAATAGAGTATTTTAAAAACTTTAATTTGTTTTAACAGTGGATTAAAATGGGTGATACATATATATATAAATAGAGAAATATCACATCATAGAAAATAAACAAGTAAAAGCAAAACCAGATGACAAAAGGAATTTATAGCGGTTCTCCAATAAACTTGGGTACATCCACTCTTCTACCACCCTTGTAGGAATCCACTATAGATTTTTACTCAGGTGCCCTGCCATCATAATTTTTTGATCCGGTGCCCTACCACCATAGGTTTGTGATCCGGTTCCCTGTCACCACAAGATCTATTTTCTAAGGGAGATCCAGCAACCCTTTGAGCTTTTGATCAGGTGCTCAAAAATCAAATCAAGTCTTTTGATCACTTGACTTGAGAACCAAAAGGTTTAACTTTTGAAGAGAGTTATAACATTATACACATTGAAAGAAAATAAAGATGATGTGGTCTTCTCTGTCTCAAATCTCTGAGAAGACTATTGGATTTGTTGATCTTATCATACTCCCCTTGAGTTGTATAAATCTGATCAGGAGTGGAAGCTTTGATTTAGGGTGTAGGCCTTCTTTGAGAACTTCTTCTTCCAGTAAATGTTTCTGAGAGATTGAACTTTCGGTTTCAGATTGAAGATGTGTAGCTGGAAGAAAAGCTTGAAGCAGAAAATGCTGAACAAGATGTTTCTGTCTCTGTTTCTTTCTGTTACTGTTGTTGTTACAGAAAACCTTCTAAGCCTTAGTATCTTAATCAAGAGAAGAATTCAAATATTAGAATTCATTAATACTGAAACGGCTGGAGAATTCCCAAGAAGGTAACTGCCTTGGAAATGTGTTAGAATGGAAATAGGAACTCTATAATTAAATCCATATTTAATGCTGCCTCCAAACGGCTATATTCATAAGAATATTGAGCATTAAATATCAGAGTTATGGCTGCCTGTAATTAAGCCATTAAATATTATGCCTTCAAAATATCCTTAAATTAAGCCTCGAAATATTCTGCTAACTGCCTAAGACACTGTCTGGAAATCGTTGAACAACGTCTGCATTTCGTTAACCTGAGCCTGGTGTTCATCGACCTGATGATGGCTTTCGTGGAGCTGAGATTCTGAGAAAAGATCGGAGTTCATCGATCGGAGCTCAGGTTTCATCGAGCCGACTTCTGATATGAGATCACAGTTCGTCGATCTCAGCTAGACTTTTGTCGAGCTCAACTCAGAGAAGGAATTGTGAGTTCGTCGATCTGAGATTGACGATCATCGAGCTGAGTTCAACTATCGTCGAATGCCTTTTCTGCATTATTTAAACTTCCTTGTCTCTAAAGTCTTCTGTCCCTGAAGTCTTTTGAAGGTATGTTCCAACTATCTAACCTCATGTGACTAACCTTAACCCTGGAAACAACTTATGATCCTATACTATACATCTTTGGTCATATTAATAATCCTAATATTGAACTTAGCCCAAATCACAAGTAGGGTTCCAACAGTCCTGACAGCCTCTATCAATTCGTTGAAACCAGCATTTTTCATAGCTATAAGGGGTTGTCTCAAATTCTCCCTCAACCCATGGTAGAAGAGATTGTCCCTCTATTAATAATCAGCCATGGTCGTTACAGCATAACGACCCAATCAAGTAAAATCCTGAACGTACTCATCTACAATCATATCCCGCTGCACCAAGTGCAGAAACTGCCTCTGAAGGGATAACCTTATTGACGAAGGGATATACTTATTTAGGAAGGCATTCCCGAACTCTCCTATGGATGGGGTGCATCCAGGAAACTGGCGGCCACTATGGCTCACCCACCACAACTTATCGTCACCTTTTAACATGAAGGTCGCAAACTGAGACTGCTTCTCCTCTGGCATCTCGGCCACCCTTGGAAGTTCTTGAATCCTCACCCACCAATCCTACGCATCGATCGGCGTGCCGACTCTCTTGAATGTTGGAGGATGGAAACTTGGAAAATACTTCATCTATCGGTCTCCCTACCCAACTACCATTCTCTCAGCCAATGACTATGCCTGTCTGGCACCTTCGCCCGGTATAATCGGTGTTGCGTCCGGGTTAACAGGAATCATTACCTATGCAACTTGGGTCATAACTTGCGTTGCGCTGCAGCTTAGGACGTGATGGCGATGATGCTTATATGGCCGTGGATCCCCGTCATAGTGAGTTCGTGGATTGGGACGGTCGTTACCGCAAGCCCGAGGATGGGAGTCTACCATGACGTTTCTTTGCCAACGCCGCCGCCGCCGCCGCTACATGTTTTGCTCGACGTCTGCCGCCGCCAATAAATAAAATATATAATTATAAATTACATAATTATAATTATATATTTTATCATTTATATTTTAGCAATTTTAATTTTAAGCAATTCTATTTTTAGTATTTCATTTCATGTATGATGGGTGCTTATAACCATCAATTGTTATTTTTTATTTCATGTTTTTAATTATTGTATTTGTTATGTCATAATGGGTGCATATAACCATCATGTGTTATTTAATTTTCAATGGTGGAGATTGAGTGGTGTAGCCTATATATAGGTCATGTCATGAAGGATTTTGTATAGAATGAATGCAAAATTGAAACCCTAAAATCTTTTTAAGATTTTTCTCCTCCTCCTTGCCTAGTTCGGCCATCCCTCTTTCCCTCCTCTCTTGGCCGCCGACCACCTCCCTTCCCCCTCACTTTTTCTCGGCCTCTTCCCTCTCCTCCTCCTCCTCCTCCCTCTATAAGTTCTCCAACTAAACAGCCCCTCCTCTCCAATTTCAACAAAACCAGCTACCAACTTCAACACCAAACCTGAGCCCCAACCTCCTAGCTGCCAACAACCTCTTCCCCTTCTTTTATTTCCGGCCACCCTTCCACCACCTTCTAGGCGCCACTCCCCTCCAACCCGAGCCACCCTAACTCAAGAAAAGAAAGATTGACCTCGATCATCTCCACAAATTTGACCACCTTCAACAACACTAAAACCCGACCCCCTTGTTCCCCTCCTCCCTCCTTGGTTTATTCCCATCACCTTTTCTCTCCCCACTGAATACATATTTTGGGCCACTCAAGGCGACACCCTCTTCTAGGGTTCTTGCAAAAAAGGATAACGGCTTGCGATTGTATCGTCTGGTGTGGAACCGTGGTTTGCGTGGATATAGAAATCAACCACTGTCGTGAACGCTTCCTCCACTCAATATCGTGGACGGACTACTTGGGATTGGGTAACGAATTTCTTAAACCTCTTTGTGTGTTTTCTTTTATACTATTTGTGAGACTGTGGTGGAATAGAAGACTGGTAATTAGCCCTAATTTATATTGAATGTTGTGCGTAATTAAAATCTAAAGTTTTTTCTCAGTTGCTAATTACCAGCCCTGGTAATTAGCAACTTAAAATTCTCAGTTTTTCTCAAAATTCAAAAAAATTAAATTCTAGAAATTCTCCATCATTTTATTAGTAAGAAATCAAAAAATATTTTTTTTATTAAGTCATTATAATTTTTTTTGGTATGCAAAAAGCAACCTATATTTTTATTTTTCTGCAAAAAAAATAAAAAAAATTATTTAATGATCTTCAAAATATTTTCAACAAGAAAATCAAAACCAATTATTTATTACCCTAGTTGCTAAGCGAGAACAATTCCGCCATTCCTAGAGTTTAGTGGGTCAGGTTCTTATTTCATTGCATGTGCACCAGATTCGAGTAAAATTTTCTATCCCTTCACCACTAGAAAATGGCCTATGACGTGTATGCTAGAAGAAAGGCACCCACTTATGACGGTTATGACTATTTGTATGCTGAAGTCATGGATAAACATACCCCAGCCTTGCCCTCATACCATAGAAATACCAACCGTCCCCACGCTTATCCTCCCACTAGAAGTGAGGCACCTACTTTTGATGGTTTAGGGTGTCCCCAAGTTTTCCTAGACTGGGTTAAAGAAATAGAGTGCTACTTTGAGTGGTACAAATCGACATACGTAGATAAGGTGTGAGTGACGAGAATAAAGTTGTTAGGTAGAGCTAAGATATCCTTGTTGAATGAGGAACGATGTCTGAGAACCGAGAACGGTAAATTACTTATTGTTTGGGAAGACATGAAGTCCATACTGACAAAACAGTACGTCCCTATGTACCATCGAATGCAGATGTTAGATGATTTGGCTGCCCTTAAACAAGGAAATAAGTCAGCCTCTGAGTATATGAGTCTACTTAAGGATATGATGGTTAGGTGTGGTGTGAACGAGGTGCCAGAGCTCACCCTCTCTAGGTTTCGTAAGGGGTTAAATCCCTACATCCAGGATAAAATACTGTGTTATGGTCATACTGACCTAAACCCTACATCTGAGCAGACTGAGTGTGATGATGACCCTAGTGATATTGTGGATGATTTACCATCTGAGGGAAGGGTACTTTTGGATGATTATTTTGTACACTCGGCTGAGTGTTTTTTGATGATTTCACCGTTGTCTGAAAATTATATTGGTTTGGATGTTATTCCGGGTTTGATTTTGCCAATTCTTCCTCCTGTTCATTTGCCCACATAGGATGACTTTTTAGGACGTGAAACCGGAAGTCCTAGTCTGAGTTTTTGTGTGACACCCACTTTATTAGTTCTTACATTGGCGTTATCTCAGCGTATAGATATTACTAGGTTGAGTGCACTAGTATTTGGTATATTCACCGCACCTCATAGATCCGACTACACGTCGCATTTGACTGTTTATTTTTCTGCGTGTCCGTCTATTGTTCTGTCCTCGACTATTTATGACTCTTTGGCTATTGTGCCTCTGGTTGTGGTGTCCCATAGAAATATATATATACCACACCCGGTCGCACTCATTTACCCACCTCCTTTCGATGACCCTCATTTCCACTCATTAGTGACTTTAGAAAAGCCCCTTGAGTTGTATCGCTCGCACTTCCGTTCACATCTGGGAGCATCCAACTCCATTATTTATGATGAGCGGTTCTCCTTGGCATATATTCATGCCAAATGTGAAAATATTAAATATAAAATTAAAACTACGAGTTTGGAGCCCAATGATATCATTTTAGATTATAAGGCTCCAGTGCCTCCTGACTTACCCACCTTATCCTCTGCTTTTGGGTATAGTTATATATCACATGGATTCTCTCCTCACGTATCTAGGACATTAGTGGTTCATTTAAAGTTATGTCGCACGCACTTCCACTCCTTTCTGAGACCGTCCGATGCTAGAATTAGTGATTTAGGTTTAGTCTGGTCAGTCCACAAGCATATGCCTTCTGGCTCTGTTAATAAATTAATACGTAGGTACGCCGACCCATCCATGATTATGAAGAATGTTGGATTTCATGATTTTATTTCAGATTTTTATATAGCATAGGGTGTTTCACTTTATTTCAAGTGTCTAGACTTTTTACTGTACGTCTCTGTTCCACCTGAGTGGCTTTCTTCGTCGTTCTTCTCTACCACTACATGTTCTCTTGGGATGAGGAGTGTCAGTTCTGCCATGTCTATTTCCCACGTTGATTCCATGGTTCTTGAACAGTATGGTATGATTCCAGTTATATTTCTTTTGCTTGACAACCTTTCGAGTTTCCTCGGAAGTTTTGTTGTTTTTTTGTCAGACAGGTTCTCAGTGCTGATGGATGTACATGCTACTACGACTTGGATAGCAGGGCCAGATTTACCCCATATTGTTGTTGTTTTGGATTGTTCTTCCCTCACAGGCCACTCATCGGTGATGAGTAATTTTGATTGGGGGAGGATTGATGGAGACAATGCAGATGCGTCCGTGGATCCCCGTCATAGTGAGTTCGTAGATTGGGATGGTCGTTGCCACAAGCTCGAGGATGGGAGTCTACCATGACGTTTCTTCGACAACGCCGCCCCCGCTACATGTTTTGGTCGACGTCCGCCGCCGCCAATAAATAAAATATATATTATAAATTACATAATTATAATTATATATTTTATCATTTATATTTTTGGCAATTTTTATTTTAACCAATTCTATTTTTAGTATTTTATTTCATGTATGATGGGTTCTTATAACCATCAATTGTTATTTTTTTATTTCATGTTTTTAATTATTGTATTTGTTATGTCATGATGGGTGCATATAACCATCATGTATTATTTAATTTTCAAGGGTGGAGATTGAGTGGTGTAGCCTATATATAGGTCATGTCATGAAAGATTTTGTAGAGAATGAATGAAAAATTGAAACCCTAAAATATATTTGAGATTTTTCTCCTCCTCCTTGCCTAGTTCAGCCCTCGCTCTTTCCCTCCTCTCTTGGCCGCCGACCACCTCCCTTCCCCCTCTCTTTTTCTCGGCCTATTCCCTCTCCTCCTCCTCCTCCCTCTGAAAGTTCTCCAACTAAACAACCCCTCCTCCACCTTTTCAACAAAACCGACCACCACCTTCAACACCAAACCCGAGCCCCTCCCTCCTAGCCACCAACCACCTCTTCCCCTTATTTTTTTTCCGGCCACCCTTCCAACACCCTCTAGCCGCCTCTCCCCTCAAACCCGAGCCACCCAAACTCAAGAAAATAAAAACCGACCTCCATCATCTCCACAAATGCGACCACCTTCAACAACACCAAAACCCGACCCCCTTGTTCCCCTCCTCCCTCCTTGGTTTATTCCCACTAGCTTTTCTCTCTCCACTGAATACATATTTTGGGCCATTCAAGGTGACACCCTCTTCTAGGGTTCTTGGAAAAAGGATAGCGACTTGCGATTGTATCGTTTGATGCTGATCTGTGGTTTGCATGGAAATAGAAATCAACCACCGTCGTGAGCGCTTCCTCCACTCAATATCGTGGACGGACTTCTTGGGATTGGGTAACGAATTTCTTAAACCTCTTTGTGTGATTTGCTCTATACTATTTGTGAGACTGTGGTGGAATAGAAGGATGGTAATTCGTGTTGATTTATATTGAATGTTGTGCGTAATTAAAATATAAATTCCAAGCATTATTTTCCCGAATATTTTTCATAAAATTGGTGCGGGTAAATTTCGTGAACACTTGTAGAAATCGGTTTCCTTAGCCTTGATTTTTTCGGTGTTCAAGTGATTTGGCAATCCACATATTAAATTAATTTGCGGTTGAATTTTGGACTATATTTTAATGGTTATTTTAGTCCGGATTTTCTCTTATTGGAATTGTGAATGTTTGCGCATAATTTAATTGGAAATTACTAATTGTCTAGATTGGGTAGGTCCTTTTCGCCTGAGCGAACATTGGCCTTTAGCCTTTGATAAATCTATAAAAGGGGTTGCGACCCTTTCCTTTGTACATTATTATACTGATATATTGTAGGAACCATCGTTAGTATTAATTTAGAGAACTTTGCTCGCTGCGTAGTTATTTTAATTACCGATCCTAAGAACACGTCGTGTTTAATCTGTCGAAACCATTGGCCGACATCAGGCCGCTACAATTCGCTCTGCATGCAACAAAAATCAGTCAGTGTTACACCCATGCCCAAAGGACCCGGAGCAGTAGCACTGCTCGCTGAAGGCTCCTCTTGCGGCCTCGACGTCCCCGCATTGTCGCTTGCGCCCTTAACAAAAGAAAGGTAAAACAAGAATCAGCTTCTAATCGTAAAACTTAGACACTAGGACAATCATGGTCCCACAATAGTCCTATGTGGATAAATTCTTTACGAGATCCGATTATGTTAAATCGACCACTAAACCTTACTTGGACACTAACCTCCCACTTTGATACCAAATTGTAACACCTCCCATGTAATGACCATATAATACGGGTCTGGCCGGCGCCCCACAACATATAGACACCACAGATTTAACATTAAAAGTGATATAAAAGAACTACGTATCTCAGAACTCAGGACACAAACAGCGGAAACCCACAAACACTAGAAGTTATCCACCATCACAGGAGTATCAAAACGGCCTTAAGGCCTTACAACATACATCAGTCCAAAAACTGAAACAATAACAAACATAACAATATGCTTTACTACTCCTAGGCTACCTCGGTATGCAAGACGGATTACAGGTCATGGAGCAAAGCATTCAACAAAACATAAGTCGCTAAACAAAGACTCCACTTCATGACACTTAGGCCTTTTTGCCTGCGAGCTTGCTCCTGCTTGCGATCCTTGACCTGTAAAAATTTGTTGTACCATGGGTCAGCAAAGGCAGACCTCAACTGTGTAACCAACATATCACCTCCCGAAGGTACCTAGCGGACCCCAGGGCACTCCATCACCCTGCAGGTCCGCACTTCGTATGCAAATATACATGAACATAGAAAGCAATGAAATAGGTTTGGATGTCTCATACAACAATCATGTTTCTATGTTGAGAAGGTAAAATAAAGGGGCATACAATGCAATATGCATGCAATCCCGGGTTTCACCTAAGGCACCCTATAGTGCATGAATCAACACATCATCACGCATCATCAAATGGGTACATCCAATTTCCCCATCGCCGTCCAAGTCATAAACACACGGGTACTTCCAATTTCCCCTAATGGCATACAAGCTGCCACACAGAAGTCTTGTCAAGGCCCCACTCGCTCGTGGGTTTCAAAACCCGGGCTTGCCTGCAAGCTCTGACTTCTCACGCCAGGATTCTATCTCACAAACAACAAACTGATGCTAAGAACCATTACTTGACCCCACCCATTCGTGGGCTTCATTGCTCGGGCTTGTCAAAATCTTGGCGTCATCATCAGTTTCATAGAAGGGGAATTGTCTCACTGGGACACTCTCCACACATGACTTGAATGTCACGGGCTAGCCAGTCGACCGCTGAGACAAAATCGCGCCATAACAAATCACAATCAATAGCCCTTCCCACACTAGTGCACCATTCATTCTCGCACGAAATAGATGGGGGACGAACATGACAAATGGCTTCTTGCCGCAAACCGATTTCTAGCAGATTCCTTTGGGCTTTTTAAGCAACTTCACCGAGTCGGACTAACGATCGTGACTACGACTTCACCCACAATGCCTAATCTAGTAGCAGAGCGAATTTCTAATGCAACATCAAGCCAGGGATGAACATTATTGACCTGGTGGCTCCTCTTGAACCATGGCAGCCCGGACCCCTCTCATTTGAGAGATCTGATGCCTTAATGCATGAAAAAAAAACAAGATTAAAAATGGATGCCATGAACGCATCCTAAAGACCGAAAGGAGAATTGTCGTTACCATACGACTTCTCTTCCTAGCCATGGAAAATTCTATTTGCATGGATGTTAGGGTGCGCCTTCATGTTCTCTCCACGGATCTGGCCTTGGATTGACGATCGGAGACCCAAAGCTTCGTTAATGGTGGAAGATTCTCTTCCTCTTCCTCTTAACCCACTCTTCCCAAAACCCTAACTTCAACTCTCAAATGAGGGGAAAGAGTGTTTCAGTCTTACTTATGCCCCTTGGATGGAGTGTCCTGGGCCATAAGATCAAAACTGAAGAGAAATCGGACGGTCAGAACACAGATCTATGGAAATGCTTCCATCAGCTACCGCCGAGCGGTAACCACCTACCACGCCGCAGTAGCTTCTTCAGCTTTCAGTCAGAAATAAAGCCATGCTATCGCTGGCGATAGAAATACCGCTGCGCGGTAGATCACTCAACACTTTCGTCTCAACGTAAGGAGGATAACGCCAAGAGGTAACTAGCTAATGCAACACGCTAGCACTCAATGCCTCCCAGTCAACCCCTCCACTCAATGCCTGCTACTCAATATACTCAATGCTAGGTTACCACCTAGCGGTTACTAGCTAACGTCGCGCGCTAGCTTCTAGAGGCTCAAGTACAGAAATAAGGGTGTTACAAATCCTCCCCCTTAGAAGAATTTCGTCCTCGAAATTAAGCATGTACTCAAACAAAAGGAATACCTGAAGTAAAAAAGTTTTGGGAAGCCCTCCCGCATTGTAGCTCATGCTCACAGGAGAATTTATTTTGCCCGCAATTATTCCAATACACTTTCACAAGCTTAACCACTTTATTACGCAACTATCGAACTTCTGAATCATCTATGCCAACCGGACGGACTTTCGTCCTCAAGTCCTCTTCTACTGGCACCATTGTTGACTCAATCATAATGCTTGTCTCCACCAAGGCTTTCCTTAAAACTGAAACATGGAAGACGTCGTGTAATCCACTAAGATCTGCGAACAATGCCAACTGATAGGCTGCTTCTCCAATTCATTCCACGACTTCGAACGACCCCAAAAACCTCGGACTCAACTTCTTGAGTCGGCGAATCCGAGAAACACCTTTGAACGGCTTAATCTTTAAATTTACCCATTCGCCTACCGCAAAATCCATGTTACCATGGAACACATTGAAATACTTCGCCTGCCGATCCTGAGCAACATTCATGCGCTTTTAAATCATTTGCACCAACTCACAAGCATTAGCCACCACCTCTTTTCCGAAAAGTTTGCTGCCTCCCACCTCTATCCATGACATCGGTGTTCGACACCGCCTTCCATACAAAATCACGTATGCCCCATCTTGATACTCGCATGGAAACTATTACTGTGTGCAAACTCCACCATGAAAAGGTGATCTTCCCACCTCTTGCCAATATCAAGGGTACACATTCTCAACATATCCTCCATAGTACGGTTCGTCCTTTCGGTTTGACCACCGGTTTGAGGATGGAACGCCGTACTAAATTTGATCTTTATGCCCGGACTTTTCTCTGCCAATCTCCAGTCCTTGGACGTTAACTGTCAATCACGATCACTAACAATACTCTTGGGAATTTCATGCAGCCGCACAATATTGTGAACGTACAGTTCTACCAGCATCTCCACATTGTCCTACTTCCGATTCTGGATAAAGTGAACCACTTTGGTCGAGCGATCCACGATCACCCAAATCGCATCGTTACCCTACTGCTACTGTGGTATGCCATGCACAAAATCCATGAAGATGTTATCAAATTTCAACTCAGGGATAGGAAGGGGCTTCAGGAACCCGCCCAAATTTTGACACTCAGCCTTCACTAAGGCACAAGTTTGGCACCGACTCACTTACAGAGCTACATCCCCCTTCAAACCAGGACACCAAAAGGATTTCTTCATCTCCAAGTACATCTTTGTACTGCACGGGTGAATGGAGTACTTCGTGAAATGAGCCTCAAACATCAACTCCTCATGGGGTTTCCCGAACTGTGGTATACATACCATTCCGTCCATCTTTAAGATTCCATCAATCATCTCCCAGGTACTACCCTCGTCTTTTTGAGATTCCACCACAAATTGCGGGAACTATACATCCACACTGGTCGCTTCATGGATAAGATCGGGCAAGTCTGTCTGCCACTCTATCCAGTTCAACTGAGGCATTCTAGACCCGCCTCTTGCTACACACTCAATGCCAAGGGACTCTGAAGTTATTAGTTGTCTTACCTAAATCACCTAGAGGGGGATTAATAGGTGAGTTGAGCGTCTTTTGCGGAATAAAATATTTAGCGATCTAATCACATAATAACAACCAAGAAATCACGGAGGACACATAGATTTATAGTGGTTCCCCAACCTTGGGTACATCCACTTTCCACTCACCGATCTAGCAAAGCACTAGACTCGGCTACTCCACTAATCTCGGATTTAAACCAATCCTACTACTCGGAACAACGTTCCTACGACTTGATCTATAAAATGGATCTACACTCGGAAGATGAAAACTTCCTACAACTCGTAGAACAAAGCTCCTACACTTGGAGAATAGTCTCACACAAGAATAGATTGAAATAAGAAATACAAACAGTATCTTTCTCAGATCTGGAAATTTCTACCTATGTCTTCCTTCTTGATCTTTGTGGCACAGTCAGAAAATTTGAAGAAGACACGGTAGGATCCTTGATCTGAAAATTTCTTGACTCACAAGATCAAAGAGAAGATGAAGAGGTTGAAGAACGATCATGATCTGCAAGTCAACATGACCTTTTATTAGATCTCTGTAATGGTCATAATTATCATTAATGACGGCCATATGGCCCAATCATGTCAAGTCATTTGAAAATTGCATCTATTAGTACTTAGCGAAATTTTCTAAAAAGATGACTGGATTACTCGAGTGAAAGAAGAACTACTCAAGTACTAAAATGGGTTCTCGAGAAGACAATATCAGACTACTTGAGAAGAAGACCTTTAGGAAATTTCAGAATAGAATTCATTGTCACTCGAGTGGAATGAGGGTTGCTCGAGTGCTAGAAATGTTACTCGAGAAGTGGAAGTGAACTTCTCGAGAAGAATACTTAGAGAAAATTCTGGGAAATAAGACTGATTACTCGAGTACTAGATCTAGACTTCTCGAGAAGTAGACGGACTACTCGAGTACGGGAACTACACAACTCGAGTGGGGTATATACTTCTCGAGAACTTTCCTTCTATCACTCGAGTCAAAATGCTCATCTACTCGAGTAGTGAACTTGACTACTCAAGTATAATACTTAGAAAATTTCTGAGAAGGAAAATCTGTCAACTCGAGAAAGAGAAGAAGTCTACTCGACTAATGGACCTGGCCTCTCGAGAACTAGATTCAAATATCTCGATAACCATTTCCATTACTCGAAATCCAGACTCGACTTACTCGAGTACAACTAAACATTCTACTCGAGTGCTAGAATTCTACTCAAGTGAAACACTTAGAAAAAATTTGGTTTATCAAGACTTTCCTTTCTTCAGTGGAATCAGCAACATGTCTTTCTCCAACAAACCTAGTGCTTGAAAAATGAACTACATCCTAATAGAGTGGCTACACAAGAGTCAACACCATGGATCACATAACGAGGGATTACATTTTATGGTCCTGTGTTTGGTGAACCATTGTAGACTTATATTGGTCTACACTTGGCAATTAAGTCCTGCAAACACATTACTCAAACAATACATCAAATACATCTTAATTCATCATAATTCAAGGGTGACTTCATACAAATCTAGGTTATTGTGGAAACAATACCCAACAAATCTAGAAGTCAGAACCCTCTACACTAAGGTGAATTATATAAACAGATAAAGAACTAGATATTAAAAAGAGAAAATAGAGTAACATGCACAAAGGTTGAAAACAAAGAGTAGATTATCAAAGTTAAGGATTTATTTAAACAGAATTGTCCAAAATTCATTTCTACACAATTCCAATCCACACCCTTAGAACTATCTTCATTCTTTAGCTTGATGTTACTGTTGCTGTCTGTCCTTCTTTTCTTGTTGCCTTCTCTGATAGTTGTATGGCTTTGGGTAGTATTTAGGAGGTTTTGGAGGTGCAGTAGGATTATTCCTTCCATATTCTCGATCATAGATTCTTCTTTTGGTCATAGATTTCTCTAACAAGTCCCACTCATGGGAGCTATAATGATCATGTCTATTCTCATTAAAGTCCAAAACTAACTTGAGAGTGTCAAGGATTAGTGAATTTGAGGTAGGACTCCAAATCTCTGCAAATTCATGGGCTTTTATTTTCTCTGCCTGTGGGATTGGAATGGACCTGCTGACAGAAGCTCCATCACCATACTTTATTTTCTTTGGAATATGAATCTCGGGAGGTTCTTGAAGAAGTATATCAGGTGGATCAGATTACCAAACCTGAGAATAAGTTTCTGGAGGAGGAGCTTCAGAGCCTCAGGTCTTGGAGAAAATGTAGACTGAGGAACTGGAACTTGAGGATACTGAGCTAGAGAATTCAGATGATGGGGAATTATATTTGGATATGCTAGAAAGTCAGGGAAGATCTGGTTGTGCATCCACACAGCTGTATCATAGTTGTGAAATTTTACACCATTAATCTGATTTTGCAAATCAATATGAATTTCCTTCAGCTTTTTTTCCCAGAGATTTTGCTTGTTAGCATCTAGTAGTTCTATATATTCTTTGACTAATGTCTCCCACTTGCTGACTTCTACAGTTAGTTCCTTTATGGCAGATTCTTTGAAAGTACCCCCTTCTTCACAGATTTTGAAAGTATGCACTTGGGCGAGCTTTTCTAACTGTATCTAATTATTAGCTAGAGTAACATATTGTTCCTTCACTTTGCCAACACTGGTAATTGTGTGCTCCAGTGCCTTTCCACCTATTGTGAATTACTGTCATAGCTCATCAGTGTTGTGCTAAATTTCTGCGAAGCCTCTGCTCATTTCTTTCTCAAGAGCAGTAACTTTCTCTTGAACAACCTTCAAGGAGTCATCAAAATATTTTCTCTGGTCCATCAACATCTGTTCTATCTTACCTAGAAGATCATTGGCAGCAGGAGTTGGAGTTACAGTATGAGGAACTGGGGAGGAGGAGGAGCAGTCCATGGAATAATCTCTTCAATGATCACTGAGCTCTGAGCTCTAGTAGTGTGAAGCAGAGGATCTCCTTCCTCACTAATGATGATGGGAAGAGTAAAGTCCAAGCTCTTCAGATGAGCTTCAGCTGGTTCTGGAGTCTGCTCTTTCTCATCAGAAATCAATATGGTCTCATCTTTCTCTTTGTCTGCAGCAGGAGATTGGGGAACAAGAGATCCTGGAGATGGAGTAGGAGATGGTAATGGTACTGGAGTTGGTTCCTAGGATGGTTATGCAGGTTGGTCTTTCTGGAGGGGAGGAAGAGACTCTTCAGAGCTTAGTTCTTCTATCATCTGGTTAATGTCTTCTATAGTAGAGAGTATGGTTTCTTGTACTTGAGTATCTGTTGGTGTTTCTTCTGGGGTGGTTTGAGGGTGAGAAACAGTAGCAGGTGGAGTAGGTATTCTTTCTTCTTGAACAGAAGGAGCAAGCTCCCCCTCAGCAACTACACCAAATGTGCTAGCAATATGAGGTTGAGATGGAGATGGAGTCCTATCCTCTACAGTTGGTTGTTCATGAGCTATAGCAGCCTGGGTAGGATTCAGCAATTTCAGTTCTCATCTCTGAATAGAAGAGATTGATACTTTCTTCATATGGTGGAGAGTTGTTCCTTTATAGAAATGAAAAACATCTGGATTTATCTCATGCAGTATCAGAGAGATGATCCTGGCATAATTAGGAGACTTGATGCTCTCCCTTATCTTGTCAAGAATCATCATACCAAATTGTAATTTTTTTCTGCAGATTATGGCAGTCATTATATCAAAAAGATCCAATGAGATGTCCCTTATAGAACTTGTCTTACATAGGAGAATCTTGTCAATGATGTCCACAAGGAATTTGCTTTCAGGGTTGAGGTCTGGTCGACGAATGGAAAGGACCTTTGTTGAAAGTCCACAAAACCAGCAAGCTCTGTCAGCATCTTCATGAGTTAGAGCATCTTCTTCATCAACTACGGGTAGCCGAAGAAGTGTGGAGACAATGATCTTGATAAGCTTGATCTTAATTCCCTTAACCTTAGACTTAAGGACCTTGTCATTCCTTCTCACTTTGATATTTTTAAGGAACTCTTCAACTTCAGGGAAAAGTACATTGTTGGGCTGATGGAGAATGAAGGTTAAACTGGCGGCGTCGAGAAGAATGAGAAGATTTTGGAAATCATCTGAGAATTTGGCAATACCGGCGACAACGAGTTCACTACTAATCCCAAATTTGGAAGACGGTGACATTGTCCAGAGAGATTAGAGAAATTGACTATGTGGGAGAAGACGGCGGTGTGCTCTGCGGCTGCGGTGGAAGACGAAGGGACTTTATTTCTTTGTCGAGAGAGAGGGTTTTTGAAATTGTGTAGAAAATGAAATCCAGTTTATCTATATATATATATATATATAACCTTAACTATCGATGATTGAGGAAGTAATTAATCAAACATACCTTAGAGAATGGTGGTATAAGCTTTGGGTTGCGAATGATGAAATTTGTACAGAATTTGAGAAATTTTCTTCCTGTTTCTCGAGTGGACCGACAGTACTCGAGTGAGAGAATGATGGTACTTGAGTGATATCGTCATACTTCTCGAGAGGAAACTCATTACTCGAGTGGTATTGCTCGAGTTACTTGTAGAGTTCTCGAGTAGTCTAAAGAAGTACTCGAGTAATCATTTTCTTACTCGAGAAATTAAGTCTGAACTTGAGAAATTTCGACTTTTGACGTATTCCTTGATCTCTGAGCTATGTTGTGAGTCCTCCTCTATCCTTTTTTGTTGACCATTCCAAGTTCTGTTTTGAAGAACAAGAACTTGGTCTCGTCCAACGACTTCATGAATATATCTGCAGTCTACCTGTCAGTTGGGACATATTGTAGATCTATGTCCCCATGCTCCACATACTGCCGGAGGAAGTGGTATCACAACTCTATGTGCTTTGTCCGGCTGTGAGACACTGGATTGTTGGCTATTGCAATTGCAATTGCACTGGAGGAGTCACAAAATAAAGGGATGTTTTGGACTTTGAGATTGTAATCTTCCAGCTGATTCTTTATCCACAGCAGTTGTGCACAATAACTGCCTGCAGAGATATACTCTGACTCGGCTTTTAAGATTGAACACAGTTCTAGTTCTTACTACTCCAGAAAATGAGCCTTCTTCCTAGGAATTGGCAAGTCCCGGAAGTGCTCTTCCTATCATCTTTGCTACCTGCAAAATATGCCTCTGAAAAACAAATTATTTCTCTATCATTACTTCTTGGGTACCATAAGCCAAGATTTGGTGTACCTTTAAGGTATCTCAAAATTCGCTTTGTAGTAGTGTAGTGAGATTCCTTAGAGATCACTTGAAATCTAGCACATACACATGTTGAGAATATTATGTCTGGTGTACTGGCAGTAAGGTAGAGCAAGGATCCAAGTATGCTTCTGTACTTGGTTTCATCAAAAGGTTTTCCTTTCTCATCCTTGTCTAGAGACACAACTGAACCCATTGGAGTCCTCATAGAGGTTGCGTTCTGCATTCTGAATTTCTTAATTAGCTCCTTGGTGAACTTTGTCTGCGAGATGAAAATTCCATCTTCAGATTGTTTCACCTGAAGCCCTAAGAAATACTTTAGTTCTCCCATACTGCTCATTTCAAACTTCCATTTCATAAGTTTTGAAAACTTCTTGTAGAGGTTGTAGTCAGTACAGCCAAAAATAATATCATCGACATAGATTTGTACTAGCAAAATCCTGCCTTTTATTTCCCTAAGAAATAATGTCTTATCTATCTTTCCACTTGTGAACTTGTTCTCAAGAAGAAAGCTAGACAGTATCTCGTACCAAGCTCAAGGAGCTTATTTCAAACCATATAATGCTTTAGATAATAGATAAACATAGTCAGGAAAGTTAGAGTTAACAAAACCTGGAGGTTGTTCCACATATACCTCTTCCTTTATGTCACCATTAAGGAAGGCAGAGTTCACGTCCATCTGATAGACAGTGAAGCCCTTAAGAACGGCATATGCTAGGAACAACCTGATTGCCTCCAGCCTTGCCAATGAAGCATACATCTGGTCAAAGTCGATTCCTTCTTCTTGGCAATATCCTTTGGCGATGAGTCTGGCCTTATTGTTTATGATTATTCCATCCTCGTCCATCTTGTTCCTATGGACCCACTTTGTCCCGATGACATTCTTACCTTTGGGTCTTGGAGCAAGTTTTCAGACTTGACAATGCTTGAACTGATTTAGTTCTTCTTCCATTGCCATTATCCATGACGCGTCTAAGTTTGCTTCCTCTAACTTCTTTGGTTCAACCTGTGATAGAAAACTCAAAAATAAATTCTCATTAGCTATACCTCTACGAGTTCTAACACCATCCCGGGGATCTCATATGATTTGATCCATCAGGTGATCTTTCAAGTGTCTGAGCTCTAAGGTCCTTGCATCTAGAGCTTCTTCAATAATAGGAGTGACTTCATCAACTTGGATGATTTCTTCATCTTGATCATCAACCTCTCCAATCGGGGTTGGAGTGGTGATCTTGATGAACTTTTCACCTTTTTCTTCATTTTGCTCATCCAAGTTTAGTTCTTTCATTTTTGAACCTGCATCTTCAACGAACACACTAGAGGAGTTGTGTTGCAGCAAGCTCGTCTCATCAAATACAACATGAATGGATTCTTCTAGAACCAGAGTTTTTCTATTAAATATCCTATATGCCTTACTATGGCTACTATACCCTACAAAAATACCTTCAAAACTCTTTTCACTAAATTTGGTAGTGTGATATTTGCCATTGTTAAGTAAGAAGCACTTACAGTCAAAGATTCTAAAATATGAAACAGTCGGTTTCCTGCCCTTTAGAAGTTCGTAAGGTGTCTTACTGTGGTTCTTGTTTATGAGTGCTCGATTTTGCACGGGGCATGTAGTGTTGACGGCTTCAGCCCAGTAGTATTCTGGTAGTAAGGCATCAGTCAACATGGTCCTGCAGGCCTCTATGAGTGTTCTATTCCTTCTCTCAGCTACTCCGTTCTGTTGAGGAGTACGAGGAGAGGAAAACTCATGAAAGATGCCTAAGATTTCATAAAATTCTGTGATGGCCCCAGACTTGAACTATGTTCCATTGTCACTTCTGATTTTGACTATAGAACAGTTTTATTCATTCTGGACCTGCCTGACAAAATTAGTAAATTTGTCAAAGGTATCTGACTTGTGTTTTAGAAAGAACACCAACACAAAGCGCGAGTAATCATCAACAATAACCAATATATAATCTTTACCTCCCAAGATTCTAACTTGCAGGGGACGGAATAAGTCCATATGAAGTAGATGTAAACATCTATTTGAATCTTTGCCAACAATGCTTTTAAATGTAGCCCTTGTTTGCTAGCCTTTCACCCATGCGTGTCAAGGTATATCTATAACATACTTGACATTTGGGGAATCACGTACTAAATTAAGTGAAAATAATTTGTTAATAGTTTTGAAATTAATATGTGCTAGTCTCTTGTGTCATTGGTCACCAAGAGACACACTATCTTTAGACAAAAAGCACACCAATGTAGAAGAGTCTATACAGATAAAATTCAAACAAAATAATTTTCTGCTTCGAGTGCCTTAAAAATTTCTGGAATTAAACCAACAGTCAATGGCAAAGTGACCAATTTTGCCACAACACCAACTGTAAAACCTATTGTATATTTGCATTAAATTCTCCTGCTTGACCTTTTGAGATGGTGGTCTAGCAGGGGTAGTATTCTTGTAGGAAGAAGCTTCATGGTGATGGAAATCACATGTCTTCTTCTACTTGTGAGGCTTTTCTACAATAGGCTTTACCTTTGCTGCCTTCTTGATGTTATGACTATGATTATAAGGGCCATAACTCTGAAGAGTAATTTCTTCATAAGGTGCCTTAAAAACACTTTCATCAAAATTCCGTGGACAAGTCCATCCTTGGTAACGAGACATGGGCTCTACATAAGTAGGCCTAGCAAAGTGACCATAGGACGAGTCAAGATCAAACTCGTTTGTTGGAAATATGACCTTCTTAAAAGAAGTATGATCTTGTGGAGCTTTCCCCTTTTCTTTGGCCAAAGCCTTCTTGGCCGCCTTATTCTTTCTCTGAGCCTTATTCCTCCTAGAAGACTTACTAGGAGCTTAAACATGGCCTAGCCCAGTACCTTTCGCCTTAGATTAGAATTCAACAAAGAAAGGAAGGACAGTCTTGGGCTTCGAGAAACTCTCAACAAGTTTCTTTTTCGTAGCAAGTTGTTCTTCCAACTCTTTGATGATCTTCTCCTTTAGGTCTAGGTGCTCGAGAGACTTATTGTATTCTTTAATGACAACATTGAAGTTCTCTCTGTGTGAGTCCGTCTTGGCGAATTCCTCTCTCAAAGTGCTCTCTTCAACCTTGAGAGACTTTATCTATTTAGCTTGAGTTTTCATGACTCTTCGACATTTTTCGTAAGCCTTGATCAACTCCTTATATTGGGCCCTGAGTTCAGACTCATCGTCAGAAGAGCTGTCCTCATTTTCATGTTCAGAAACATCAGATTGAAAAAGAGGAGTATGAGAATTTGCCTTTCCAGTGAAATAGGGTTCTTGTTCATCATCAGTTTGAGCCATTAGCCCAAAGTAGGCTTCCTCTTCTTCACTTGACTCAGATGAGTCAGAGTCGCTAAGAGTCTTGCCCTTCTTGGCTACAAGGTTTCTCTATGATCTCTTCTTATTGTAAGAAGATTTCTTCTCATCTCTTTTTAAATCCTCCTTCTTCTTGTGGGGGCAGTTAGTAATAACGTGTCCTGACTTATTACAGCAATAACAAACGATGTCAGCAGAAATATGTTTATTCTGTTTAGTGTTATACCTATATTGGCTACTAGAGCCATTCTTGTGTCGATCACCATCATGACGTGATCTTCTGTACGAGGCATCCTTCCCTCTCCATTGCTTCTTTTTGTTCAAGAATTTCTTGAACTGTCTTGAGAGAAGATAGAACTCTCCTTCAGATAGTTCTAAGCCCGAGGTACTTGGCTCCGAGGTTTCTTCTTCACTTTCTTCTTGTGGTGGGGCAGGAGAGGCAACCTTGGACTTCCTTGAGGTGTCTACTTTGAGAGCTACAGACTTCTCCTTGGATGAAGACCTGTTCATCTCTTCTTCAGGTTTTTTTGAATTAAGTTGCAGCTCATATGACATAAGCTTTCTGAAGAGATTTTGCGGGTCAGTCTCAGCTAGCTTTCCAAAATACCGAATAACACAGACCTTGTTATCCAATTCCTTAGTCAGGGATCTTAAGAACTTATCATTCAGTTCTCCATTGGTGAAGACTCGGCCATATACTCTTGGGCCGTTAACTATTTTTAAGAAGTTTTCAAAAGTATATACAATTGTATCCTTAGGTCCTTGTCGGAAGGCTTCATATTTTTGATTTAGAAGTGATCTTCTATCATCCCTAACTTCTTCTGTGCCTTCCATCAAGGTGACGAGGGACGGCCACATTTCCTTAGTGGATTGGTAGTGAATCAGGTTCTGCAGCATAGAGTCATCAACTGCACTTGCGATAATATTTTTGGCCTTCTTGTCTAAAGAGACAAGTGCAATCTCATCTTTGCCAAGATCCATCAACTTCTTAGGAACTTTCTTTATAGGATCTATAGGGGAGATGGTCATAGGAACATAAGGACCTTCTTCAACAATCATGAAGATCCTTGGATCCACAGCTTCCATGAAAAATTTAATTCTCTCTTTCCACATGGGAAAGTTATTCTTTGTACACAAGGGAAGCTTAGCAAAATCCTTGGCCTTGCCCATGCTTGGATAACTCAAAAGACAGGTTGGGGCAGATCAGATCAAGGTGTTAACCTTTTAATGATCAACGTCCCTCTGATACCAATTGAAGTTATTAGTTATCATACATAAATCACCGAGAGAGGGGGGGGGGGGGTGAATAGGTGAGTTGAGCGTCTTTTGCGGAATAAAAAATTTAGCGATCTAAGCACATTATAACAACTAAGCAATCACAGAGGTCACAGAGATTTATAGTGGTTCCCCAACCTTGGGTACATCCACTTTCCACTCACCGATCTAGCAAAGCACTAGACTCCGCTACTCCACTAATCTCGGATTGAAACCAATCCAACTACTCGGAACAACATTCCTACAACTCGATCCACAAAATGGATCTACACTCGGGAGATGGAAACTTCCTACAACTCGGAGAACAAAACTCCTACACTCGGAGAATAGTCTCCTACAAGAATAGATTGAAATAAGAAATACAAATAGTATCTTTCTCAGATCTGGAAATTGCTGCCTAGGTCTTCCTTCTTGATCATTGCGGCACAGTCAGAAAATTTGAAGAATACACGGCAGGATCCTTGATCTGAAA